>JAMXBC010000008.1:30077500-31277500 GCA_024138005.1 Lumnitzera racemosa
TACATTACAAGGGCAAGCAAAAGCAATTTCTTTTTGGTGGGATTTAATGGTTATGGAAAAGGCCAAAAGCAATTTCTTTCCACATAGAAAAGATCCAACTACAAGCAAAAGCTAATTAGCAAGCTCCAGTTTTTCTTTAAATGGAGAATATGCCAAAAGTTAGAATTTTGGTTGAGAATCTTGGGAAAGAATATGTTTGCATCATGCAAAAATTGATATATATATTTTCCATAAAAGGAGAGTTATCTCTACATGATTATGAATTTATTAAAAAGAAGAAAGGTTCAAACCACGAACCCGAACCATTCTAAACCATTTTTTTTAGGTTCAAAATACTTACGAACCAAACTACATAATTAGGTTTGATTTTGAAAAAAACTGAATTGTTTAGGTTTGGTACTATAAGGTGTGAACCATATTGAAGCGCACTGTGTACACCCCTAGTGTTGGTAAGTCGGTCAACATCCTTTGAAAGTTGCACCAATTTTAGAGCTATCTTACCATTTCCAAGAGCATGGTTGATTGTGTTAACATTCCAAAAGGGAAAAAATTGAAGGACCACCTTATTCTTCTTCTTAGAAGGAGTCATAGGACTAGGAAGAACAATAAGAGCTTCTTTAGGCTTAAGACCTTTAGAACCCCATTCAAGCTGGCCATCTTTCTTTCAACCTTCATTGGGAGCTTTTCCTTTGGTTAGATCTTGATCTAAGGGTAGAAAATCATAGACATTAGGCTGCTTCCTCATTTAGGTAGTCTTTATGGCCTCTCTCTTCAATGTGACTTTTGTAGCCTATACCTCCTTAGTACTTTTGGTGGTGGTGATAGTTGATGACTTTGCTAGAGCTTTCTTAACATCTCTATTCATTTCTCTTACATTGCTAGCCTTTAGCTGAGCAAAGAGATTCTTCGAGTCATGGTCTTGTAGATGCATATTTGCAAATACAGGATGAATTATTAGATTGGAAAAGTATCGAAACATGAATAAAACGACTCATAGATGCTTTTCCGAGCACGGATAAGGAAGGTCACTCAACTTCTGAAATAGACATGAAGGTCCCCACTAATGTAAGCCCACTTAGTATATCAAAACCTCAACTAGCTTATTACTTGTTCTACAACATTACCTTCATTAGCACCCTTAATTTCTTTGCCATAGCTAGCCTTAGCACCCTTAAGAGCCTTTACCTCATCCTTGCAGAAGATTGGAGCACCACAAAGGTACTTATTTATGATGGTATCAGCATCCCAAGGGAGCCAATTATGGTTATAGGTCTTGATGACATTATCACAGGCCTTTTAGTCATTGGGAAGTAGTGTTTTGATATTCGATTGTTTAATTAGATGGATCCAGATTGTGGGAAAGTCTAGGTTTGTTTCCGATCTCATCATGACCCTTTTCTTTTTTCAGTCATAGATAGAGGATCTTAATCTTAACATAATTTTTCTTTGAGGTTGGGCATAGATGTATAACCACCCATCGCATCTTCTGACAGTGAAAAGATAATGAAATAAGGTCATAGTAACCTTAACTTTAGGTCTTCACAAATATACTCAAGAGGAACCATTAATCTATATGAGTTGGGGGTGAACATGGAAGGGCATATATACTGATAGGCAAAAAAAGATCTCTTAAAAAGGGAAAAAAGGAACCTTAAACTGACATTGAAATATTTTTCAAAGAGGGTGAATTTGTGATCACCTAATGAAGTGATTTGTTCATGCAGCTAAGACCTTTCAACCGTCTAACTTCGGGGGGTAGATCGAAAGTTAAGCTTTATCGTGTTGAACTCCTGTTCAGTCATCTTACTCGCAACCCCATTAGTACTCATATCATATTGAATGCTCGAATATAGTGGAATAATCAAAGAATTAACCTCATTATCAAGTGGATATTCATGAAAAAGAAGTTTCCTAATCCTTCAGGCCATAAGTATGTGGATTTTGACCAACCTAGTAACTCTCAATAAATCCCCTAGGCAGTCACTCTCTAAGTCTACTGTACTAGTAAGCTCTTTGCAAGGAGCTGAATTGCCAACTTTGTGAGTGTTAGCTAGTTCTTGACTCCATTAGTGGCCATTGCTCAATTCGACTAATTGTGTAATAGACATGATTACCTCAACAGAATAACTAAAAGGAAAAGGAAGAACTAAGATTCTAGATAAAGGAGAAGAAGGGAATTGTTGAAGCAAAGTAAGAAGAAGTTTTTGATTGAAAGCAAAAAAGATGCAAGTAATTAGGGATAAAAACTGCAAAATGGAAGAAAGGAGAAAGGAATAAGGCTAAGGAAATAAAAAAGTGAGGCAGTGAAGTTCAGATGTCAAGATCTGTATAAAAGATAGTTACAAACAATTCTTATCTGTTCAATCACATTAGCTTGATAGGAATTAGGTAGTTGTTAAATTAAGATTATTGAGAATATATGTAGGGTTTGACATGATCGCATGTTTTCCAATATCTAAGATATGAAGCATCATTGATTAGACTTAAAGCTTCTCCAATAAGCTAGTAAAATATAGATCGACTTCCAAGAAAACACTATAGTCTAATAAACAAGATCGACATAAATATCTCAAATTTAAAGGAGGTTAGGTATCTCAAATTTAGCTTGAATTGAATTAAAGTTTTACAACATAAGATCACCTTGATGAAATATTTTTCGTCTCCTTAATGTTCCTACCATAGAGAGTTGTTGGGTTGGGGGGGGGGGGGGGGTGGGGGTGCAAATATTGATGAAGATATTTACCCCAAGGCATTTAGGGCCCTAAATAGATTTAGTGAGGCTGACATCCAACTTGTTGCATTGCTTCAAATATCTTAAGTCATACATCTTACCTCTTTGGTTAGTTCCACAATCCTTAAAGGCCAAAGAGCTCAAGAAGATTAGGTTTGAAATACATCTTAAGTACCAAGAGGTAGCTTAGGCTAACCTTAGTTAGTTCAGATAAGTAACTTAGACTTGGGGATACTTAGTCAACCTTACAGGCAATTTAAATTCAGATAAGGGCGTAAGTAGTTAGGAATCATTTTAAGGATAACTACCCACTAGTCGTAAAAATGCCATCTACATTCCATAAAATCAATACATAGTCCTTAGCTCAAAATTCATGTACGTATATATTTTAGAGGCAATAGTTTCAAGACAATTGGTAGACCTCAGTAGTAAATATAGCTTGATACACCACTATAAGCTCTCTTATGGCTACTTGCTCTCTGTTTATTATTATTATTTTTTTTTTCGTATTTTTTCACCCATGAGTACTTGACTTAGACATCAAAGTGGCTACATCAAAGTGGTTGCATCAAAGTTGCTCTAGTACCCCCACAGAAATATAAGCCACCTTGATATCCAATTTTTATAATCAACAATGCCCTTACTCTTATTTTCTTCACTTTCTTGTGTCCTTTAAATAAGCTAGGTTAGCATGAACATACTAACCCCATAAACATGCAAAACAAGTAAAATTTAACTAAGTATGGATCTAAATTAGTCAAAACACATTCAAATTATACAAAACTTAGCTGAACACTTCTGTAAATTTAGTACATTTAATTTCTTCATAAATTTGTACCATCTAGCTCAATTCTTAACAAAAGCACATGTAATTGTAAGAAAGTTAGCTATGACAAGTGAGGGGAATTTCACATACATCAACAACGCCTAACTTAAAATCTTGCTTGTTCTCAAGCAAGCATAACAACAAGATAATAGATTTGGTAGGGGGAGGAGGAGGGGAATGATCTCACTTTGTTCACAAATTTACTTCACTACAAAAAGGTGTATCGACTTGTGTCCTTTAACCATTTTGACAACTAAAACAAGCAATCTTTTGGCCATGAATGTCGAGATAGGTGATCAACTTGAAAATCCATATTTAGTAGAGTGAACTAACTAATTGATGATTTCTACAATTAATCCTCTTATTTAGTAAAAGATTAGACATTTTGGGATTAAGTAAGGTATCATTGAGAAGGGGAAAGTTCTTTACATTTCAGAGGTTAACAAACATGTATTTAACCTTAATTCCTCCCTTAAGCATATCATAGATCAATTAGAATGACAAAATTGACCCATCCTTTACCCCGATTTCCTAAAGAATTTTTTATTTTTATATAGCCTTTTTGCACTCATGCATCTCAAACTTTGCTAAGGAAGCTCTTTATTCCTTACCTGCTCCATAGCATAGATACTCAAAACTCATGAATCCATTCGAGAATCATGCATTCAAGAAGATGTGCATTACACTTATGAAGCATCCTAAGTGTCCATCTGTACTCTCTTTTTGTTTTCTTTTTCTTCTTTCTCTATTTTTCTCTTTCTTTTCTTTTTAGGTTGGGTTGTCAGCCCAACTTTAGTTGTAGTCAATTTTTCATTCTATTTTTTATTAGAAAATCATTTTCAAGACTAAGGAAATTTCAGCACGCTTGCTACTCTATAATTAGCCACTTGAAAGTTCAAGGAGCATGATACATGAAAGTCAACTTTCTAAAAGGTAAACACCTAAATCCAACCAATGGCAACATCTTATTCTCATATTATGAATCAAGACTTAAATAAGAGGTTAATTATCTAAATTAAAGGTTTGGTTAGTTAATTCTAAAGTAGTGTAAGTGATTCACTACACTCTTATCCTTATTCATGTACACAATCAAAGTCAAGAAGTACACATTCCTTGTTTTCTATATCACAACTTGAAAAAAAATTACAAATCAATTTGATGAAAAACAAGTAAACTTGACAAACCCATAGGTCTGACACAAGTGTGGGAACAATACAAGGGTCAATTATTTATGAAACTTGAAATTAGGTGAAGTGATGATCAATTGCATTCAAAGCTTTGGTTTAGTACCCTTAACATTATTACCACCAAATTTGGATCTTCTATTTCCTTACCAAGGGATAAGAGTTCGTTTGTAATGGATGTAAATCTAGTGAATGATTCTTTGATTTCTTCTCCAAGTAAACTGTGAAATGTCTCATATTGTTGCATGAGGGAGTTGATTCTTGTTTCTATGATAGTATCCATGCCCTTATATGTTTGAGCTAATGTGTCCCAAATTTCCTTAGTTGAACCATAAGAAGAGATTGAATAAAATCTGGATTGAGTAATAGTAGAAAAAAAGAGGTTCTTAGCCATGGAATTTGATTTAGCCTTTGCAATGTCATTGTCAAATGTAATATTTTCAAGAACTTTTGCATTGCCACTCTCAATAGTCTACCATATTTGATAATTAGGGCCCTTTATATACGTTTCCATCCTAAATTTTTGATAAGGAAAGTTGCTACCATCAAAGATTGGAGCTTTTCCAAGTTGTATAGTTATGCTACTACTTCTACTACTTTAAGCCATAATCTTTTAACTCTAGTAATATTATAGTAGGGTTCTAATACTAAATGTAGGTCCCAATTAAGTAACCATGTAGGGGGGGGGAGGGGTTGGGGGTAGGGGGTGGGTGGTGTGAATTGATTGCTTTTTGAAAATTTTAAGATGAAAATGTTTTCAAAAAAATAAACCCCTTGATTACTTGAAAGATTAGCGTGAAAAATAAGTGAACAAATAGAATTAATGAAATGCATAAAAATAAAAGAATAAGGATAGAAGATGAAGCAAATCAATTATGGTGCTTCGGCCATGTGCCTACTGCACTCTTCTAACTCTACCATTAAGGACTCAATATTCTTCATTGGACTTGTTCCACTATCCACATTTCAACAAAAAAAAAAAAAAAACTTGAAGAGATTACAGCTATGAAGTCTTATGTTCTTACACACTTAGCCTTACCCTAGGTTAATCACTCAAAACTATAAAGTTTTACACAAGTCTGTCTCACATGCACATAGTAAGCTCTCGAGAAGATATAAGAAAATAATGAAGAAATGTTACAATTGATCCTAAAAAAGGAGTACAAAAATGAAACAATATATTATAAATAAAATAAGCTTTTGATCAATCTTCTGATCATGTTGGTCCTTAAGGATGATATCGAAAATGATCTCTATAGCAGTTGTATATGTTTTTCATGTATCATTCTTCTGAATCTTTGAGTTTTTATATACTTTTGATCTATAATGACCAGTTGAAAAATCTTGGAAGGTTAATTAATATTTTGAGTTTAATCTATTTGGACTTTTTCGTAAATACTTGAAGAGATCTTCATAAAGAGAATTTTGCCGCCTTACTTGGTTTTATTTCTTTTGATTCAAACTTCCATATATGCTTCATAATTCCTTCCATTATTTCAAGTGTTGTAATCTTGAAATAATCTTCCTTTTAATAATGTTATGCAATTCTTCCTTTCCTGAGTCCTTTGATCGTACTATAAGGAGTGGAATCTTTCCTTATTTTTGATTTCCTTGTAGATACTCTTTGTCGAAGGATAATCTTCGTAAATCATATCAATTTGGTTTATGTCCTTTCTTTATTTTCTAGTCAAATACTCTTGTAATTCGAAGAGTAGACTTCCTTTTAAATTTTGAAAATTTGCAAAAATGCTTTACTAGAATATCAAAAAATTTCCCTTTATATCTTGAAATAGATTCCCTATAGATTTTATCCTACTTTGTAGAACAAATATATTCAATAGATGGAGCTAGGCCTTTTGTCAAACTTTTAAGATAATACTTCTAATAGAATTTAAGTCACATTATTAATTTCAGTCAAGAAACTTTCATATTTTCAGATCTTGTCTCTAGATATTCTGACTAAACTTCTCATTTAGAAATTAAGTATCCTTTAAACCTAAGTTGCTTAAGGATAACTAATCATATGTATACCGCATTATAGGCATGTGCACCTGGTTAAGTTATATTATAGATTTAAAATGGATATAAGTCTGAGTATCAATCTCATGAGGAGCCAAGTTATATGAGTATATCTGACTATTAGCAAGTGTATCATTTTAGTTTATTCAATTACCTAACTTTTCTCAAAAGAAGATTCATTGAATAACCTAAGATTCAATTAAATAAACTAATTATGTAAAACAAAAATTATAATGAAATTAGACATTAAACTAATAATAAAAGAAAAAAATTAAAATAACTAACTTCTAACAAAATAATTAAATGACTAATTAGCTAAATAACTTAAAGCTAATAACTAACAATAGAACATAAAACTAAAAAAAATATAACGCATGAAATTGTAAAAATAACATAAAAACAATAAAAACATGCAATTGTGAAAACAACTTAAGAATATGAATTAATTTAGTCAAAGACTAACATTTCCCTTAGTAAATCTTAATTATTGTTTACTTCCTAATTCTAAGGATTATTCAATCTCAATTGCCTTATTAGACCATAGAGGTTCCTAATCATATTTCATTGGAAATCAATTTTTGAATTAGGTTGACTCACGTTTCTAGTTAATTCCTAATCTTAAGAACCTCTTTATCTACATTGCTACTGAATAGAGCATCTTAAGATTGAATGAAATATATGAAACTCGCTATTAGGTAAACCTACTCCGAAGAGAATTAAATATCAAATCTCTTCTAATTACACTTGTTTATTTATTGTAAGCCTCACGACTTTATAGCAAACTTAAATGTTAAATTAATACCTCGGGTAATATTAATCTAACTAATGAAAGCAGTATAACTAGATCGGAATAGGTAAAATCATTGAGAGAATTTCAAGAATAAAATTACCCTTGTGAATATAAGATTTAAAATAATTTACTAACAAGCTCAAGGGGCTCTCTCTAAATATGTTTATAGGTAATGCTCCTAAGACTACAATGAAAACCTAATGAAAATAAAATACTAGAATTTGCAATGTCTTAATGCCTCGAATACACGGTTGTGTAGCAAGTTGTGGTTGTGATTGTGATTTTCATATGCAAATCTCAAAATTCAAAATAAATTCTTTATGAAAAGACCATGGGTAAGGACCATGGGCATGGTCCATGATCATGGTCACAGTTGGACTTTTGTTCTTGCTCAAAATTTCTCCGCTTTGCTCTATTATTAATTTTTTTTGCTCCAAAATGCTCAAAATTGTCCAAGAATCCTTAAAATCTTCATAAAATACTTTTAAAGTCCCTAAAAACAATAAATAACCAAATTAAGCTCAAAATAATATCAAATTAAAAAGAGTGAAGTCGAAATGATTGGAAAATTGCTACAAAAAATATATGCTATTTTTGCATTATTAATAACATGTACACTTGAATAGGCACAAAGATATATTCTTCCATATATATATATCCCTTTTTTTTAATAATCAAAATATATGAAGAAAACTTAACATCCTTCGCCTTTTTGATGATAACAAAACCTTACATAAAGTAACAATAATAATTTCTTATCTAAGACAAAAAAGAGATAGTGGAAAACATAACTTCACAGTGTCAAACTATCTAAACTCTCCCCCCTTTTGTTATCATCTAACGATATGAAAACTCCTCCTTAATAAGATACTCCTAGTAAATAAAATCTTAACAAAGATGAACATTAAACATGCAACCTAATCATATTTTTAACATAAACAGAACACAAAGTGTTTAAAATATAGAAGTTCACATCAATTCAACAAGGTAAAGAAGGTTCAATAGAAACCATAATAGAAATGATGACAATAGAACCTAACCATGACAACAAAAATGAAATAAAGTCTTCAAGGACATGAAAGCTGCAAACATTACAGAAACTTAATTCTTCTTCTTCTTCTTCTTAGGACAAGACTTCTTGATTCTCCTTGAAGGAGATGATTGGTTTGATTTCCAAGGTAGATAAGGAACTTGATTTTTAGGAATATGAAGAGAAGCAAGGTCCTCTATTGGAGCTTGTTATATGGTAGGAGTTAGATGATCAATAGCTTTAGGAGGTGGATTAGAAGCTTGATTAGGAGTTGGATAAAGAACCTATTCAAACATTAGAGTTGAAACTTAGGTAGAAAGCGGATTGGGATCTTAGGCAGGAGTTTTGTCAGGGGTTTATCTAAGGGTTTTATCAGTCTGAACAATGTTAAATGGTAGAGAAGGTGATAGGTTGAGGTTTGGTTGGGCAACATGTTGGTTCTAATGGGAGATCACTAGTTTTTTTAGTAAAGGTGATGTTGGAGATTAGTGTTTGATGTGTCTTTAGGGTCGTACACATGGAGGAGCACCATAATGAACATGGATGAAAAGAAAATAAAGGGGGTTTAGCAAAATATGAATAGCTACAAGCTAGATATGACACACTAACTAATCCTACTCAACCTAATCTAAACACTTGATATGATACGCAAATATCGAACTAGGAACACTTGCTACTAACCCTTTCTAAAGGAGTTAGATAAGAGGTAAGGATAATAGAGAACACATAGGTTACTCTGAAAGGAAAATTTCTATAATTCAATAATGGGAAGCATGTTGTTTGCTTACAAAGAAGTGAGGCATTTATATGATCTCAACTAGGGTTACAATGAAATAAGGAAAAGATAAAATGGATAATGCACAAAGATTCATCAAATATTATTAAAATGGTAAAAAGGACAAATGCTATATTGTATGGTAAAAGAAGGAATCCTTCTAGGAAGTTGTACTCGAAGACATGTGTTAGGTGGTGACTAGCGATCTATACCAAGGCTAGTTGATAAGGATTAAATCTCTGATGCCAAGATGATAAGGAATCAAAGGATCGATTCAAAAAGAAAAAAACAGTAGATTTGGAAAGCAAATAGGAATGGGAATTCAAAAGAAATATGGGTATGAAGAACAGGAAGGTTTTCATGGTGAATGTGGATAGATATAACTCACCAAGACATAAACATAATTAAGGTTTTGAGCTTGAAATAAAGTTCGATACGACTCATGAACCCTAAATATTGCTCAGGGCTTCAGATGAAGGTTAGACGCAACTTACTAATCAGTTCAAATGAAGGGGTTCACTACAATTTGAGAACAAGATTGAAAAGAACGCGGGGATGATTAAAGAGTCTAATCAACACTCAATAATCTAGAAAATGCTAACTCAAGTATAGCCTTGCTCGAAAGAGGAAAGTTTTGCTCTTTATATATTCTTCTATAGCTGTTTGTATCTCCTTTTTTTATCTATTAGTACAAATGTTGCTATTTATAGCAAGTCTTAAACCCTAGTGGCAAAACTATAGATAAAGTATAAGGCTCTAGGCCCTAAAGAATTGGGCTAATAAATAAAATAAAGGAAAACATATACAAGAATACAAAACTGTGTGTTTTATAGAAATCGGCATGCAGTCACTCGGTATGTCTTAGGAGTAGTAATATTTGAATCAGATGGGGTTGGTAGTTAGATGTACAGGTTCACGAAGAAGTCCTTGAAGTCTTACATGTCTTAGCCAAGACATTAGAATGGTCAGCCTATAATTCCTGAGTCCTAGAATCATTCGGCACGAATCTCTCGATGCTGTACTGAGTGGTTCTTTGGTTTCAAGTACTCGGCCTTATGGTATCTCGTTTTCTTGGCAGACGATAAACTTGTTGCTGAGTGGCTCCTTTTCTTCCCTTAAACCTTTTGTCATTTGCTCAACCTCGGCAAAAGTTGTTTGGCCTTGGGTTAGAATAGGTTAGCATCTTCCTCTAGAGGGTCGGCGTCGGCTTCAAATAGGTAGGCCTCATCTTGGATGTAGTCAGAGGCTGATTCCCATCACTAGTCCTATTGATACAATTTCTTAGATAGTTTGGCACTTGCAAGATTCAGCTTGAATGAAGTTAGGAGAGATTCTAGAAACTGGGTCGACCTGATCTAGGTCAGGTTAGGACTTAGACATTCTGGAGCCTATTGAGGTTAGGTAGCTTAACAGCTTAGCTCAATAGATGCTTGGTACTTGATAGCTTAGGTGTTGTATTGATCTCAACAACAGTTCGGCACTTAGGTTTGTAAAGGTATTGGAGTCTAAGATCAATGAAGGAATCCTCATCTTGCAAGGGTTCTCGAGCTTGTATTCGTATGGTTAGTCCTTGAAATCCTTTAGCTCAACTTCATGTGACGAGTCCAAGGAGTAGATTCTTATCATTTGCCTAGGAGTTAGAAAGATTTATCCTCAAATTTGAAGGGGTTTCTTAGGGTTACTCTTCTCTTTCATCTTCAGTAATTTCTTCTAATCGGTGTAAGATTAGATTAGATACGTTGAAGGTGGGCAAGACACCATAATTCTCAAGTAGCTCGATTTAGTAGGTGTTGTGGTTGATATTCTTTAGGACCTTGATTAGACCATCAGCTCGTAGAGATAGTTTACTTTGTCTTAGGTGCGGAACTCTATCTCGGTTGAGGTGGGTCCAGACTAGGTCACCTAGCTTGAAAGAAACAGTTTAGTAGCCACGGTTACTTATCTCTTTCTATATTTCATTGAATTTGGCAATTTTCCTTGCTAAGAACTGGTGTAGCTCTTGTATTCCTTAGGCTTAGTTAACTTTAAATTGGTTTTCTTTTGCGTCTGTTGGAGAATCTATCAAATCTAAAGTGATAATAGGGTTAAGGCCATAAATGACCTCAAAGGTGGTCTTTCAGGTGGTGTTGTGGATGGTTCAATTGTAAGTGAACTCCACAATAAGTAGGCACAAATCCCAATCTTTCAACTTCTTCCCTACAACAGCTCAAAGTAGAGTGGCTAACATCTTGCTCACCATTTTAGTCTGACCATTAGTCTAGAGGTAGTTACTAAAGCAAAACATGAGTTTAGTCCTAAGTCTCTTCCAAAGTTTCTTCTAGAAATAGCTTAGAAATTTTGTATCCTAGTTTGATAAGATGGTCTTTGGAACTCTATATAGTTGGACTACTTCCTGTAAAAATAAATTAGCAATATATAAAGCATTGCTAGTTCAGTAGCATGGAATGAAGTGTGCCATCTTATTGAAGAGATCCACTATTATAAGGATCAAATTCGTCCCTCTAGGTATCCAAGGTAACCTTAAGACAAAGTCCATGCTAAGGTCGTCCTAAGATAAGGTTAGAATTGGTAAAGGCATATATCCCCCATGCGACTTCTTCCTTCCTTTCACTCTTTTATATGCTTCATAACTACTAACGATCCAGTGGACATCCTGAGCTAAACTAGACCAATAGAAGTTCTCTCTCAATAAGCTGGTTATTTTGGTCTCTCTAAAATGGCCATATAATCCATCACTATAAGCATGCCTAACCAACAGCTTATGTGTGGAATAGTTTGGTATGCGCAACTTCTTCTCTTTGAACAAATACCCATCCTTTAGGTAGTATCCTTTAATAGCAACTCCTTCTCAACACTTCTCAAGAATAGGATCGAAGTGTGGATCCTAAGCATATTGCTTGATAATAAGAGAAAATACCAACAACTTGATATGCAGGGTGGTTAATAAGATATGCCAATGTGATATAGCTTTAGCAACCACATTATTAGTACCTTTCTTTTGCTTGATTATGTAAGAGAATTCTTCCATAAATTCCAACCATTTAGTTTTCCTCTTCAAAAGTTTATTCTAACTCCCCAAACATTTCAAGGACTCATGGTCCATATAAATCATAAATTCTTCAGGTAAAACGAAAAGTTGCCATACATTAAGAGCTTAAAAGAGAGAATATGGCTTCTTCTCATATGTAAAATAATTTAATGCGGCATTACTAAGATTTTTACTGTGATAAGCAATAGGTCAACATTCTTACATCAATATGGTGCCAATACCAATACTTAACATGTTGCACTCTAGTTTGAAAGGCTTGTTGAAGTCAGGTAAAGCTAAAACAGGAGCAATAGTGACCATGTCCTTGATTTCCCTATAGCTCTACTCAACTCAGTCATTCTAATGGATTCCTTCACTCTTCTTAGTGAGCTTGGTCAGTAAGGCAGTAATGGTGCTAAAGTTCCTAATAAACCTTTTATAGAAAGAAGTTAGGCCATGAAAGCTTCATACTTCAATAATGCTCTTTGGTGTCGACTACTGTAAGATAGCTCAAATTTTCTCCTCATAAGCTTAGATTTTGTCTCCTAACATTACATAACTAAGGAAGATGATTTCACTTTGGTAAAATGTGCACTTGTTCATGTTATAGTCTTTTAGTTTGTAGAATATCAAAAGTAGCTTAAAGATATTGTAAATGGTTGGTAAAGTTAGTACTGTACATCGATATGTCATCTGAGTACATGACTACACATTATTTGATCAAAGGGTACATCACATGGTTCATGAACCTCATAAATGGGCATTAGTAAACCAGGCATTAATAGAGGCCATGCCTTATTTTAAATGTACTCTTTCACTTGTCACCACGTCTTATGCAAATTTAATTATAGCCACTTCACAAACAATCTTCGAAAATATTCGTGCACCATGTAGCTTATCTAACACATCATCGAGCCTTAGTATGGGATATCTGTACTTAACAAAGATGCAGTTGATAGCTTAGCTATCGATGCATAATGTTGTTAGTGAATTTTGGGGTTAGGAAATAGTCTTGCAAAAGAGAGTAAAAATACTTAGTATCAGGGTTAGTCCAGTGCGGCCACTCCGATGCTTAAGTTAAAATGGTGATATAGTATAGTAAGTAGGAGAATGAAATGTATTCGAGAGGGTCTTACCGAGTTTTTGTCCCGTATTTATAGACAGTTGTTATGTTTAAGGTAGTTGTCAAGGTAACTGTTAAGACATATGGAGCGCTCTTGATTTGACATTTCCCCTAATATGTAGGGATAGCAAGTGGTTGTAAAATGTAATAGTACTTGTGATAATTGTTCACACTATAGATTTGAATTCAAACCAGGAGCATTTCTTATACTCAGCATAATTGTCGAGTGTCTTCTAAAGAGTAGGAATGCCGAGAAATTCGATTACCTGGCTTGTCGTTTGACGAAAGGACAACTGTAAGTTGAGCGAAAACTAACTATTAACATATGTGAATGAACCATCCTATTTGGGATGAGCGGATTTGGCATGACATAAAGGGTCATACTCTCTCTCACATATCTATGCTCTATCAGCTCGGCCACCTATCTCTTCAACTCAACAGCTTGCTCGGGGTTCATTTTATATGCGGGTCTATTCAGTAGGGTTGTGCCTGGCTATAAGTCAATGAAGTGTTTAATGCCTCGGATTGGAGGTAGTCCTTTAGGTAACTCTTGTTAGGATTGCAACCAAGATGATGTGGATGCATGGCTTGGCATGTATGTAGGCAGCAAACTAGAACTAGAATGGGTAGTCAGGGGTCAAGTGGGTATGAAGATCATGAAGTAAAATGGGGGGTTTTGACAGTGAATGTATAGGGATATCATATACTCAAACACAAACACAATTGGGGGTTGAACTCAAAATAGGGTTCGATACAACTCACGAACACTAAATGTTACTCGGGATTCAAATGAGGGTTAGATACAACACGTTAACCAGTTTAAATAAGGGATTCATTACAATCTTAAGGTTAAGATTGATAAGAGCACAAGGAAAATTAAAGAGTTAATCAACATTCAATAATCTGGCAAATCTTAGCTCTAAGAGCTCAAGAATAACCTTCTTAAAAGACAAAAGTTCCAATTGTAATCATTATGAGTATATTCTTTCTACTATGATGTCCTTTAGCTACTTACACAATGTTGCTATTTATAGCAAGTCCTAAAACCTTAGTGGCAAAACTATAAATAATGCACAAGACCTTATACCCTAAAGAATGGGCCCATAATTAAAATAAAGAAAATATGTACAAGAATACAAAATTGTGAGTTTAGGATAAGTTGACATGCAGTCATTTGGCTTGTCCTAGAAGGAGAAGGATCCGAACTAGGTAGGGTTAGTAGTTGGATGTCGAGTTCAAGGAGGATTCCCTAAAGTCTCATAGTGCTTGGTTGAAATACCAAAAAAGTCAACCCACAATTGTCGAGTTATAGAATTAATCGACATTAATCTCTTTATGCCATGTTGAGTGGATCTTTAGCCTTGATGCTTCAGCTGTATGGTTTGTTGGATTTTCGGTTAACGGCAGACCAGTAGTCGAGTGGTACCTACATCTCTCAACTTTCTACTATTAGTGTGGCTTCAATAAGAGTTTGTTGGCCTTAGTTCTCGACGTGTCGTCCTTGGCTTATGGATTGTCGTAGGATGATTCCTACCATTACTACGGGACTGAAAGATAGTCATCCTCGACTTTAGATAATGAGTACGGGCTTGGATGCCAAATAAAATTCTCTTTCCTTTTCTCTTCACCATAGGTGCCAAGTAGCTCTGGATTTCCTCAATGCTCATAGGGGTCAAGTAGTAACTCTTCCCATCCTTCCAAACTGTATAGGTGTTAAGGAAGCCATCATGGGCCACTTTTTGGTCATACTCCCAAGGTCGGCTAAGAAGCAAATTTGATGCATTCATAGGCATTACATCTAAGTCAATCTCATCCTCATATTGCGTAGCCTTGAATGCTATTTGAGCTTTTTATGCACATAGACTATACTCTTGTTATTAAACCACTTCAATCCATAAGGTCAAGGGTACGGGTAAGTCGACAGTCTCATATTCTCTACTAACTCAACAGAAACGATGTTGGTGCAACTACCCCCATCAACAACTAGGGAACATGTCTTCCCATTCACTACACATCGAATATGAAATAAAATTTCCCTATAACTTGGATCTGCTTTTAGGTTGGCTCGTCATGGATAATAGTTCATCCAGATTTTCAACATAGGCATTTTTTTCCAAACTTTTGTCACTTTAACTCTCTTCTTGAAATTCGATTCCTTTGCCTTTCAAGATCTTGACCCTTTTATTTGGATATTGTAAAGTAATATGCCCATAACCTAAGCACTTGAAGCATTTAACTTCTTGGGTCTTGTTATCGAGTGCTTTTTTTTTTCTCGACCCTTTTTGTCCCAGCCCAATTAGGTCGGCTAGACTCACCTTTCTCTACCTTCTTCTCTAGTCTTCTTCTTTTGGCATACCTTTCAGGCTCATGGCTGACTAGTTGAGGTCAGTTAGTCTGCTTTTGGTGCCTTCTCCTCCATTGTCTCTCTACCTTTAATACTAGATTGATCAACTTGCCTAATGAGTTAAACGAATGTAATTCAACTATGTCGGCAATATCATCCCAAAGTCTACTTAAAAGCCTAGCAATAGTATGGTCCTATGGCTTAGCAATGTCACATCTTATCATTAAGGTCTTAAACTCTTGCAAGTACTCTTAACAGTGTTTTGGCTTTGCTTCAGGTGTTGGAAGGTTTGGAGCATCTCTTGCTTAAAGTAAGTAAACACAAAGCATTGATTCATCAAATGCTTCAAAAGCCTTCAAGTCCTAATTAGTTCTTCTCCTTCAACATCTCGCTTAGCAACCAATTTATCTTACCAAAGACTTGCATATTTAATAAGAGATAATGAAGCCAACTTAACCTTTGTCTAGTCAGCATATTCGTAGCATTCAAACAACTTTTCAACTTAGGGAACCCAATTTGGGAACTCTTTAGGTTGGCGTCTTCCACTGAAAGTTAGTAGCTTAATCTTGAAACCATCAAGTCCTTGGTTAGGTATTCGAGATCGATCCCTAGCATCTTGAGCTTGTTGGTTCATCTCGAATTGCCCACTTCTGTTGGAGCTTTGCTTAGCCATATTTCTTCTCGACCTCGGCTCTCTTCTTTAGTTTCCTAAGTTCTTAGCATCAATACTTTTGCCATTGCCTCATCTCGGCTCAAGTTAAATTTCTCTTCTTCTTAGTAAGGCAGCTCTTCTTAGCAGTCAATTATCATTATCAAGCTCATTGGAACCACTCCTACTAGTGGGTGTGTATTCCTTTCTTTCACCTCGACCAACATGTCTATGGCCTCTGACTAAACCAGTAAGCTCTTGGATAGAGTTAGTGAGATTCTGAATCTGATATTCTAAGTTGTCAACACATCTCCTTAAGCTTCTGTGATAACTATCTCCATTGTTATTGATACTATCTTCTAACATTCTTGTCTATATAGTAATTTTCTACGGAAAATTGTACAAACACGTGATATACTCAACTGTACTTGATTTAGAACTACTAATAAGAGAAGTCCAGATATATTATTGTAATAAAATGTGACTAGCAGTAACCTAGAAATTACTACTAAGAACTCGAGTAACTTACTATACTACAGAATGATGATAAACAAATACGTTTAAACTACGAACTGAACTTTGAAGAACACTAACATTTGTGTCTTCCTTAAAGCTCTGATATCAAGATGTTATAGATTGCAACCAAGATGATGCTAATGCACGGCTTAGTGTATGTGTAGGTAGCGGACTAAAACCTAAATTGGTAGTTGGGGGTCAGGTGGGTATGAAGAATAGGAAGTAAAATGGGGTTTTGACAATAAATGTGTATGGATATTACGCACTAAGACACAAACACAATCAAGGGTTAAGCTTGAAATAGGATTTGTTATAACTCATGAACACTAGATGTCACTTGGGATTCAAATAAGGGTAAGATACAACTCACTAATTGGCTCAAATGAGGGTTTACCACAATCTTAGGGTCAAGATTTATAAGAACACAAGAAAGATTAAAGAGTTAACCAATACTCAATAATCCGACAAATGCAAGCTCTAAGTGCTCAAGGATAATTTTACTCGAAAGAGGAAAGTTCTAAGTGTAATCACTATGTATATATTCTTTCTACTCTGATCTCCTCTAGCTGCTTACGAAATGTTACTATTTATAGTAAGTCCTAAAACCCTAGTAGCAAAACTATAAATAATGTAAAAGGCTTTATACCCTAAACAATGAGCCCATAATTAAAATAGAGAAAATATGTACAAGAATACAAAACTGTACATTTAGGGAAAGTCGGCATGTAGTCCTTTAGCTTATCTTAGAAAGAGTAAGATTTGGATTTGGCAGGGTCGGTAGTTAGATGTCTAGGTTCAAGGAGTAGTCCCAAAGGTCTTGCAGTGGTTGGCTAAGATACTAGAAAGGTTGGCCTACAATTGTCAAGTTTTAGAATTAGTTGGCACTAATCTCTCTACGCCGTATCAAGTGGATCTTTGGCCTTGATGCCTTAGCTGTGTGGTTTCTCAACTTCTTGGTTGACAACAGATTGGTTGCTGAGTGTTACTTGCATCTCTTGGCCTTTTACTATTAGTGCAGCCTTGGCAAGAGTTAGTAGGCCTCAGCTTCTTATTGGTCGGCTTCTGTTCCCGACGTATCATCCTTGGCATAGGGATCATTGTAAGTTGATTCTTATCAGCTCTTCTAAAAATAGGTTGAAAAACTCCTCTATCAACTTTCGTTTTTGTTTAGGTATATCTTCCAAATTCCTTAATTTTAGAAGTCTCCTCACCAATAAGAACGTAGGCTCATCAACCTTCTTAGAAACTGGAAGCTCTCTTTGACTCATTACCAATGCCTTCTTCTCATTAGCTTAGGTAATTGATTATGTGTCTCACTTTCTTGGCTTAGTGTCATAGGTTGCAACGTAATCTTATTTCCATCCTTTGTAAAGGCATATGTGTTCTTGTGTCCATCATGAATAAAATGTTAGTCGAACAACTAAGGTCTCCTTAACAACAAGTGTAAAGCTCCCATGAAGACAACATCACATACCATTTCGTCCCTATATACGTTCCTAATACAGAATGGTACAACCCCTTGCTCTATAACGTACAGAGCACCCTTGTCATGTAACCATTATAGCTTATAAGTTTGGGAGTGCTTATAAGTTAGTAGACCTAAACTTTGTATAAGGGTTTGAGCGACAAAATTGGTGCTACTCCCTCCATATACTATAATCATGCACAAATAACCCTTGATGGTATACTTGGTACATAACAAATTTTCTCTCCAGTCTTCTTTATTGCTCAGCAAGGAGCATAGCACTTGCCTTAACACTAATGTCATCACTTCTCCTTAGTCGACATAGATATAGCTCTCTTCTTCCTCCTAAGCTTTAACCTTCCAAGCATCTCCTCCTTCTTTAGGCTCACTCTCATCTATGCTATCTACATTACCTTGGAGTACCATAGCACGTTTGTTAGGATACTTCACAGCCATGTGTCCAAAACCTAAGCATTTAAAGTACTTTACTTCACTCTACTCATTTTTTGTACTAAGGTATGCCCATTTTCATATGCCCTTGTAGTCGGTTTATCATTAACTTGGCCCTTCTAGTCAGCTCGGCTATTGTCAAGCCAATCATGTTTCTCCTCTACTTGGAAGGGTCTCCTCTACTTGGCATGGGTTAGTTGGTGTGGAGTAGATGTCCATGAAGAGCTCAAACTAGGTTTGATCGGGTTGTTTCTCCTCTATACTATCTTAATGGCCTCCTCAAGTATATAGAATCTCTACACTTCCACAATGTTGCAAATCTCATATTTGAGTTTAGAAATGAATCTTAACATCATACGAGCTTCGAACTCATCTACATCTGCTTAGATCATTAACATCTAAAACTCTCTAACATATTCATCCACAGATTGGATCCCTTAGTGAAGCTCTTGCAACTTAGAGAATGCATCTTGCAAACAGGTTTCAAGTATGAATAGTCCTCTCAACAACCTCTTCATCTCTTCTTATGACCACATACCTCATCTTCTATCTCCTAGTCTAGCCACATTTAAATTCTTTTACTATGGCGTATCTAGAAAATTAAAGTACAGTAAGTTGGGCTTTCACTACTTTAGTATACCTATAACAGTCAAACACCTTCTTAACCTTCTTTTCTTACTCTAAGTATTCATCTACATCGCCACTACCAATAAAGGTCAGAATCTGGACTTCAACGTTGTTAAGTCCTCAAGGAACTTAGTGCCCTCGCCCTTCTGCCTCATAGTATTCTCTTTCCTCTTCTTCTCGTTCATAATTCTACGAATCTACTTCCTCTTCATCTTCCTCAATTTCCTCCAACTCAATTCACCATCGAGTAAGCTAGTTTGCTACTCCTCTAGCTTAGTGCAGTCGAGCTGGGGAATTAGTTCGGCTTATCTTATACGTTTTCTATTCAGTCATGATTAGGCATAACCTATAGTTGTTGTCTATTGCCTTACATAGCTATGACAAGACTCCTAACAAGGTTGGTGAGTTTATTAAGTTTATCATTGATTAACTTTGGGGAGTTACTGTTATGTTAACCATAGCTAACACGAGTGCTACTGTCTTAATGACCAACAACTTGGTGAACACTAAAATATTTCATAGTATAATACTTCTTGACAGTTTGGATAGCACAATACTCAATACAGCCATCAACTTGCTACCTATAATCTCTTTATCACATTTAGACTACTTCAACTCCCGATACAACACATTGTAATTCCGAAATGGACCTTGCCCTGTTTTCATAAGAGGGAAAAAAATAGAATAGAGTGATAAGAACTACTACACTTACATCACGCAACTACTACTTCTTAGCCTACTACTTCAAAACCCACTTCAAACACTCTCAAACACAACTCTATACGAATACACTGCAATAGCTATGGAAGAACATAGTAGCCATTAACGGTAAATATGAACAAAACTCCATTGCACTTTACATACTCTCTCTCAGAACCGTGATTTAACACTAGTGAAGCTAATGCATCTTCAAGGTTGTATATTCGAAGGAGCACCACAACAAACAAGAATGAAAAGAAAATAAAAGGGGTTTAGAAAAATTCGAATAGCTACTAGCGAGAAAAGACACCAACTAATCTTACTCAGCCTAATCTAAACATTCAATATGATACAAGAATATCAAATTAGGGTCACTTGTTGCTAACTCTTGCTAAAAGAGTTAGATGAGAGCTAAGGATAATAGAGAATGTGCAAGTTATTCTAAAAGGAAATTTTTTGTAATTTAATAATGGGAAGCATGATATTTACGTAGAAAGAAGTGAGGTATTTATATGATCTTAACTAGGGTTACAACAAAGTGTGGAAAAGACAAAATGGATAACGCACAAATGATTCCTAAAACATTCTTAAAAGGGTAAAAATGACAAATGCTAAACTGTACGGAAAAAGAAGGAATCTTTATAAGAAGCTATGCTTAAAGACATGTGCTAGGTGGTGACTAGTGATTTGTACTGAAGTTGGTTTTGTTAATGTGTAATCTTAGATAGTTCGACACTTGTAGGTTTCAACTCGGATGAAGTTAGGAGAGATTCTAGAAACTAGACTGACTTGATCTAGGTTAGGTCGGGGCTTGGACATTTTAGAGCCTCTTGAGGTTAGGTAACTTGGTAGCTTAGCTCAAATAGATGCCTAGTGCTCAATAGCTCAGATGTTGTATTGATCTCAACAATAGTTCGATACATCTATAGAAGTATATGAGTTCGAGATTAATGAAGGAATCCTTGTCTTGTAAGGGTTCTCGAGCAAATATTTCTCTAGTTAGTCCTTGCAATCCTCTAGCTCAGCTTTGTGTTACAAGTTCAAGGAGTTGATTCCTATTAGTGTTTCATAGATGGAGCCTTAATAACTGGTGGCTAAGATCATTTTCCAAACTGGGTTTTCATTAAATTTAGAAAATTAGTAAATTTTTTGTCCATAATTTCTTCAACCTTTTTCTTGGAGATCCCATTGCTAGATTCTACTTCAAAATTTTTCCCTATAGTTAGCCAGTTGTCGGAATCTATTGATTCATCATTTGACTTAGAAACCTTTTTCTTTTTCTTCCCTTCGTCAATTTAGAACTTCCCTCCAGTTCTTAGCTCAAATGTCTTGTTTTTCGTCTCCTTTGGTGTCACTATCTTCTTCCCTTTAGCCTTCCTCAAAACATCCTCACTACTTTTTGAATATTCTTCCATAGCATCCTTTGATGTACTTTATGATTCTTCTTCTGATTCCTCCTCCTCAAACAGAGACTTAGGTAGCTTGTTCTTTTTATGCTTTTCATGCACACAAAAGGCCTAATTTTAGTATATTATATCTTGTCCTTAATATTAATCCCCATGTAATGAATGTTGTATTCACCAATTTCCTTGATAGGAAATTATTTCATTACTACCAGAGGAATTTTGAACTTCTTAAACTTAAATAGCCTCATCAAAAGATTCCCATTTGGTTTCTTAGCATGTAAGCACTTAATAATATCACTCTTATTGATTTCAATGTCTCTTCTTAGTACGGTAGAACACAATCTATCTCTCTTAGACAGATCCAAATTCTCATAAAATTTGAAGATTATTTACCCATACACCATAGTGTCAATAGTACAAATATCCCTACATCTAATCATACACATAAATTCATCCTAGTAGAAACCGTTTGCTGTGAAATAATTGAAATGTACAAGGTTCAATGTAATCTAGTTTTCTTTACAAAGAAATAAACTTACGTGTTACCTTTTTCTTTTAACCCTTAATCTTAGACTGAACTGCTATTGCATCCTTACCTTTTGATGCTTCTTCTGATTGATCCTCTAACTTATCTTTTACTTTCCTATTTTTCAACTTTTGTTTCTTCTTCTTTTTCTCATTACCTTTATTTTAAGCAATCAACTTACTACTTTAGTCTTTCCCTTGTCTAACATCCTTAAATTAAAGCAATTCATCAGTTGACTCCATTACCCCAACCACGAGATTTTCAACCTCAACTTTAGTGAGCTTCTTTTTGCTTTTCTGAGTTTCTTTGTTTTCTCAGAAGTTTCCTCTTTTGATTTCTTTTTAGTTTGAATTCAGGTTAAGTTTGGTTTGTTTGGTTTTTTCTAAATTCGAGGATTCATCAGCCAGTTTGTAAGGGTTAGCCATAATATTCTTAAGGTCTTTCTTTAATTTGAAACCTCTTATGAGAACTCGAGAGGATTTGTGACTAGTCATAGGAATTTTGAGGACAAAAAAATTGATTTAAGGAGGAGAGGAATCAATTAGGTCATGAAGAGAGAAGTTACGTATAGGAAGTAGATTGTAACTAATTGGAGAGTGTACAAAGGAGTGTGTTAGAATGTGAGAGAGAGAGGGAGTAATTAAGAGTTAAAATGATGACATACTTGCCATGCTTAAACGTAATTGGATGAGAAAGTTAGCAGATATGGGAAACTAAAAAAGGTAACTACCAAAGAGAAGTTTCTCAAAGATATGAGATAGATTTAATATTGAAAAAGAAGAACTTTGCCTTGCATATGTACCGCTAAACTTTTAACTTTATTTTACGCAAAAATATTAACACAAATTACATAAGACAACGTACACTAATTTCATTTTGAATATACTCAAATTTTATTTTATCAAGGAATTTTGTAGATATATTAGCTAGTTGATTATTTGTTGAAACAAATTCAATATTTATGTCCCCATTATTAACATGATCTCTAATAAAATAATGCCTTACTTCTATGTGTTTAGAATTTGAGTGATGTATATGATTTTTAGTTAAATCAATTGTGCTCATATTATCACATTTTATAGGTACATTATGTAATTCAATACCATAGTTTGATAATTGTGGTTTTATCAATAATATTTGAGCATAGAATTCTATTTGATACATACTCAACTTCTATTGTAGAAAGAGCCATAGAGTTTTGTTTCTTAGAGGACTAGAAAACTAACTTGTCCCTTAGAAATTGACATGTTCTAGATGTACCTTTTCTATATATCTTACAACCAGCATAATCTGCATATGAATATCTGATGAACTCAAAAATATGATTTTTTGGATACCAAATTCCTAACTTAGATGTGCAAGATAGATATTTAAAAATACGTTTTGTTGTAATCAAGCGTGTTTTTATTGGTATAACTTGAAATTGAGCATAAATTCATACACTAAATATAATGTTAGGTTGATGAGAATGACATGGTGCACTAACAAAACGATAGATTTAAAGACACTTTATAAATTGAAATTTTCAAAACAATATCAATCACTTAATTGACCAATATGTCGGATCGTCTGTAATAATAATTCTGGTGAGTATTCACCGGGTCGAATTCCATAAGGAAAAGGGAATTGGTAAAGTGCTAAATTTAGAGCTACTACTCTAATCTAGCCAAATCAAAAAGAGAGTTATGATTATGATTAAATTTTGACATGAGCGGAAAACAACAATTAAAATGATTAAGAGAAACATAGGACTGTGACATGTTTCTGAAGTAGTGAGGGTATGCCATTAAGATATTGGGGATGGTTTTTAATTTGGTTTTGAGCTCAATGTCGAGTGGGATACCTTACTTAACTATGTAGCGAAAAATCTCCTATCGATCTCATTCCCCTACATGATCAGCTAAATACTCAATTCTTATTACAAATTAAGTATTTTAGTCCTAGAGATTAGGTGGTCAATCTCCTCTCGATCAGATAACTTATCTTAATCTACTAAAACCATATAATGTAGTGTGAATTCAATGGGGAACACCTAATCTTCTTTTGGCCTCATAGATGTAAGAACCCATTATTAACATTTCATCAACTTAATGACTTAATTAGGGAATTACACAACTGATCTCCTCTCAATCTCATAATCATGCAAGCCTATTAACTCTTAAGAGTGTTTCTTAGGACTAATCTCCTCTCAGTCTCATAATCATAAGGAAACCCATCAAAAATTTCATAAATAGGCTCCTCAAAGAGTCAAATGAAATACCAATCAACAAAATCCGAATTAAATACACATACCCACATCATAACTACAAAGTTACACCATCTATAACTTCTACAAAAAACTACTTAGCTACTCATTATAGGAACAATAACAGTACGAAAGGATGGAAATATGGCAACAAGCTCGATTAAAGATCAAGTAAACAAGATGAGAACAAGTGCATAAGAGATTAAAGGAAGAGAAAGTACTAAATACTCAATAAATAAACTTAATTGTACATCAAAATTATATAAACATCTAACAAATATCATAAACAAGTTAATAAAGCATGAAAACAAAAAATAAGCTACCAAAACTAAGCTTAACAATGCTAAAATCCTAATTACGGCTTGCATTTCTAGTTGCAAATGAGAGTATTTACAAATTTAAGCTATCGATCAATCCATATAAAGGTCTATCGATTGATCGGTAGATAAGTGTTAGTATTGGGTTACCTCTGTATTTTATGAAAAGTGCATTTAAGGAGGACTAGGGTTTTAATCCAAAAAACCTATTTGTAATTTCTTCTACCAATGGATCAATGCATATGGTATCAATTGATTGACATGCATGAATCTACCCTTGCCCTTTCTACTCGTGATGTCATCCTCTCCCTTAATCAATCATCTAAGAGGTTACCTTATGTCACGCCTCGAATAGGAAGAGTCATAACAGTTTCGCCGTGTAAACTAATCTAAGATAGAAGCTGACCTCACAGTTGCTATCATAGATAAAGTTCACACAAGGTGCACAACTTAGCCAGTTTGAAACATCTGTTCTAATAGCTATTAATAACCAAACCTGTGGTAGAGCTTTTACAAAATTCATGTTTTCTGCAACCTACTATATAATACCACAATAGTATTTATACAAACATTTTACGTTCAAAGGTAAAGTTTACAATCAGAGTTTATTACAATAAGTTAGGAAACTAGTGGGCTCTTAAGGAATTCCCAATTAGTTTCCTCAAAACTCAAAGGCAAAGTCAAAAGCTTAGGTTCAATTGATTCCTTGATCCTCACTTTCCCAATAGCCGCACACTAACCTGGGAACGGTGGTACCTGAACATCCTGTCTTTACTCAATACCTGCAAAAGAGTCTGTAGGGATGTAAGTACAGCTAGCTCAGTAAGTGGGATAGAGTTAGAAGAGTACTACATAATCATAAATAAGGTTAATAATTATAATGAAATGCAATGCAATCACTCAAATCAAACATCACATAGTGTTATCCGGTTCACTGTGAGGTTAGAGAAATTACATTCGCTCCAACCTGAATTGAGGAGTTTCATTGCAACTTAAGTCAAATGAAACCTGGGCTTGTGCAATGGAGAATACCCTCCTCCCATGATCGCCTTCAAACCACAGCCCCCAACCTTGCCACGACCTCCTCGCCTATCACTTAGTTCGACTAAGGATGGGGAAAGGATTATTTCAACTATCCTCATCGAAGGAAGTCAGTATTTGTCCTAACACACTTAATCGTTTCCCTTAATGGATGTTATGCATGTTGAGTTTCATTTTAGTTGAATAACCGTTAGTTCTAATCAGGGGTGACCAATAAGTTCACACAATACAGAATCCATGCAAATATGCAGAACAGTATACCAAGGAGTTGAATTCCTATTACAATCGAGTATCATCCATTCACACAACATGCGCATAATCATCTAACTACAAATACAACCAGAAGTACTCTTGGGTCTCTGGATACTTTAAATAGTATCCAAACAAGTGATGAAGCCATAATCCCAACTTACTTATTTAGACGTTCGCTATTGCTGACTTGAATCGTCAATTGTCTTTGTATTAGATGATCCTAATTACACAAAGGACCCAAATTCAATTTTCATAATAATTACAAAAACATTAGGGTTTAATCTAAAATGGTTATATATATATATATATTATTTTCATAATATATAGTCATGTTATCGCTTTATATTGAATTAAGTTATTAATTGTTGATACTGTACATCATATATAGTATTACGTATTATATATCGTTTCAATCGTATCGAAACTTACTTTTCAGTTATTAATTCACGTTTTAATTCCGGTAAGGTTATTGAAATGTGTACATTCTTGAATATGATAGAGTTATAGGTTAAATTACTTATGGTTATCCGATTTTAACAAAATTAGTGTTATTGGGTTCGTATAAACCTAACGACACGTTTTACGAGTCTTGTTTCTAGAGATAGCTTTTAACGGTTAGTTTGAGTTTTTAATACAGTTATACATAATTATATAAATATGATCGTATTATACGTAATTTACGTTATTAAATTTTATTTTATCTAATTTGTCCCTATATTGTTACAATCTAAATATTATCCAATTCTAATATACTTAAAGTGTATCTCGATCATAAAATATTAATAAATATAATAAAAATATCCATTTAATCCAATTTGATCAGCAATCCTATATATAGTTTTTATTTAACTATTTAATTTATTTTAGCTTATTAGTATTACAAATACACCCTAACTTGTAAATTAAGCTATTTTCCTTAATAAATGCGTAATAAATAGTTCGGGTTACCAAATAATTCCCCGAAAATTTCTATGGACTCCTAAAAATATAGGGAACTTAGTTATCACTTGGTTTCAAGTTTCCAAGCTATTGTCTATATTTTCGTATTGATGATTTTAGCCCTAAATTATCATAAATTACCCAATTATGATTCCTTTAGCACCAAATTAATTTCAATCTGATTCAATACTGTTATTATTTATTATAGATTAGTACATGTCCATTTCATCAATTAATTTCATAATTTCCTATTAAATTCATAATTTCAACTTATTTTCGAGCTATTTTCAGGCCTAAAAATGCAATAAATATTTAAAACATTCAAATCAAAATTCAAGCTATATAGCAATTATCTATATATCATACACATCCTACACAAAAATTTTCAGCTAGAAACAATATCATTTAGTACATTTATTTTATAAATAATTATTCGGGTTAATAGTATATTTTTTAATAAAGTATATTAAATATTACGAATTTTCCAAAAATAAAAAAATCACTTGAGAGCATGTTAAAATAACCCAAGTAAATTTTTTTTTCATAATTTTCTAGGCGAATTTACTAATTTTTAAAAATTATTGAAAAATAGGACAGGAAATCAACCTTGGTGTTCTTGGGTACTCCGTTGGCCAACGGTGATTGGGTGGTTATCGGATGATTTGCACAGTGGGTGGACTGTGTTGGGTTGGCTGGTTTCACAGTAGATTCAGGGTAGACTTGGTTTCTAGGTTAGCAAGAGTTTTCCCCTATTTTTGGTTTAATTTTCCTAAATTGTTCTATTTTCCAATTTTTTTTTTCTTTTTCTCTATTCTTGGATCCTACCTACTAAAATGTTGTTAATTTGCTGATAGGATAGTATTTATAGAATATTTTCACTACCTATGAATTTTTCTCTTTTTTTATTCTTTTGTTTTCTCCCTTAATGAAGCATGAGGTATCATTTTTTCCTCCTTCCACTTTTGATTCAGTAAATTCCTTTCTTCTACAGCAGCTACATAAATTTCCAGCAAGCTCCAATGCATTTGGATAAGTATTATTAATTATTTACTTAAATATGAATATTATATGTTAGGATTTAGTTATTTAATTAGTATATAAGTATATACCTTACGTAAATAACATGTGAAATATATAACTTTACTCATATAATTATGTTTCTAACATATCTTTTATTTTAGGGTATGTTCTAAAGTTAATTTTATGAATTTAACATAATATATATATATAATTACATAATTTAGGGTTAATTTACGGGTATAATTATTATTTATACAGGGTATACTCATAAAATTATGAGTATTTTTATATAGTAAATTATACTATATTATCTCATTTTATTGCTCAATTAACTTATCTCTAAGTTTTCGTTGCAATCTAAGTTCGATTTTTGGAGTTCTGAATATTTTAGTGCTATATTAAATATTCCTACTTCTAAGGGCAAAATTGGGATTTTAGGTCATTATTTTTAAAATCTAACTTTACTGTAATATCTTAACTAACTTTTTTACTCTAGTCGTAAAGTTTGGGCTCAATTGGATAAGTTTTCCTAAAAGCCCTAAATCTAAGCTCGGTTGTCCTAAACTCAATTTTGAGAGTTTACACCTTATCCTTGATGCCATAGGGCAATTTGATCGATTGGTAGGCCAAAATTATTTATCCCAACTTTCGCCTCCTTAATTGGTGTACCAAAATCATGATAGCCCCTAATGGGAATCAAGCACTTGGACCTTTAACTTGATCAAGGGAAAAAGGTCTAGTGAACTTAACTATTTGAGTACTCAATTGCTGACCTGACTTCAGCCTTTCCAACCTACAAAACAACACCCTTAAGGATGACCTCTAAGCTTTCCTACTTGTTTGGATTGTTACTATGATTGGTCCTAACCTGAATGAAATATCAATACCAATACTAATAAGCTTTGAGAGCCTAACTTGCCATATGGAGCCGGACCTGACAAAAAGTCTTCAATATGCCTATTGATGGTGACTTTTTGTTCCGATATGCAAGTACCTATAAGATAAAAAAGGGTTACTTGGGGGAACCGAAAGGTGCTTTGATGCAGCCACTCCGATGCCTAAGTCGGCCTTCTTGTGATAAGAAGAGAATTGTAAAGTGATCGGGAATGTGTAAGCAAATGGAAGAGGATCCCTTTACTTGGGGGGTATTATATGGTATTTATAGTAGGTTAATGGAAATTGTACTTGAATTAGATTATTGTACTTGAATTAGATTATTGGAACGGTCTTAAGCATTTGGTTGACTAATATAAGCCCAAAGAATAGTTATAAAAAAAGCTTTATCAACACTTGCTCCCATTCTCTTTGGTGACAAGGTTGGCAAAGAGAGTACCTAGGGAGGTTAATTTTGTTAGATCTCTAGAAAACTTTGTAATCTAAGGCTTGAAGAGGTCAGAATGCTTGAAGAAGCAAAGGGTTAAAGAGGTGAAAATTAGTTGTAATTAGAGCATTTGTGGATGTTGGCATGCTTGAAAAGGCGAGAGACTAGAGAGGCTAGAGCACTTAAAGGGGTAAAGGACTAAATAGTCTAGTAGGCTTAAAAATGTAAGGAAAGCATATAAGTCATCTGAATCAAGTATGACCTATTTTGAAAAGAGCCATAAGATAGGCTAGTTGGCATCTAGTCTGTTAATGTATAAGACTTGGACTTATCTATTCATCATCTATTAATTAGACTTATAGCATTATACCCGTTGTTAATTAATAGGTTAGGGATTTTGAGTGGCTTGTTGTCTATTCATTAGACTTTCAGTGATTAATTCTACAGTAGTTCATGATCTAATTATTAGATTTCGATCATTATGGTCATCATCAATTGATGATTTAGAGCTTCCTCAAATAGCTCATCGTCCTTTTGTAGGACTTATAGGTTTTGTGCCTATTACCCTTAAAAGAGCTTAAGGTTTTACAAATCATCATCCTTTGTTAGGACTTAGAGATCCAAGGATATTTTTTCCATCATTTGTTACATATAGGACTTAGGGATTAGCACTTTATGTAATTTCTTAGCACTCGTAGTGTATATGGTTTGGAGTTATTGGAGAGTAGCTTGTTAGCAAATCATACTTATGTGGGCTTAAGGTAAAGGGCTTCTCTAGCCTCAGTATATTGATGAGTTCCCATAGTCATCTCAAAAGGAGGTAGAACTAAGCTTGCTAAAAATTGAATAAATTGTTATAAGTGTTGAATAGTCATCACCCTTTCATTATTCGAATTGTTGAAGTTCATATTATGGATCAACATATAGATAGATATAGTTTAATCATCCTTCTTCGTCCATAGCACAAACATGTCTAGGCGAATGTACCTTTAGGTTGAGCTGTATATAAATTATGGCTCAATTTAAGCATGTAAATGAAAGAAGTTAAGGCTGATGTAAATGGAGGTAAGCTCATTGATGCTTAGTTCCATTACTCATAAGAGTAGGTCTTGTGGAAAAGCTAATCAGAGCTTGGTTCAAATACTTCTAAAGATGATCAAGTTAGATGGTAACTCAATTCTAAAGCATTTGATTGGAACCGAGGCTAAGGACTAATAAGGCTAGACATAATGGTGGGTCTAAGCTTATAGAAAGCTTGACAATGTAGTGGATAGGTGTAAAAACAATAGAAAAAGTAAAACACAAGCAAACCTATGAAAAAGCTTCATAAGATATGACACACCAATGAAACTTCTGAGGAGTCATGACACAACTAGACATGACACATAAGGTGATTTGGTGAGATTACTCACCACCTAGCCTTGCTTAAAGGTTAGGATAAGAGTAAAGTAAGTAAACAAGATAACGTGATAAAAAAAAGAAGTGTATTCAATATATTGATGATGATAAGATGCTTGCGACTACTTGTACAATAGGTATTTATACCTGAAAAACTAAAGCAACCTACCTAAAATGAAAAAGACTAAAAAATGTATTATCTAAAAGAAGTAATGTATAAGGAATAATAAGGGTATAATTGAAAATACAACAAAATGAGCATCTTGTATGGAGGATTCTATTACATGGCTGCTCGGACACGTAGCACCCTACAGATGGATGACTTTATGGTAGAAAAGACAAATTGTATGATCAGGTTGGTAATTACTAATCCGAGGTGCCAAGTAGAGGTATAGATTAGTCACGCTGGGTTGAGCGGATAATTCTTTCGAAGTGAAGTTGCCTTGGACGTATTCAGTTTGGTTTGGATTCAAGTTAGCTAAGTTGATGGTTAGATGGGTCGAGCTAATGCTCAAGTGTAGTTTAGGTCAATAGTTGGAGACAAATGATGACTACAAGAGGGTTCGGCTTGACTGAGGCATCAAGTCAATAGATTACAATAGCTCGAACTCTTCTGTAGTAGGTTATAAGGAAAGAATTCACTTGGCCATGCTTTCCAGCTTTCAGACTTGGGCTCGGGCTCAGGCTTGAATTAGGGGTCTGGTGGTCTGATTCCTATTAACATTCATGGCTACTTTTAGCATCTATTTAGTTTTAAGAGGACAACTCATCTAAATTCTTCTTAGTCCATGCTATTGAACCTTAGGTTCCACTTTGTTGCAACATTTTGCTTAACTCATGAGTTGCAGTTGCAACATGATGTGATTGTCGTAATAGGAGAAGCTTGGGAAAAAATAAAATGAGCTTGTGTTGGTACATTGAAGATGTTGGTTGTCTAAGTTCAAGAAAGAGGGATGCTTAGACATCTTAGGTTTAAATAGCTCAAACTTGTTAGTACATCTTTCTACCATATGAAGCTAGAAATTCCCAAAAGGTTGCTCATACTTGCTATCACTCCTAAAAGCTTTGGTTCATGTTTAAGTGAGTAGGTTGGATAGTTCAAGCATGTACGCAAGCTTGGATCAAGAATCCTTTGGCATTGACTCATTACTTGGATTCTCTTAGCTAAGTGTTGTTGATCTTGAAATGGTCAAACTTCCTGAATTCACGGCAACTCAGAGTTAACTCTACAGTTTGGCATAATATAATAATGCTTGGGTCTGACTCTACACGTGGAAGCTTGGCACATCTTAGACCTTACTTAGAGCTTAGAACTCTTGAATTTGTTTGTCATTTAGTATGTTGGACTCCACTTGGTTGTAAAGAACAACTTAGATTTCAAGTGCATCATTTAGCAACCAATGGCGTTAGGAAATGCAATTCAAATTAGGCTTTGATTTAGTATTTAGCTCAAGACAATTAATGCACACTCAGAAAAAGAAAGCTTAAGATGCCAATTAACTATCGTAGTGATACGTTATAGTTTAATTGGAGATACTTACCACAATTGATGACTTACTTTGCCTCAACAATTTCAAGCACAAGGCATGGCCTATGCATGACTAGGGTTTAGAACATGGATGGAGTGTTTCATTCTGGGTGTGTGATTTAAAATGTTGTACTATAGTATCTAGAAGTTTCTTATAAATAATTAAGTGCACATAACAAACCCAGAAGACACATTTGTTAAAAAATGTTAAGCACAAGAAGATATTATTGAGCAATAAATCGCTCATTAGAATTTGAGTCAAGGTGAGTGACTTCATATGCTAGTCAGATAGCTTTGCCTATATTTTGAGAGATGCAAAGACGATCCATCATCTGGAAGAATAGGTCTAAAATATAAGCACTAACGTGCTGTTTATTTCCATAAAAAATGGGTGAGATATGAGAAAAAAGCTAAAATAGCATCTTCATATGTAGCTAATTGATCATTAATATTTGTTTGACTACTATTGTATAGTGATCGGCTATGCATCCATTGAACTCCCACAACAATACTCTTTTGTAGAAATTTCATAGGAAGGATAAGAATGGTTTCTAGACCTTTTCTAATGATTCAAACAGTGGACCCTACAAAGTGTTGAAGCCTTAAGATTTCTATTGCAAGCTTTATGCAATTGGTATATTAGATATATCCAAGACAAAATAAGCATAGCAGTTAACCAAGGAAGTTATCAACTTTTAAACTGCAAATTTTTTGGTGTATAACATTGTAATAGTTAATAAAGGAAGTTCCTAACTTCCATTGTACAAATAGGTGTCAAGAAATATGTAATTGCATGTTTATAGAAAGCATCAATTCGAATTAACAATGAAGGCCATAAAAATATCAAAAGGGAAAATCAATTCCATGGTTAAAAACAAAAAGAATGGAGAAAGTTGAGCCTGTAAAGTATAATGATATATTGTTAATATATTCATCTCGATTTTAGGAAGAAATGGAGAAAATCGAGTAAGAAAAATTGAATTGTACAAAAAATCATAAAAGAAATATTTTCCGTATCTTTTTGATGAATCGTTCAATTTTTCTCAATTCCCAAAGATGGTGATGATGATTTTTCATTTGAGTACGCAAGTACCTACAAGACAAAAAATGATTTGGTGAGGTCACTTTGATGCCTAAGTTAGAGCTCTCTTATGATAAGAAGAGAATTGTAAAGTGATAAGGAATGTATAAGAGAATGAAAGAAGGTCCCTTTGCCTGGGGTTCTTATTTGGTATTTATAGCGAGTTAGTAGAAGTTATAGCTAGACTGGATTATTAGACCAATCTTAAGTATTGAGCTGACTAATATAAGCTCACGGATTAGTTATAAAAAAAAGCCATGTCAACAATATTGACCTCAATACCACCTGTTAGAATTTGTTATTTGCAGGCATACCCTACATTCCAAGCTCAACACATATCCCCACATCTATGCCTAACGATTGACACCTAGAATATTTTGTTGCTAAAAGGATTACGAGATTATCCTTTTCCATTTGCAATTGTACATGTAATTGTTCTTTACTCTTTTAAGTAATTTTAGCTAGTAAAGTAACCTTAAGAAACCTAGTATAAATACTCTCATTGTACTATAGTTGTAATTAGATTTCCCATTATTAATGAAAATTACCCCTTTTTGTTTTCTTCTCAACATTGAGAGATTATCAAACATAGCTCATAGCAACCCTTAAGCAAGGTTGTGTCGATAAGCAATCCACTATTTCAGACTGGTTAGTCACATTTGATGATGTAGTGGATTGTGAGTGCATAAGTAGTATGTTACATTCGCGAATAGCCTATGAGGCTTAACTTCTCCCTTTTTACAATTTGTCTCCATCCAATTCCATTCTTTTCATTTCTTGGATAGCTTTCTCTAAAGGACCCATCTACACTACAATAAGCCCTCCTTCGAGGCATATCATCTTGGTATTAGAGCTTGAGGTTCTAAGTAAGGTCACAAGTTTGAGTTGTTGTGAGATATTGTTTTGGTGTTATTAAGGTGAGTGTTTAAGTGAGTAGTTGTGTTAACATTGTTATTGAAGTAAGAATGAAGAGGATGAGAGTGAAGTAAAAGAATTCTATGAAGCGGAAGAGAGAAAAATCCAAGAACTTAGAGTTGAACAGCATGAGATCCAACCTAATTGAGTACCTCAACATGCTTAACACATTCGGAGAAGAGCTAATTATTGTTTTGACCTAGAATGAACTTCCTAGAGGTTGACATTGACAAAGAAGAAATTGAGGAAAAAAACTCAGGGAGTAAAAATGTTAATGAGTACTTAGATTAGGAAGAATGAGTTAAGAAATTGTTCGAATGTTCTCGGTATGTTGAAAGAGATAAGGTTAAACTTGGTGCTCTTGAATTTGTTGGATATGGCCATATGTGGTGGAAGACATTACTTGCCATGAGAGGTAGAGAAGGATAGCAAGGAGTGAGGTCATGGGAAGAGATGAAAAGAGTTATGTATGTAAGGTTCATTCCTAATCATACTATTAAGATACTTTTGCCAAATTACAAGAACTCTAACAAGGAAGTTGAACTGTCAATGAGTATATGCAACAGTTTTAGATGCTAATGATCCGATGTGAAGTGGAGACCTGATGCCTAGACTATCTCAAGATTTGTTATTGGATTGAGATCTAACTTGAGAGAAGTTGTTGAGGTACTATCTACTGATACTTTTGAAGAAGCTATCAAGGTTAACCAATGAGTTGAGAGGTATAGAAGAAGCCAACCTTATAGAAATTTTAATTCTCAACTTGTTCAAAATAATTGACCTATCTAAGGAAGTAGCAAGAAGATAATTAGTCTAGTACCCAGTGTGAAAGAAGGATAGACCTCCTAAGGAGGAGTAAGGTTGGAACAAGGAGGAAAATAGAAGGAATTTGAAAAGGGGTAGACCTCTGTACAAAAAATGAACGAGATAAAGTACTTTAAATGCAAGAGTTTTAGTTATGTAGCTTCCTAATGTCTGAACTACCAAACTATGGTCATTTGGGGAGGTAAATTATATAATATTGATGACAAAGTTAGTGAAGCTATGGAAGAAGTAAGAGATGGAGTGAAGGTAGGAATTCTTTTTGAAGATATTTATCCTAAGGAAGGAGACATGCTAACCTTAGTAATTCGCCGAGCCCTTAGTATGGAACATGATCAACAAGAAAGGTAGCAAGAGAATCTATTTCATACTACATGTAAGTTAAATAAAAAACTTTGTTCCTTGATCGTAGATAGTAGCAATTGTACAAATATAGCATTTGCTAAGATGGTAAAATAATTAAAGTGGCCGATTAATTTACACCTGAGGCCATATAAGTTGCACTGGTTAAACGAAAAGGGTCATTATATGTTACTAAGTAAGTATCCTTACTCATTTCTATTAAAAGTTATATAGATGAGATCTTGTGTAATGTACTGCCTATGTGTACGTCTCATATATTACTAGGCAAACCATGGTTGTTTGAACGAAGAGTTATACACAATGAATATCATAATACTTATAGTTTTGAGAAAGATGGTCGACCTATTACGTTGTATCCTGTGACTCCAAGCTAAGTGAGTAATATGTAATATAAACTCATACAAAAGACTAAGAAAGCCTTGGTGACGAGCAAATCTAAGCTTAGAAGAGTTGTAAAGGAGGATGAATAGACCTTTGTATTAGTACAAGGGCTACTGGATATAAGGAAACAAACCAACTTAGTTGAAGATGTTGATAAGTTGTTGTGAGAGTTTGCCAACCTATTTCCTATTGAACTACCTGAAGTATTACCTTTGAAACAAGGAATAGAGCATGGCATTGAGTTATAACTTGGAGCCCCATTACCTAACCAATCGGCCTATCTATGAATCCTAAGTAAGCAATTGAGTTGTAGCGACAAGTTAATGAGCTTATTGAAAGAGGATACATCTGAGAGAGAATGGGTTCGTGTGCTGTACTCGTATTGTTGGTACTAAAGAAGGAAGGAAGTTGGAGGATGTGCATAGATAGTCAAGTAGTGAATAGGATTACCATTATATATTAATATCCCATTCTTCAACTAGATGATATGTTAGACAAGCTACATAGAGTAAGTGCATTTTCTAAGATCAATTTGAAATCGAGATACCACCAAATTTTAATGAGGTAAGGTGACGAGTAGCTGACAGCCTTCAAGGAAAGGCATGGACTATATGAGTGGCTTGTAATGCTGTTTGGTTTATCTAATGCCCCTAGTACCATTATGAGATTCATGAACTACGTATTGAGAAATTTGATCAATAAGTTTGTAATAGTGTATTTTGATGAGATTCTTATATATAGCCCCAACCTATCTAATTACGTGGGTCACCTCCAAGCTATATTTGAAGTGCTCCAAGAAGAACATCTATATGGCAATTTGAAGAAATTTTGTTTTTACTAAGAAGAGGTTGTATTCTTAGGATATGTCATTGGTAAAAAGGGCCCTTGAGTAGGTGAAGGGAAAATATAGGCAATTATATAGTGGCCTAGACATACTTCTTGTGCTAGCATTAGAAGTTTTCATAGGTTAGCTTCTTTTCATAGGAGATTCATTTAGAACTTTAGTTTAATTACTGTACTACTTACCGAGGTAACCAAGAAAAACATTGAGTTTCAATTGGGAGATAAAGAGGAGAAGAGCTTTTTTGAGCTAAAGAAGTGATTGACTTTAACTCCTTTACTTGCATTACCAAATTTTTGCAAAGTCATTTGACATAGGGATTAGAGCAGTTCTAATGCAAGACTGTCGACCTATTGCTTATTGAGTGAGAAACTCAAAGAACCAATATTAAAATACTTTGTATATGATAAGGAGTTGTATGCCTTAGTTCGAGCTATGTAGAACTGGTAATATTACTTATTGCCTAAGGAATTCATGTGTACTTTGATCACCAAATGTTGAAGTACTTGAGAAACCAACCAAAACTCTTATGGAGGTGGATCAAATGGGTTGAATTCTTAGAGGGATTTTCATTTGTCATCAATTATAAGCGAGGAAAGGCTAATATAGTCATAGACACTTTGTTCAGGTGACATGTATTTCTTTTTGAGTTACAAACATGGTTGTTAGGGTTTGTGAGCTTGAAGGAGCAATACACTTAGACCTCTACTTTAGACTTATTTTTGTCCAATGCTAAGAAGGAAGATATCTTTTTCGATCTAGAAAACTGTATGTGCCGACTTGTTCAATACGTGACTTGTTTGGTTGAGAAGCCTATAGTGGAGGCTAATCTAGTCACTTGTGAAAAGCAAATGTTTGAGTTGTTGAAGATAAGGTTCTATTGGAAAAAAATGATGAGAAATGTACATTAAGTTGTCAAAAAGGTGTGCAACTTATAAGGAGGCCAAGAGTTGACCTAAATAATGGCAAGTTATGCCACTGTACATACCAGACAGACCATGGATTGATGTGGGTGTAGAATTTGTGCTTAGGTTACTAAGTATGGCAAGAGGAAGGGATTCAATTATGGTCATAGTAGATGGGTGTAGCAAAATGGTGTGCTTCATGCCCTATAACAAAACTAACAATGCTTTGGCTATATCTTTTTTGCCTATGTAGGAGATTGTGAAGCTATATGGAGTTCCAAGGAGTATATTGTCTAACTGTGATATGAAATTCTTGAGCCAATTCTATAAGACACTATGGTGCCAATTGAGAATAAAATTGTTATTTAAAGCATCTTATCACCCTTAAACTAATAGAAAAACTAAAGCCATTATCGTACCTTGAGATCTCTTCTCCAAGCTACAATTGGATGTAGCCAAGCAAATTGGGATTCTTACTTACCTATCGTAAAGTTCACTTACAACATTTTTATCCAAAGCATCACAAAGAAGGCCCCCTTTGAAGTAGTGTATGAATTCAATTTAAAGCTACCATTAGATCAAATGCCATCCTTAAGGACCAACTAAGAAGACCAAGGAGCCCTAGATTGAGTGCAAGTCTTTTAACAGATTTACCAATTAGTGATAGATCAACTGACTTAAGCTATTAAAAAACTAGTATGAGGAAGTCAAGGAAGGAAAGGATGGACATAGTTCCAACTAGGAGAACTTGTATGGTTACATCTCAACAAGGAATAGTTCCCGACCAAGAGAAAAAGCAAATTATCACCTTGAATTGAAGGACCCTTCTAAGTACTCCAAAGTATCAACAAGAATGACTGTAGACTCAAAATCCTAGATGGTTATGGTGTCTTTAATGTCTTCAACATTGTCGACCTTAGTCCCTACATCTCAATGAAGACAACCCTAAAGAGTACTATAAGGATTTGATCCTATATCCTAAAAAAGCTAAAGGGGATGATAGGAATTAGTCACCTAAACCCTTAACCTGATTAAGGGCAAAAGGTTTGGCGAACTTAACTATTTAAGTACTCAATTGTTGACCTAACTTCAGCCCTTTTGACTTGCTAAAAGATGCCCTTAAGGATGACTTCTAAGCTTTCTGACTTGTTTGGAGTGTTACTATTGTTGGTCTCAACCTAAATGAAATATTAGCATTAGTAAGCATTGAGAGCCTGACCTGATAGAAAGTCTTTGACACGCTAACCTTAGTATTACCTATCGGAATTCGTTGAAGCACACCCTCCGCTTTAAGCTCAACATGTGTCCCTACATGTACTCCCTATGCCTAATACCTAGAATATTCCATTGCTAGAAGGATTACGAGATTTTCCTTTTCCATTTTGTAATTGTACATGCAATTTTTCTTTGCTCTTTTAAGTAATTTCAGCTAATAAAGAAACATTAGGAAACTTAGTATAAATACTCTCATTGTACTGTTGTTGTAATCAAATTTCCCATTATTAATGAAAATTACCCCCTTCATGTTTTCTTCTCAACATTGACAGATTACCAAACCTCGTACATAGTAACCCTCGAGCAAGGTTATGCTAACAAGCAATCCATTATTATGGACTGGTCAGTCACATCTAGCGATGTGGTGGTTTGTGAGTGCTTGAGCGATATGTCACATTTGCGAGCAACTTGTTAGGCTTAACTTTTCATTTTTTGCAATTTGATTCCATCTAAATGCACACTTTTCATTTCTCCCATAGCTTTCTCTAGAAGACCCATTTATACTTCGGTAAGCCCTCCTTTAAGGCATATCATCCTCTATGCACCAACACATAGGATATAAAATTAATCAAATTTAATTAAAATTGATCCTTTTTTTATGTAATTTTAGCAATTTTATACAAGTTCGTCTATTTTGTGCATAAACTCTAATTTTGTGTAAAATTAACGAATTTTTGCTTAGTTTATACACAAATTTGGGTTTTAAAGTTGGGAAAAATTGTGAGTTTTGAATTGCAATCACCATCCTAACTTTAGAATCTTGCTTGCTTTAATTTTTCTGAAAATAATCAGATAAGCATGCACTTCCTGAATGCTTGCATATAATCAAGAGTATGCTATACAATTGGAAGAACGAAGTTTGCATGTACTCGATATGATGCAAAAACCTTAAAAGTGATGTGAAATTGTTCCACTTTTGCTAAATCAAATGCTTACAAATCAAAGTCCATGTAATTAATTTAGGACCCAATGCCTATAAAAGTTATTTTCCCATTTAAGTTAGGCATATAAAATTTAAAGTCAAGTTTAGCATTTTAAACTAAGTGAAAGGTCTTGATGTTTAATTGGTTAGCCTACATATATACTTCTCTCTAATTGGTCTCTTAAGTATGCTAATGCCATGTAGAATGAGAGTGACCATTGAATTGTACGTTACTTTGCCTCCTCGACTTTTGGAATAACTTTCATACTTTGACAGTTATTCTCTTTTTGGATATTTGGTTTTTTTATTTTTTTTTATTTTTAACTTTTCTCTTCCTTTTTCTATTTCTTTGATTTTCTTTCTTTTCCCAACTACATTTTCATTTGTGATGGGATCATACTTTTGATATGTAATAACTTTTCTTGATCCCCATAATTTTTCTTTTCAACTTTTCTTTTCTTTTTGATTATTTATTGTACGTTGGTCAAGAATTATTCAAGTAAAATCTAGTACCCACTCTGGTTCATACCATATTAATGAAACACTCAATTCCTTAAAAAATGGTGTATATATACAAGTCAACTTCTAAAAACACTAAAATTTAGCACCCAATCCAAACATTTCCCTAACTCTAAACCTATAAACGATGCTTAAATTAAGCATAACTAAACAAAGTAAAGATGCCATGAATTGATTACAGACTTTTGAGAAATATCCATGACTTATTCATAAGGGACTTCTTTCAAAATAAGGCCTTAATCACTTCTTCCCACTTCTTTCGTGCAACCTGTATGATTGATAACATGCTCAAAATTTGAGGCATAGAGCATAAAGGAAAATGGATCCAACTTTTCGAAAGGAATTACATAGCTTTAATGTTTATGTCTAACTTTCGTATCCTTAACTTTAATTTAGATTGATATATCTTACAATTCAATGCATATGCAATGGGAATTAAAAAGAGAAATTTAGAATAGGACTCCCCTAGTTTCTTGATGCAATTTGAATTCTCAATTCCCCTTCTGAATTTGTTAATCATGTCTCAAAATTGATGGGTTCATCACTTCTTTTATTTATTTACATGTGCCTTCTTAACATAAAAGAAGCTCAACTAAAAAGACTTTGAAATTGAAAAGACTTAGACATAAACTAAATAAAAAGATAATAGAAGATGGTGGGTCAAGTTACTTCCCAGCAAGGGCTTATTTTTAAGCCTTCAACTAGGCTTAACATTATTACCTCATGGTAGGTCATCATACTTCCTCTAGGGCTTAAGTCCTTCAACTTCCCAACTCATACTTGACTGTCCTTTCAAATTCTCTAACTCTTTTTCTTAATTTAGCTCCAATTCTCCTTCCTTCGATTGCTAAAGTCGTTCCTTAGCTTGGAGCATCACTTTCATTTCTCCACTCTTTAGGATAATTACCCTCTCTTTTATGTTCAATATAGCTCCTAAGGTAGCCAAGAATGATCTTACAAAAACTAAGGCTAGTTCTTCATCTTTCATATCCCTTACTATGAAATCAATCATGAAGTCACATGGTCCAACACTAATAGGTATAAAGTGGAGTTCTCCTAAAGGTATGGTCCAACCTCTATTGATGGTTTGAATATAATATGGACTTTTCTTCATAAAACTCTCTAGTTTTGATTCCCACATAGTTTTCCTTGACATGTAATTATCTAATGCTCCAATATCTAAAAGTACTCTCGAGAAAAGCTTATTTAGTATGGTACATGGAATAATGAATCTAACTAGATCCTTTAATTTATAAGCAAACTGGAAACTATTAGCACCCTTTTCCTCCAGTACCATGTCTACAATCTTAAATTCATTGGTACTGGGTTTCTCCTCTATATTCACTTCAACATCCTTTTCAAATTTAAACTTCTTAGGATTTTCTTACTTAGATTCATCATATTCTATCTCCAAACATTAACTAGGATCCTCTTCTATTTCCTCTTTACTAATTTTTCTAATTCTAATTGTCTCTAAATTGTACACATCATCATCACTAGGTACTTCTTTTTCAATTTCCTCGTCCTCAAAATTTTCATCCAAATCGTCATCATGATTCCCTTCAAGTTTAGCTATTAACTTCTCTTCTGATGGTATATTTCCTCATCTCTAGGTTCTGCTTACTCCTCAACAAGGTCTTCTAACCTCATATATTTACCTCTTAAAACTTTCAGGTTTTGCTCGGTATTGCTAGGTAGTTATCCTAGCAATTTATTTGTATAGTACTGAATCATCCATCTATGCATCTCTTGTAAGGTAGCCTCTTGGGCATTTATTCTTGAATCACATTTTTGAATGAAATTCCTCAATGATTATTATAGTAATCCTTCCTTTGGACCTTGTATAAGTAGATGTGGAGGTTAAAACTAGTGTTAGCTGACTTGTATCTTAGGTCCATCAAAACCTCTATTGAATTCTCCTCTTTGGTTACCTCTCCATGAGAAGTTAGGATGTGATGAACTACTGACCAACAACCTCATTACTCGCGTATAGCTCCGAGGACTCTAGTCCCTCATACAGCAAATTCTCTCTTGGTAACCTACTAATAACGAGAATGTTTATGCCAAAAGAATGTGGTTGAACTCCTTCAGGTCTCCTAATTTTCGTACATTAATTTTTATACTTGGTAGTGATGATGCCAACCATTCTCTTGCCAAGGACCCTGTGTCAAGTAATCCCATCAACACTGTCGAGAAGTTCTTACTAAGTAACGAGAGACTCACTTAAACTGCAGAATAGTTTTTCTCTTGGCATGCCACCATATCTTTCTCTTCTTGGCATTTTAATGCCAAAAAATTTTGACCCCTCTTGCCTGCTGTGCTTAGAGAACATTCATATGGGACCAGTGTTGCACTGCCATCAGTCCACCTTGTTTGACATTTTACTACTTTTATATTTTGGTATTTTGCCCATTTTACCATTTTTGCTATGTACTAGGAATTTCCTTTTTGTATATACTTTGTTGTCTTTTTATTATTTGTAACTCTACCCTAGGGACTTACTATAAATAGTCCTTTTCTAACTAACATTTTACACTAAATATTCTGTTCTTATAAGACAACCCTCTTTAGGTCCATATTTCCTATACTCTTATCTAATCTTACCAAGTAACTCAGGATTAGTGGTAGATGAACCTTGACATCAACTTATGCGTCATATCAAGTATGGTGTCAAGTCATGTTGTGTTTGTTGGTGAGTTACATCTTCCAAACAGCTTCATGTCAACTACTCTTGTTTAGTTGTGGATCCTTTCCCTTTAATTTTCTTTGATATCTTGAAGGACCCATTCAGTTCAATTTCACCTCGGTAAGTCTTAGTGATGACTGAGCTCCTAGGCATACCATATATTCCTGGTATCAGAGCTTGAGGTTGAGACCTAGAGCTGTGTAGTAATAGTTAATATGCTATTTGAGTTACTGCATATGATTGTAGCCATCTGAGTGAAGTGTAGTTATTGAAAATTTGTGATAGGAATGTCAAACCCTAGTGTACAGGTCATGGTTGCGATCGAGTTACCTAACAAACACCATGCACTACTGATAAGCAGATACAAGATCTTGTTGGAATTGTGACTAATTTAGCTATCTTAGTAAATAAGGTCTTAGAAAATGGACCGTATGAGAGAGTTGCTAAGTAGGGTTGAGAAATGGGAGATAAGTCAAGGAGGCAGATGAATGAGTGAGATCCAAAAGCCTTTTCAGTGAACCACGTACCATCATAACTTACTGATAGAGTCACAACGAGAAGGTTAGAGTTGGACAAAGTGGAAGAGTGTGAAGAAGAAGAAGACCAGTATATTAGGGTGGATGAGCGAGAGTTTAGAGTGCCAAAGGGTGCCGAACATCTTAAGGTATAGATTCCAAACTTCAATAGGTCTGGTAGTACTGATGACTACTTAGACTGGGAAGAGAAGATTGAAAAGACATTTGAATTTTATGATTATGAAGATGTTGTTCGCATTAGGGTGGCCGCATTAGAATTTTTTGGATAGTAATAATGTGATGGAAGAAGCTATAGAATGTTTACCTGAAGACCCAATGTGAGGTTTGAACATAAAATGAGATGAAAAGAGTTCTAAGGAATAGGTTTGTTCCCGAGCACTACGAACAGGACACTTTCCGATGACTCCAAGACTTGAAGCAAGGTAATAGGTCGGTAGATAACTATGTCTGAAAGTTTCAGTTGCTCATGATACAACGTGATGTTCATGAGGTTGAGACCCGAACTATTGCATGGTTCATCTTGGGACTCCAAGCTAAGATTGGTCATGTTGTGGAATTGTAAAGCCTCCTAACTTTGGATGAAACCATCCAAGTAACCTAAAGAGTTGAAAGGAAAAGATGGAGCTAGGTTAGCTAAATGCTGAGTAATCAAACAATGGTACTGAATAGGACTGGCCTATCGAGTAGACTAGGGAATGACAAGGCATCAAACATTCTCTAGATGGAACATCGCGGTCACGAACTGTGTCGATTAGATGAAGGCCGAGGTAAGAGTAAGATTGAGGAGCTTGAGATTCGAAGAGACTAAGGTTAGAGTTTAGGGAGGAAAACCTAAGAAATTAAATGTTTTAAATACCTTAGCTATGGATACGTGGCTAGTCAATATCCAAATCACCGAGTCATGACAATAAAGGGAGATAAGCCCTAGTTTGAAGTAGAAGAAGTAAGTGAAGGAGAGGAAGCAGTGGCAACCGATCAGATGCTAGAAGAATTTGACGAAGATTAGGAGGTCAAGATACCCCTTGAAGGAAAAACTGAGTATTGCTTTGTTGTTCAGTGATCTCTTAGTACTTTCATGGGTAATGAAAATGAGAAAAGAGAGAACCTCTTTCATACAAATTGTCGGATGAATGACAAGCTGTGAGCTGTGATCATTGATGGAGGGACTTGTACTAATGTCATTGCATAAGGGGTAGTAAAGGCCATGAAATTGCCAACTCTTTCATACCCCAAGCCATATAAGATTTACTGGTTGAATGAGAAAGGCGGATTACACATTTCTAAGCAAGTTAAAGTGCCAATTACTATTGGTGATAGGTACAAGGACGAGGTGGTGTGTGATGTCCTTCTTATGTGTGCATCTCACATATTACTCGGCCAACTGAGGCTATTTGACTTGAAAGTATTATACGATGGGTATTAAAATACCTATATGTTTCAAAAGGATAGGAAGAAAGTTATATTGACACTTATGAGTCCCAAGGAAGTGTAAGAAGCCCAAGAAAAGGTTACTAGATTGCTGCAGTAGAAGTCGTTGGTGATTTCCCAAGCTTAGTTTGCATGAGAGGTTAAGGTCAAGGGCTATGTACTCCTCTTGGTCAGGAGACTCTTAGAAGATAAAGAGGCTGAGAACTTACTTGCTAAAGTGCAATAGCTACTCTAGGAATTTGCTTACCTCTTCCTTGCCAAGATGCTGAAAGGATTATCTTCCTTGAGAAGGATTGAGCATTGCATCGATCTTCAACCTAGAGCAGCCTTGCCGAATTGACTCGCCTATAGACTCAATCCTGAATATTCAGCTAAGCTGAAAAGGTAAGTTGATGAGTTGGTAGATTGTGGATATGTCCATGAGAGCATGAGCCCATATATCGTCCTAGCCGTACTATTACCAAAGAAGATTGGATTATGGAGGATGTGGATTGATAGTCGTACCATCAATAAGATTACTATTAAGTACCGATACCGAATCTCGTGGTTAGATGACATGCTTGATGAGTTACATGGTGTACATATCTTTTTGAAGATAAATCTCAAGAGTGGGTACCATCAAATACGAATGAGATTGGGAGATGAATGGAAAACAGCCTTTAAGACTCGTGATGGTCTATTTGAGTGGATGATTATTCCATTTGGTTTAACTAATGCCCCGAGTGCATTCAAGAGGCTCATGAATCATGTACTCAGAACATTGATTGGCAAATGCATAATGGTTTATTTTAACGATATTCTGGTTTACAGTACTGACCTTCTCATTCATGTCGAACATTTGGGATTGATGTTTAACATACTCCACGTTGAGAAATTATTCAGCAACCTAAAGAAATGTGCTTTCTATGAAAGTGAAGTTATATTCCTCGGATATATTGTTTTAAGGAGTAGAGTTTGAGTTGATGAGGAAAAGGTTAAGGTTATTAATGAGTGGCCTACGTCGATAAGTGTAGCCGAAGTCAGGAGCTTCCATAGCCTAGCCTCATTCTATTGAAGATTTATCCGAAACTTCATCTCCATAACTGCACCATTGACTGAATTGACCACGAAAAACGTTGAGTTTAAATGGACTGAAAAGGCTCAAAGAAGTTTTGAAGATCTGAAGTGTAAGTTGACATTTGCTCCACTTGCCCTATAAGATTTTGAGACGGTTTTTGAGGTTGAATGTGATGCGTCTGGTGTTAGCATTGGTGCCATCCTTATGCTGGAGCACCATCCTATTGCTTACTTTAACGAAAAACTCTGAAGTGCTACCTTAAATTACTCAGCTTAAGATAAGCAGTTCTATGCCCTTATTCATACACTTTAGAACTGGCAACATTATCTATTGCTGAGAGAATTCATCATATATCTAGATCATTAATCTCTCAAGCATCTTTGTGAGCAGTAGAAACTTTCTCACCATCACGTTAAGTGGGTCGAGTTTTTGGAGACCTTTTACTATGTCATTAGGTATAAGAAGGTAAGCACCAACATAGTGGCTAATGCACTTTCTCGCCATCATACCTTGATTATGACGTTGTAAGCTAAAGTACTTAGATTTGGCACTTTGCTTGATCGATATGAGCATGACCTACATTTTGGGCCTTTAGTAGCCATGTGTTGTGGTAGAGGAGCTATTGACGGATTCTACTTGAGTGAGGAGTTCTTAATGAAGGGAAAGCAAATTTGCATGTTGAATGGTTTCATAAGGAAACTACTGGTTCGAGAAGCTCATACCGAGGGTTTGGCTGGCCATTTTGGGGAAAAGAGGACGATCAAGATATTAAAGGAACACTTTTACTGGCTTGGGATGATGAGGGATGTGCACTAAATACTTAAGAGGTACAAGGTATATAAGCATGCAAAAGGGAGGAGAGAACCCTATGGAGAATATATACCCCTACCAATTGTCAAGTGGCCGTGGACCGATTTGAGCATAGATTTCATGCTCGGCCTTCCCCATACACAGAGAAGACATGATTTGATCATGGTAGTGATCAAGATGGGTCACTTCATCCCCTACCACAGAACTAATGATGCTTTATTCATTGCTAACCTCTTTTTCTAGGAAATTGTACAACTGTATGGAATGCCAAGGAATATTATGTTCGATCATGATTCCAAATTCACAAGCTTCTTTTGGAAGACCTTATGGAGGAAACTCAGTACTAAGCTCCTGTTCAGTACCTCTTACTGCCCCCAGAAAGATGACCAAACTGAAGTAGTTAACAGAACTATTGGTAATCTCCTGTACGTTACTGTTGGAAAGAAATCTTGTGACTAGGATTTATGCTTGCCCATCATTGAATTTGCCTACAATTGCTCGACTCATAATTCTACTGAAACATCACCATTTAAGGTTGTTTATGGACTTAACTCGAACCTACCCTTAGACTTGGTTAGCAGTTCGACTACACAAAGAGGGAGTCAATTCGGCTTGCAGCGTATCGAGGAATTTCACAAGTTATATCAAAGAATTGCCGAGCAACTAGCTAAAACTATGGGCCGATAGAAGGAATTGGGAAGCTGTAGAAGGAAATGAATTGTTTATGCCCTTAGGGACATTATTTGGATCCATCTTAGCAAAGGGCACTTCCTTAGTAAGAGGGCAAACAAACAATCTCCTAAAGTAGATGACCCTTAAAGGATCCTTAGGTGCATTAATGATAATGCCTACGAGATTAAGCTACTTGAAGGTCTCGGTGTGTTTACCACATTGAACATCATTGACTTAACTCCGTATGTGTCCAAAAATGACAAAGACCAAGATTTGAGAGCAAATCTTCAATAACCCTAGGAATTGATGAACTGCAGACCAACAGCCCCATTACTCGCGCACAGCTCCAAGGACTCTAATCCCTCATACAGCAAATTCTCTCTCGGTAACCTATTGATGACGAGAAAGTTTATGCTGAAGGAATGTAGCTAAACTCCTTAAGGTCCCCTAATTTTCGTACGTTGATCTGTACACTCGGTAGTGATGATGCCGACCATTCCCTTACTGATGACCTTGTGTCGAGTAATCCCACCAATACTGCTGAGAAGTTCCTACTGAGTGACGAGAGGCTCACTTAAATCGCCGAATAGTTTTTCTTTCAGCATGCTGCCATCTCTCTCTCTTCCTAGCCCTTTAATGCTACAACATTTTGTCCCCTCTCGCCTATTGTGCTCAAAGAATATTCGTATGAGACCAATGTTGCATTACCACCAGTCCACCTCGTCTGACATTGTATTACTTTTTTGTTTTGGTCTTTTATCCTTTTTACCCTTTTTAGTACGTACTAGGAATTACCTTTTTGTATATACTTTCTTCTCTTTTCATCATTTGTAATGTTGCCTTAGAGACTTACTATAAATAGTCCTTTTCTTTTGTAAGCCACAGATAACTAACATTTTACATTGAATATTCTATTCTTATGAGACAACCCCTCTCCAAGTCCATATTTCCTACACTCTTATCTAATCTTACCAAGTAACTTAGGATTAGTGGCAAGTGAACCTTGACATCAACTTGTGCATCATATCAAGTATAGTGTCAAGTTGTGTTGTTTTCATTGGTGAGTTACATCCTTTGAGCAACTTCATATTAACTACTCTTGTTTGGTTGTGGACCTTTTCCCTCTAATTTTCTTCGATATCTCGAAGGACCCATTCAATTCAATTCCACTTCGGTAAGTCCTAATAATAACTGAGCTCCTGAGTGCACTAGGATGGTCTATCTAACTTGGGTTATAAGTGTTTGAGTAAGGGTTATAGTTTCTTTATCCTTGGTTGAAATTCCCTAGTGCATTAATTTGTTCCTCTTGATTATCTCTAGATGGAGCAAAGGGGCTTCTAATTTGATAGTTCATGCTCAAATGCTTTATTGCACCATATATACAGTAGTTCTCATAAGGTTGCTTGCTTCTACTAAGGATGCTAACTTGTTTGGCTTTTTCTACCATAGCGAGCTAAGTTATAAGCTAGGTAACTTGTGCTATGAGTCAACTTATTTCCTCCTCTTCACTTAAACTTGCTACCCTCCTTAGTTGAACTCTCTGTGAATGCCTACCATGAGCATGTGAAGCCATTTGTTCAAACATATCATACACCTCTTTAGCACTTTTGTTCATCATGCTTCCCTAAACAGCATCATCTACCATCATCCTTAATTGACTCCTAAGACCATTGTAGAAGGTGTTCACAATGCTCCACACAAGCAAACCATGATGGGGACACTTTCTAAGCAATTCCTTGAACCTTTCCTCACTTTCAAATAATGATTTCCCCTCAAAGTGTCTAAACATGATGATATCATGCCTCATTTTAGCAATTTTACACAAGTTTGTCCATTTTGTATGTAAACTCTAATTTCATGTAAAATTAAAAAATTTTTGCTTAATTTATGCCTAAATATAGGTTTTAAAGTTAGGAAAAACTATATATTTTGAATTGCAATCATAGGTCAAGAAGCTATCGAATACAATAATAACCTAATTAAACTTTTGTAAAGATTTTTACTTACCTTCTTACTAAATTCATTTGGTAGAACCTTGTTGATGCTGACATGGGAGTTATAGCTCCCTTTGTATATTTATACCTAAATTTTTTAAGAATTTGTTTCATATATTTTCTTGATGGATAAAAGTTCAATTTTTAGTTTGCTTTATTTGAAGTTTGAGAAAGAAGTTTAATTCTCCAATTAAAGACATCTTCAACTTAGCCTATATTAACTTAGAAAAATCCTTATAATAATATTCATTAGTAGAACAAAAGATAATATCATCTACATAAACTTGTGCCACTAACAAATCATTATCAAAGTATTTTATGAATAATGTTTTATTAATTGGTCATCTTTTGAATCCATTTTTAATAAGAAATTCACTAAATCTTTCGTACTAAGCAAGAGGTGCATGTTTCAATCCATATAATATAAACATAATCTTCTTAGAGTAGGTCCTCAAACCTAAGGGAGTTGTTCAACATATACTTCTTCCTTTATATAACCATTTAAGAATGCACTTTTAATGTCCATTTGAAATAACTTAAATCCTTTATAGCATGTAAAAGCTAGCAATAATTTAATAGCTTCTCATCTTACAAGCGGTGCATATGTCTCATCTAAGTCTATTCCTTCTTCTTAAGAGTAGCCTTTTACTATAAGTTTAGCCTTATTTCTTGTTATTTTTTCTTACTCTTCTAACTTGTTTTCGAATACCCATTTTGTTCCAATAATTGATTTGTTTTTAGGTCTAATTTATAAAAATTAGTTCAATTTTTGTTCAAATTGAGCATTTTCTTGAGCGCCCTATATTTCTAATCATTATTTAACTTAAATAAAATTGCTACATTAATGTACACCTAAATAACCTTAGAAAACCAAATTTCATAATTAATAACATTTAATATTTTTAGAAAATTAAATAAGTTATAGGTAAAATTTTGGTTCACTAGAACCAGTCACCTCCAGCCACCATTGAACTGCCATACCTTATCAAAAAGACGCCTCCAGCCACCCTATGTTAGACTTCTAAGCCACTCCAAGTCAAGTTGTGGATAACCTATTGAACTGCCCTAAACTAATTCCGACCTTATTTCTTCTATTTTTATTTCATTTTTTTCAATTTTCTAAAATAATGTTCTTGTGTTTTTAGATTTCTAAAATATTACAAATGAGGTTTGGAGTCCAATTTATAAGCCTTAAGATTTTTGTATGTAAAAAAGTTGATTAACACATCTCATTTTCTTAAGCACCATGTGTCATCTCCCCATTATTTTAGTGATAAATCATGTTTTCTAATTAATTTTAGGCTACCACATCATTTGATGACTCATCCATTCATTTTTCAATTAATTTTCCATTATATTATTTTACCTTATTTTGATAATTTATTATTATCATATGTATATATTTAATACATATAATGCATATCACATGTAAATAAATGTATATTACATATAATTCAACTTCATTTATTATTTTTGAAAGTTAATTAACTTATCTCTAATATCTCGCTATATCTAAAAGCTTGAACTTTATGTTTTCAATAATTATCGACTTTATCGATAAATTGATGTTTTTCTTAAATTAATCATTTTATACAGCTTATTTTGAGAAATTGACTTTACAAGTATTAGTTCATCTAACTTTTCTAATCTTGCTATGAAATTTGAAATAAAACAGATAATATAACCCAATACCCTTAATTTAGGGGCTCATATCTTAGGGTTATCGCATTAGTTGGAAAACCCGATGGTATTACAAGTGGACAGGACCATGTCGAATAAGTGCTGACATAACCAACCCATGATCATATTACATAAGGACTAATACTTGACAACAAGGAAATCTACCTTGTGTTCCGCAATGTGTTCATCATCTCCAATCTAGATTAGGAGAGAAATTACTTTGCTAACCCTAATAGGTTGATTATTGAAATCATATAAATCATAGTCATAAGATCTCAATTATGCTTTGATTTTTAGCTTCATGTGATCAAAAGCATGTTGAAAAATGATATTTCTTGAACTTCTAGTATCCATAAGAATCTTTTTGACTTGGAAGTTAGCAATTCTTACACTAATTATGAGTGCATTATCATGGAGTCTTTGAACACCCTCAAAATCCTCTTCCATGAAAGAAATTGAATTGTTGACATTGACTTCTTACCTTGCATATTACAAACATAATGTATAGTGTTAGTCGAGCCTGAAGAGCTTGACCGGCCTAAAGTGAAAGATCCACCAACAATAGTATTTGTTATATAGTTTGTTGCTTTACTACTACTTCCATCTCTTGCATCTTTCCTAACTTAAGAAGGCCGCATGGCATTCTCCTACTCATCACATCTCCTTTAGTTGGTTACTCTATATTATCAACATTGTATGCAAGAAATTTTCTTAAATACTCTCATTGGATTTCATTCTCAATCGCATTCTTAAGGTAGATATACTTGTCAGTATTATGGCCTCTATCGCGATGAAAATTGCAATATTATTAGAATTCCATCTTGAAGGATTTCCTCTCATCCTTTCTAGCCATTACAATATAACCCTTTAACAGCGCACTTCCATCAATATATCTACAATTAGACGATTAAGTGGTGTATGAATAGATTATGTTAGAATGCATGGCCTCTTCATCTTTGCATTGTCCTAGTCATCATTTGTTCCATTTCACTGTTTTTCTTGTCGCCTTTCCAATCACCTTTGCTTTAATCAGCCTCTCGGCGAGCTTTAATGTTTTCTTCTTAATGAATGTAAGTTGTAGCCTTGGCCTTAAACTCTACAATAGTTTTTGGCTTTTTTTTTTTTTTTTGGCTAGAGACTTAAAAAAGTCTCCATGGAGTTTAACACAATCAGTTACTATGTTGAGAGCAATGTTCATGTTGATCTCTGGGATTTGGACTATCTCAACCAGGAACCTAGCTAAATAGTCCCTAATAGACTCGTTCTACTTTTGCTTAATGGTGTTCAGGATAGAAGAATCCATAACCAGAAGCTTACTTATAAAGAAGTGCTGTAAGAACACTTCTACCAAATCTTTGAAACATGAGATTATGTTTAACTTCAGATGTTTATACCATGTACTAGCTGCGTTCTTCAATGTTGAGGGAAAAGCTTGCCAAGCAAAGGCATCACTTAAGTGGGGCAGCTTAGCCAAGGTATAGTAGTATTCAAGATGATCTTTAGGGTCTCTTGTTCCATCCTAAGTCTCAAATTACAACAGCTTGATGTGCCATGGTATTACTTCATCCAAAATTTTAGGGATGAAAGGACTCTTCTTTATTTGAATTGCTTACTTATCGTAGCAAGGGTGCTAACATGCAAGGTGCTGTGGTTGCTTTCCTTTGTGACTTTTCTTAAGAGTAGGAGTTAAAGGTCCAAGTGTAACTTCAGCTTGCTTTCTCAGCGTATCGAGAGAATAGATTAAATCATCACTATTCTTGGCACTGTTATCACTACGTTCTTGATTTTGACTTAAGTAGACATTTTTATGGAGTAGGTCTCTTCACCTTCTTCCTTGATTTCAACGATTGACTCATCGTCAATGGTCGCCACAATTTGCCTAGGTCGTGATTTCAAATTTTGAAGGGCAGTTCTCTCAATTTCAGGATCAAGTTCTACCAAATCTTCTGGGTTACTTCGAGTCATACAATGCAAGGGTAAGAAATATAAAATCAATTGCAGCTCTAACTAATGAAAACAAAAGAAAAAAAATGGTTAAAGTAATAAAGCAACTAGTGTTCTTAATATCGAAAGTCCCCGGCAGCGGTGCCAAAAACTTGATATCAGGCAAGTGCACCTATCGGTTTTAATATAGCGGATGTGAGTCCAAATCGATCCCTTAGAGACTTCGAGTATTAATATTAACCTTAGCTTTATTATCTAACCAGAAAATTATGAAAGTTTGAATTAATTAAAAATACTAAAATTAACAAACTAACTTAATTAAGCAATTAAAAAAGCGATAAAATCAAGAATGACTTCAAGAAAGTAATAACGTATTTAGGAATTATTTCTCCTAAAGTTAATCATGTGATCGCTTAAAATATATTCAATTCGGTTTTTATTATTCTTGACCGGAGGGATTCACAACTAAAGTTAATACCTTTCTCAAGCATATTAACCCTAGTCCTAAATTATTTACCGGAATCTCTTCACTTAGTAATATAATTTAGAATTGCATTAATGTATAATGAATTCCCATACAAAAAATTAACTTTCCGAAAGAAACATGTATCTTATCTCTAAGTATACATGTAATCCTCTTCAATTATGTAAAGATCTAATTACACATGCAATTTCTCAATCAACATGCATAATATCATATATTGATATTCTAGAAATATCAATCAATAATTAACGACATAATCGAATCAAGTAAAAATAGAAACTTTATTGAAATTTCTAAATCAATCCAAGAATCACATGAAACCCTAGGTTCGATAATTCTAAATATTCGAATTCTAAGCTATCATAATGAATCTAAAAACGAGTTTCATCAATAATATAAAATAAAACATGGAAACCCCTTTTGATTGATGAACAATCTCTCTAATCTTGAAGTTGATGTTGATTCCGCCTCTTTCTTGATGTTCTCCTTAAGTCTCTTTCTTTTTGCTTGTGTCTCTTTGTTTCTGTGATGTCTTTCATATCTACACTACTTCAAAACTTCATTACTTCTTCATTTGAACTCTGATTTGAGTGAAATTTGATTCCTTTCTTCGTTTTCGATCCTAGAACGCGTTTAAACTTAGAAATCAAAATTTTACTCAATTAAGTATCAATTTCTTTAAAGAAAACCAAAAATGTGAGGAAAATACTATAAAATCACCCTATGAAATATGTTTAAAATCATAGTTATCAGTTATATAATAAGATTGTACTAGATCATAATCGTTCGCATCACTTTCCTAAGTTCAAACTGGACATATTAATAGGCTATGCTCCTAGGCCCATCCAGTAAACCAAAACTTAGTTGACATTGACTAAGAATAAAGTTAGTTGTCCTCTCATTAGTCAAGTAGCCGAGTAATGCTTTAAGGTGAAATCCAACTATCAACAATAGTTATGTCAAAATACTTAAGGCATGTTTAAGGAATAGGACCAAATACACACTCCCGTGAGCTCCTCATGGCCCAAAAGCAATCGATCCTAAGCACTTCGCAAATGATCAGGACAAATAGGAAAAGAAAGATCGACAAAACAAAGGGAAAGAAAGAAAGTAGAGAACGCACATAAGTATATGGGAATAACTTTAACTTTTATTAATTTGTGTATAGTTACAAGGCTTAAGGGTCGTCATACTAACCCTGGGTAAAAGCAAATATAGCAGATAGAAACTATTAAATACATTAAGGTAGCCTATGGCCCTCCTATTCTACTACTCGACATCAAACATCCATCTTTAAGGTCGTAACTTTAACTTGGTTGCATAGGACGCTCCTCTTGACCTAGTTTACACACATTCCCAAGATAGTAAAAGGCAAAGGCACTTGCTTAGGCTAATTAGCTCACAACTTCAACGTGTTTCTTTACTTACCCAGGCAAACCATGCTCAACCTAAGCCACTTTGAGAAGACAATCATAAATGTAGGAGACTAATGGTTATTGTATCTCCCTTACCAACATAGTCACCGTGGAGTAGGGTCCCTTACAAGCATCCTAAGGCCATGGTGGCACTTTAATCCAACAATGAGCTTATACCACCATAGCGACCTTAGGAGGAAGTCCCATTTGTAATTGACTAGGGATCGCCCAACCTCTTAGAATGTATAGCCAAAAACCACTAAGGGAGCTCGTAGAAGTCACTTAAGCACTCAAAGCTCGAAGGAACAACCATTGCAAGAACAAGAAAATAGGCAGATTCGTTATGTTCTTAAGGCTTAGTGAGGCCTCCTAAGAGTCCTTTAGCTAATAAAGGTTGGGAATCCCTAAGCTGCTAAAGCTTCCCCTTCTCAAGGAAAAAAATGTTGTAAGCACAAAAAAAAAAAAATGGCCCAAACATATGGTCCTGGAACTTAGACACCAATGATGCGAGCACCTGATGATGTGATAAGGATAATGAACCGCTAACCTTAGAGGGAACCTTCATACAACTCCCAATCAAAGCTTACTCTAAGCCCCATCATCAAGCAACCCCTTACACTCCTCAATCAGAGCTTATAAAGCCTACTAATGGGGTGGAGCCCCAATTTAAACACTCTATCACTCAATATGATCACTTAAGACTTGCTCATTTTCTACAAAGCTCTTTGAAGATGGGAAACTATGTAAGAACTAAAGCAAAAAAGCAAAGAAAAGAAAAGAAAGCTAATACAGAATGAGGAAAATGGTCTCCATGGCACCCTTTATATAATAAAGAGAAAGGAAATTCCATCCGTCCATGTGCTACCTATCGACCCATCCAACGGCTGGGGAAGGATGACATCGAAAAGGTGACATTAATACCCATCATTACTCCAAGTAATGGTTTCCACATGCAATTAAGGATGCACATATGCAACACATTCCCTAAAGCATTGCCATTTTGCATTGGAAATGATACTTCATTGGAAAGGACCAGGTATGGGGAAAGATTGCTACCAACGGTCATATCAACCATCGCATCTAAGAGGTCACTTCCAAATGGGCCTCCACAACACTACTACTCTTAAGCGCTTAGGTAATAAGGGCTTTGGCCTTCCTGAGCCTAGGGGACTAATACTCTCTTTAGTAGCCAAGTGCCTAAGAGAGTAAGGGACAAATATTGATAGTCGTCTCCTACTACAGGGGCTCCTAAGGCCTAAGACCACCAAAGTGCCCATTCCAAGCCTCTCAAACCCACCATGATGCTTAGCCCAAACCTTATGGACCCCTAAGGCACTCACACATGCCTTGAGCAAGCCTGGAACTCCCCCTTTGCTCGGGGAACCCCCAAACAGCCTTGATGTGCCTAACTCCCACTCTCAAAGTTTGGTGAAGCTCACTCTTATCCTTCCAAAGACTACAACCAAGGACACTGTTGAACTACAAGTTGAGTACTTTCTCTACCCCCTGTTTGACTTTCTCTTTCCTCATTAAATGCAAATTGACTACCTATCACATGGCCTACTGCTTAACCATCAAACTAAGGTAGTCACCTACTTATGATGGGATAGACCTATCCCTATGTCTCTATTAAACAACAAAAAATAGGTTATCTCATCGAACATTGGCAACATTACTTCCTTAGATCCAGTGCTAGCCAACCTTCTTTTGCCACATGTTAGCACAAGTAAGCATCTCAAACTTATAAATAAGGATAAAATCTCCAAGTAAGAGGAGGGACTCTTATCTATTATCTCTTAGGAACTTACTTTTACTATTCTCCCATTCATCCTTCCACTATTATTGCTAACTTAAGCATAGAAGGACTCTCATTGACTAAGTTATAAGAGGCTTTGTGTAGGTCCATTGGTGCCCGTAATCGGAGGATGGCATGGAGTTGACCCGAGAGACATACTAGTGATAATCACTATCACTAAGGTGGACTTTCACAGGTTCCAATTGAGATGAATGAGACTAGAGTGGAAAGCATTTAGGTAAGGTTGAACTTATACTTATTGACTCATACACATATAAAATTTAGTAAATGTATCGTACAATATAAAACTATAATAGGGTGTGCATGATGTGTAAGTTAATAACAAATATATTTATTAATATATTATTTTTATAGGGTTAGGTTTCTCTCGATTTTTTCTTCTTTTTTATCCTAAAGCTGTCTCTAAACCATAAAAACCATTTGAATACCATATAACTTCCTACCTGGTTCCACCCTATCAATTATACTTTTCCATCATGTATCTTTTTTGCCAATAATACTTTTTTACCAATTATATCATGTGTGCTGGAACCTAGAGGATTTTTTCTTTAAAATCTTTCATCTCGATCTAGATAAGATAGTCTCTAATCTCGATTTTATGCTTCAAATCCCTACATGTTCTTAGTTAACTTTATGTAACATTGGATTTGGCATGCTAAGATTCTGTACTTATGATATTAATGCCTAATTCAAGCCAATCCTATCTAGCAAATTTTTGGCTAAAGCAATATCGTCTAAGGAAAAGTTTTGATGCAATTTGAAGATCCAACGATAACACTGACTCATCATTTCCTCCTTATCTAATTATACGTGCAAGCATATTCATATAGAACTCATCATTGCCTCACGATGATGTCTGGAGCTTTAACTTCTCGTGAAAATCGGCAACAAAAATGGAAATTTCCCTTATTGAATGTAATAGAATTTCATAGCCATGTTCTTAAGGGTGAAATCAAGTCAAGTCAAAATGCCATAATGTTAAGCTTAAGTTCGACTAGGAATTTCATAAACTAAGCTCAATTAGATTTCAAATCTTAAGTTTGATTTCAAATGGTACTCTATAAGTTTGAGCTTAACTTTAAGTAAATACATTTATGCTTACACTAAAAGAATATATCTTTCTTCAATGAAAGATAATATTGCAATGAAAAATTGAAATAAATTCTATTTAAGATTAAGTTAATTATGGAGAGAAAAAAATTAACTCTAGCATTGAATTGCTATACGTAAGTTTCAAATATAAATGAGTATTCAATATTTCTTTGTAATGAGGACTTTTTATGAAATTGCTATTACCAATAAAATGTAAGAAAATGTCCTAATAGCTCTTTTATGAGGAATAAGGTGAAATTGTCATGAAATGAACAAACTGCAACAAACTTAAGCATCTTGCACCTACCTAGCTATTCTTATTTAGCATATGGTATAATTGAATTGAGTCAAACTAATATAGTATGAACTAAAGCTTAATTTTAATTATAAAAGTTAAAGTTTAAGCTTGGCTCAAGTTCAATCAAGCTTTAAATTTTAAGCTTGAACTTAGCTTGAAAATATATTTCTCAAGCACAAATTCGGTTAGATTAGCTCAATTAGACTCAAATTCTTATAAGTTCATTTTCCATTAACCAATCTCAAGCTTGATTATATTGTAAGCTCAATAAAAAGAAAAGCCTAAATTTCAAGTTTATTAATTTGAAATTAAATAAAAATCTTATATTAAGTATTTTTCTTGAATTTCACCTAAGAATTAGAAAACAAACAATCCATTGATAGATGCAAAAACTAATCGAAAAAGAAAAAAGAAACACATTACATAATATTCAAAATCTATAACACTCCAACAATATAGAGAAGGTGAAATAATAGCCTATTAGTAGAGGTAAGCAAGTATAAAATGGGTAAGATATGAAGCCTTCCAACTTTGTAGGTACCAATTCCTAAATTTTTGTACTTAATACCTACTTTTGGTATCTTGGAACCATCATGTACCTTGTACCCTCTAGATTTTATAGGAGGCAAAGCACCTTATGGAACTTGTATTTTTTTATCTTCCTTCAAAATGTTGTATTGGATGCATAATCAATATCAAACCTCTAACTTCACTAATGTTGAACCAATAAATTATAACTTGAAATGAATGAGATCTTATAGTGCAAGTAATGATTCCATAATCCATATATACAAGAAGTTAAAAAAAAAATACATTTTGTAGTGATGCAATTAAGCTAAGAATTGAGACGCCTATTGTCTTTTGAATTTTCTATCTAGGAATGAGCAAGTAACCCTATTATATAAGGTGTCCAACCACATCTTACTCTACTAGGTAGGTTCTATGTAGATAACGGGTATCACAAAATAGTATTTTAGTAGCAATTTCTTAAAACTAGCTCTTACAGGGTAGTATAAGATACAAGCATGAAGTTAAGGCACCCTATATCTAATTTAGAACCAGTACGTTAAAGTATACAAGGTACAGGTTCTAAGGTACGCTATATCCTACCCTATATAATAATTAAATAATATTAATAAATAAAAAAAATTAACACTATTACTTTTTTTTAGACTTAAAAAAATAAAAATAAAGGGTAGCTCATAATAAAACCCTAAAATTACATACTACTTATGTCTATTATCTAGTCCCTCTTTCTTCTTCTTCTTCTTCTTCTTCTTCTTCTTCGTCTTTCTTCCCTAATATAGCCCTTTCTCTTCATTTATTTGCTATCTCATTTTTCTTTCTCCTTCTTCAATTTTTACTAATCTTAGTCTAGTAAGGTCTGAAGTGTATGTAGAAGGCTTTAAGATGCTTAAGGGATGCGATCAGCCTTTGTTAGCATATCTTCACTCGAGGAAGTCGACTTCTTAATCAAGTGCAGTGCCAGATATTAATATTATACTTGTACTTCTCTAGTTACCATATATGCTTAGATGCTATTTTGTGGTTGTCACTGAAGGCTAGCCAGGAAATCGAGCATGGAGATGATGAAGAATGCAAGTGGTTGAGGTAGGAAGTGTCCATGATGAGGAAGGAAAGTTTCAGGCTATACGGGGAGAGCAACAAATGGGCTATAGAGAAGCTTCAGCTAAAGTAGGAAATTATAGCTCTTTAATCCATGTTGGGTTGGAACAAGAAGTGAGTTGAAGACTTAGAGGTGAGTTACACTATTCGTGAGGGGGAGCTTGCTGCAACTAAAGGAGAAGTAAACTTGGCCCAGTAAGAAGTTGACGCTGCCTAAGAGGAAGTAAGGGTTACAAAGTTGAAGGTTGATGATACTTCGAAATGGGAAAAGTTAGCTAAGGAAGAAGCCAATGCAACTCAAAAGGAGGAGGAGTCAACCAAAGAAGAAGCCAACCATTTGTAGAAGGAGTTTGTTGATGCTCGTGCTAGCATTGCAAGGAGAGAAGAGGAGCTAAAGGATGATTGTGATCTAACTCTAGTAGCAATAAATAAGCTTTTCATGAATTCTTGTTAGGCCGGGATTATAAGGAGGCAGTTTTAGGTGTTGGTTGGGATGGGCTAGCATGGCAAAGATGGACTATAAGGAGAACTATCTGAATCTCGATTTCAACTTCTTGAATTATCTAATAGAAGAGAATCCTGATGAAGGTGAAGAAGATGATGGGAATGGTGGTGAAGGATTTGGGAGGTATAGGTGGGATGGTGTTGACTTACTTATTGTCCATGCTTGTTGATGAACTTTTGTATTTGTCCTCTTGTTGATCTTCTATATTTTGCTGTCCAAGTTTATGGGAATGTAAGGTTTGATTGTATTTTGTAAGGCAATTCGGGGTAACGTGTTGACCCAAACAGTAATGCAAGTTAAATTGTTGGAATGGATAATTGTACTCCTATCCGTACTTGTTCATTTTTCTTATTATTTTTTATAATTCATGCTTAACCGCTAATGGGGTTATGCAATTTAAAGCCTAAGCTTGAGATTCTTAGTCTAGGTAATGGCTAGTCAAGTTCATTGAGCCATAGGAGGCTTGGAATACACAAAGTCGAGCATTGTAGAGAGTCTATGTGCCTATCTTACAAAATCCTTAGGTGTATGTACATAGTAGGTGTTTGAGCTAGAGGTTGAAGCTTGAGTTGTCTCAAGTGAATAGACTTATGAGAGTCTAGTCACCAAGGATGAAGATTGAATCAGCTTATTCAATGCTACAGAGGTCTCCACAAATAAGGTAAGGACCTAAAGATGAGGAAGGTAGTTAGTATAGAGAATGGTAAAGTGAACATCATTGTTTTTGATAATTCATCCTTCAAAAGGTACATAGGTTCCTACGATGATTCATGTGGTCTACATAGAGTATGGTTGAAGATTGCTTGCATTCCACGTTTTGGAGATGAGTTATCCATCTAAGGTCTCGAGTTGATATGCACTACTGACTACATTTTCTTTAACTCGTACCAGGTCCTCCTAATTAGGCAACACTTTTCCTTACCCTTCATAAGACCCCGTCAATTTAAGCTTATGGCACATGAGGACTTCTAGTTGGAAGACCCTGTGTTTAACCTTCTTGTTATAATACCTAGAAGTATGTTGCTAGTATGCCGCCACTCAAGCTTTTATAGCCTCCCTTAATTCGTCAATGGTGTCTAAGTTTGCTTGAAGAGCTACCTTGTTAACACCAATGTTGAAGTTTTGGATTCTACTTATTGAAAGTTCAAGCTCAATAGGCGAGACGACTTCAAATCTGAAGGCAAAGAGAAAAGGGGTTTTGCCCATGGTTGTTTGATATGTAGTCCAGTATTTCTAGAGGATAGTTAGGAGTTAGTCTACCTAATGGCCACTAGCTTGCTTAACCTTCTTCTTCAAACTTCCAAGGATGATCTTATTGATTGCCTCAACTTACCCGTTGGATTACAGGTAGTTGATGGAGGTGCACTAGAGTTGGATGTGGTGTTGTTTGCAAAATTCTTAGAACTGTACACTGCTAAACTATCTCCCATTATCAATGATGAGGGTATGGGGGATTTCAAATCTAATGAGGATGTTCATCAAAATAAAACCTTCAACTACTCATGTCATGATGATAACTATAACCTATGCTTCAACCCATTTAGTAAAATAGTCTACAACTACTAGGAGAAACTGTCTTTTGCCTAATGCCTTTAGGAAGGCCCTTAAGACGTCAAGTTGCTACTAAGCAAAAGGCCATAGGCTAGTGATAAGATAGAGTTCTAAGTTAGGTGCTTAGCTAATGGGTTTATGCTTCTGGTAGGCATGGTATCGTCAAACTAAGGTTTTGGCATCCTATTTCATAGTTAGCTAGTGGTAACCGAGGCGGAAGGTTCAAATTCACAAGGTTTAGGCTTGGATGTGATTGTTGTAGATGCTAAGTGAATTTCCTCAAGGGCATGGAGCACTTCTTCTTTGGTTAAGTACTAGAGGAGGGGTAAGCTATGCCCATGCATGTATAAGACACCATCTATAATAATATAGTTGGCAGCATTGTATGCAAGTTTCTCAGTCTCTCTTCTATCTTCGAGTAAGACATCAGTTTTGAGGTAGTCGGTAATAGGGCTATCTAGAATGAATTGGCTTAGATGGTTGTAATCTCGAAGAACTATTGGGAAGACTCATCTGTGGTATGCTGTAGCTTGAATTGGAGGAGGACTTATTTATTAGATTCCTAAGGGGAGGATAGGGGTACATACGCAAGCTTGGAGAGCATATTTACCTTTGAGTTCTCCATTCGAGGGATCTTAATAATTCTTCATAAGGAAAAATTTGAGGCTAAGTCTCATACCATCTACAGGTATTTTACCTTGCTCTCCCCCATCATCTCGTATTCCCCTTTAACTTACTAGACAATCAATAAGGAGTCCAAGTATATGTTACGCTTCTTGATACTCACATCCTCATAATTCATAGTCCTACTATAAGTGCTCCGTACTTGATTTTATTATTGCTCGCATGAAATCTGAATTTAAGAGTATACAAAATTTTATTGCCATAAGATCCATGTAAGATTATTCTTACCCCATTCCCCCCTTTGGTAGTGGACTCATTTAGGTGCATGGTCCATACTAGGGTATCAGCTTAAGTAGGTGGCTCATCTTTGCCGATTTATTCAACGACAAAGTGGAAGAACACTTATGCTTTGATGTCTTAGCGGGGGCAAAACTAGAATCCATAGGTGCTAAGCTCGAATAAGTATTTGACCATATGACCTAAGGTGTTAGGTTTTCATAAGAGTGTTCTTATAGGTCGGTTGGTAAGGATAGTAATAGGATGTGCTTGAAAGTATGGGCAAAGCTTCTTAGCCATTATAACGACGGTGAGAGCAAAATTCTCAATTGGAGAATACTTGATATTGAGGCCTTGAAAGATGTGACTTATGTAGTAAACCGATTTGTACTCTTGTCCTTTTGCTCGGACAAGCACCAAAGAGAGAGCTCAATTGTTGATGGTGGGGTATAGGTGAAGCTCTGTACCAAAGACAAGTTTGGATAGTACTGGTAGGTTCTGTAGGAACTCTTTTAGTATGATAAAGGTGGCCTCACATTTAGGCATCTATTGAAATTTTGATGGGTTCTTCGAAAGTTTGAAAAACTTAGAGCATTTATCAATGCATCTTAAGAGGAAGCAGTTTGGGGCAACTATAGATACCCTATATTTTTACCCTTGTAATTTTTAATGTTTATATTAGGATAAAGGAAAAGGATCCTAATTAAAAAATAAAAAAAATTAAAAAATACAAAAAAAAAACACATACACACACATAAAAATTTGAAAAAATACAAATACAAAAAAAAAGGAAGAGTTGGGGTAGGTATAGTGGTGGTCAGTGGTGGAATAGATTTCTTTTTATAAGTCTTACGTTGTTTTAAGTATCATTAGGTAACATGGATAGGGTAATTTCATTTTTTAGGGTCAGATAACACCTAATTGCACATTATCGTTAGGGTAGGAACTTCGTTTATTTATTTTTTATTATATTTTTTTATATGTATGCGACTTGGTCAATTTAGATTTAATTGTCTTAAAACTAGGTTTAGGACTTTGTATATTATTATTATTAGAAAAAGGGGATAGAGACTAGACCAGGTTTAAGACCTAGTCCATTTACGAAACAAGGCTAAAAGTGCTGATTGTGAGCCTACCTCACATGGGCAAGCACGGAAGCGTCTACTTTCTTTTTTTAGTCACATGTGTATAGCACATGCACGGGCTAAGCGCGTTATCACATGACGGCACAATTTTTTTTCCCCTTTTTGTCTCTTTCCCTCGATTTTCTCGAGTGATTTCTCCCTCATTCTAGCTTAATGATTCATATTTGGGCTACTTTAGCGTAGGATTTCCACACGATTCCACCTAAATTTTTTGTGGAATCATGTACTACACTTAGCCTAGTTTTGAAGCCTACCAATTTTGCATCTAAATTCGTTAATTTCCCTATCAAAATCGAATCAATAAAATCATAACTTAACATTCAAAATTTTAGCTCCACTATAACCCTTCAAATCCAAGTTTCTATGGAAATTTTCAAAGCTTTTATGTTTCTTATAAAGAAAGTATAGGCATTAATGAATAGATTTTTATCGTTAATGAATGCAAATAATTGTTGCTCCAATATAAGATATCAAGAGGGTGGTAAATTGATATCTTTAAATTTTTTGAAAACTTTTTAGATATAAAAAAAATACCCCTCTTAATAACTTAAATTGGTGAATAGTGGTACTATTATAATTCAATGCAAACAACATAAATAAATAGTACAAATTAAAAGAGATAAGGAGAAGAATATCAGGCTAAAGATTTATAGAGTTTTAGCCTTCTATCTACTACTCTCTTCCAACTCCATTGTTAGGGACCCGGTCTACTTTACCGATACCGTTCTAACACAAGAAGTTTACAAGTACTTGCCATACATAGGCTTTCACAATACCCTACTCTGTCTATTTAGCCTCTCTACAATCTAGGCTAATTACAGATCTACAAGTACAATCAAACTTCTCTCAACCCTCAAACAACAAACAAAGTTTACAAATTACAAGTGAGAATAATAATACAAATCTCAAATAATTTCGCTCTAAAATAGAAATGATGACTGATGAATAATTTATTTTAGTTCAACTATCTAAAGAAGTATCTAAGAAACTTTCTCTGTTCTTTCAAATGGTAGAATTTGATCATAATTAAGGTATAACGAATGTATATTTTTCTTTCTCAGAAACATTCATAATATTTTGAATCTTTTCTTCTTTTATATTGAAGTCTTCCAACGGCTAACTTGTTAAAAATTATCTTAACTTAATGTTTATCCATATTTAATGTTAATGATAATCCATAAATATTTTTAAAGAAAATCTTGGAATTTGAAATTTAAACTTGATCTTATCAACTTATCTTAACCAGATACAATTTGATCACTTCTCTTTATCCATTCTCTTGTATATACCTTGATTTATCCAAAGATATGTTTACTTAAATAATCCTTAAGGGTTCTTAATTTCATCTTGAATGAAACAAGATTAAGTATATTTTCCTAATACACCTAATCTAATAAAGCTAGGCCTTGTTCATTTCAAATCTAATATGTATTAATTTTCAATATTACTCTTCAAAACTAATTACTTAAATAACCATCTGAAAAGTATCGGTTTTCTTTTCTCTGAAGTCTTTAGACAAGTTTTTAAAGTACTATACCAAATCTTCTTATAAAAGCTTCTGAAATATTCTTTGAAGATATTCAAAATAGTCTCTTTTTCAATCGATTCAAACTTTCTAAATAAGTTTCTAAAGCACTCTCAATTTGCAATTTTAAACTTTCTAAAGCACTGTTTAAATACCTATACACTTGTGAATATATTAATAAAAACTTATAATATGTTTTGTTATCATCAAAAACAAATTAGGAAAGTTACCAATAATAATAATAGAAGAAGAAAAAAAGAAGAAATGGTTATTCACTTAGAAAAAGATATTTTCAAAAATTTAATTAACCATTTTAAAAGTTAAGACTTCTTTTTAGAACAAATTACCAAAATTAAGAGCCTTTTAGAGTTTCATTAAAATAAACCTAAATGGGTAAAAACGTAAAATAGGTTATTTTTCAAAAAAATTTTTAAGAAAAAAGAAAACCAACACACTTCAATTTTATGAATGAACTACGAAAAGTCTAATCCTACTACAAAGTACATAGGCACCTACAGAGCAACTTAAAATGAGAAATTCTTTTTATTTTTCCTTTTGTAAATAAACTTATTTTCTTAGTTTCTTCTTCCTTTTTGTAAACAAATTAATTTTCTTTAATTGTATGTTTAGAATTAGTTAAAAGGGTGATTTGAAAAATAAAATTTAAATTTGAAAAGTTGAAAAGTGATACCCATTAGGGTTTAATAAGTCAACCCTTAAATCCAAAACTCTATCTTTTCAAAAACCATTTTCAAAGTTGGTTTTTTTATAGATCACTAGCTAAGTTATACCTAATCTACCCCTTAGTTATGACTTAACACTTTTCCTGACTCTAATCGAGTGGTAACTTCAAAATTTTTTTTCGTGTTAAAAAAGACAACCAAGTTTTCCTTAATTCTTAGTTGAGGATTAATATTAAATGGTTAAGGTTCAATATAAATCAAATTAAATAAAATAATAAAAAATAGAAAAAATTCAAGCTTAACAGTAGCTCTTTTGTCAATGATGAGAATTAAGCTATAGGGCCTCTAACTTACAATCGAGCTCGAGGATTAGAAGGGCTGGCATGATGAATCCTTATGTTCCAACTAACCCCTGTTGAGGCCAAGTACCTCCTTATCGAGTCACTACTAATGCCGTGCCGTATGATCGCTCATTATTGTCTAGTATTCTAAGTTGACAATTACTCTCTATTGCTAAGTCAACCAATTGCTCGGACGTCCTTACTCGGACAAATCCATCTATCCGTATTTTTTGTCCATATTTGCTAATGGCCCTGCCAATGCCACCTTGCCATGTATATAGTATCACATATAGAATCTATAGCAACAATGATTATTTTCTTTATATATCCATTTTTTCCCTTTGTAACATGTACATTGCCCATTTAGGAAATGTCCTTTTTGTCTTTTCTCCTTTAGGCAAGTTACCTTAGTTTACGGGTATAAATACCCCCGTACTTATAGTTATAAGATCATTAGATTACCTTTAATACACTTAAGTACTTTTTTCCTTATGTAAATACTGCTTGTTTACTCTTGGCATTACCGTTATTCTTTCTCTTAAGCAAAGTTAGGTGGCAAGTAACCTCATTGGACTAATTCGTGTGTCATATCGAATTATGCCATAAGTCCTCGAAGTTCCTTTGGTGCATCATTTTCTTTGGAGTTGTTTGTAGGTCTTTGCTTATTATTTCATTCATCATTTTACCCCCTTCATACCTTTTCCCATTAACCCTTTCGAGCTTTCTGTAAGCTTAAACTCATCCAGCGATTGACCTTATCTATTATTAGCCAAGGTTCGCATCATCTTAGTATCAAAGCAGAGGTTTTGTGTGAGCTATAGTTAGTCTTTTTGAATTCTGTTATATTCTATTTTTTTTTTTGTACAAGACAAAGTAAGTTACTGTGTTTATTTAACTACTATGTTGTTAATTGTTCACTCTCTAAAGTGTTTATTTGAATTTGAATCTAAATCTATGAGGAAAAATGACAGATCTAAGTATGAATATTAATGCTAATGATGACAGTAGAGTCTTCACCCATAGATGATAATCTCAAGGAACTCCTAAAAGTATTGACAAGAAACTTGATGAGATAGCTAATCTCTTGGTAGATCTAACCCGAGCCATTCATACCCTGTCTTGCCAACCTATTGAGGCTGTGTAAAATACTTTACATGCTGCTTAACCTATTAGAGGTCAAAACCTAGATCGACCAGTTCAGGGTAGAGGAGTTAGCAGTTGAGTAAGGCGAATGATAGATTTGAGAAAATTAGATGAGGAGGAAGAAGAGTATTTTGAAGAGAAGCGTGTATAAGTCTTTAGAGCATCTGACCATGTGAAGCTTCAAATTCTAAGTTTCAATGGATTTAAGAATACTGACAAGTATCTGGATTAGGAAGAAAAGGTAAAGCGTGTATTTAATTATTATTAATATGAAGATTATGAGAATGTGAGGATTGCTGCTGTTGAATTCTTCTGATATGCTGCCATGTGGTGGAACAATTTTTACACCATGAGAAGAAGAGAAGGATACCGAGAGATTAACAGCTGGCCTGAGATGAAGAGAGTGCTCAGAAACTGATTCATACTAGAAACTTATCTCTACGATGCAATCACTCAGCTTTAGAAGCTAAGACAAGGAGGTCGAACTATTGATGAATATGTTCAAGAATTCCAAATGCTTATGGTAAGATGTGAAGTGGGGGAATCACCTACTCAAACAATCTCAAGGTTTGTCACTAGGTTAAGAGGAGACATCCGAGACATTATGGAGCTCCAGCAATTTGATACAATTGATGAAGCTGTTAAGATTTCCCAACGAGTAAAGAGGTGGAGAAGGAGTTGAGTAATGACTAGAATGCTAACTAGCCAACTTGGATAGGCAAGCCATCAGACTCTACCAAATACAAAACCAAGTAAAAGGGTTAATGTCCAAGTTGAACAGAAAAGTCGACCTGAAGATGTAGCGCCTACTTAAACGTATGAGAAGGGGTAAGGGTCTAGCAGGAAGACTAACCAGATCAAGTACTTCAAGTATCAAGGGTTTGGACATATAGTTGCTTAGTGCCCGAACTGAAGGACGATGGTTATCAAGGGAAACATCTCAAAGTTAGACGTAGAGAGCATGAATGAGGAACCCGAAGAAGAGGTACCAGTCGATAATGAAAATGCTGAGAAAGAGTAATTTGAGAAAGATGTATTTGTCGAGGACTTAGACTAGCTACTCATGGTTGTCCGATGCACTATAAATATAGAACCCTCACGAAAGGAAGAGCATAGAGAGAACTTATTTCATATCATCTGCAAGGTAAATGATCAGATGTGTGCCCTCATCATGGATAGTGGAAGCTGCACTAACATAGCATCAACCGACCTCATTTCAAAACTGAGGTTGCTAACTGTTGTACACCCAAAGCTATATAAGTTACATTGGTTGAGTGAGAAGGGAGCCTTATACGTCACTCAGCAAATACTACTATCGATCACTATCAGTAATTACTTTAACCAGATTCTTTACGACGTACTACCTATATGCGTGTTCCATGTGTTGTTAGGAAGATTGTGGCTGTTTGATAGGAAAGTCATCCATGACAGTTATAGGAATACCTACATGCTCAGGAAAGATGATCAGAAGATCACGTTAAATCTGATACCACCTAGAGAAGTTCACAAGTTACAGGCAAAACTTACTCGCGGATCGAAGAAGGCTTTAGTGATGAGTAGAGCTGAGCTCTAAGAGGCCATTAATATCAATGAGTCGATACTCCTATTGGCCAAGCGACTACTGGAAATGAAGAAGCAGAATGATTTACCCCAAGAGGTGAAGGAACTGTTGGATGAATATGCCGACCTGTTCCTAGAACAGTTGCTAAAAGGATTGCCCCTGACTCGAGGCATAGAGAACTATATTGACTTAGTACCCGACGCTGCTTTGCCGAACAAACCAGCTTATCGCATGAATCCTAAGTAGGCTTCTGAGCTTCAACATTAAGTCAATGAGTTGCTAGAAAGAGGATACGTGAGAGAAAGTCTTAGCCCATGTGCTATACTTGAACTTTTAGTATTGAAGAAGGATGGAACCTGGCAGATGTATGTTGATAGCCAATCCATAAACAAAATCATGATCTAATATAGGTATCTGACCCCAAAGCTAGAAGACATGTTAGATGAATTGAGTAAAGCCAAAATTTTTAGCAAGATTGATCTCAAGTTTGGCTACTATCAAATCCGCATGAGGTTAGGAGACGAGTGGAAGACTACGTTCAAGACTCAGTATGGACTTTATGAGTGGATGGTCATGTCCTTAGGCTTATCGAATGCCCTGAGCACCTTCATGAGACTTATGAACCATGTGATGAGACATATTATTGAAAAATGTGTCGTGGTTACTTCGATGACATCCTCATCTATACTGCTGACATGCCAAGTCACTACGAACACATTAGAATAGTCTTAGATATCCTTCGTGTTAAGAGATTATTCAGCAATTTGAAGAAATGTTGCTTCTACTAGGAGGAAGTGGTATTCTTGGGCTATGTAGTCAGCGGAGGAAGCTTGCGAGTTGATGGTGAGAAGATCCAAGTAATTGTTGAATGGTCGACCCCTATTACTTATGCTGACATGAGAAGTTTCCATGGACTGGCTTTATTTTGATGAAGGTTCATCAAGAACTTCAACACCCTCGCTACGCCACTTATTAAATTAACGAAGAAAAACATCGACTTCCGATGGCAAGAAAGGGAGAAGAGGAGTTTTGTTGAGATTAAGAAGAGGTTGACCTCTGCCCTGGTGTTAGTGCTACCTGACTTCAACAAAATTTTTGAGCTAGAGTACGATGCGTTAAGCATTGGAATAGACATTGTCCTAATGCAGGAAGGCCAATCAATTGCCTTCTACAGTGAGAAGCTCCAAGGACCCTAGTTAAATTACTTCATGTATGATAAAAAGCTCTTGTCACTAATCCGCACACTACAAGTATGGCAACACTATCTATTATCAAGAGAATTTGTCATATATATTAACCACGAGGCATTACGGTACTTCTAAAGTCAAACCAAGCTATCCAAGCAGTAGGCGAGATGGGATAAATTCCTTGAAGGATTCAATTTTGTAATCAAACATAAGCAAGGAAAGAGCAACGTAGTTATAGATGCTCTTTTGAGGAGGCATGCACTCTTATCAGAATTGCAAACCAAACTATTTGGTTTTGCGAGTATCAAAGAACAATACTTTGAGGATCTACACTTTGAACCAATAATTTCGAGATGCATGGATGGGAGAACAATGGATGAATATTATGTATAGGATGGCTACCTATTCAGAGGAGGGAAATTGTGCATGCCAACTTGTTCCTTACGAGAATTACTAATTAGGAAGGCCCACAACAGAGGACTCTCCGGGTACTTTGGTAAGAGAAGGACCTGTGAACTATTGAATGGCCAATTCTTTTGGCCAAGAATGCAAAGAGATGTGTACTAAGTGGTCAAAAGCTGTGCTATATGCAAAAAGGCTAAGTACCGAGCTAAACAAGCGAAAATAATGCTCTTACTTGTTCCAACGAAGCCATGGATTGAATTAAGTATAGACTTTATTCCCAGACTACTAAAAACTACCCGAAGAAAAGATTCTATAATGGTTGTTGTAGATTGATTTAGTAAGATGGTACACTTCATGCCCTGTACCAAAACTAATGATACTTCGGCTATTGCTTCTCTTTTCTTACAAGAAGTTGTGCTGATACACAACGTGTTGAGAAGTATAGTCTTCGATAGAGACTCGAAGTTCTTGAGCCATTTCTGGAGAACTTTGCAGTGTCGGTTGGGAACCAAGTTACTCTTCAGCACCTCATGTCACCCCTAAATCGATGACTTTAGGTGGTTAATTGTACTTTAGGTTCACTGCTCTAAGTTGCAGTGGGCAAGAACTTGCTAATTGGGACATCTACTTACCAGTAGTCGAGTTTGCTTATAACCGAATGGTATATGACACCACCAAGAAGACCCCCTTCGAAGTGGTCTATAGATTCAATCTAGAGTTACCTCTTGACCACGTCCCTATACCTATATCCACGTAAGAGGACTCTGATACCTCGGCCAGACACAATCCCTTCAGCACATTTATGACAAGGTCACTCAACACATCGACTAGGCTGCCAGAAGAATGTATAAAAAGACCAAGGGTTGGTTGGGTATACAATTTTAATTAGGAGACTTGGTATGGCTATACCTCAGTAAGAAACAATTCCCGAACAAAAGGAAAAACAAATTATCTGCAAGAGCAGAAAGACCTTTTAGAATCCTCTAGAAAATCAGTGACAATGCCTACTAGTTGGAACTGCTTAAGGACTATAGGGTTTCTAACGCTTTCAACATCGTCAACCTCAATCCGTATCACCTTGATGAAGAACTGAGTGAACACCATCTAGATTTGATCCTAAATCCAAAACAACCCGGAAGGAATTATGGAAATTAAGCTATGGAGCCCTTAACCTACAACCGAGCTTGAGGCGCTAGAGAGGCTAGCATGATGAATCCTTATGTTCTAACTAACCCCCACCAAAGCCGAATACCTCCTTGCCAAGTCACCACTAATACCATACCATATGACCACCCATTATTGTCTGGTATGCCGAGTTGATGATTATTCTTTACTGCACCGAGTCGACCAATTACTCGGCCTCTTCCTTGTCCAGAAGTCGAGAGAGAGAGAGAGAGAGAGAGAGAGAGAGAGAGAGAGAGAGAGAGAGTAGACTGACTAAGCCATCCTGGCTCAAACAAACCCGTTTATCTGTACTTTTTATCTGCATCTCCTAATGACCCCGTCAATGCCGCCTCGCCACGTGTACAATATCACATGTAGAATCTATAGCACCAATAATTATTTTCCTTATATATCCATTTTTTTCCCTTTACAACATATACATTATCCCTTTAGGAAATGTCCTTTTTGTCTTTTCCCCTTTAAGCAAGTTGCCCTAGTTTATAGGTATAAATACCCTTTACTTGTAGTTGTAAGATCATCATATTACCTTCAATATACTTGAGTACTTTCTTCCTTATAACACTGTTTGTCTACTCTCGACATTACTCTTATCCTTTCCCTTAAGTAAGGTTAGGTGGCGAGTAGTTTCATTGGACCAATTCGTATGTCATATCGAATTATACCCTGAGTCCTTTGAAGTTTCTTTAGTGCATCATATCCTTCGAAGCTTTTCATGGGTCTTTACTTACTATTTCATTTGTCATTTTACCCCCTTCGTACCTTTCCCTATTAACCCTTTTCAAGCTTTCTGCAATCTTGGACCTATTTAACGACTGATCTTATCTGCTCTTGATCACTGTTTACATCAATTAGTAAGGTACTAGACATCTTTGATTTTCGATAAGGCTTTCCTATCCTTGATCGCTTGGATCTTATCGAGGTTAACCTCAATGCCTCTTTCCATGACCATATAACCAAAGAACTTACTGAATCCTATCTTAAAGACACTTTTGGAGGTTAAGCTTAATTTGGTACTTCCTCAGTGTATTGAAGATCTCGCGAAAATGTGGTTACCTTTGGTCTTGCTCTTGACGGTCATGTCATCTACATAGACTTCGACATTCCGTTTGAGTTGTGGTTTAAAAACCATAGTTACCAAACATTGGTAGGTGGCTCCAGCGTTCTTAAGCCTAAAGGGCATGACTTAATAATAGTATGTTCCAAAATACGTAATGAAGTGTAGACCTGGTCCTCAGGGGCCATGTGAATTTGGTTGTAACCAGTGTAGGTATCCATGAAAGTTAGTCTGGTATGGCTCGAGGTGAAGTCGTCAAGTTGATCAATTCTCTAGAAGGGAAAGTAATTCTTAAGTCATACCTTATTGAAGTCGATGTACATTCTCCATTTTCCACTTGTTTTCTTTACAAGGACTGTATTTGTAATCCAAGTTGGGTACTTCTCTTCGCCAAAAAAGCTGACCTTCAAGAGTTTCTATACCTCCTGTTTGATGGTGGCTTGTTGCTCTAATGCGAAGTTTCGTCTCTTTTGTTTGATGGGTTAAATATGTAAGACGACCCTTAGGGGTCTATGGCCTTGAGAATGTTAATTATGTACGGCATTTCATCTGGGGATGTTGTGAAGATGTCTTAACTGTCGCATAGGAATATTGTCATTTCTTCTTTCTCTTCGGGGGAGAGGGATCTTCCTATCTATGTTATCTAGTCAGGGCAATCACTATATTGGATGACCTTGGTTTGTTAGACTAGTTCACAGTGGAGTCTCTAAAGAGCACTCAATGTATATGATCTTATCGTGTGAGATGTCGCTAAGGTATAAGGTATAAGACAACTCTCGGTTTCCATGCACAATGCCAACTCATGTAGGTATGGGGAACTTCATCAGAAGGCATCTCCAACTTATGCAAATATTGAACTTATTAAGGTTAGGGTACCTGAGGATAGCATTGTATGGGGACTAGTAGTCAACGATCATGAAGTCAATGAGCTATGAGGTGATATGGTCATCATTGCCCAATCAGAGAGGAAGGGTAATGAGTCCTTTAGCCAAGATTGTCTTGCCTCTAAAGCCTACTAGGCTTTGTTTGTATGGTCAAAGTTGTTCATCGAACTAATCTTTCAATTGTTCATAGGATGAGGAAAAGAATATGTTGGTTGAGCTGCTATTATCCATGAATGACTTAGGGACATCAAAGTATCTTATCTCACGTTGACGACCAAGGAGTCAATGTAAGGATACCGAACACCTATTCTATCTTCTTTAGTGAAGGATATGGTTATGTCAATTCTTGGTTTCTTTGTACAAACTAATAGTATTTTGTGCTTTGATTTGATGGAATGTTCTTAATCGAATAGGTCTGCTTTACCAATTATCGTATGTAATTATCCCATGCAACCCCTACGTTTTGTGTTTTCTAATTGGTTTTACTACTTAAGTTATGGTTGTTGTTGTTGTTGTAGCCCCAATATATGATGCCATTGGCTGGACAAAAAAGGTTTCATTTATTAGCCACCAGGTGGTCAATGCGGCCCTTGCTAATAAGGTCTTCAACCACATTTTTGAGGTGCCTAATTATATGCACCAAGGAGCTAAGTCGATCACTAGAACTTACCATAGAACTGTAACCAAGCAGGTCCTATAAGATATTAAAGAAAATAAGATTGGAAAGTCGACAAACACAATAGCTTGCATAAAGCTACTCGAAGGATATAATATACTAACAAATATAATAGACTTAATACTTTGCCTAATTTAATGTACTAGCTAATACTAAGGTCCACAAACCACTAATCTCAAGCTACTCAGCAAAATTAAATAAGAGTATAGAAAAAAATGTACTCAAAGAAGGATATCTCTTAAGAACAAGTACATTCAATATCTATAAAGTGTAAGATATTTTAGTTATAAAGGACAAGGGACTATTTATAATAAGTCCCTAATGTAACAAGGAAATATGCACAATTATAATAAAAGATAATACAACAATACTAGCTTAGCACATTGCAAAAATGGTAAAAGGGAACAAATAGTGCAAAGGAATATAATACAATGTCAGAAAAAAGAATGACAAGTGGCATGTAGTGATTGGGTCCACATTCTATGATCATGGGATACTGTAGCTAAGCTATGCTAATGCTATGACTGTTGTTAACAAACTATGCTTGGAGTTACCAAGGTGAATAAATAATGTTGCTATTTGGTAAGATGGATGAGTAGAGCTCGGCATACAGTGGCCTCGGCCTCAGTTCTCAACAAGTCAACCTTGGAACTAGGCACGTCGACCTTGGCTCTTGGCAGCTTTATAGACTGGAAGAGAAAGGCTCGATTTGTAAAAGCCTCGGCTTTAAACCTAAGCTAGTTAGCCTTAGCACTTAACAAGTAGGCAAGTGGGCTAAGGTCTGTGCAGAATAGAGTATGTCCAAGTTAGGACTTTAGAGAGTTTGCTCATAGCTCTTGTATGTACAGGTCCTCATCCTCAGTAAGCTAATGAGAGAGAATCTACTTAGTGAGAGATTGGAGGCCTCAAAGACGGACACAATTAAGGGGTCTGAAGGTTGGAAATCCATTACCTATATTCTTCCATGCTATGGCCCTATACTCTATGGTAGTCACAAGATTTGCCTAAGGCAAAGGCCTCGAGTGTTTCTCTAATGACTAATGCACTTAGTGGGTGTTTGCAAACTTCATAGTATACTTCACCTAAGGGGTGAGTTAGTGGTGTATAACTAGGGAAGTCAACAAATTTCTATTTCTGTCTCTATTGTCATTCCCTAAAGGAAGGGAGGCGATCTTTTCGAGGACCGAGACAGTCCTTTACTATTGTGTTTTGTTGTCTATCACTTTCAAGGCTAGCTTGAATAACATCCTCTTATCTTACATATTGTTTGGCGATTGTCATGAACTCCTTGAAGGTGTCTAATCGACATAAGGTTGTCTCTTCGAAGAGCTTACTACTCAGATCTAAGTCCTACATAATGGCTTAAAGTGTTATGCCTAATTCTACTTTGGGAATTATCAATTTGGCATAGTTGAAGCACTCCAAGTATGCTTGGAGTGTTTCATTAAGGCACTACTGTACATTGTACGAGGTAGATGAGTCTCTACACGATACTTTGCTACTTAAGAAATGTTGTTGAAATTTAGTAACGAGGTTGTCAAGGAAACAAATACAACTTCCTAAGAGTTGATTAAACCAGACTGCATAGCCTTTGTTAATGTACTTAGTAAGGCCTTATACATGATTGCATCGGAGAAGTTGTGGAGACTCATCATCTTATGAAAGTGTGTTAGATGGTCATCCAACTCATAAGTAAAGGAGCCACACACCTCATGGTAGGGTTTCTTTAAGGATGCCCATGGTGAATGGGCTTCTACTAGCAACTACACCTGATTGTCTTGCAGAAGATTTAAGGCATTTCTAGTCATGTAAACTTGAGGCATACTATATATACTCATCAAGCTTTCGAAAATTCATGTCTTCTAAGTTCTTGGGCGACTATTTAGGAGATAGATCTCTCCTAATCTTGCTTACTCAGGATTGAGTACCCTAGAGGTGCACCTTGCCGCAAATGGTGTTAAGGTATTCATGTAATTCCAAGAGCAAATGTTGTTCGTGTGGAGTAGTATCACATAGACGCATAGGGTTTGGGAGTAGTGTAAATGAGCACTTGGGGCGCTTGTTATGTCGGCTTGGAGAGCTAATAGCTATGTCTTCAAGGTGAGCTCTATCATTAGGGTTGAGTTTTTCTTTTAATTTCTAAGTTGCATTGAGCTTCTATCTTAATTATGCATTTTCCTATAATACTTTAGCATTAGTTTCCACAAGTTGTTAAAGCATGCCTTTTTTTAGTTTCATATTTGATGGTTCTAGTTCTATTAGTGATGGTGGTGGGTCTGTGATGTTTTGGCTACCACCGCCTAGTAGTGTCCAAAGTGGGTATGTGTTTTTTCTTTTTATCATGTTAGTAAGTTAACATAAATGGTAAGCGCCTAATGGTGATGGTGATTATTATTAGTGCTAATAGAGGTTTTCCCTAAGAGCATAAACCAAGCTACCTAGAATTGCCTTCGATCTTTTATCAAAACCTCACTTTTTATCTTGTTCCGACCTCCTTTAAATCTCACTAATCATAGGACTAAGTCTAGAAAGGTTGTGTACCTAGACTTTAACAAGAAGGGTTTTACCAAGAGTAGGTCGGATGTGCTTCTTTTAGCTTGAAATAAGTGCATTCAAGTCAGACTTTGACCTATTCAGCTCTAGAAGGTTCAAACTCTAGCATTAGGTGTAAAGCCCTCTTGTCCAAATAACTACCTATCAACAGCCATTACGTTAACTACATTCCCCAATATTAAGGAGTGGTCTTAAGATTTAAACTAAGCACACGTGCTCAACTCAAGGGAATAGCTACTATTTTCCAAATGATCCCGTAACTATAAAAGAGATCCAAATAAAATAGATGGGTTCTTTTGGACTCTCGAACACTTTTTCCTTACTTTTATATATCTCTCTCAACATTACCTAACTAAGGTATCAAAGTGGTAACACTAGAGATGCCTTACTATACCCCTTAGCCTAAATTTTATTCATTTTGTTAAGTGTTCATGAATCTTGTGTTTAAGATCACACTCCAACCAAAATTCGATGTCAACAACTAATACGTCTCCCAAGTCAACTTCATGGCACCTTCCCATCTTAAGCACCAATGGACCTACACAAAGCCCCCTATGGCTTAACCAATAAAGGTCCTTCCATACTTAAGTTAGCAAGGAGAGTGGAAGTATGGATGGGAGAATAGTAAAAGTGAGTTCCCATGAGAGAATAGATAAGAGTTACTCCTCTTACTTGAAGACCTTGCCCTTATTTGTAGGTTAGAGGTGCTTACTTGTACTGATACTTGGCGAAAGAAGGTTGGCTAGCATAGGATCTGAAGAGGTTGCCAATGTCCAATGGGATAACCTCCCTTCTACCTATTAGTAAAGACTTAGGAGATGGGCCTATCCCATCGACAGTGCATAGCCACCCTAGTTCAATAGCTAGCAATAGGTTGTGTGATAGGTAGTCAATCAGTATTTAATGAGGAGAGAGAAAAGTCAAATAGAAGAGGGGGGGGGGGGGTTAGAAACGGTACTTAAGATGTAGTTTAACTACTTCCTCGACTGTAGTCTTCGAAAGGACAGGAGCAAGCTTCATCTAAACGCTAAGAGTTGGAGTTAGGCGCATCTAGGTTCCCTAAAGGTTCCTCAAGTAGGGGGCGAGGTCTAAGATTGATGGAAGCATGCACAAGTGCCTTTAGGGGCCCAAGAAGGTTAGGCTAGCCATCTTAGTGGGCTTAAGAGGCTTGGAATGGGCACTTTAGTAGGCTTAGGCCTCAGGAGACGATTGTTAACACACCTTTATAAGGTAATTTGAGCTTCATAAAAATTTACCTCTATAAAGTGAAAGAGAAGGCTAAACAACAAAGGATTTTCATAGGGTTTTACAAGACATTATAACCTATAGTAGTAGGTTCGGGTTATATAAGATCTGTTTGGAATCTGTACCAGCTGCATTCCTCATAAGTGACAAGCATGAAGAAATTATATATGACAAAAGATTGTCACAAATAAAAAGGTATAAGTCATAAAAAGCTTATAAACTTATACATATAAGAGACGGTAAGGACTATCAATTGTCGTAAAATATTACAATACGTAAATTTTATCTATATAATTAGATAAAGGTAGTTACAATATCTTTAAAATATGAATATGTATTATTAATAAGTAAATCTATCATATTTATTTATCTATACTTATAATACTAAAATAGAATGTCCTACTTTTGTGTATATAACTCCAATCCTTTTATAATATAATCAATATGTTAATAATATTTGAAAAATCATAATTTAACCCACTTAGATATGATCATTTGTATATTGAAGAGATAAGTTTTGGAAATCAAGCAAAATAATTGAAACAATTGGGGTTTTGTAGGCAAAGACCAACATATGTTTCTATGAATTATGCTTAATATTGTTGTAGTTCAATAGTATAAACACTAATCTTTTAATAAGATTAATCAAGTTCAGTTTCCGAACCCCTAAAACTATATCATTATAATAGTTGGAAAAACAAGAATTTAAAAAAAAAATTGAAATCTATCAAATTAATCCACTTTTGGTGAAAAGCATTAACCTATTGTAATAAGAAATTTTATCAGCATATTTAGGGTTTCCAACTTTCGGTTTAATTGTGGTTGAAAAACATGTCATAAGATAGAATAATATGGCGAGTTTTATCGACATGGTTTAACGTGGTTTTGAGCCTAATGCCAAATTAAGGTATCAGTTTGGCTCAAATTTTACTCAAGTTCGATTTTCCAATAGTTGAGGCAAGATCAAACCCAAATTATTCGAATAATTAATTAATCTTAATTTGAGCATAAAAAAAATAAAGATGAATAGGCTTCCAAGGTTATTTGAGCTTAGTATAAATATTAAATATATATTAAAATTGTTATTATATAGATTAGAACATTGCCACCCACCCGACTTTTGTTATACCTATGTAATAATTATTAATCAATAGGTAAACTTTTAATCTATTTTCCTTATTTCCGTTGGTACGACAACTATTCAATTACGGTTCCGACTCTCTTCACATTCTGATGACATATGACCATCCGAATTCCTCATCGGTTTCCGATGTCGGTTAAGGTGTTCAAGGGATTCTTTCAAGTTTCATTTTCCGACGATTAGGTTTGCTCTAATTTACATGAAAATCTATTTTTTTGTTTCACAATATGTTATGTACAATTCAAAACCTTTTACTCATCCATTAATATTCATCTCATATGCTCCATTCGATCTTTTAGTTTAATTTCAAGGAAGAGGGACAAATGTATTATGTCTATCATATCATGTCTTCAAAATTGAGATTAGATAGAAAATGGTTTTATTGAGACACTTTTCTTTTGAAGATTGGAAAATGGAATATGGAACCACATTAAGCCTTTTAAATTGAAAGATTTTTATGATCTCAATTATCAACAGCAAATCACCTTAAGATATCACATTCTAGTTCACCTTACCTCCCGATTTAAAGTAGATATTTATAACTCATATCTCATTTTCTAGAGCACTGTATTTAGTTTGATATGGAGTTCATATTTCTTTATTTATTTGATATATATATATATATATATATATGATGCTTGAATCTGCTATATGTGACTAAAAACTCTTATCTTCTCTCATCGGTTTTAGATTTTTAGTTGATTTTAATTGTTCTTAGTGATTAAATCAAAATATTTTTTTGTCTCTAACCAATTTAAGTTAGTTAAAATCTGTAGTTGTTGAATTAACATTTGAATTTGTTGATTATTGCTGCTTCTTAATAATTATTACCTCTTGTTCCAGAGGTTACACAACAGAAAGAAGCCAAGATCACTCTTCTTGTTGCCATCTATCATCTGACTTCTCAAATTTCCTAATTTAGTTCTATTTATATTATTTTTTACAATACTTCATTTTAAGTGCACTTAGAGCATGTGGCTATCTTATTTGTTCTGAAATATAGGAGCATAAGGATGAGGATCCAAGCAGATATTTGAATTTCTTTTTTTTCGTTTTCAAACTTTTTGTCCTTCAGTTGTCAACATTTTTACCCCACTCATCTGACTGTTCAAAAAGTGCAAATCAAATGCTCTACTTTGTTTTAACTAGATTGCTTCTCTCATGCCTAGTGGTATAAGCATTATTGTCCCAATGAGATGTATGGAACAGACATAAATCATATTTGATTCCCCTTCTCTTCTTTGTTTAAAAAAAAAAAAAAAATTCTAGACTTCAATATAGATAAAATGTGGTTAACGTAAATAGTGAAAATAAAATATTGAAAACTAAATTTTGCAATTTTTCCTTAAATAATCATTCAACAATGACAAGATTACTCATGTATTCCATTAAATCAAAAATCCATCGTTCTCTTCTCAATCTTCATAAAAACCACATTAAAATATAGTATAACAGTCTCCATCATTTTTGATTGTTATTGCTAATACAATATAATAACACACACACAAACACAACATAATTAGAAACACAATTATAGAGAAAAAAAAAATAGAACATGATATGAAAATACAATTATATCATAAAGAAAATAATTACATTGTAAGTGAATTATTTATAATCTTTATTCATTTTTATATAATTTTTATATTGCTACGAATTCCATACCACATAGAAGGACAACATGAATTACCAACCCTATTTGTTTCCCTTCACTAAGTACTGTTGGGGGCGGCAGGTCCTATGTCTTCCTATACCTAGTTTTTCCCTTCCATAAGATTTAAAGTTTAAACTCAAAATAATGGCACCAACGTGCAGAAGGTTTTTTGCCGACCAGGCGACAGAAATCCGGCCATACTCTACGCCATTCCTGCCGAAAATTGATTCATCTTTTATTACATGTCAATAGGACTACTTAGCATTTATACCCAATTCTATATGGACCCATCAACATCATTATTTCCGAACCTTAAAGGTTGGCTGGCGACTCCTCATTCATATAAGGCTAAGTTCCATCTCTATTTAGTATCATAGAATCCCCTTGTTCTAAAAATATACGATCCATCCTTGCATTCCCTTATTCTCTCGGTCTTCTTAACGACTGACTATATTGCATATTTCATTCATATACCATAATAATCTATCAAAAATAAAAGAGGGTGAGAGAGAGAGAAGAAAATTTTAGGAGAGAAACAATGTTTTCCATAGGCATAATTGTTTTCCTAACTTTCATTTCCTATATAGTCCTATGCTTTCTTAGAAGAAAAAAAGATATACCAACAAACTGGCCAATCATCGGAATGTTACCAGGTGTCCTACTACACGTTGGTGACATTCATAGTTGGTCCGTTGAGGTTTTCTCAAAAAACCAAATGAATTTTCTCTACAAAGGCCCATGGTTCCTAAAAAGTGACTTTCTTGCCACTGCTGATCCTGCCAACATACGTTACATCCTCAGCTCAAACTTTGCTAATTTCCCAAAAGGACCCGAGTTCAAAGAGATTTTCGACGTTTTCGGAGATGGGATATTCAATACAGACGGCGAGTTGTGGAAGAATCAACGAAAGGTTGCATTGAGTTTCCTAGGGCAAGGCTCGTTCCATAAGTTTCTAGAGAAGACCATTCACCATAAGGTGGAGAATGGGCTCGTTCCCGTATTGCAACACGCTGCGGATAGAGGTCTGATGGTCGACCTCCAGGATGTGTTCAAAAGGTACACGTTCGACACAACGTGTAAATTAGTAACTGGATTTGATCCATGTGCTCTTTCTGTTGAATTCCCTGAAGTCGCTTTCTCAAAGGCTTTGGATGAAGCTGGGGAGGGAATATTTCATCGACATGTTTTCCCGGAATACATTTGGAAAATGCAAAGATGGCTTGGCATTGGGATTGAGAAGAAAATGAGTAAGGCCTGTCAAGAATTGCATCGTATAGTTGCTAACTACATAAAGATGAAGAGACAAGAGTTGGCAACAAAGGGCACCACAATGGACCAAGACGACAGTGAAGAGGTTGGTGTAGATTTATTGACATCGTACATGAGTAATGAGATCGAGAACGTCGATAATTTAGATTTTAAAAGCGACAGGTTTCTCAGAGACACCGTTTTGAGTTTCATGTTTGCCGGGAGGGATGGAATTGCTATAGGAACAACATGGCTCTTTTGGGTTCTCTCTAAGCATCCATTAGTGGAGTCCAAGATAAGGGAAGAGGTAAAATATGTGATGTCGAAATCAGAACACAGAAATTACAAAAAATCCACACTCGACAAGCTTGTCTACTTACATGGTGCATTATGTGAAACCCTAAGGCTTTATCCACCTATTGCATTTGAACACAAGAGTCCTACGAATCCGGATGTCCTTCCCAGTGGTCACAAGGTTGAGCCTAAGATGAAAATACTGTTTGGTTTATATGCAATGGGAAGGATGAGCTCGATTTGGGGAGAGGACTGCATGGAATTTAAACCGGAAAGATGGATCACAGAGACAGGAGGGATACGACATGAACCATCCTATAAGTTCATGGCGTTTAATACTGGACCAAGGAGCTGTATTGGGAAAGACACGTCTTTCATGCAAATGAAATCTCTTGTAGCTGTTATTGTATACCATCGTTTTCACGTGGAAGTTGATAAAGGTTACGAGCCTATCCCTTCTTCTTCTTTCATTCTTCAAATGAAACATGGGTTGAAAGTCAAACTTACGAGGAAAGACGAAGACGGCCTTTGGTAGTGATTTCTCAACAAGATCATGCTATTTTCTACGAGTCCAAATTAAATTTCCAAAACATAGTTTTTTTTTTTTTTAATAAGTTTTGAAAATGTATAAATAATCCAAACTGTTACTAATATCCGTTAGTATCGAGTTGAGATATATATATACATTTTCGAAAATTATGAAGACGTAAAATTATGTTTTTGGAAGTTTAGGATTCTATTGGAGTGATGAAAGGGAATATATTTGTAATTTGTGCTTTCTGTTAGTCGTATGTCATGTTTCCATAAATAGCTCTGTGGCAGCATAAAGTGAGTCTTGGTTCGCATGTCGTGTAGATATGTGTACTTGTTTATCAATATACGCTAGTATGGTGGGTTAAAGTAAGTTTGTGTATAAGTTTGGTTTTTGTTTGTACTTTTGTAGTGTCATAATTCTCTATATATATATATATTAGGGTTGAGAAAAAATCATGAACGATAAATTGAACCGTTAACTGAATCGAAAAATTGGTTTTTTAATGAATAGTTTAGTTTGCGTTTCGATTCGGTTATATATAAATGATTTACAGTTCTGTTTAGAAAAACGAACCAAGTCGAATCATTTTGTTAAATAAAAAATTTTATATAATTATTTTATATTTTTTTCTCTCAATCTTCATAAATTTCATCAAATTTTTTATATTTTATTATTCTTTATCTTAATTTTGTGTTAATTATTAAAATTAAGTTAAATGAATACCATTTGAAATTTTGTATTTATTAGAGATAAAAATGTGTAGTGAAAATTTAATATAAATAGTTTAAACAGTGAATTAAACCGAACCGAACCGATTTTAATGAGGTTCAATAAATTTATAAATCGAACTGTATGATTAAGTATAACTTCCAAAAAAAACTAAATCATTATATTAGATTCGATTTAATAAAAAAAGATAAATTATACCAAACCAAACTGCATTTACTCCTATTATATATATGAAGATTGTTTGTCTTTAGGAAGCACCTTTTCTTAGATTTGGTGTACCTTTTACGACTTCTCTGTAAGTGCATCAAGCTTAAAAGTAACTCGACTTTTACTTTCTCATGTAAATAAAACGTTATCGTCTAAACTAATACTTGAAATAAAATTGAGAGAAATATTTCTACTCTTTGTTTGATTGGTTTTACATAAAGGAAACGAGATAAATAAAGTTGGTTTTTGAGAAAGTTATCCTATTTTATTTTGATAACATTACTGTAAGATATAATTGTTTATGTATCTTCATTTCCATCCATTTCTCTCTAATTTTAGAAAGAAAAAAAAAAGATTCTAAAATGAAAATGTTTCCACTCATTTCTCTCCTTTTCTAACCATATCTACTCTTCAATTAAGTTACTAAACCTAAAATTTCATTATATTTCCACCAATTTTCTTCGATTTCCACTGTTTAAGACCTATGCAAATACAATATTCCAAATGAGTTGAGAAAATAAATTCAATTTTAATCTTCCCAATTGATTTAAAATTACAAGACTAGAACACAAATTTGGAGTTAGTGCATAGCCCCATTGTACATGGTGCCTGCTCATATTCTACTGGATCGAGCGGATTTCATATGAGTATTAAGGGTTATAAGATATATTATGGGTAAAAATTTTTCAAAACTTACTATTATAATCGAGTATAAGTATGATGTCATCACACCTTATAACTACCTTTAAACGTATACCGTAATTCATAAAAAATATAAGTACTAAGGTACTTTATACCTACCTTTTAGAATTTATTAAAGAGTTTATTATAAATAAATAACCAGTATTTTTGTACTTTTACAATGTTTTCTTTTTTGATAAAAACATAACTTGTAATTTTTTTTAATTTTGTATAAATCACATATAAGAGACACAAAAGACTCTTTTAGTAGCATGTACATTATTAAAAAATTAAAAATTATAATAAAAATTAATACTTCTTAAAAAAATACATAATTTTAATTAAAAAAAAAGTAAAAAGTAAAAGGAAAAAAAGACAGTGTGGTGGAAAGCCACTACCTAGGTACAAACACCCCCTAGGATAATTACTAGCCAACCCATGGCCTAAGGATGGCTAGCAAATGGTTTACCACCATTCTACTATTTATATTTTATTTTTTCGTAGTCACGTATCCTTTATAGTGATTTATGCATAATCACAAAATACGAGTCATGTATTTATTGAAAAAAAAAAACACATTTTACCTGTTTTTAAAAGTATGAAAACACATGATAATTTACCGTTTATTAAATAATATAAATATGTATCAATGAATGAAAAAGAATATTATATTTTCTTCAATCAAGAAAACTAAAAGAACAAAGATAATAGCATATTGATGTCAAATTGAATCAACTCAAACTCAATACAAACCCTAAACCTAAAACTAATGGTGAAAAGCTAAAAATAGTAATTTTAGATTTTAAGAGACAATATTTATTACTAATTATAAAGATCTTGTATCTTCTTCTTCTTTTTTTTTTTATATGCACCCTCATACAATTTTCATTTAATTGTTTTGCTAATAATAGGTGCCATATAGTGTTTGAAAAGTAACCTTTTGGCATTAAAAAGAGAAAAATAGCTAGAATTTGCTATTAAAAACAATGTGAAGTTAAAATTTAAGGAAAAATAGAAAAAAAATTATAGCCTCCATAAGATACACTAACCTTGTAATTCTATAGAGTATAGGTTCCAAAATGGTTCTAAGTGCTAAAGGACATGTTCCGATAGAGGTAAATGAATAACCCTACTGTATACTCTGCTAAATTAGATATGTTCCAAGTGCATATCAAGGATCACAAGATAGATTCAAGATACAAATTTTTTAGATTCTACTTTCACAAGGTAAGGTAAGGTAAGAGTACGAGTTTGTACCTTATACTCATCCTGGAACTTGTACTGTAAGTTATAAAGAGTATAGGTTCCAAAATACTATATCCACCCTATAAAAAATTATTAAATTACACTAAAATAATAAATGATAATATTATATTTTTCAGCCAATAAATGTTTTAGTTAAAAAACAAAAAGGCTCAATCCAATAATTTGATTCCCATGAATGGCTCGATGTCCATTCTTTTTTCAACGTGGACTTTGTATACGAAGAACTTTAGATATCATATATACATATGAAATTTATAGGAAGAAAAGCGAAATTCCCAAGTTTCACAGGATACCTTATACCTTGTAAATTTTGTAGAGTACAAATTTCAAGATAGTTCTAATGTGCTATAAGGTATGTTACGATTTGAAAATTTAAAAGCATATACTTTACAAGCAAGATACAAGTAGACCCTTATACCTTACTTACGCACTCACTCTATATTAGCTTATTCCTAAGTTCCACTCTTAAGATCCGAGAACTTAAACCTATAAGGTACTAGCCAACATATGGAACAATAAGAATTAAAAAATAAAAAGAAAAAAGAAATTAAAAAGAAAAACCTCTAAGGTAGGATAAAGGCAAAATGTTATACTCTATTTATCTTGTATCTGCTCATGCTTAATATAATAAATAAGTAAATCTTGAAATTTACATTTTAAAAAGAAGAGCAAACAAGTTATAGATTGCATTTAATCATCTTATTTATACAATGAAAATAAAGATTTTTATATTTTTTTTATGATGATTTGTACGTTATTTTTAGAGAATACATGCATGCACACACATAAATATATACGATTCAGTTCTTTCATTTTTATTTTTTTTTTTAAATTTTGTTTGCTGAAGTCAATTTGCTCCCCTGCCCCATTTGTAAATTTTCAGTTCAGCTTAGGGTGTTTTTATGTTTGTGCTGCTTCCTATTGGTAGGGTTGATTCCCATTCCTCTCCCATGAATCCATAACGTCACGAGGACCAAAAGAATTTCCCTGATGTGTATGTTTAAGAATAATAATTCTAACTTCCATAATTAGGCTAAGGCCGTTATTTTGCCCTTATTCTATACATCATCAGGAAATGATACTGCAACATCATTAAGTGATGGGATAGGCAGTTTTACAACAGAAGCGTTCGCCACTGGAAGCTCTGTCCAACTTTGACTTGTATTAATTCATTCACCATTATCCATTCGCATGGCTGGTGCACGCTTGGTAAGTTGCTAATTTAATGTCAGCCAAAATCATTTTTATTTTTTTACTATTTCAAATTGATGGTGTCTTTCTCTTATAATACATCTTATAATACATTACCTTAACAACGTTTGAAAAAATAAATATTTTGTTAAGATTCAAAAATATAGAATATCTAAGTTTTAGTGTGTAAATCTAGCCTTTTATTTTTCTTTAGTCAAAATGTAAATCTACCATTGATCAATAAAAATAAATATTCTTTTATATTTAAATTTATTTAAATCTTAAAAATTGTAACTTAATATATTTATATTTTATTTTAAAGATATCAATGATCCGACAAATCTACTAACATGAAAATAACTTCACAAATTAACATATTGAATTTGCAAAAACATCTTTTTTAAAAGTAAGAGTTACCAAATATTATAAGTGTTTTTCATGTTGAAATACCATATTTTACCTTTATCGTCATACGAACTAGATTGCAATAATGTCTATCTTTTTCTTGTATTTTCTTTTGAAAGTTTTTCTTATTATTGCTTTTTGTGATTATATTCACATATTATTTCATTTGGAGATATACCAATTTTTGGAAACATTAAATGATAAATTTGTAATTTATATAAATAAATATCATCTAGCTTATATAAAATATCATATAGATATCGGTTACATAATGTAGGTTTTCAAATAGATTGTAAATTATATTATAAACTATAGATGGAGTTCTACATATATGGCATATATAATTTGTAATATATGATAAGTAGACCATATAATTGATAATATATGTTACTCATAACATTTGTCGTGTATTGATGATGGCCTCCTTCTTTCTAATCCTACATCCGTCCCTGCCCCAAAGATCTTATATTGACAACTTTATACATAAATATTAAACATAGAACGTGTAATAAAATTCATGAAAAATTCACGATGAAGAATCATTCGTGTATATGAATGGATCAAGATTCTCACAAAAAGATTTTGATCTCTAAACACCAACTTCATGGTAGTGTCTCAAATAATTTATTTGTAAACTAACTATATATTGAACTTAAACTGATTGTATAGACTTTTTAGTTTTTACTTTGATTTCATCGAACTTCAATTCCCTAATCAAATGGAGTATCATGTCCTTTAAGTTTAGTTAGTATCTCCGGCATTGAATACTTTTATTTTATTGAACAATTAACAGAATTTATTTTATGTTTTTCATCCAACCGAGTGATTCTTTGATCAAAGTTTGAGATTCAATTTACTTTAGTTCTAAGATTTTTCATAGCAATATTAGGAAAAGAAATATGGAAATCAACGAAAGTTGGATTCATAAGTCATGGAGGACCATATCTAAAGTTCACGACTATAGACTTACCTGTTATTCCCTTAAAGATAAAATAAAAAGAAGTCCAAAATTTGAGGTAGAGAGAATTACAGCAAAGATCACACTTGTGATCCTTGCTTATGATCACACCTCAAACAAAAACATGAGAAACAGAAGAAGGATTACGGCCAAAACCATGACCGTGATCATTCCAAAAATTCAAATCCCCCGAGTACTCTTCTTTCCTTTCATTCTAAACACATTCTCTTTCTCTAACACACCATTCTCTCTCACTTTCTCTCACCATGAAGCACCTAAAGTATGATTTTGTAGATTCCACTTGTACACCAACAAATCAAAGGTACATACATCCTTATTCTCTACTTGGTTTCGTACATTACTAGGTTATATGGATAAAAATTAGATTTTTATTTAGGGTTTGGTGAGATAATGTGATGGTTGCATGTATAGAAATTATTGATTTTACGAGTGACTAATGTAAGATTATGTGATAAAACATGTTGTATATCCATTAGTTGCTCAAAATTACTCTTAAAAATGCATGTTTTGTGGATATTAAAGAGAGAAAAATATAAGGAATGCGGTGAGAATGTTGAAGAAGAAGGAGATATAATGCAGTGATTAGGGATTGTTTTTGCATGTTGTCCATAAATTCATATTGTACATATAAAACTTTTTGAATGGATTGGGATTGCTATGGTTCTACCCCTATTCAATTCCATACAATTGCCTTATACGTGCTATAACTTGTGATTTATAGGGATTATGAACTAAATGTAGATACCTCATTTTTGTCACCCTTTATTTTAATTTCAGTCTTTTTTTACTTTTACGCCATGTTTATAGAAAAAAAAAATTGAATTGAAAAAGATGGAAAAATAATAAAATAACAAAAATTGAAAGAAAATAAAAAAAATAAATTGTTCAGTTATATAAAGTCAAATCGAGTCAAGTCAAGTCGATTAGGATTAGATTGGATCTGATAATGGTGTACATTAAATTTAATAAATTCTAAGTAATTGAAGAGTTCGGCTTTAAAAATATTTTTAGACCAATCCAATATAAAAAGAACTTTTTTAGCTAATTTATATTAGGCTAAATAGACTTAGGAATTATTAAATGGGCTAATAGGTATTTTGGGCCAAATTAAGATTAATTAAGTCGAACCAAGATGGAAAGTGATAGGGACCAAGGATCAATTACATACTCCCGAGCTCGAAGGCTCTCTCAAGTGGTCCATCGAGTTGTCCAACAAGAGTTAAGCGTCAAAGAGCAGTGCTTGTCCCAATCCAATTTATTAAGCTACTTTGCTCTCCATACCATCTAAGATGTTGCCAAGATGATCAACCAACATGCCAAGCCGAACCCTCCACTAAACCGTAATCCAAGTGCCAAATCTGAATGTAGCAATCTTTACTGTATCGAAGCTAAGAAGAATTGTCAAGAGCTGACCATCCGAGGCCAACCCTAATGAAAGTTGTCCCTAACCCAACTACTGTCCAACCCCTTTTGATGACGAACAGGCTTGAACCAAGGTTCACCCCTGTACGTACCACAATACTATTAGAATCACAATAAAAACGAGTGCGTACTGTCTTTTCTGACAAAGGACGTCCGCATTCCTTTTTTATGCGATTTCATATTTTCATTATAAATTATTCTCTTTTGTTTTATAGCAAATAAGGACCATTCTTTGTAATTTCTGTAACATAAGATTTACCCTAACAAGATGATATAAATACTATTATATTGTAAAAGTTAAAGAGATCAGAATATAGAGAATACACTGAACTTTTTCACTCTCAAGTTAAGTGTCCCTCTTACTCTTGAGCTACTCTTATCTAGCCCATTCGAGTGTGGACAAGTGGCAAGTGACCTCCAGCTATACTTGTACATCATATCAAGTGTGACCTAAGCTCGTATGAGGTGTTGGTGCGTCGTATCCTTCGTTGGTGCAAAAGAACCCCTACTCAACCTTCAACTATCATTTTCCTTTCATGCCATCTTGCGGCCTGGACCCACCCCTTTAGTTATGCGTGATATTGTGTTTGTGTATTCACCTACGAGTCTGTATTAAAAAGCTCAAATCAATGAAGAGTTTTCTAGAAAATTGGATTGAATATTCAATGAATCCAAATAGGATATGATCATATCATCATATCTTCAATTTGTTAAGATTATATCAATGACCCAAAAGATCCAAATTGATTACTTATAAATAGTGTACAATAGGCTATGAAAATACATGTTTTCAAAATTCACATCTCCATTCATAATTTCTACACACATTCACATCAACACATACATCCACACGCATACACATCACATACATACAAATCAAAAACACACAAGATACGATTCCATGACGAATAGTAACTCTACATGATTACAGCATCTCCACTACATCATACTCTATGTAATAGCTCCACAACAGTAGCACATACAACAGCAACCACATGATCAGTAGCCACACAATAGCCCCACGAGAACAGCAGCACCCCGACAAATAGTAGTTCTACATAGTGCAAAACAACAACACGACCCATGGTTTTTTCTTTCTTAGCATAATCATTACTTTCATTTTTTTTTAAGATTAGTTATTCACAAATTATCACTGTTAGAATAGTAGTTTTGCATGTTTATTTTTTAATTAGTGTCTAATGTCGTAATTTAGTGTCTTTATAAAATCACATATTTTCATTAAAAATTTTACATATGTTAGTTAGATTTGCATTATTATTATTCTTACTTGCAGTTTTTTAAAAATAGCATCTTTTCCATGGTTTAGATATCTTTTTCATAGTTTATGCCTCTTTTTCATAGTTTATGCCTCTTTTCCAAGGTTTAGATATATTTATCTTTTTCATGATTTAGGTATATTTTCTATAGTTTAAGCTTTTTTTTCCATGGTTAAGCATATTGTCAATAGTAATTGCATTTTTATCACAAAACGGTACATTATTCATAATAATTGCATATTAGCATATTTTGATAAAACTTGCATCTGCTATTTATCTATTTTTTTCCTCATTTAAGTGTTTTAGGATTTTTTTTTTTTTTAGTTTTGTCACGTAGTCAATTTTCCAAAAATAAAATATACTAACTTGGAGTCTTTTTAAGAATTAAGTCTTTAGGTTTTTTTTTTCCAATTGGGAATAAAAATTAGATTTTTTATTATTTTTCTTACTAAAATTAAATCAGTTAAAAAATATAAACCTGACTTAATTTTCAAATTAAAAAGAATCAATTACTAAATCTTTTCTAAAAAAAGAACTACATTAGGTTAATCCCGATTAGTGGATACATAGGTACTGTTGGGGTAACCGTATAAAATATTTAAAAAATATTTTTCTTGAAAATTCATCATAAAGAATTCATTTTAGTTACATTCCTATATATCTATATATATCTTAGCACTTTTAGAGAAATTTTAAAAAATAAATCCCATTAGTTTCTTATTTTTATATGGTGACTTAGTTTTAATAAGTTAGCTTCCGAACTTAGTTTTTCTTATTTGATTTTCTAAAAATTGTTTTTAGAATATTTATAGACTAAAGGCTAAATTAAGATTTTCTCACTCGAAAACCCTAATTTGATTTTTTTTGCCAATTTAACTGGTTAACAACTACAATTGTTCTAAATATTTTTTTTTTAATTTTTTTTAAGGAAAAATATTTTATTAATTTAATATCAAGTATTTTATATTAAATGGGTTGGGCTTATTATAAAACAAATTAAGGAAAACGAAATAGGGCTCGATAGAATTGGCGACTCTACTGGGGAAACGTAGTGGGCTAACTATGTAAAAATTAAAAGATTAATTGGTGGGCTTTTTTATTATTTTTCTTTTATTGTATTATAGTTGTACTAACTAGGTGTTAGTGATGCAAGCCTTTAGGGAAAAAGAAAAACTCGACCTAATGGGCCTGTATTGAGAATTTTGGGGGGAGGGAGGTTGGGGTTTATTTATAAATTATTTGTATGCTTAGATATGATCGGACCTGAGCCACTTTAGGAACCTAGGATAGGCTGCTATTATGTAACTCTCGAGTCATTAGGGTCTTTATCCTTACCTAGTAGTGATAAGTGAGTCTACTCATGCTTCAATGTAACTTACTAAGCGTTTACCTAAGAATACCAAAGGCTACAGAATTTAAGACCCATAGATCTCATCCTCCTGCATCATTGAAAAAAAAAAAAAAAGAAAGTTTGCAATTTTCAAATTATATGAGCTAGAAAAGAATCATTATAACCTGTGACCAATCAGACCTTATTTTCATAATTTAATGTACTTATATATATAAGTGTACAAAGGCTTTATTTTCAAAAAAAAAAACTTTTAGTAATTCACACACTTATATATGTAGGTTTACATGAATATTAACCATAGGTTTATAATAATTTTATTCCTATAGTTTATTAATGACTAACCTCATTGCATTGCATACGTATGTAGCATATTGCATCACATTTATTTTATATTTTTAATTTTCTCATTTTTCTATATATGTCATCTTATGTAATATATGTAAATCTTGTAGATTTTGTTTTATTTCATGAGTAATAGGTTATATAACATAAGATTTAACATAAAAGACACAAAATCATTAGTATTCCTCTTGTACCATAATATGCCACTATAAAAAAAAAAAAATCAATATCAACTCGTAAATTTTTTTTTTTAGGCATGTAATTATGAAAATTAACTATGATAAAAATTATTATGGAACTATCATTTTTTTTTAAGGCTTTCCAACAAATTTTTTTAAAAGGGAAATTTCAAAAAGATATTTTATTATAAAAAACTAGTTTCGTGATAATTTTTTATTTACTTAGTTAATTTTTATTACAATACCCCAAATGTACCATATTGTTAGGAAAAAATAAAAAAATAAAAATGATTTAACTATCAGATTCCACTTGTAAATTATTTGCCACCTAAAAGTCATCAAATCTTGTAAATGTCTAAGTTCTCGTTCTTGATGTTTATCGATTAAATTGTCGTAGTCCCAATAGAGCTTTCTCCATAAGTCATCATCTTTATGTCATCTTTTAATAAATTTCTCATTGTAAAATAATTTTCACTTCTCCATATCGTACTTGTAATATAATCATCATCCTGTATTCTTAGTTGTCAGTCCTAATGTTCCCATTTTTTTTTAACCTTTTGTTTGTATAATAAGTTTAGATTAATCAATGTCAACATTAGGCTATCTGTAACATAAAATAAACATTGATTTTCAATAAAATTTTCCAAAAAGAAACATTTTCAAAATTAAAAACTTGATTTTTTTTTAAGAGAGGGAATGCAAAGAAGGGATCTTTACACAATTTGAAAGAAGGGATCTTTACACAATTTGAAAGATTACCTTTTAACTAGTTTAGCCTAACCTAAAGCCCATAATCACTCATTTTTAAAAACAAAATGTCTAAGGCTTTGAATAAAGAATACATACAGTAGAAGGGGTTCTAAGTAAACATACAAAGCAAGTAGAAACCATAGCCCATACCTGAGCTTAGGTGCCTATTGACATACCATCTTAGGCAAACAAGTCTAAAGAGTTATAGGTTTAGAGCCCATTATCAACATGATACAAGGTTTGAAAAAAGTGCTAAAGATAAATTTGAATGATCAAGCCTAGAGAGCATGTCATTACCAAGGTTTGGAAAAAAGGTTTATTGGCCTAAAAGAAAAGTTAGTGAAGTTAAAAGAAAGACCTACGGGTACGAAAATAGTAATGGGTCATGTGCTTAATCAACTCGAAAACTTAGATCCTAGTACAAATGATCTAAGCATGAGGATGATTCAAGAAAAGAGAAGTCAAGAACGAATGTTCCAATTGGGAAAGCCTAGGAACAAGACAAGCCTATCTACAACAAGAGGAGGCAACTTATACATTTCAAAATTCAATGGTTGAAGTGTTCAAGCAATTAAGAGAGATAGGGTTGCTAGCATGTGAAAACACTACAAAGAAGTACAAGCCAAGGGATCATGACCCCAACATATGGTATGAATATCATAGAGGCAAAGTGGGGCATACCATAGAAAACTACTAGAAACTAAAACATAAGATGCAAGAGTTGATTGATGCAAAAATTATTTAGCCAAGCTTTCTAGAAGCTAATGGGTCAATTGGCAATAGTATTCCTTTCCCAAGTTTTGAAGAACCACCAAACAAATAACCTCCAACACCAAATATTTAAGGCTTACTATTATCATCTAATAAGGTGGCTCATCATTTTAATCAGTTAGATATATTTCTAAGAGATCAATTCAACTAAATAGGCCAAGTTCGAAGCAGTGATAGAAATAGGGGCAAGTGGAAAAGAAATTTAGTTCCTACATTTTTTTTTCTTTACTTTAGAGTTTCTAATGGATATGAAATATCTGAATAAAATAGTTTTCATGTGCATGTTTGTCTTTGAAGCTAGCTTAGCTCAACAAGAACACGTCATTGGCCTCTCACTAAATGAAACACTTTATGGAGATTTGGAATGAGCAAAAATGAATAAAGTAAATGTGATCGGAACTTAAAATTTTCTACTTAAGGGAATGTAACACATTACTTGAAAGCTTTAGGATGAAAAATGGCAAACCATATCTAAAACACTAACCTTAACACACATGAGAGTCAAGCAACACAATGTGAGTAATTGGGCTCATTCCTTAAATGAGGTCCATTTTGAACTTGGTACACATGTTAAAATAATATTAGGCATTCATTTCATCATCCCTAAACATAATCATTCCTTGCAAACTCATTTAAGCTTTTTAGAGATTTTTCTTAAAATTAGCCCTACCAAGAACCTCCCCACACTAGGGCAATCAAGAGTGTAGGGTCATTAATTTGGAGAAAAAGGAGTAAATTAACTTATGCTTACCTTAGTTTTGTCAATTCATGAGCAAATATTATCATAGAAAATTCAATTTCTTTAGGATGAAGAAGAGTTTCAAACTATATATACCTCACTCAGGCTAATATACTCATTTAAACACCTCAAGCCTACAGAGTTTTCATAAACATTCTACGCTATATACACTTCTCCTCAACTTATACTCTTTGAACTGATGGTTTTAGGATTTCAAATCCCATCAAGTGAAAACTCAACACTAGAAGGTAACCACCTTGAAAAAAAAGAGAGAGAGAGAGAAAGAAAAAAAGAGAGAGAAAAAGAAAAGAAAAGGTAGAAAAAAGAAAAGAAAGAGAAGAAAAAAGTGAAAAAGAGAAAAATTAAAAATATTAGCAAGGTGATTGCCTTCAAAACTAAGTCAAATTGCCAAAAAGCCTACTTTCAAAACTTATGAAGGATATATAAGGACCAAATACTTTAAATTCCTAAGCCCAAAAGCAAAACCGTCACTATATGATCCCACCCACTATACCACCCTTAATGAAACTCTTTTGACTATTTGACTAAAAAAATCGATTTATCTTCAACAAAATTTGCTTATGAAACTACAATAAGCCCATGTTTAGTTACTCCTAGGTTCTTAGCTTGTAAGCCTGAAATAGATTATATATGATTTCCTTAAAATTAGCTATGTACATTGATATCCATTTGCTCAAACTATTAACCAAAAGCCTTACATTGCAAACCCAAAAAATACCTGATTAATTGACCAAAATGTACCACTTACAAGATAAGTTACAATTATTGGAATTGATGTCAAGAGTGAAAACAGACCTATGAGAGTGTAAGGAAGTCCGCTTGGACTAAACATTTCAAGTAATAATATTTATACCCTTAGTGGAAAATTAAAGAAAAGTGTTTTCCCAAAAACATGAATGGTCATTTATCCCAAACTTGAAATTAGTACTTTGAGGGATTATAAGAATCATGAATTATGATCCAAAAAATAAGACTGAAAAAATGAGTGATCAAAAGGCAAGGGGCAAGCCAACCTCTTATTTGTGATCTTTAGGATCTTCAAGACTTTCTTACATGTTAGCAACACAATTTTCCATCAAAGAGTGTTTTTATGAATTTCTTGAAAAAAAAAAAGAAGAAGAAAAAGGAGATAAAAGAAAAAAAATTGAAAGAGAAATGAAACCTTTTTGTCAAGAGAGATTTCTTAAAAAAAAAAAGTCAAAATTTTCAAAGAATCATCGAAATCCCTTAAACTCAAGTCTCAGATCATTTTATCAAAACTCATCAAGGTCCTTCAAATTCAAGGATCGCTTGCCCTTTAGTGTGCTGTCCATTTTATATAGTAATCTTAGATCACTTACTCCTTAGAGCACCATCCAATCTTTTCTAGAATCACTTACTTAAAGGAGAGTCATCCTATTCCTCGTCGGATTGCTTACTCAAAAAAGCGTTGTCCTATCATTTGTTGGATTGCCTACTTAGTGGAGTGATATCCTATTCCTTATTAGATTACTTACTCATAGGAGCACTGTCTTATCTAGTCCTTTACTAGGATCTTTTGCTCAAAGGAGCGCTATCCTATTCCCTGTTGGATCGCTTACTTAATGGAGCGTCGTCCGATCCCTTTTAGGATCGCCTGCTCAAAGAAGCGCCATCATATCTTTTATTGGATCGCTTGCTCAGTAAAGCACTATCAAATCCTTCATAAGATCGCTTGCTAAAAAAAGCACTATCCTATCCTTAGTTGGATTGCTTGCTCATAGGAGCATAATTCTATCCTTAATTGGGTCGCTTGCTCAATAAATTACTATCTAATCTTTCATAAGATCACCTACTCAAAGGAGCACTATCCTATCCTCAATTGGGTTGCTTCCTCAATAGAATGATACCCAATCCTTTCCAAGATTACTTACTCATTAAAACACTATCCAATCATTTAAAAGATTGCCTACTCATGAGAGCGTTGTCTTATTTTGTCTTTAATAGAACATTATATCATCTTGACTTCAAAAAATCTATCCTTTCAAGCAACAGATCCTTAAAGAAATATATCCTCTTAAAGATACTCGACCTATCAAGTCAAGACCGAATTTATTTGACAATCAAAGTCCTTACTCTACCAATTCAAGTAAGGATAAGGCAAAAATGAGTTTTTTTTTTTTTTTTGTCTTTATAGCAAAGTTTTTACAAACTTCACTATAAAGAAGAGTAGATGTAAATACCTTATTTTTGTAACCCTTTTATTTTAATTTTAGTCTTTTTTTTTTTACTTTTGAGCTAATTTTATAAAAAAAATTGAATTGAAAAAAAAATATAAAATAATTAAAATAAAATAAAATTGAAAGAAAATAAAAAAATTAATTATCAAGTTGTATAAAGTCAAGTTAAGTCAAGTCAAGTCATTTAGATTCGAATCAAATAATGGTATACATTCAACTTAATAAATTCTAAATCATTAAAGCGTTAGGCTTTAAAAATATTTTTAGACCAGTTCAATATAAAAAGGATTTTTTTTATCTAATTTACATTGAGCGCGCACACACACACACACAAACACACACGCAAGCATACGCACACACACACAAACACACACGCACGCACACGCACGCACGCACACGCACACATACACGCACGCGTATGCACGCACGCACACATACAGACACACAAACACACACACACACGCATGCACGCACGCACACGCATACACACATGCACGCACACGCATACACACATGCACGCACCCACACACGTACGCACGCATGTACGCACGCGTACACGCACGCACACTCGTACGCACGCACACGCACGTACACACACACACGCATGCACGCACACACGCACGTACGCATGCACACACGTACGTACGCACGCACGTACGCGTACACACACACACACGCACGCACGCACACAAGCACGCACGCACACACACACACGCGCGCGCACGTACGCACACATGTACGCACGCACATACACACACACACGCACGCACACACACACACACACACACGCACGCCCCCCCCCACACACACACACACATACACGATTCCATGATGAACAACGACTCCATATAATCACAACAGCTCCACAACGACACACACACAAATCCAAAACCGATTCCATGATGAGCAACGACTCCATACAATCATAGCAGCTCCACAACAACACATTCTACGCAATAACTCCATGATAGCAACCATACAATCAGCAACCACATAATAGCACTACATAAGTAACAGCACCCCAATGAATAGCAATTCCACATAACGTAGAAAAACAACATGACCTATGGTTTTTTTTTTTTTTTAGCTTAATCATTAGTTTCATTTTTTTTTTAGATTGGTTATTCACATAATTATCATGATTAGAATAGTAGTTTGCATGTTTATTTTTTAATTAGTATCTAATGTCGTAATTTAGTATCTTTATAAAATCACATATTTTCATTAAAAATTTTGCACATGTTAGTTAGATTTGTATTATTATTCTCACTTGCATTTTTTTTTTTTTTTTGAAAAATAGTTTCTTTCTCATACTTAAATATCTTTTCTATGGTTTAGATATTTTTTCTATCGTTTAGATATCTTTTCAATAACATCTTTTCTATGATTTCAATATCTTTTCTATAGTATAGGCTTCTTTTCTATGGTTACACATATTGTTAATAATAATTGCATTTTTCTCATAAAATAGCATGTTTTCCATAATAATTTCATATTTTCATAAAACTTGTATCTTTTTTTTCCCCCTCATTTAGGTGTTTTAGGAATTTTTTTTTTAAGTTTTGTCACGTAGTAAGTTTTTTCAAAAATAAAAAATAATAACTTGGAGTCTTTTTAAGAATTAAGAATTTAGGTTTTTTTTTCCAATTAGGAATAAAAGTTTGGTTTTTCTTAGTATTTTTCTTACTAAAATTAAATTAGTTAAAAAACATAAACCTAGCTCAATTTTCAAATTAAAAAAAAAATAAACCTACTAAATCTTCTCTGAAAAAAAAAAAACTACGTTGGTTTGATACCGACTGGTGAGTACGTCGATACCTCTTGAGCAACCGTATAAAAACTTTTTTCTTTTTCTTAAAAATTGGTAATAAAAAATATTAAAATATTCATTTTAGTTGCATTCTTACATACCTATATACATCTTAGCACTTTTAGAGATATTATAAAAAATAAAGCCCATTAGTTTTTTTTTATTTATACATGGTAACTCAGTCTTAATAGGTTAACCCTAGAACTTAGTTTTTTTTATTTAATTTTCTAAAAATTATTTTTAGAATATTTACAAATTAGTGGTTAAACCTTAGTTTGATTTTTTCACCAGTTTAATTGGTTGGTAACTCCAATTTTTTTAACTATTTTTTTAAAACTTTTTTTAAAGAAAAATGTTTCCTTAATTTAATGTCTAGTATTTTATATTAAACGAGTTAAACTTATTATGAAATAAATTATGTAAAACAAAACAGGGCTCAACACTAAATTAAGATTTCATTATGATTTGATTCTAGAGCTTTCTTAATCCATGATTAGTAACAAGTTAGCATCGTATTATAAAAACTCTTGATTGCTTAAATTGATTGGCAAAGATTTTTTATAGCATCATAATTTTACAAACATGATTTATACAAAATTGAAATTCCCCTTTTTACTTTGTTAATTTCAAATCATGCCTCAATATAAGTACGTTACCCGAAAGAGTAGCTCCAATTCCACTTCAACCCTCCCTATGCTAGGATTTACTAAGTCATGGCAAAAGAAGAGGTATACAAAGCTATCTAAGAAAGAATTTGGATTAAGTGCTATCATTAGATGGGACGCATTAGCTCGAGTAGGGTATAATGCTCAAATAAGAGAATGTTTGAAATTTTGAGGATGACATAAGCTCTTAACAATCAATGAGTCAACTTATAAGGAGAAAACTTTAGAGTTCCTCGATATCCTCACTTTGGCATCTAATACCATGGAAAATGACACACGAAATACAATGTATTTTAGGTGTAATGGACCCAACATTAGCATGCACTTTGACAGGATAGTGGTTGCACTGAGAATATACCTTAAGACCTTTATGTGTAGCGAACATATAGGAACTTGCCATATAAGTTGCCAAGAAGGGTGGTGAAACTTAAGCATAGGTGAGATTGAGTAACAATGGTTCAATTTATGATTCTTAAAAGTCAAAGGCCTCAAATATAAGAAATCATGCTCTCAAGATCATCCATTATGTGCTTGCCAGGATCATCATGGGAAGGAAATACAATATTGGGGTTGTAAATGAACGAGACATCCTACATTTGCATAGCATGGCGAAAAGGTGCCCAATGAATTTAAGTGTTTGCATGGATTTTTTTCTTCAAAAATCAGGCAATTGAAGGACAAGCCAGACATATCTTAACAGGCCCATTTGTCACATAACATGTGAAGAATATAACCTAATTCCCTGACCTCCCACCTATGTAGAGGATTGATCCATTGTAGGCATAACATTTTTACCCTATGTTTATTCTTTTATTTTATTTTAGAGTTTCTTTTAGAATTAAGGAAAAGGGTCCTAATTCAAAAATACAAAAAGAATTAAAAAATACAATAAAAAAAATAGGAAGATATATTCTTTAGAGATATAGAATTTTTAAGATAATAAAAGTCTCAGGTTATTTTTAGAATTGTTGGGTCACATGAAATAGGTCATTTTATTTTTTGAGTCAAATAGAGTCAAAGCACATACATATAAAATATTTGGGCCTCGTTTAGACTTAAATTAATTTTTGATTTAAGGGTCTTAAAACTGTTAAATTATATTTAATTTAAAATTCAAGTTACTTTTCACATATGCATATGTGACTTTTTAAGGTCGATTAATTTATGATTTACATTTTGCTCAAAACTAGATTTAGTGTTTTATTTATTTATTATTTATTTTATTTATTTCTTCTAAAAAAAAAAAGAGAAGTACAAAAAAAAAGGGAGAATATGGATTAGACTAGGTACAAAACTTGGTCTACGTATGCTAATGATAAGTCTAAAAGCCCTGTTTATGGAAGCCATGGTGTACACTTGTTATTTTTGTCCCAAGCACATATGTTTTACGTGCCTGCTTGGGTATGCCCGCATGTGTGCAACAAATGCCTAGGCTTTGTTTCCACCATTTTCCTATGATTTCTCGCAGTTTCTCCAATAAGCTTCCATATGAAGCTACCAGAGTAGCTTGCATTCGAGCTACCTTTTTGCATAAATGACACGTAAATCCACCAAAATTCTTGGTGGAATCATGTAGTAAACATTGCCTGCTTTGAATTAAACTCCAAAACTCGTCCAGATTCAAGCTCTTATGGGGTCAAATTTTCCTTCAAAATTTGAAAAAACTTAGACACCTAATATTAGCTTCCCTTTGACTTGAGCTTAATTCAAGCATCCCAATAAAAATCGAAGCTTCTAAAGCATGTTTTTAGTAATATTGGAACCTCATAAACATGTTTTGACAAATAACAATAGCAATTTTCTTAAAATTGTGAGAGAATGTCTTCAAAAATCCATTTAAAATTAATAGCCATTAAGACTTCTCAAGCTTGCTTAAGCACTAAACAATATAGATAACACATCTTAGGACTCATTTGATCATTAGAAACACATTCATCTTCACTCTAATCATTCATTCAAGTTCTTTCTCTCTTTAAGTCCTAGTGGATCAATTACCACTCCACAAAACAAAACCACCCACTCTACGATGTTCATCTCCCCTTCAAACCCCAAAACACCTCTTGTTCTCTCCTTAAAATGTCCTAAGCGCGGCTACCATTAACCATCACCACTGTCCATCTACCCGAGAACCACTCAAACCTCCACTAAACCCTACTATACTATCATCAATCTCACTTTCGCCTTTAAGGATCTCATTAACATCTCTTTTCCCACTTAAAATAATGATCAAAAGTTGTTGTAGGGAGGTAGCTCAATCATAATCACCATCTTCTTTAAGAATCCAAGTTCGACGTGATTGGAGCTCTAAGATTTGATCTAATGCAACCCAATCCAATCTAGGTAATCCAACCCATGCCTTTTTTTTATAGGTTAGTTTATTTTTTTCTTTTTCTTTTTCTTTCTTACTTATTTTTTAAAAAATTTTTTAAAAAGTAAATAAAAAGACAAAAGTTAATTGATTCTAATTTAATTAACTTTCCTGATTTTACCGAGCAATGACTCCAGAACATTTTCAAAATAAAGATATTAGATTTTCCTTAATTTTAGTTGAGAGTTTAAACTAAACAAGTATAAGGTTTAGTTTAAATCAAATTAAGGAAAACAAGAAAACCAAAAATATTAAGCTAGACATTCATCAACCCGTATTAAAATTTAAGTCCATCCATGCTATGATACTCCCTGCTCCACCCCAAGGTCCATTATTCAAGCTACTTGTAGATGTGCCATCTGCTTCATCTCAACCACCTCGACCTTCTTCACTATTGGGAAAAATTAAGAAGATAGTTAGGAAGTTGCCAAAGATGTAGAGGTCTTTAGAGTATGAGGTCCAACACATTCATACAATTGTTGAGGCATTACTAACTTATCATAGGATCTTACTACCACCACCATCACCACCACCACCCTACCAATTTCAAATTCTAATGAAGAGACTAAGGAGATCATTGATGATGAGGAGAGTGACAAGGAGGAAGACAATGATTGAGTTCCTTTTTCTTTCTCTTTTTCTTTTTCTTTTTCTTTTGAAACAGTCAATTAACTATTTTGATTTGGAATATTGTAATCATCATTAACCATTTACCTTTGCTTTTCTTTTCTGTTAACTGTTTAACTTTTCATTTTTTGACAAATTCTACATGGCTAGCTATGAGATACTCAATTTAGTTGTTTTACAATCATTTAGCTCAATTAACTTCTTTAAATATTATTTAAATGTTCTAAGGGCATTATAAAGTTTAAGGAAGAAAGGATAATATCTAAGAAAATTGCGAAGCTCTTTAAATTGAAATTGAAGATGTATTTTTCTAAGGAAAATTGTAGTCCTTGAACTATTATTGTTTTAATGTTTTGATCATTTTGCCTAGCTTCCTTGATCACGATCGGCATGGTGATTTTATAATTTGCAAACCACTTACTTTTTATAAGTTTTATTTGCAAATCTAAGTCTAATCCTTATAAATAGGTGTTTAGTTTTAAAATCTTATATGGTAAAATTACACAAGGGTTTCTCTATTTTTTTTTCTTTTAATTTTTTCTATTATGTCGTAATTTCAATTGTTCTTAGTAAATCATTATTAAACACTTGATTTCAATGTGACTATTGATATTTTTATATTAATGTTCTTTTGTTTCAATATATGATTTTACATTTTGCGATCTAATTGTATTATATCGTATTACTCTTTATTTCAATTTTATTGATGGTTGAATTAAGGTATGAGTCTATTATAGAGTTTGTGAGATCCTATAGTATAAACAATATAATTGGAAGAAACTGACTAACTAAAACGTTTAGCTCTTGGTTTCCCCATACTAAGGCAACCTAATAGAAGGATTCAATGTTCTTGATATACTCTATTACAAAAGAGATTCAAGTAGAATATACTCTAAATTAGTGATTAATTAAAGACTGAAGTTTGATTAGTTCATAATAAGAATCTTTACAATCCATAATTGCAATTGAAGTTGAAAAGTCATGTAGAATTATTTACTAAATAATATAAGATTTACTAAGGTTTATGCCTTTTCTTAATGTAATCAATTATATTATTAGTTTTGTTATTTTAATTACCATCGTTATTATTTATTCTCACATCTTTATTTTGTTATTGTTCTTTATTTTATTGATTATTCGATTACACTTTTGATTATAAAAGTTAGATAATTGGGAATTGTAGGGAAATATTGCTAATCAATGAAGATTTTCTCACATTTACGATTAACTGTAGAATCAATGACTCAAACTCAAAATCTATATTTATACTATATCTTAACATGGTGCACTTACCTATCATATCACTTGCTTTAATCTATCAATGGATTTCTTTTATCTACATATAAGATAATTTGATTCCCTAAATTCAAAATTCTCTAATAGCACCATACTTATTATTTCTTCAACATTTGCATTAAGAAACTTTATAGCTATCCAAGCTATAAATGTCATAATGATTTTAAAGGAATCTTTCAATAACATTAGAGAAAAAGTTTCTTTATATTTGATGTCTTTTTTTTTTAAGTGAAACCCTTGAAGACGATATATACTTTATGTCTTTTAAATCTCATTTAGTCTTAAAATTCCATTTGCATTTAGTTAACTTCACACCTTCAGGAAATTTAATAAGATCCTAAACATCACTATCTACCATTGATTTCATCCCTTCCTTCATAGCATATTCCACTTTTGGGATCTTAAGAACATTTTGAAAATTCGTATTTACACACTGAAAAGTAATAGATATGAGCACTAATACATTTTGAGTTGTAACTATAGAAATACTAACGCTTTCCTCCTCAAAGATAATATTTATAATCAACATGCTCCAACCATGTTCAACATCCTAAAAATAAATTAAGTATTCCTAGTTTTGAAAATGGATCTACTTAAATGATCATAGAATTGATAACCTTTTAATCATTCTGCATCCAATAAACTTGTAGCTATTGCTCTTATGTCCAGTTTTATCTCATTGTGCCTATATGATCTAGCTTTACTTAAACAACTCTAAATATGGAAATGCCTATTACTAAGCTTCTTGTTGGTCCATAATTCACATGGGATTTTTAGAGAATTTTGAGTTCAAATTCATTCATAATCTAATTTAGATTAAAATTGACTTTCATGTAGTACAATCTATTTAAGGAAGCATTGTCTAAAACATTATTTCACTTAAATTGATATTATTTCATGCACTTAAGGTCAAGTAAACTATATTGGTGACCATTTATAGGGAGTTATACAATCCCTTACCATGTGACTACCGACTACTTCCAGCCTTAAGGTAGTTGAAACAGTACCTTCAACCCTAAGTCATTTGACCCACTAGTTGACATAAATTAATTCTTAATTCATCCTTATATTCACATCAACAAATAGACTTAGTAAAGTTAATTCAGATAGCCAAAATGACTATGAAAACATCAATTAGATAGCAAAATCAATTTTTTAAAGTACAAATAGTAAATTACATATTTTAACCAAGTATAAATATCATTTGTGACATTAACAAAAAAAAATAATTAATTTTCCATTAATAGAAAACTCAAATTTTGTTAAACCGCATATATGTATTTTGACTTCTCACTTTGGAAAGTTGTCTCTAACCATAAAAAATAAAATAAAATAAAAAATAATTCTTTTTCTTTTTCTTTTTTTACCTACAAATGATTTTCCTAACATTTTTTCTTTTCTTTTTTTTTTTCTTGGTATTTTTCCTTTATTTTTATTTTTATTTTTTTTTGTTGTAAATGCTGTAAAAATATAGATAGTAAGAATGGGCATCTATAGTTGAAAAGCTTTAAACAATCAATTACTTAGAAGGCTAAGAAATGCCCATCAAGCCCATGGATAGAAAGGAATTGGCATATGTTATCTTTGAGTGATTTGGAGAATAGGAATCAATTGGAGAATTCTCTACAACACTAGTTAGAGTGTTACCAAGTTAATCATTATCCTAACCCACTTAGACCTATAAAAAATGCCTTTTAGAGGTTTTATCAAGTTTTCGACATAATTCAAAACCCTATAGAATTGAGTTTCTAAACTATAAAAAGGCTCGATGAGAAGTTTAATAATAAAAGAAAAAGTTCTAGAAGGTTTTCGAAAGATGCTAAGCTAAAGGTTTGAGATGCTTGCATAGAGCATGTAAATGAAAGCAAATCTTTTAAAGAGGGGCTTGAGGTTAAGTGGACTGAGCTCTGATACGTCTGATCAATGGAAAATTCCGCACTCTCCCACGGAGGCTAATTTGACTACTGATGTACTGGTAAAATTGGGCCATCAAACAGACATTAGGACCAGAAAGAAAAAAGAATGGTACGGAGAGCTAGAACCGTCTGTTTCCTCCAAATATCATTAAGATTAGCATGTTTCTTATCTCATGACTGTCAATGCCCAAGATATTGTTGGGTCGATTGATTGTTGATATGGTGGATAGAATTTAGAATAGAAAATTTTCCATGTCATTTATTTCTGCTTTTGACAACAATTACTTCTTGAGGGACATACAAAATCAAACACCCGAAAGTCATAACCTGCTGGAAATGTAAGTGAGAAACCAATATATAATCTGGAACCATTCAAAATGAAACATCTTCCGCTGCTCAAACAAGAAGCATATTCCTGAGTCGGATCCCCTTTTATTGAAAGAAAAAGAGGAAGCAGAAACACGATTGGTGCACAACTCAATTTCTGCATGCTTTGTCCAATTTTTCATCTACTAAAATAATTTCAACCTCAAAGGAAGTTTCTGATGTCCAAGGATTTCACCTCCACCATTTCCTCGTCCTTGAACTCTTCTCTGTAATGAAACAAAAATTTCACAATTTAGTACAGAAGCCCAAACAAACAGCCAGATCATAAATCAAACTGGACATGTTACTATCTACATTTAATCACAGATACTTATGTCCAACCATATGCAACCTTCTTCAATACACAGTATATCAAATGCGTCAGAGGTTTTACCTAAAATAAGAAATACTTGCACAAACAATGTGCATCCATAAGTTAAAACTAGAGGCAGCAATGAATGAGACACGACAATGTCCCAAGAAGGCATTAAAATAAGTTCATTGGGTCCAAGATATATACCTCTTCTTCTGAGTTTCCATCACCTCAAGAGCATCCTTCTTCAGCTCTTCCAATTGTGCTTTGGCAATTTTATGTTCCAATGCTTCCTCATACTTCGGTAACTCCTCCTTTCGGATTCCAAGCCTACAATAGATAATAGTTATAAAACATCCTTTCAAGTAAAGAAGCCAACTAAAAATTCACCCATAAATAATTGCAATTGAACAACCCAAAATCTACGACAAGCTTGTACTCAATCCAACAGGACAAAGATAGGTGACCAACTCTCTATTACTTTCTGGAAGAAACATGAGCAAGTTTTCTATATAAGCAAGTGAAACAAGCTACCGCCTGGGTCATGTGTTACTAAAAGAAAGGACGACTGAAATCTATTTGAACTCTGCAAGGACAGCAGATCTCAATACACTCTTTTCCTCTTTCTTGAACAAATAAACAACGGATATCTTAAGCATTGCAAATGATGGCTGTTCTTTACACCAAAATGCCAATCTTGAAATACAATAAGGGAATTATAATACCACAAAACACACTATATAATCAATCATGTGCGAAATACTACAGCCAAAATATCAAGAAATAGCAACTCTAACATGGATGGTCACACCAAAGAAATTCATCTAGCAAATAAAATAGGGAGTTCATGTTCATTTCTAGGTAATGAGCTCTTGTTCATGTTATATGTTCCCTTTTTCTGGAGTGGTAATAGCATGTGCATAAAAAGATAAGTCACAAATGCACATCCAATCTGTTGCAATTTTTGGCCAAAATATTACTCCTCTAATAACTGACTATTGTAAGAAGAAATCTAGAGCTGCGCTCACTTGGGGAGAATCCCAATTCCAGTCCCTTCTTCTCCCTTACTGTCCCTCTATTACGATGTTTTCTTCCCAACATTGCAGTTAATATCAATGCAGTCAAGATACATACAGAAAACAGGGAATTCACTTGAGCCTCAAAATGAGATACAAAGGCTAGGAAGTGCAAGTGCTTGACAGAATGTACTATGAAATACAAACACTTAGCAAGGATGCATTTATTTATATTTTTTCAAGGTTCTTAAGATAAAATTATTGAAGTATAGACAAAATTAATGCAGATGAGAGAGAGAAGAAAAATAGGGAATCCACATAATCCTCATACTGAAGTTTCAGATTATTTGCCTGCAGCAGAAAGCACTAGGAGATACAATTGTTTTATGGCATATTAAGTTGAATAAACAGTTGAAGGATAAAGGAGGTAGTGGCCAATTTCACAACAAAAGAATTGCTTTCAAGGTTCTTAAGATTGTTTGTCAAATTACTTGATTTTCATTTATTAGGGCTAGTAGATACATCAAATAAACCAACTTTTCTTTTATTGTGATCTTCCTTACTTGAAAGGGAGAAGTAAACTGCCAGCAAACAACATCTTTCTTCTTACCCAGGGTCAAATCAAAAAATGAGGAAAAAAGAAACACTCACTGCTTGTTAATTTTATCAAATTCAGCCATGAGAAGGCCCATTCCTTTCTTGTCATTCCTCATGAGAGGTTTTTTAATTTCTTTCTCAACTTTCTCCAGTGCATCCATCATCTTAGCCTCCGCTCCAAGTTCATCAGTAAGACCTCTCCTGCAACATGTAATTCATAAAAAATTTTAAAACAGAGGGGTAAAAAGTACAATTGTTGATGAACTCAACGTAAGATCAAAATATTAGAGAACTGGATAGAAGAGCATTTTATTTCATTTCTTATACTTTTTCTCTGGATGATCTGGTAGGTGCCTGATTAGGATAAATGCACTAAAATAACTGACAGGTGCTGGAATACTGCATAGTGCATATCCTAGCTTTCATCGTCAAGGTAATTTTACTGATAAAGTAAGTCAAAAAGAAACATAAGGACACACAACCACTATCCAATTCGCATGGTTTTTTTCCACTCAGCTAATTGAACTCAGAGAAACTTCCAATTAAAATATATAGAATACATACAATGAAAAAGCATCCTGCAAGGAATCAGTAAACAATGACATCATACAAATAAACTTACTTGAGCCGAATTTCCCTCAATGTTAGGAGATAAGTGCGAGCATCAGGGATATCCCTAGTACGTGACTCAATTGTGAATTTGATCCTCTGAGATTCCGAGAATAAATCGGCCCTGCAAGAGAAAGATGAATGGCTGGGTGATAGATCCTAGGCTCAAAGGTCTATCCAGGTATAAAAAGCTGAATCAAGCATACAGAGTATTATAACCACAGGAAAACAAGGGACTCATTCCCTTCGTTCTGGATATCTACATAACATTTCATGCATGGATATTACAAAGTTTCCCACGCTTTTGTTGATGGCCAGTTACTATGTGCTTCATCCTATTATCTTTTCGTAAAAAAAAAAAAAAGTCAATGCAAATGCCCTAGATGTTTTTTCTATTCAACAATTTTTGTACACAAAGGTTCCGGCAATCACACATCCGCTGGACATGTTCCACATAAGCACATATGAAAAAGATAAGCAGATATAAGAAGTAACAACAGATTGAAATATGCATAAAGAACAGTAACAATAGCTGAGGGGAGGCAAAAAATAAGGTACTTCTGTCTTATTGTCTTCATAACATTTGCATATTGGGAGACAGCAGCTGGATCTTCTGGATCAATAGTGATCTTCTCCTTCCTTAGAATTCCAATTGCCATCTCATACTTCTTTTTAACCTCCAGAAAGATATTCTTCAACATCTCTAATTGAAAGCACAATACATTAATCAGAAAAACCCATCCCCAAGCAACAGAAAAGAATTGCCAAATTCATTAAATTATCACCAAGCCTGCAATGCTATCATTTACAATGGTTCCATGCAGAATCGTTTCAACAAATTACCCAAAGAAAATAATGGAATTGCTCACCATCTCCCTTGAGGGCAGGAGGAGCAGATGCTTTTGCAAAAGATCGGACAGGAATAGCATGTTCCTTTTGCAGAATGATTTGACTTCCATACAACTGTTCAAATACAAGAACAAATGAAACTAAATGTCACTTCTGAGAATAGCTACATTACTAATGATAAAATGTATTGCTTGCCACTTATCATCCTCCATTTCTCTTTTTCTGATCCTCCCCCTCCCTTCTACATGACACAGACTTCCCACACCATTGAAGGATCAGGTAATGGTCTTTAGCTAATTAGCAGGTAGGCTTTGAACCCCAGACATTTGACTAAGAGCATGGAAACTCTACATAATCAGGTAAAGTTATTGACTCAGGTATCAACAACTTCCTCAAACAACTACGATCTCCATCAAATGACTATGAATTTTTAAAATACATCGCATACATCTCCATCCATTAGGTTACATCTAGTTGGCACCATTGATAAAACACATACAAAAAGCCCAAACTTAGAGGTTCCTTCCAATCCAAATTACTAATATTTCTACTAAGAGCTTAATCATATTGTTGGGAATATTATAGGGGTAATGATGGAAAAAACAAGCTTTTAGCTTCTAATTTATAAAAAAATTGATTACTCCATTGTACTAGTTTGGGGACTCAAAAGGATTGGGAGCAATGAGCTCCTATTTCTTCATCATCAGCCTACTATGTGACCAATCTCTCGCTGAAAAACAAAATTAGGCGCAACCAATTGCACCTATTTTTTTGCATCTTCTATTGATTTATTGCCACATAAAATTTTAGGCCTAGAAAAATGACATTGCATGTGGGTCCTGTTTCCTTACATGTCAAAAAAACGAGTTAAGCCGACCTACCTCTTTTTTTCCCCCAATAAAACTTAAACAGTCATCTGCACTAAAAACATGAGGAGGTATTCGGGGGAAACTTCAAAGAGAGAGAACATTTCAAACATATATACTTGCCCATCTTTATTTTCTCGATTAATCAACTCATTTCATACAAAACATTTACATTCTCTTTCTATGCTAATGGAGGAAAATCGTAATTGAACCAGCCCTCGACATACAACATTCATAATTCATTACATCATGCCAACATTTGCCTCTCAAATTAAGAAGTTGGAAATATTTAAGTACGCAAATTTAAGCTAATCGAATGCAGGACTCTATGCTATAACCATGTCTCGTCCTCCACAAAATGTCGCCTGAATTCCTAAGGAACCAAACAAAGTCGACCACTTACACAAGTTCCTTACTATTATTTCACGAAACACAAAGATAGAGAAATAGATACAAACCCTAACCAAATGCGAGCATTATAGATCTAAAAAGATATCAAACTTTTTAACATTCCAATCCACTAGGTTATCTGGATCTGGAGAAGCGTCTACCTGTCTCGACTTGGATAAGAGCCGAGTTGTGAACGCCATGATCGTCTTCTTCTTCTTTTCCGAAGAGATTGAGTGAGGGGAAAGATTAGGGTTTCGAGACGATAAGCTTGGTGGACAGTTTAGGGCTGAAGGGAGAGAATGGGAGGAAATTTTAGCCGATTCACTGCGACTGAATATGTTCGCTTCCTCTTCTTTGGGCCGTTGGATTTGCTTACTGGTCCGTAAAGATCGATCCGTTAAAGACTAAAAATGTTGGGGGTGGGGGTGGTTGTGGTTGGGTTGCTTTTGGGGTTTGGGTGAGGTGGGGTGGGGTGGGGTGCGGTGGAGTTGGGTGGGGTGCGGGGGAACATTGAAAACGAGATAAAAGGAAGAGTGCGTTAGCAAATGTTAAGACTCGCTAAAAGCTGGACCGACCGGTCCCAGTTAACACAAAAACCAAACCGCTCAGTCTCCCCAATGTAATTCTACCTGGTTTCAAACAACCTATACCAAACAGCCATGATCGGTTTAGTCCATTTAAACAACCTGAACAATTTCAAAAAAAAAAAAAAAAAAAGAACAGTTGGACATCTCCAGGATCTCAATCACCCATTTGACATTTATTAACAGAAAACCAACTGACCTCCATCCTATTTTTATAAGAACCCATCGAGCAATATATAAAAATTAAAAAAAAAACAATAAAAAACTCTTAACTTTCGACTTAATGATATAAATAATTTTTATTATTTTATAAATAAATATGAATCGTATCATAATACTTTTATTATCCACAATTGATACTCTCAACCTTTTAACTTATTCTCACTCTCAAGCCAACTTTCTACTCCAAGTTTCACAACATTAGTTTATATAGGTATAAATAAAGTTGAAAGAAAAATGATCAAACCAAATTGGACCAACTTGAACAATAAATTAGGATCTAAGGCTTTTTTCTTTAAGATTGAAAAATTATAAACCAAATCTAACTATGAGAAGTTAAAAAATAATAATAATAATCACTATACTAGTTGTAAAAATTTAGTGATAGTGCCCTTCTTCAAATAACATAAAATTTTTTTGTTTATATGTATGCGCTTTCACCTTAATGAATCTAAATAATTCAAATATTTCAATTACATTTCGTAAATTTTGGAAATAAGCGAAAAATGATTCTTTCCTATTTTTCCTATGTTAATTTGAATACAATCAACCTTTTGAAATACCAATTGAATCATAATATGACTTAATAATTGTTCAACCTTCCTTGATCAATTTAATATATTTAATAGGGTTGGCAATTATAATTAGTTTATCATATTTTGTTTCCATGTATAAACTAATTCGTACATATAAAACCTCAACCATGACACAACTCTTTATTAATCGTATATGAGAATCTAAACTAATAATCTAAGTCGTTTAATAACTGTATTTTGTATCTGAATTGAACTATTTTATTGATTAAAAGGATATAAATAAATTTGTAAAATCTTATTGGTAAAAAAGGAAAAGGGTGATAATAATACTTAAATTCTACGAAGACAAACAATATAAGATCTTGACACTTAATGTAAAATTACAATCCAATAAAAATCTTAATGAAGTAAAGTTCTCATCAAATATAGAAAATCAAAATGTTCAAGTTATATAATATCACTAAATTTAGTAAAATTATAGCTTAAATAGATGTTACCACTAATATTGATTTCCAAATTTATTCCATCTTTATCAAATCTTCAAAGAAAACAATTAAAGAATCTACACATTGTTTCGTAGTTTTCTACCCATTTAAACTATGATGTAGCAATTTGCTAAAAAAGAAAAAAAAAACTATGATGTATTAAGAATAATGTATAGTTACATCCCTTATGTACATTTTTTGCGAGCAATAATATTATATTGTTCACCTAAAAAAGAAGAATGTATAGTTAGTATCGATGAATCTCATATCTTTAATTGAGATTTTTAACTAGTAAAAAACAATATATGTAATAAAATACTAATATGGAAGAACATATAGTGTTTCATATCTAGGTTTGAGAGCTAGACACAAACTAGAACATGGATTTAAACAAGTTTAAATGGATTTGACCTGTTTACATCTCATATCTATTTTTTTTCATATACAGACCCGTTTAAATCGTGTTATGTTGTATCAAGTCTCACGAGTTAGCTTCTTAACTGCTAGCCCTAATATTTAAAGGACCTAAACAATTAGACATCGGCGTATGTTTATATAGATATAAGTAGGGTTAGAAAAAAAAATGACCAAAAGTGAATCAGACTAAATTGAACCATTAATTAAGGTCAAATCTTTTTCTTAAGATCCAAAAATTACAAACAAAACCAAATCACTAGAAGTTATTAAAAAAAGAAAAACACTACAATAATCACTATACCAATTGTGAAAATTTGATAATAATGTCCTTAAATAACATGAATTTGTATTGTCTATCCATGTTTTCACCTCATATCTATGAATTGTGTGAATCCAAATATTTCAAATATCCTACTTACATTTTGTAGATTTTGGAAATAAGTAGATAATGATTCTTTTTTATTTTTCCTATCTTGATTTGAATGCTATCAAACTTTTGAAATACTAACCGAATCATAATATGACTTAATAGTTGTTTCCAATGTATACTACCCTAATAGATTGTATTGAATGTGAAAAATGTCACCTATGGGGAAAACTTTATGTTCTTTATCTTGAAACTACATTAAAATACCTTTTTATGTTAATGGTTAAGAAAATTTCCATTAAATTGCAAGTATTTCTCATAAACATTATGAGATTCTTAATACTAACCATGAACCAAAATGAACTAAACTATTCTTTCAAGTTTAAAAAAATTATGAAGCGAACCATAATATTACGCTCGGATCAATTTGAACGTACGAATCTTACTAAACTGAACTGTATCTATTCCTAGGTTTTAATGTGTTAAGTTATTATGTTAATCCTACATTGACATTCTAACCAATAACATGCTGTTGATACTTTGTTTTATTACACTAATAATGATAATAAATTTGAAATATATCTAAAAGCATCAATATACATTTATTTAAGTGCATAGTTTGACTTTTTTGTATGATATCATTGATGAAATATGGAAATATGGAAGGAAAAACTCATAATTATTATTTTGTTCCAATGTAGAATTATTGCTTATCTTATAGCAATAGAAGTTTTATGTAACAGCTATTGTGCCAACCAAACACATAGTCTATAATTGGAGAACAGTTATTCCATTATACTCTTATAAAATCAACTAAACATGCTTTCTTTTTCTTTCTTTTTTTCCTTTTTTTTTTGTTGCCTAACAATACATTAGAGGTATGCAAATGAGTTTTAGCCCACGGGCCGATCCATTTAACCTATTTTTTAAAAGGGTTTAGGTCAAGTTTTTTAGTCCGTTTAAAAGTAAACCAAACGAGCTCAGCTCATTTAACCTACAGGCTAAAATGGGTTTAAGTTGATGCATTTAACATATTTATGCCTTTAGCCTCACAATACATTAGAGTTATGCAAATGGGTTTTAGCCCGCGAGTCGACTCATTTAACCTGCTTTTTAAAAGGGTTTAGGCTAGACCCACGGGCCAAAGTAAGCCAATTTAGGTCAATGCACTTAACATATTTATGCATTTAGCCTACAGGCTATCCCATTTAGCCTACGGGCTATCCCATTTAACCTACTTTTTAAAAGAGTTAGGGCCAAGGTTCCTGTTTAAAAAACAAGCTAAATGAACTCAACCTATTTAACCCATTGGCTAAGGTGGGTTAGGCTGACCCGTTTAACCCATTTGTATACCTCTAAATACATTATAACTTGAAGGGGTAGGTTATGATTTAAATATAGTTTATCTCATTAAAAGACTAATATTCATGCTATAGATTATAATAGCTTAGGACTAAATATGCTCTAGTTTAGTGATATAAATATTAGCCTCCTTTAATGGAATGAGTGAGGTTCCAACTTTTCGAACAATTATAACATACATACACACACACATATATATATATATTGTAAAAACCTAAAAATGTTGTATAGCCCAATGGCTTTTAAAGGTACGTATCACTGAAAGAAAAAATAGTGGTCATTTTTTTATGGTAGCTAATAACTATATGAGAACACAATTTAATATTGTTGGAGTAACAAGACATTCTGCTTCTTCTTAAATTGCAGGGTAAATTTTTTGAGTCATTTTTTATTTTCTTTTTATTTTCCTTGAGAAAAAATGAAATTCATTCACATAACATCACTCCAATACAATGAGAAACTAACAACAAAACTAAAAGATGGAGGTACAAAAACCTAATCCTCAATAGACACATTTCTTTTGCAATGTAAGGGTTGTAATGTCCCTTTTACAACCAAAATTATCTAATGAGAATGAACAATCTATCCCTTAAGTGGAAAGAAAACCTACAAGAGGTTGAAAACTAAACTAAAGAGTGAAAAAACAATTAGCCCGCACCAAAGATGAGATGGAGGAAGTAATAATAATGTGTGAATCCCTTGAGAACGAGACAATGATCATGATGCATAAAGGAAATGGAGGTAGAATTTTAGATGGGGTTGGTGACGATAGAGATGAAGGGTTTTATTGGATTTATTAAGAGTGAAATGGAGGAAAATGAGGGAAAAGATGAAGAAGAGATGGATAGATGTGGTTGAGGTAAGGGTGAGGGTGACCACCAACGAGGGCATGAGTCACTTGGGTTTTTCTAGCTAGGATTAGATTAAGGATTGACACAGAAACATATAAATAGGGGTTGAACTTACCTTATTTAAGTTAATATTATAAAACCATTTATTAGAAGTCAACTAATAAAAAAAACTTAAAAAAAGAAACAATTCTAATAGGAGTTAAACTCATGTCTCATGTATGTAAGGAATGCAATTAAACACTTAATCAAGACATAATATAGTTTACCTTTTAAGATATAAATATATGGCCTATTTTATCAATTTTTCAAAAATTAATTACTATTTTTTATTTAAGCTTAGAAGATATGGGATCCCTTTTAGCTGCTACTGGATCAATTCTTAAGTTAAGGTTTATTTGTCTTAGGAGAGAGGAGAGAGATAAGAGTAAAAAGATGCGAGAGATGCTAACCATTGCGTTAAAGGTTGAAATGAGTAGAATATCTATGAGTCCTTTAAATTTGTATATATAAATGAATAGATTATGCTCATTTCATACATTAACATTATACTTCTTTTAATTACTCCATGTACATTAGGGTTGTCAGGGAGTAGAGAGGAAAAGCATGTAAAGTATATAAATTGTTAGGGTTTCAAATCCATTACTAAAAAGTTTCACTTTATATTTATAAAGTGCTACCCAAGTTATTATAGGTAAGTGATAAATGTCTTAAGATAATCTATCTAACTTTGAATTTTGTAGAAAAGATCTTAAGGATAAGATATTGATTTGCCTTATTTAGCTGAATTGTTCTTACTTTGCCTTGATTCAAACTTGTGTGCTAAGCTTGATTGACTTAAGCTTAAATGCTTGGGTTCTAAGGAGCTTGGTGGCCCTTATTATGATCAATTCAAAGTTAGAAGCTTGGCACAAGTTTTGGTGAGGCCTACTAAGATTTAGGTAGCTTGGCTTGGGCTTTGGTGAGGTTGATATAGGCTTTACGTACTTAACCTAGGCTTTAAAGATGTCAACCTAGCTTAGAAGCCCGCATATAAAATAACCTATCAACGGTTATAAAATAAAATAATTATTATTTATCTCACCAAAATCACTTTATATATGGATGGAATATCTTAAAAAATAATCATAATATAGAGTTTTCCTTGGTTAATGAATTATCCAATGTTATATGTATATTTTGGCTATAAACTATCAACTTAGCTTATGTAGTACTTGCTTAGCCCATGTTAGGAAGGTAAATCCTTAAAGAGACATTCTTAGACTCCTAATGTGCTTTGCTTTTTACAAAAGCATTCTAGAACATATAGATGGCTAAAGGATCTCATTCCAGGTGTCTTAATTTTAGTAGTTACTTCCTTAATAAAAATATCTTTGAACCCTATAGGGTAAAGGATTTAGAACCCTATATCCTAAAACCATATACCCTCTTATATTATTTGTTTTGGAATTCTCTATTCTCTTTAAACACTTATCTTCGTTTTTTACTAACTTAAGTATCGAAGTGCATGCTTTAGAGCAATCTCTAATATCTTATTAACTAATGTTTACTTTTTTGCAAGCCTAAGTTTAAGCTTTTTAAAACTAGTGAACCTTAGAGAATTTCCACCTCTAACATCTTATACAACTTTTATTCCATTGTTTGATTAAAAATCAAATTGGAATTGAATCCCTTAGAATAGCTCTTACTCCATATTATTAGAACAATTAAAATCTAATACATATAACTATAACAACTTCAAAATCATTGTAACAACAATGATTTATTTTCCTCTATTTGCTTCAAGAATGATCATTAGATTAAGTTGATTTGACTATTTGGTTCAAATATATATGTGTAGAAGATTTTTATCTTATGTTTACAATTAAATCATAAAATGTGACAAAAAAAATAGCCAATGATTTAATAAGAATTACAATAAATTACATTAATTATCGCAACAAATTTAAAATTACATCGACATCCTTGACTTCTAAAGTCATGCCTCCTACTTAAATATGTATTGTGATTATGAACTATGCACATGTAGACATATACGTAGTAGAAATGCTAATGTGGCAATGCCATAATGTAAAAGTTAATTAGAAGTACACCAAAATATTAAAAAATGGAACAAGATGGAAAGGAAAATAACATTTTTTAAAAAAAAAAAGAAACAAAAATAGAAGTTAGAAACACTAATGTTTGCAAAACTCTAACCTAGCTACACACTAGCCTTACTATCAGCAGCCATCACCTCAACTTCATTATAACAACTATTGTTATTATCTTCCTTCCAACCCCAAATGCCTCTTTCGCAAACCCAACCACAAAAATAACAAAAATAAAAATAAAAAAAGGCATTATACATCTTATGCGTATCAAATGAAGGAAAAGGTAAAGCTTAGCAATTAAGAATATCATAGTAAGTTTTAAAAAAATTCACAGAGCGTCAATTTAATTTACCTAAAATTTAATTGTAACCCTAATTCCATACTATTTCTAAGGTCTAAACCCACCATCTTCAATTGACCAAAACCTTATGCAAATGACCCAGTACTTATGTGACTTAGCAATAGTGTAACTTAGATCCAAGTTGAGTTAAATTGGTGTATGCTAAGTATGATTAAGGTTCACAAACCTAAGATATTTAAGTTAAATGATAGGGATAGTTCCAAGGGCTAGATAGAAGAGGTACCAACCCCACCAAGCTTGAAAAAATTAACTAAGATTTAAAAAAATATAAGTAAACATATGTTACTTTTTTCATGCTCTAAAACCTAAAAGAAATGACAACTTATTACATTTCTTATTTAAGTAAGATCGACTAAGGCTCAATAAACTATATTAATTAACCTTGCCCAATTTTAAAGTTCATAAGTTGTTCATTAATTTTAATTAAAGAAAACATTTAACTGATAAACTATTTATTAGTTTTTGAGTAATTTTAATATTTAGAAAAAGTTTATTAATTATAAATTAGAGAAAATATTTTTTCACTAAAAGCTTGTAATTCTGTATCATAAAAAAACCTATAAAAGGGTCATAAGCCCATAAGGCCCATAAAATCCAAAGTCCAATAATCTGAAAATCCAAGTACAATCCATAAAGTAATATCTAATATCTAACAAAAGTCTATATCAAGTCTCTACAAAAAATAATCTAAAGTCTACATGGAATCAATGGAAACAACACTTATCATTGACACTATAACTAATGTCAACTTAGTCCTAGTATAGATATCATATCCAAGCTCATTTTATGCATTGTCAACATATACCCATCATCTAAAAAAATTAAATATTAAAGGATTGAGTCATAAAAGTTAGTACATCATAATATACTATGAAAATTGTATGCATACTTGATTATAATGCAATAATCAAGATTAATCGAATATAAATATTTAATTAAGGCAAACAATATGATTTTAACATCCTAAAATTTAGAGTAACTCATGACTTTGATTGAGCATATCAATGATCAAGGTCTAAATTGCATTGTAGTAGGCAATTGAAGGTTCATTGGATGGTTAAATCACCATATCAAACCTAAACTATTAGTAATCTCAAAAGGATATTAGCATCCTTAATCCATCTATAACATATTATCCATTATGTCTCATACAACTGGATAAAGCTCAATATAATTTCCTCATTTATTTATCGACTTGTTAACAGTTAAAGCTCCTTCTTATCAACTATCCTTCAAGTTAGCTCACAACCCAAGTGCCAAACAATCCTATCATCTTAGGAGTATATTCATTGAACATAACCTAATTCAAGAGTTTCACCTTCTAACCTAATCTAACCATGCATAAGTAAGTCATACAATTATATTGAGCCAAATTTATAAGTCCAATTTACTACTCAACAAATACACAATATGTTGTAGCTACCATGTACCGAACTCATCATATTACAAATTAAGATGTTAGTCTTGCTCTTAGACTCATAAATTGCATCAATATGGAATAAGAAATAATAGTCAATGTTTAATTAACTTAAGATTCAATAAATCTTTAACTTAAATCTTTAATAGATTGCATATTTAATATTTGTTAAGTATTTTATTTAAGAAAACCATTTAGTTACTTATGTATTATACACGTTATATACTTAAAGTTTGGTTCGTAATCAAATTAGTCTAACTCAATTTTAAAGTTGAACCAACTAATAATTTTTTTTATATTGGTTACATATAAGAAAACTAGTTCCTATAATTAATTTCAATTTGATTTAGCTTGAAATAGTTGGTATCAATTTAGTTTGGCCAATTAGGCCCCCTTCTTTCTTTTCTTTTTAATTTTATTATTTATTTACATTCCTATATTTTAGTATATTTGTCATTAATTAAATATTATTATTTTTATATTTTTACTCTAAAATACAATTCTCCAATATTAAGCTTCTTGTAAAGGTTAAATAACTTCTACAAAGATTTTGATTCAAGATTCCAATCCAATAAAAATAGCTTGATGTCCATATTCTTGAGGATTAGATGATTGTTGTGACATGCTGAAGATTAAGAAATTCATCCAAAAATATGTTTTCACTTGATTTAGCTACATTAGAAGATCAAGTATTTTCAGTAGGAACACTTTCAATATTCTGTGAAATTAATCAAGAACACTTGAATGCATTCAACTACATTAAACATTCATTCAAAGTTTTTTTAAAAACATAACATAAGTACGTAATCTATTCACGATACTTGTTTAACAAGATAAAAAATAAGCCAAATCAAGAATACTTAAATATCACATGAATATCATCTAGAACATAATGAATATGCTAATTAATATTCAAACTAAGATCATCATAATCATCAATTTCTTTAAAAAAAATTCACCAAAATATCAAATTTACTCTAAAGGAGTTGAATCAATTCAGACCCATTAGTTTGTTTAATTACTCATTCAAAATGATTTCAAAAGTATTAGCAAGCCATTTGAAACTTCTCTTTAATAATATCATACTCCCTTACCAAAGTACTTTCATCTAAGATAATGTGGTTATAACACATGAAGTATTTCATTTTCTAAAACTAAAAAATAGGAACAAAAATAGCTATTGGGCAATAAAAATTGATATGATGAAAGTAATACAATAGGGTTGATTGAGCGTTTTTAAGAACTCTTTAAAAAAAAAGGGTTTTTAGGGGATTTGCATAAATTAGGTAATGAAAAGTGTTGCTTTAATATCATACAATTTGGTATTAAATGAGAAACGAATTGATAAAATTAACCCAACTAGAAGGATTAAGTAAGGGGATCTGTTATCTCCTTATCTATTTCTTTTAGTTGCAGATGTGCTTTCATGAATGATTATGAATGTTATAGCAAATAGGAGTTTGTATGGGATTAAAAAAAAGAGGGATAGTCTAATGCTTACGCTTTTACTTTTTGCTATGATTCCCTCTTTTTTATTCAAGTTTACGAACCTAATCTTAAGTCATCGAAAGCAATATTAACAAGCTATTATGTAAGGCGACTAGACAAGCAATCAACTTTAGTAAGTTAAAAATATTATTCAACAAATGATTGAAACAAAAAGTCATGGAGATTCCCTCTTTTAATAATCCAAATAGTTATTTAAGTCTTCTTACATTATGGGAGAGATAAAATGTGAGTGCCTTTGCTGCTATAAAAGAGAAGGTTTTGAATGAAATTTAAGATTGAAAGAATGCACTACTATCTTGCAAAGGTAAGCAAATTCTAATCAAAGTTGTTGCTTGTAGAATTCCAACTTATTTAATGGTTGTGTTTAAGTTTCTGAACAAATGGTGTTTAGAAATGAATTCAATGGTATCCAATTATTGGTAGGATGGTACTTTTTTCTCAAGAAAGATCCATTAAAGGAAGTAATCGGATTTTACAAAGCTTAAAAATCAAAGAGGGTAGGGATTCTGTGATTTAAAAGATTTTAATAATGCTTTATTAGGGAAATTGGCATGAATATTAATGTTTAGTTTAAATATACTTTAGATAAAAGTTCTAAAAAGCGTTTATTTTCTAAATATAGACTTTTTTTTATCCAAAAAAAAAGAGGTAAAGCATTGTAACTTTAGTAAAGTATTTTAGCTGGGAGAGAGGAGATTAAGAAAAACTATTTATGGCAAATTAGGGATGAAGATAAGGACAGAGTATTTTCAAACCCTTGGGTCCAAAAACAAATGGTCATCCATGTTTGTCAACTTAAAATTCTGTTTATTCAAATATAAAGGTTGAAGAGTTAATTAAAGTTAAAGAAAGAATTTGACATGTAGAGAAAGTCAAAGAAGAATGTAATGATGATTTTGGCAATAAGGTTTACATGATCTTATTAGCAAACAATTCAAAGGATGGTAAAATTGTTTGACCTATGGAAAAAACTTTTGAATATACAGTAAAATCGAGATACTAAATCATCAAAAGAGCTAAGGAAAGGGAGTTAGATGGAAGGTTAAGAAGCTCTTATGCCATTGAAGAATCTACATAAAAACTAACACAATGAGTAAAGAGTATGAAATGAAAATTACTGGTTTAGAGAGCTTGCTCAAATGCTCTAAGCATTATTGCTAATCTCTTTAAGAGAAAAACTATTCAATCCCCTATGTGTTATTTTTGTAATCAAGATGAGATGATTGAGCATTTATTTTAGTAATGTAAATGGACAAAAACCTCTTTAATTTGTTGTTGCAAGTTTCAAAACAGATCAACACAATGTGACATCTTTTGATAATTGACCACAAGAAACTTAGAAGAATGCAATACAACATATTGCAGATCGAACTCAATATATGTCACAAATTTTGTCATGTTTATAGCATTCATAGAAGTTAAGATGCAATTGCATCTTTAATGAGAGACTATCGGATTTGCAGACAACAAAAATAACATACTCTTTTTATTTGAAATTTATAGATATTACTACTAAAGATCTATAGCAACTAGAAAAGTAGAATATTACTTCAATAACTCATATTTAGTTGCATCCATATGAGGGACGTGAAAATAAATTGTGATGGATCCTGGTATAGAGGAGAGTTTAAGACAAAAATAAGAGTTATTGCTCAAGCTTATTTTAGAAGTTTGTCGTCAAGGAAATGCAAAAAGGTTGTTTCATTAGGGTGGACATGATGGAGGCCATGGTAATGAAACATGGATTACAATTAGCTAATGACAAAGGCTAGGAAAGAATTATAGTTGAGATGGACTCTTTCTTGGCTTTTGAATGTATTGTAGAAAGACAAAAATTATGGAATATAGTTTCTGTTATTAAGAATATTCACAAATTGATAAATAATTTCATTGATTTCTCTTTCACATTAATAAATAAGAAAGCAAATGCGTATATTGACTAGGCTATGTCTTAAGGCAAAAAAGATAAAAATTTATCCTTTGCTTAAGTTCTTCCTAACTGATCTTGTATCAAGACTACCAAAGACTTGTATATTGCTTCTTATTGAGTAACAAAGCTTATCCTTGAAAGAAAAAAATCATAACCAACTCTAAAACCATCAACATTTTTAATTTAACAAAAATTATCACATATCATTCAAACTACCTAAAATTAATAGCTATCGTGCTTCATTTTAAGATCATCATAACATTCTTATTTTTTCATTGCATTATCAAAATTCATTAAAATCATATGCTGAGGACATATTTGTTTTCAAGATTCATCAGTTTACCTAAACATATTGTTAAATACTAAATATCATTATATACGAGTGTGTGTACATGTATGTATGTTTTTCATGGATTTTTTTTTTTTTGTGTTAATTATTTTGGGGGGGGGGGGGGGGGGGTTGTGTGACCAAGGAATTGATTTCATTTGTTAAAGTGCATTAATATACATGTACAAATAGCATTGATAACATAAATTAGAAGAAATGGGGATCTAATTATCTAATCTAAAAATGAATACATTTCCTATATAAAGATGTATGATATTGATTTAGAACAAGTTCTTACATAATCAATAATGAAACCCAAAACTTTAGTTAGGAAAGATGCTTAAAAAAAAAAAAAGAACCTAAACTTGAAAAATATGACTTTGATGTGACTTTTATTTCTTAATGGAGGAGTTATTGAACACCTCTAAATCTAAATCAAGAAGTTCTCTTATTATGGTAGCATGTAATAAGATTAGCTGTTGCATTGGTTGAGTTGGGGCAAATAGCCAAAGTATAACGATCGTTGCCCCTAGATTTTCTACGAGTAAAGAACCTAAGAAGGAAAGTGTAAAATCCCATCAAATTTCATGAAGCTAGGAAAAAAAAAAGGAAAGAGTAAGTAAATAAATAAAGGGTGGAAAATCATATGAAAAAACCTAGAGTCAAACTTGTAAATAAATTGAACTTATTTTATTTACAATATATATATATATATATATATATATATACTTTTAAAAGCTAAAACCTTCCTTAGCCCTTTTTCCTATTTTCTTTCTCATATCATGATAGGTTACCAACCTTTAGCTCATTTACTCACATACGCCTCAGAGGTTTCTAATCCCTTACCTAAAGAATTCTCTCTCGTCAATTTACCGATGATGAGAAATTGTACACAAAAGGAGGGAGACTGAATTTCCTGAGAGATATAGATAGTTATACTTTGCTTTGTTCTCTCTCTTGTGTTGATGCTAACTATTCTCTAACCAAGGGCTCTGTGCCAAATGATCAGACCTTCGTTTGCTGAGAGCTTTTTACCAAGTAAAGAGACATAGCCTCCTACTAGCTGAGTACTTCTCTCTCGACCTCCTACCAATTCTTACTGCATCCCTTTCTCATCTCGATCATCCCTAATATTGCCACATCGTAATTCCACTAGACTACTATACCCAAAGGATCTTTTGTATAGAGCTAATATTGCACTACCACCTATCTATCTTATTTAACATTGCATTATTTTTCTCTTTTTGTCATTTGTCCTATTTATCCTTTTTATATGTACTAGTCTTTTCTTGCATGATTTTTGTAATTTTTCTTATTTGTAATGTTGCCTTAAGGACTTAACATAAATAATTCCTTCTTCTTCATAGCCGTGTATCTTACATTCCTTACAGACATTGAATATACTCGTTCTTGCGAGACAACTTTTTCCAAGTCCATTTTCTTACACTCTTATCTAATCTTGCCGAATAGTTTAAGATTAGTGGCGGGTGGATCTTGACATTAACTTGTGTATCATATCAAGTGAAGTATCAAGTTGTATTGTGTTTGTTGGTAGGTCATATCCTTCAAGTAGCTTCACGTCAGCTATTATATTCCATTCGTTAACCTACTCACTTTATTTTCTTCGATATTTCAATGGACCCATTAGTTTCTTACCTCTTATAATAAGCCTTAGTGATAATTGAGATCTTAGTTGTATCATATAATCTTGGTATCAAAGCCTAAGGTTATAAACAAGAACTGTATTGCAATAGTTCCTATTGGTCTGTTGTTTGTTATACTTTATTTTCATTTGGAAGAATAGAGTAAGTCCATAGTTTACTATAAGATTGGTATTTTCTATGTGTGATAATTTCCTGCATGAAGAGTGTATTCTGAAACTTATTTTTTAGAATGTCAAATCCTATATTTAAGAGAAATTAACGATGTTAAGAGTGATGCTGAAGGACGTGGTCAAATTACCTAACAAACACCACATACTACTAATAAGCAACTATAAGACCTTGCTGTTATTGTGGCTAATCTAGCTATCTCAGTGCAAAGAGTCTTAAAGACTGTACCGCGAGATAGGATTGCTATAGAACAAGGCTGAGAAATAATAGATAGGTCGAGAAGGCAAATTAATAAACAACAAGCACCACAACCCCTTCTTATGAGCTTAGCACTACCCCGTCATATCGATAGAGTTACGAGAAGAAGGTAGAGTTGGATGAAGTGAAGGACTACGAAGGGGAAGAGGAGCAATATGTTAGAATTGACGAATGTGAGTTTAGAGCTCCTAGGGGTACGGAATACCTTAAAGTATAGATCCCGGGCTTTAACGGGTCTGGTATTACTAATGATTACTTGGATTGGGAGGAGAAGATCGAAAAGATATCCGACTTTTATGATTATGAAGATAATGTCTGTATTTAAGTGGCTGCATTGGAATTTTTGGATATGCAACAATGTAGTGGAAGAAGCTACAAAATGTTTACTTGAGGGCTTGATGTAAAGTCTAAACATAGAATGAGATGAAGAGAGTTCTAAGAAGTAGTTTTGTTCTAGAACACTATAAGTAAGACACTTTCGAGTGTCTTCAAGACTTGAGATAGGGTAACGGGTCAGTGGATGACTATGTTCAAGAGTTTTAGTTGCTCATGATCTAGTGTAATGTTGACGAACCCGAGATGCGAACTATAGTAAGGTTCATTTCTAGACTAAGAATTGAGATTGGTCATATTATGGAATTACAGAGATTGAGAAGTTTAGATAAGACTATCTAAGTAGTGCAGAAGGTTAAGAGGTAGAGATGGAGCCAGCCTAGTCAATCAGGATTACTGAGTCGAAGTAGCCTACTAAGCTAATCAAACTATGGCCATGCACTGAGCAGTTCCAAGGTAGACTGCCGAAGATAAGTACTGAGCTGACCTGAATAAGGCTGAAGTAAAGGTAAAGCTAAGGAACCTAAGGCTCGAAGAGACTAAGGTCAAAGCTCTAAAAGGAAGACCTAAGAGATCAAATGCTTTAAACATCTTATCTATGAACACGTGTCTAGTTAACGTCCGAATCAATGTGTTATGACGACCAAGGGAGACAAACTTCAATTCAAAGTGGAGAATGTTAGTGAAGGAGAAGAGGAAGTAGAACTTACCCCAATGCTAGAGGGGTTTTAAGAAGACCTCAATGCCTCTACATCTCCTTAAGCAGGAGCCAAGTACTATTTTGTTGTATGTCAATCTCTTAACACTTTTATAGCCAATGAGAAGACATAAAGGGGGAATCTCTTCCATATGAATTACTAAGTGAATGATAAGCTATGTACCTTAGTCATTGATGGAGGAAGAATTACCAATGTTATAACGTAGGGAGTAGTGAAGCCTATGAAGTTGTTGACCCTTCTGCACCTTAAGCCATATAAGATTCACTAGCTTAACAAAAAGGGAGGTTTGCTAATTATCGAGTAGGTTAGAGTACTAATTGCTATTGGTGATAGGTACAAAGATGAGGTATTGCGTGATGTCTTACCCATGTACGCTTCGCATATCTTACTTAGCCAACCCTGGTTATTTGACTTGAGGGTATTACACGATAGGTATAAGAATACTTACATGTTTCAAAAGAATGGGAAGAAGATTATATTGACCCTTATGAGTCTTAGGGAAGTGCAAGAGGCACAAGGGAAGGTTGCCAAATTGTTGTAGCAAAAGTCTTTAGCAATTTCCCAAGCTCAATTCCCCCGTGAAGTTGAGGCCAAGAAGTGCGTGCTCCTTTTGGTAAGGAGACTCATGGAGTTAAGAGAAATCGAGAACTTACCTGCTAAGGTGAGAACTCTACTAGAAAAGTATGTTGACTTATTTCCTGTTGAGATACTGAAAGGTTTACTACCCATAAGAGATATTGAACATTGCATTAACCTTTAGCCTAGAATTGCCTTATTGAATTGACCTGCTTATAGGCTCAATCCCGAAGAGGTAACCGAGCTGAAGAAATAAGTAGATGAGTTAGTTGACCGTAGATACATCCGAAAGAGCATGAGCTTATATGTTGTACCCACCGTATTAGTACCTAAGAAAGATAGGCTGTGAAGAATATGTATTGGTAACCATACCATCAACAAAATTACTATTAAGTATCGATATCCAATTCTACAGTTGGATGATATGCTTGATGAGTTATATGGTGCCTGCATCTTCTCAAAGATTGATTTAAAGAGTGGCTACCACTAAATATGAATGAGACCAAGAGATGAATGGAAGACAACATTCGAGACAAGAGATGGTTTGTTCGAATGGATGGTGATACCATTTGGTCTGACTAATACGCCAAGTACTTTTATGCAACTCATGAATCATGTGCCGAGAGCACTAATCGATAAATGTGCTATGGTTTATTTTGATGATATTCTAGTCTATAGTGCCGACCTCATCATCTACGTTGAGCATTTAAGATCAATATTCAATATCTTCTATACCGAGAGATTATTAGGAAACTTGAAAAAATGGGTATTTTGTCAAAGCAAAGTTATATTCCTCAAGTATGTTGTTTTAGGGAAAGGAGTTTGAGTTGATGATGAGAAAGTCATAGCTATTCTTGAGTGGCTTACGCCGACTAGTGCTTCAAAAGTCAAGAGCTTCCATGGTCTAACTTCGTTCTATTGGAGATTCATTCGGAACTTTAGTTTTATAACTACGCCTTTAACTGAATCAACTAGGAAGAGTACTGAGTTTAGGTAGTTAGAGAGAGCTTATAAGAGTTTTGAAGATGTGAAGTCTAAATTGACATTTGCTCTAGTACTCACCCTGTTGGATTTTGAGAAAGTTTTTAGGGTAAAATGTGACACGTCTAGAGTTGGTATTGGTGCTATCCTTATGTAGGAGCATTGAATAATTGCCTATTTTAGTGAGAAACTTTGAGGATTTGCCCTAAATTACTCAACATACAACAAAGAGTTTTACACCCTTGTTTGAACACTATAAATTGGCAACATTATTTGTTGCTGAGAGAATTCATCGTCTACTTAGATCATAAGTCTCTCAAGCATCTCTATAGGTAGCAAAAACTTTCTCAACATCATGCCAAATGGATTGAATTCTTAGACTCTTTCTGCTATGTCATTTGGTATAAGAAGAGGAGTACGAACATTATGGCAGATGTGCTTTCTCGTTGTTATACCCTCATTACAACGGTACAAGCCAAGGTACTTGGATTTGGCACTTTACTTGATTAATATGAGTATGATTTGCATTTTGGGGCTTTAGTAGACAAGTGTAATGTTAGAGGAGCTACAAATAGATTCTACTTGAATCAGGGGTTCCTAATGAAGGGCAAGCAGGTTTATATGCTGAATGGTCTGGTAAGAGAGCTATTCATCTAAAGAGCTCATGTTGGGGGCTTAGTTAGCCATTTTAAGGGAAAGAGGATGGCTGAAATATTAAAAGAACACTTCTACTGGCTTGGGATAATGAAGATTGTATGTTGAATTGTTGAAAGGTGTGAGGTATGTAAACATGCGAAAGGAAGTAAAGAACCATATAATGAGTACACACCCTTGCCTATACCTAAGCGCCCATGGACCAACCTAAGCATGGATTTCATGCTTGACCTTTTTTGAACGTTGAGAAGACATGACTCAATTATGGTTATAATCAATCAGTTCAATAAGATGGCTTACTCCATTCCCTACCATTAAACTAATAATTGTTTATTTGTTGCCAACCTCTTTCTGTAAGAAGTTGTACGATTACATGGAATATTAAGAAGTATTATGTCAGACTGTGACTCGAAATTCACAAGTTTCTTTTAGAGGACCTTATGGAAGAAGCTTGACACTAAGCTCATGTTCAGTAATTCTTACCACCCCCAAACAGACTGCTAAACTTAAGTTATGAACAAGACAGTCAACAACCTCTTGCAAGTAACCATTGGGAAGAATTTACATGACTGGAATTTATGCCTACCTATCATTGAGTTCACCTATAATCACTCAACTCATGGTTCAATAGGAAAATCACTGTTTGAGGTCGTTTATGGACTTAACCCAAACTTACCTTTAGATTTAATTATCAGCCCAACCACACAAGAGGAAGGCCAATCTAGCTTGCAGCGTATCAAGGAATGCCAAAAATTGCATCAAAGGGTTGTCGAACAACTGGCCAAAACTGTAGCCTGATAGAAGGAGCAAGGAAGCCAAGGAAGGAGGTAAGTCATTTAGAGACTTCGTTTGGATCCATCTTAGTAAGGAATGCTTCCCTAGCTGAAGGATGAACAAACCGTCTCCCAGAGTAGATGGACCTTAATGCCTATGAGGTTAAGTTACCCAAGGGGTACAACGTATCTACCACATTTAACATCATTGACCTGACTCCTTATCTGCCAAACACTAACGAAGATCATGATTTGAGGGAAAATCTTCAACAATCTTGGGGAGCTGATGGGTTACTGACCTTTGGCTTACATACTCACTCACGCTTTATAGGCCTCCAGTCCCTCACCTAAAGAATTTTCTCTTATCAACCTATTGATGATGAGAAACTGTATATAGAAGGAGGGTAGCTGAATTCCTTGAGAGCTCCAGATGGTTATACTCTGCTCTATTCTTCCTCTTGTGTCTATGCCAACTATTTTCTGGCTGAGGGCTCTACGCCAATTGATCAAACCTTTGTTTGCCAAAAGCTTCTTGCCGAGTAATGAGATATAGCCTCCTACTAGCCGGGTACTTCTCTCCCAGCCTCCTACCAATTCTTACTACATCCTTTTCTCGTCTTGCGATCCCTGATACCATCATATCTTGATTCTACTTGACTGATGTACCTAGAGGATCTTTTGTATAGAGCATCTTATCTGACATTGTACTATTTTTCTCTTTTTGTCATTTGTCCTATTTATCATTTCTATATGTACTAAGAATCTCTTTTTATGCATGATTTTTGTAATTTTCCTTATTTGTAATGTTGCCCTAGGGACTTACTATAAATAGTTCCTTTTTCTTTGTAGCCGCAGACCTTACATTCCTCATAGACATTAAATATACTCATTCTTGCAAAACAACTCTCTCCAAGTTCATTTTCTTACACTCTCATCTAATCTTATTGAGTAGCTCAAGATTAGTGCCGGGTAGACCTTGACATTAACTTGTGTGTCATATTAAGTGAAGTGTCACGTTGTGTTGTGTTCATTAGTAGGTCATATCTTCTGAACAACTTCATGTCAGCTACTATATTCCATTCGTCAACCTACTCACTCTATTTTCTTCTACATTTCAAGAGACCCATTGGTTTCTCACCTCTTACGGTAAGCCTTAGTGATAACTAAGCTCCTAGACACATCATATCGACCTCTTCCTTAGAAGTAGGTTCTCATTTGCTTTTTGCAAAATCTATTGTAAACCATAAAATAAATAAAGTCATCTATAAAATTAAGTTTAGGATTTGAATTTGTAACGATTGAACAACAAAAGTTGAAAAAATTCAAGAAGGTGTTAGAATTTAAAGGTCTTGGTAAGTTTTTGTCAATTTTACTATTAGTATTTCGTTTCAAGGAATGGATGTAAAACATTAAAAAATTTGTGTTTTACAACATCTAAAGATTAACAAATCAATTCTTGATTGTTCTTCAATTTGGATAATATGTAAGATACTCCTAAACCTTTTATTTGTTATAGATGGCGGCCAATTTGTGAGAAAATGTTTGATGTGGAGATAGATATCTATTATTGTACATTTGGAGTATTGAAGGAAGAACCAAAGATAAGTTCAATTTTACATGTGAATATATGGTTGTGGTAGGTAGATAGGGACTTAAGCGATAAATACTTGTGTAGATGATCATGGTGTATGGGGATGGGGATGGGGATATATACGTGTATATATGAAACATGCATGTATGTGCTGGAGGCATGTAGCAACATACACTGTATGTTGTTGCATGTAAAAAGTGTACAAGGTGTGTAATGAGTTTACATATCATGTATTGTGTGATTGGTGTATGTATTATGTTGTGTATGTGTGTGTATGAACTACCTAGTTATATGGGTGTTGGTTAATGCTATTATGCATAAAGTTAGTTGAGTAGATAGTTATATCTAAGCTCTAAGGAGTGTTAGTTTTTAGTATTCAAAAAGCAAAATAAGGAAGAGTATTTCTAAGTTGATATCTATATTGTAATCAAGTACTAAAAGTTTGATGTATTTGGATTCAATGAAGGCGAATAATTCAAGTATAAGACACATGTATACTTATTGTGCTTATTTAGAGTAGTTAATTAATTGGACTTAATTAAAGCTTAGACTTGATAAATTTATGCTACTTGTGCTTTGTTTCAATCTCCTTTTAAGAAGGTCCAATTAGGTTAGTGAGACACCTAGTGATCATACACCACTTGCCTTTAATGGAAGTTTCAAATTGAGATGACCCAGCTAGATTTTAGAAAGGGTGATTAAAATATTGGGTAAAACTGATACCAATGTTGATGTATTTTATATATACATGCATATATATATATATGTGTGTGTGTGTGTGTGTGTGTGTATAAATATATATATATATATATATTGCTTGCGTAGAAGTTTATGAGTCATCCCAAGTATTAGGATGCTAAAACTCTATTGACTATCGACTAATAAACAAGATAATAAATGGTACTTGTTGCATTAGTTATTACTGGTTATCTATGTGATTTGTTGATGATTATCATGCCCGCGTAATTTCTACATTCCATATGAGGCTTTAGCTCATCCCGTATTAATCTTTTTAGGTACAATTACTTGAGTAGAAGTTATAAAATTTGATAATTTTAGATTCAATCACCAAGTTTACCGAGATGGAGAGGGGCGACTAAAATTTCTAATGTGAAAATAATTTTGAGTTAGGACAATTAAAGTTTATTTTGAAATTAATAGATTTTTGCTCAGAGTTTTATAAAATTTATTTAGAAGTTATTTTTATTTATTCAAAGAATTGAATTTTATTGGAATTATTTGGATGAATAATTTTAAAGATTTTAGTCGTTATTTATACCTAATGTGTTAATAGGTATTAGATACAAGTAGTGGGCTATAACACCCCAAATTCTGGGGTGATACAGAAAGAAGGCAAATTATCTTGACTTATATCTAACCATGTCCATATATATTCACTTCAAATCAACATGTAATCATTCATTCTTCATTAATTTATTAAATTAACCAACAAATAGATAAGTAACCAAATCAAAATGAGAATTACACTTCATCTACACATCATCACCATGCCATCTCCAATACTCAACAACACCATTCATGCCATCAACATTCACCATTTATTGTCAATTTAACTTCATTTGAACATTTTTAACATATATAATTCAAGTTCCACTCAATTGATATTGTTACAATCAAATTACATGTCCATATCTTCATTAAAGAGAGTGCCATTCATAAGCATCCTCATTTAACATTTTAACTTTAATATCAATCAATTTCACTTTAATGAGTACTCCAAATCACAACTGAACACTAGATCTACTTAATGAAGTTATAAATTAGGGACTTTACCTTAATTTGTAACTTTAAACGTTTCTTAAACTTGAGTTGATCTTTAGTTTACTAAATCCACTAGATATTAAAGAAATCTTATATAAGACAATATAACTTAATTAGGTTTATACTTGAACTTAATAGAGAATCTTATTATACTCACTTGTAATGAACTCTCTCTCTATAGATAGTCTTCTAAGTAAGCTTCACTTATTCAAATTTCCTTTTATTTAAGATAAGAAATTCATTATACGTATAAATTATACTTAAATTGAACTTTGATTAATTTAGAAGAATTCAGTTTATTGAAATGTATTGATTACTTGAGATGAGATCTTTCAAATTGATTGAATTCTCAAAAGAATTTGAACTTTAACTGAAATGAGCATGATTAAAGCTTCCTTGAGCACCTGTAAGTAACACCATACTTTAAGAGGGAATATGGTGAGAATTTTGTTTTAGATCTTTTTTTGTAAATTTTGAATGACTTATTTAATTAATTAAACTCATAATTGACTTACATATAACCTAAATATGATAAATTATTAATATAATTTTACTTGTTAAAAGTAGTAGGTAAGGCCATATTAGTAATGCCAATTAACCTCCTTATGCTATAATTTGGAATTTAAAATTACTAACATATCCCTTCACTTAATTTTCCATTTTCCCATTTTCATTTTTTTTTTAATTTTCCTTAACTCGGGGTATATTTTAAAATGTAAACTACATTATAAAAATGAACATAGTTAAAAGATAAGTGCATCTCCTTTAAACATGAGGTCTTGTTGGATTCAAATTCCATCAGAATTATTTTACTTTTTCAATTCATATTTATTATTTATATTAGTTTCTATTCTCTTTTCATTACTTTCCCTACAAAACCAATTAAATTAAATTTCATTTACTAAAAGATAATAGTTAATTAAATAAATTCTCATCAAAAGGCTATTTGGTTTTTAGCAATACCATAAAAAATAATGGCACTATTGATGCGATAAGTGCTTTTCTCTTATGATAATCAATTTTATGAAAACAAATACTGAGTGCCTAATCATTTACATTAAAAGGACCTTTTTTAGATGCTACTAAAACAATCTAGTAAAGTGATAAAAAAATAATAAAATACTTATTCCCATATTATGTTGTTGTTTAACTTATCCTATCTACCACCATAAAGGATCCTCTACAGTAATTGGTATGTTTTTTTAACTGTTTTGATTACATAATCATGTTTTAAATTACAATTTCCAGTTTCATAAATCTCTTTAGGTTTTTAGTGAAAATCGACCAATTATCTAAACTTTGTTTAATTTGAAAAATCTTAATTTCAGAAGAGTTATAAACATCTTGATTTGAATCACTAGATTCTGCATCTGTTATAAAAATCTTGCTGTATTTATCAGGAAAGCATGAAATAATCAAATTACTTTCAGAAGCATCTATTCAAAAGCACAAAGATCAATATAAATATTTACATGTTGGACTTATTCAAACTTCAATTAAACCTCTTCATGGAAAAGGCATAAATCATCTTGTTTTAGTTTGATTGAGAGATGCTAGAAATACTGATTTTAATGAAACCACTTTATCATTGTTCCAAACCAATCTTCATAAAGGACCTTATTATACTTAATGTTTTCCTCATTTTTCAATAAGTTTAGATGATTAAAAAATTATGGATAATTTAGTATTATATATTCAATCTCAAAATCATAATTTTATAGAAGGGACTAACGTTATGGCACTTATTTTTAGAATCTACTATAAAGGTATGAGTTCTCAAGCCAAAATGTTATCTCCCAACGGAGAAACTATTCTTTTAGAAGTCAATATCGCAAATTCTCCTGTATTTACTCTAAAATCATTAAGTTGGAATGAAGCTCAATTACTAAAGGATTAGACTTTGGAAGAAGTTTTTTTACCAAGACTTAGTGTTTCTCAAACTAGACCTAATCTTGCTCAAAGATTAGATAATGATAGCATTAGAATTCAATTTCCTAAAATAATCGATAAAAGGCGAACTACTCCAAATATAGAAGATTATTTCAATAACATAAACACTTCTTTTCCAAGAACTAGTCAAGAAGGTCAAATGGCTAGAGAAGAAAATGAAAAAGAAAATATACATTCAAAAACCCTAGCTGAGTCACTAAGACTTAAAGGTGTTAATTTTCAACTACCTATTCTAGAACCAATTTATCAACCTCAACCAAATTCTCCCACTTATTTTCAAATCAACAAAATAAATGTAATATGTTTAGAAGAACCGTTTGAGATAGATAAAGATTTTTTACGAAAAGATTTTTATTCAAAAAGAAATAATTTAAAAAGAAGAAAATATTTCAAAACTTATATTGAAGAAGAAAATTTTCAATTAGAGCCATGTGTATAATGATATGTAGATTAGATTAAAAAGAAGTAAACCCTTTTTTAAATGGTTTGCTAAAAACTTTAATCCAAATAAATGTTTTTATATTCAAATAGTTAAGTCATCAAATCAAAATTGGGAAACTTAACAAGGAATAACTATAGAAACTCATCCTCCACTTTAAAAAGTAGATATTAAAGTTCAAAATGAAACAATAAAAGCCTCACTTTTAAGAAAACCACAGGAGAAAATTAAGATATTAATAGTGTAAAAGTTCAAAATAATTATACTAATCAAATTTTAGGTACAATTGGTCAACAAATTGATAAAATAAGAAATATGTTGGTAGAAAAGCCAGATAAAGGGAAAACTTCAATAGGAATTTAAAAAGAAGAATTAAGTACAAAAGAAAGTGATTCAAGTTATCTTCATTCACTAACATGCTCAAAGGTTGGTGGAAAAATTATCTTAATGAAACTTGTTGAGCCTGGTTTTTTACCTCCCAGTTCTTTTAGAAATAACTCTTCTTTAAACCAATCAGTATTAAACCATACTCGTTTAATACTGATCTTCAACTGAGGTTTAAAGAAAACTGGTTTTTATTCTATTTTGAAACTGCTTTGGAGTTGTCACCCAACTAGAGTCGAGAAAGAAGTTAAATTATAACTAATTGGGCAAATTGGTTATAACTTAGCTATTGATTTTAACAAGAAAACCAATTTTATAAAACGGTTTTCTAAAATAAGAGATTTAGATTCGGAAACTATCCTATTAAACCCTAAACGGATACTACTTTTTAACTTTCCAATTTTAAACTTACTTTTCAATAATACCTTTTTTTCTTATTTCTAAACGACTAATCATATTACATGCAAATTAATTTAACTAATTTACACATATATCTACAAAAATGAATAAAATAAAACTTTCCATATTTTAAGTTGCCCCATACTTATGTACGAGCGCCTACGTATCTGTTATTCGGGATCAGATTTCCATACTTTGTTTTGTAAAACTTTAGTGAGTTAAGTTAATTTTAATTTTAAAAATACGATGGATTTACGTTTTTAATTCAATTTGATTTATTTATGAAAATTTCTAAAAGAAAGTCTTAAATTAGAATTTTTTTTTTTGGAAAGTTTTAAAAGGCCCTAACTTTAAAAACTATAATCATTATTTTTATTTATTTTGGAAAACCTAATTTTTCAAAGTGTTAAAAACAAACTTATTTACTTATTTTTATTATTTTTTTATATTATCTTATTTATTATTTTTTATTCTATTTTATCTTATTAAATTAAAAAATAAATAAATAAATAAATAGACAACTTTTTCTTCTCTTTTTTTCTTTTTTTTTTTTTAATTTTTTTTTGTTCTTTCTTTTACATTACAATTGGAAAATAATGAATAGATAAAAACAATATATATATATATATATAACTCAGATTGGGAATTAGTTTGAACCAAGAGAGAAGCATAGGTCGTTCTAGGCATAGGTCGTAGATTGGATCTCGGGTCGAACTCGGATCTAGGTTAGGCTCCAATGCCTTCAACAACTGCAACAGCGACAGAAGGTGGTTTAGGCTGATTTGGTGGCTAAAGTGAGTGAGAAAAAGGGGATTTGTGATTTTCTTATTGGGCTTATGGGGGCTAAGGAGGATGCCATGGTGTTTAGAGGTTGTTTAGGGGGTAGTACGAAGTGGTAATTGGTAGTAGTGTTAGGCCGCATGCGATAGAGGTTATTGAGTATGAGATTGGAGTGTAGTGTTAGGTTTGGGGGTGCTGCGAGCTCGACCATAGTGGTTGTAGGACCCACAATCAAATATTTGGGGTTCAATTTGTAAAATTTAAGACGATTGAGTAAATTGTCTGATTCAGCCCAAATTTTACGACGAAGCTAATAATATTAGTAAAAGTGATCCCATAATTTTGAATTTAGGAAAATAATTAATAAAATAATTAATTAATATAATATTAAAATTTATGAAAATTGTCCATTATTTATTGGAAACACTTAAAACAAGTTCTGATAACTAATAAATTGCTAAAAATAAATTATATACATACTAAAAATCATAAAATAACTTAAATAATATTTAAGAGTATTTATTTACACCATATATGCATTTACATGTAGGTAGAAATACGTGTAATTACTTAAAATAAGTAAAATATGCTAAAATAAGGTTAATTAAGTAAAGAAAAATTAGGAAAAATGAGGAAAACTCCAAAAAGTGGTCATAGCAATTTGAAAATAAAAGAAACAAAATCAACCAATTAAAATGCAATAAATAGAAAGTGAAAAAGGATAAGATAAGGCAGTTGTTTAATTAAATTAATGCACAATAATTCCTCAATACCTCTATAAATAGCCAAAAAATTATAAAAGATCATTTAGACAGTTAGAAGGGTAGAAAAATTGAGAGGGTAAAAAATTTAAGAGAAAATTAGGGTTTTAAAAAAATTAGAAAAAATTGTGCAATTAGGGCTTTAAAGGAAATCCCCAACCAGTTGACCACCTAGGAGTAAACAACCACCACCACCACACGATGGTGGTAGTGTCCAAACCAGTCGACAATGTGATTAATTTGACATTAAGGGTCGAAATGAGTTTTTAGGATTCATGTATAAAACAGTACTCAGAAACAAAATTATAACCTAATTTAGAAATCAATATGGAAGCGGAAACTGAACCCAAACCTAGCCCAAATCAAGAATAATTGTAAAAAACTGGAGAACCTAGATAATTGGGCATATTAATCCCTAAACTAAAGATAACAATAATTGTTATATGATAAAACTAATCTATGACAATTATGTGAAAACTAAAACAATGTTGGTATTATAGGGATTATTGGTGATGGACTGAATGAGTCCTATCTTAACCGAGTAAGCGAAGAGTTTAGGTAAGTTAAGATTAATACGTTGTTGTATTTCGAAGTACTAAATTATAGTACTTGGAGGCTTAAAATTTTACATGATTGTGTTTATTAGATAGTTAATTGTACATATGTACTTGTTTTTGAGTTTGAAGATATGATTTGATTAATTTCATGGCTTATATTTATATGATTTGTTGAAATAATTGAACACCTTAAACTAGACCTAATTAAATATATGACTTGAAATTCTAAATCGAACATGCACAGTAACCTATTAGGAGGAACATTACGATTTACAGGCCAAATACCAACCCCTTCGAAAGGGATAGCGCTAAATAGAATAATTAGTCCCTTCTTCATCTTTAGTTGAACTAAGTGATAGGTGAGGAGGTCGTAACAAGAGTAAAGTCAATAGTTCGACAATAGTCATGGGAGAAGTGATGTCTCCATTGCACAAGCCTAGATTTGGTCATGAGCTGTTACGTTAACGGAAACTTCTCAACCTGGATTAGAGCTAGTAAAATTTCTTTAATCTCATGACAGGCTGGATAACGTTATGCAATGGCATTTACTTGAACATACATTGCATCTAATAATTTGGTTGATAACCTTGTTTATATTTGCTGTGTGGTTTTAAGTCTTCGTCCCAACTTACTGAACTGTAATTGCTCATATCTTTATAAACTTTATTGCAGGTGCTAGCTAGGAAGTAGACTACAAATACCTTGAAGCTAGCAACTGCGAGATCCTAGGAATGAGGATATAAACTAAAGACCAGATACATTCTCAAGTTTAGATTTATCTTTAAAGCTTTTAGTATTACTTTACAAGTTACTTAAGTAGATTATGTTAGATTGTTAAATCTTGTAAATACAATTGGATTATTTTAATGTGAATATTTATTTTCTTAAGTTCATAAGTAAACAAATTATTTAATTTATGAACTATTTACTTTAAAGCGGGTTAGTCGTGGATGCCTTATGCAAATCAGGTTTGAGATAACAACTGTAAGGCCAGTTTCTATCTTACAATGGTTTGCACGACGGAACTATTACGACTCTACCACTTTAGAGCATAATAGTAGTCATTTTGGTCAAAATAGGTTGGAGGTGGTGGTTTCAACAAAAGAGCTGCTGTAGGTTAAGGTTTGACTATGGTTTTTTGGAAATATAATTGGGGAGCACGGAGGTGGTTAGTTATGGTTAGGAAAGAATACTCAAGTCTAGGGGGTTTAGCTATGGTGGAAAGCTTATCCGAAGGTAGTTGAAGAGAGAAATTTGAAGTAAAAGAGAGAGGGTTAGTTGGTGTAGAGAGAGAGTGGTTGTGAGTTGATTTTGAAGCTCGTGTATCCTTGTGTGTACTGTGACTAAGCCTATTTATATACCTAATCAACCTAGTAAGTAAGGAAAGATTGAATTCAGATTAAAAGAAAATTTTTGAAATTTAAGTTTTTTCTTATTTTTGAAGCTCGAATTGAATATGTTTTTTACTAAATCAAGATGTGTTCTTTGGTTCTATTCGAAGTAAGCCGAGTGGTGAACAAGATCAAAGTAAGAAATCATGCTTTGTGTGGGGAATTTATGCAGAAATTTGATCCAAGGTGAAGGGGGCAGGCTATTTCGGTTGGCGAAAGTGGAGGAAAATCAAGGAAAATGAAAGGAAAGGGAGAGAAACAAAAGGAAAATGCTGACATGTCACTACATCAACCAATCCGATGAACCATAATGTGCCATGTGGTGTTACATCAGCATCAGCCAACCCAACGCTGCCACCTGTCAAGACATGGCACAATGAGATCCTGACACGTGGTAGTGCAATGAGTATAGCATGTTATCTGAAAAAAGAAATAAAAGGCTTTCATGCTTTTGCCAAGATTCAAACCCCTAACCTCATGCTCAAACCCAATGCCATGCTCATATGCTTATTAACTAGACCATTAGCCTATGCCTTATTCATATGTGTAATTAAATTATACATATGGATTCAATTGGCTTAAGTTAGGTTCAAATCTATGCCTAGGCCCAACGGTCTCCTTCCTCAATCTATTAAAATTAAAAATCTATTCTATTAAATTATTATTTTCTAAATTCTATAAATCTTCTATTCTTAATTTTTTTTATGACTTTTCAATTTTCTATGTATTTTTCTAAAATTTTCCATTTTTTATATTTTTCCTAAATTTCTTATTTTTTTGGGTTTTCTTAATTTTTCCTAATTTAGAACCCTTTAACCTATTTTAAAAAATAAAATAAAATAGAGGGGAAGAGCAAAAATTAGGTGTTTATAACTGCTCCTTTTTATGGTGAAGTTTAAGCAAAACTTTGCCACAAAAATAAGAGAGATACTAATTTTGCCCCAAGAGTGGATTTTGTCATAAGAAGCGTTATAACTAGCTAGCTATCCTAGGCTCGACCCACTGGAGATTTTGGTGAAAAGAGGTGTGGTGCTATAAGAGATGGCCAAAAGACTAAAAGAAGGACTGAAGTTTGGTCGTACTCTTATGAGATAACGAATCGAGATGGGTAAGCACTCCTAAAGCTAGCTGAAAACCCTTAAATTGTAACTTGGTAGTGCTCCTTTGAGCTGACTAACTTAGGCGAGAGCGTTTCTTGGAGACTAGCAAACCTACCTTTTTAAAATCAATTCAAGATAAATTTGCCTCTTTAGGCTCACTAACCTAGGCAGAAGCGTCTCTTGAGAACTAGCAACCTTAAGCCGGGATCGATTTGAAGAACTTAGTCGTACCTCTCTAGACTTACTAACCTAAGCAAAAGTGTCTTTCGGGGATTAACAACCTTAAGCTGGGATGGATCTAAAGAATCCGATTGTACCTCTTTAAGCTCACTAACCTAGGTGGAGCGTCTCTTGAGGACTAGTAACTCTAAGTTGGGATCGATCATAAGAACCTGGTCATGCCTCTCTAGGCTCACTAACTTAGGTAGGAGAGTCTCTTAAGGACTAGTAACCCTAAGTTGGGATTGATTTGAAGAACTTGGTCGTGCCTCTCTAGACTCACTAACTTAGGTAGGAGAGTCTGTTAAGGACTAGTAACCCTAAGTTAGGATTGATTTGGAAAACTTGGTCATGCTTCTCTAAGCTCACTAACTTAGGTAGGAGAGTCTCTTAAGGACTAGTAACCCTAAGTTGGGATTGATCTGACCTAGGCGAGAGCATCTATCGGGGACTAGTAACCCTAACTTTTAGGATCAATCTAAAGAACCTAGTCGTGCCTCTCTAGGCTTACTAACCTAGATGGGAGCGTCTTTTGGGGATTAATAACCCTAACTTTTGGAATCGATTTAAGATAAACCTAGTAGTGCTCCTTTAGGCTGGCTATCTTAGGTGAAATGGGTAAAGTGCTTCTAGAGCTAGCCAAAACCCTAAATTAAAACTTAGCTGTACTCCTTCAAGCTGATTAACTTAGGCGGAAGCGCCTTTCGCGAACTAGTAACCCCATATGAAATCGATAATGAGGGAAAATGCCCTTTAGGCTTGCTTGAGAGGAATTGGTAAAAGAAAGTGCTCTATGGGCTTGCTAAAAGGAATTAACGATGAAAGAAAGCACCCTTTGGGCTCGCTAAGAGGATTTAATGAGGAGAAGTGCCCTATGGGCTCACTAAAAGGAATTGATGATGAAAGAAAGCGCCCTTTAGGCTCACTAAGAAGATTTGATGAGGAGAAGCACCTTATGTGCTCTCTTGAGAGACATTGTTGAAAGAAAGTGCCCAATGGGCTTGTTAAGAGAAGTTGAAGATGAAAGTAAGTGCTTGTTAGGTTCGCTTAAGAGAATTCAGTGAAGAGAAGCGCCCTATGGGCTCGCTTGAGACAAATTGGTAAAAGAGAGTACCCTATGGGCTCGCTTAAAGAACTTGGTGAACAAAAGCACCCTATGGGCTTGCTAAAGGAAATAGAGGATGAAAGAAAACGCCCTTTGGGCTTGTTTAAGAGAATTCTATGTGGAAAAGTGCCTTATGGGCTTGCTAAGAATTGGTTGAAGAGGAGTACCTATGGGCTTACTGAGAGAAATCAATGAATGAGGGGGTAATGTTTTAATAGTTGGCCATAACGTTAACAAGATAAGGCAATGCCCTAAGGGTAGGCTATAGCCCTAAATAGAAGAGGGGACAACACTCTTAAGAGATAGCTTGAACCTTAAAAAGAAAATGAGAGGGGACAATGTTTTAAAAGATAACTAACATTTTAGAAAGATTAAGAGAAAGAAGAGATAGCACTCTAAGAGCTGACTAGAACCCTAATGAAAGATGGTACAACGCCCTAAAGGCTAGTTGAAACCTTAAAGACAAATTAAAAGAGTGGGCCAGCACTCTAAGAGCTAGCTTAAACCCTGAGGAGAATTGATGAAAGTTTAGGTAGAGCTTTAAGGCTAGCTAGCACCCCTAAAAAGAAAGAAGAGACAACACCATAAAGGCAAACTATAGCAAAAGAGTGAGTCGGTGCTCTAAGAACTAGCTAGAACCCTAAAAATGGAAGACAAGACAAAACCCTAAAGGCTGGCTGGAACCCTGAAAACAAAATAAAAGGGGGAACAGCACTATAAGAGCTGGTTGGAATCCTAAAAGCAGAAGATGGGATGGTACCTTAATGGTTGCTAGAACTCAGAAAAGAATAGAAGAGGGGATAGCACTCTAAAAGCTGACTTGAACCTTAAAAGGAATTGAGGAAGAATTGAAGAAGTAAAATGAGGAAAGCAAGGAGTTTTAAAAGGCTACCTGACTTGAAGAAGTTTTTAAAAACCCATTTATGAAAAATGCATTAAGGATAGGCCCCTTGATTTGAAAAAGAGTTAAAGGATATTAAAACTACAACAGGGAAGAATAACCTATACTCCTAAGGTTAATTTTAAAAGGAAATGGATGAATTGAAAGCTTGGCTACTTGAGTCAATATGAATTGGACAAAAAATCTTGTGACAAGCCTTTACTTTCTCTCTCTTCTTCTTCTTTTTTTCTTTTTCTTTTTGAAAGTTTTACCAATGGGTATAAATTCTTATTTAAGGACCAAGCCGATAACCACCTTTATCCTTGGTAATCATGTGGGGTTCCTCAATTCCCTTTATCCTGGGGCTTTCTTATAGGGCTTCACAATTTCAGACATTCCTTTCCTAAGGAAAAGGTAACCCATGATTAGTTTAGTCAAAAATTACAGTCAATTTTGCAGGTGATACGCCATGATCAATTCGTTAGGACTTTTTTGGTTTAACATTTATGAATTTAGGTTTTTGGTCAAAGGGTTTCATAAAGACTAATGAGAAGACCTATTTTAAAAGGAATATTTTTATTTATCTTGGGTATACAAGTTAAGAACCTTAAGGAGAAATTAGAAGTATGCTTTCCCCAGTTTAAAAACAATTTTTATTAATGATAGATTATCTTTCAAGATCAAAAGAGTTTTTACTATGTAAGGGTAGTATTGTAGGTGGGCAAGCCTTATGTGATTTAGCATAGGTAGGAAAGATTTCAAAGTGGGTATAGAGATTTTAGGTTTTTAGGTTTTAGAATGTGATTTAGGGTTTTGTGTTTCTAGGGGCTTTTTAGGCTTGGATTCCCTATTATTTTGATTCAATTTTGCTGCCCTTACTAAGATATAATATATCTTTTTAGGGCTTTTGTGTTACACTTAGGCCTAATTTTTCGACCTCTTTTTCTTCTTCTTCTTCTTTTTTTATTGTTTTTGCCCCATTATCTCTTACTATTATTTCTCTTCTTTTAGCCCTAAGAGTAATTGTCTCCATTGCTAAGTTTTTTCTTTTTAAACAATTCAAGGCCCTAAATCCATGGATTTCTAGTGTATGGGCTTAAGGTACTTAAAAAGGAAATTGCCTCTTCTTCATTTCAAAGAAAAATAATTTATCAAAAATAAAAGTTGTTTTTAAATCAACGTTACTTAAGCAAGCATAAGCTAATCTTAGCCTTATCTTCTAATCAACGACCATAACCTTTAAATTGCCCTATTGTAGGGTGGTTCTTGACACGATTTAAATTTTAAAATTATCTAAATCGATCTAACGGGGTTAACAAAGGGTACTTGTATTTAGGATTTGAAAATGAATTCCTAATTTCATTATAATTTATTTATCACTTTCAAGTTAGACCTCCTTTAAGAAATGAGTCTAAGGTATCCTCACCATTATGTTGCCCAACCCTCAAAGTGTTTTAAGTTGGTGTTATAGGATATAATTTGCTTCTTCCTATCCTAAACTTTTCAAAAAGTGAGTTACTGATTTCTCAAGGAGGAATCTATATTTATTTTTCTAAGGTGATGATTGGCTTGGCCCCTCGATTTCTCAAATCATGCCCTAGTATTTGACTTTGTGTTTTGGCTTGATTTATGATTAGGCTCAGTTTTCTAAATAGACTAGGGGTTTTAGCTTGGCTTAGTTACCTTCAGGGGCTAAGGGTTGTATTTGGGTCAGCTGTCTTGATGAGCTATGGCTCATGTCCGGATTGGTTTCTTGGCCAAGTGACTTGTGTTTGGGTAAGTTGCTTGAATAAGCTTAAGGTTGGTGTTTAGATTAAATGCCTAGCCAAGTGGTTTATGTTTGGATTGAATGGCTAAATGGGCCTAAGGTTGGTGTTTTTAGATTGAATGGGTCGAGGGACTAGTGTTTTGGTTAAATGACTAAATAAGCCCAAGGTTAGTGTTTAGATTGAATGGGCCAAAGGGTTCATGTTGGCTTCCTTAATAGGTTGAGGGACCTCATGTGGGTTAGAAGCCAAGTATTTGGGTTAGTTGCTTAAGTAGGCCAAAGGCCTAAGCTTATGTTGATTCCTTGAACCCATAAGGATTTACAGCCATTAGCAACATTTCTTTTCAATTTTTCATATTTTTTTTTGTTTTTCAATTTTTGTTTCTTTCTTTTTCTTTTTTTGAGAGAGAGAAAGATAAAGTTTTATTATACAAAAAAAAAAAACAAAATTATTTACAAATAAGGATATGATTTTTTATGGTGCTATTTATAAGTCTATGTATTTTATTTACATTTCCCTAAATGAGAAGGAATAATCGTTAGATAAATGTTTATTAAAGGATTATTCACAAGGAAGGGAATGTTAGAGAATGAAGAACAATGGACTAAAGAGGACTTTATTAATTTGAAAAATTAAAATACAAAAGAGAAAGGCAGAGAATCTATCATTTATTCTAAAACTTGATATTTATTATAGGCTCCACGAAATGGAAAAAACCCTACATTAAGTCTTGTATACGAGCCTTAAGGTCCTCTATCATCTTATAGATATCCCAAATGACCTATGCCAAAAGGGATCTTAAGGCCCAATTGTGAGCTTCAGAACACTCTAGCTTTTCCTTCAAGTAGGTGATCTCATCTCTCAGCATCTACTCACAAATCTTAGATATGTCCAATGGCTGATCATTCCTCTAGTTATTTGTTCGGTTGTCTACCATTCTAGGTTAACATAATTTTGAACAAAAATCAGTCATCAATGCAACAAAAGAAAGCATGTAGAAATATTCAGATGTTAGGATCATTTGGGTTTGATACATTACTCCCTTAAGTAGCAACCCTACTATTATTTTCAAAAATTTTGATTACATTAAAACGATTGGTAGGGTTGCAATTTCTTAAGGGTAATGTGTTAACTCACGCTTGAAGGGGAGTATATACAATTTGGGTAAGTTCTAAAAGGTTCTTAAACTTTATGACCTCATTTATTTTTAGAAAATACTTTCATTTATCATAATGAGCTTAAGTAGGGTGGCTTAATCAACCCCGAACAGTAGCTACACCACTACGCCCGGAGTCTACACAAGGGCTCCCCTCCTTGGGTCCTCAAATGGACTAGGTTTGATCGCATCTACCCTACATCTTCGATACAACATGAAACCCCCATGTCCTGAGGTGTAGTATGATAATCAAAGCAAAATATATACACGAAATTAATAACAAATAAACAAAAAAAAACAAATAAATAAATAACATGGGTATTTTGAAAGGCAAATTTAATTTTAGAATGTTTTTAAGTGGCTAGCCTTCTTGACGTCCCCAATGGAGTTACTAAGCTGTCAGGCTTGGTTTTTCACCTTTAATTTCTTTTATAAATAAGTCTTCTTTAAACTAACCAGTATTAAACCCTACCGATTTAATACTGATCCTCGATTGGGGTTTAAAGAAAACCTGTTTTTATTGTATTTTGAAATTGCTTTAGAGTCGTCACCCGACTGAAGTCGAAAAAAAAGTTAAGTTATAACCAATTGGGCGGATTGGTTATAACTTAACTTTTTTCCTACCTTTAGTCGGGGGATTGATTATAACTTAGCTACTGATTTTAATGAGAAAACCAATTTTACAAAACTGTTTTCTAAAATAAGAGATTTGGATCTAAGGGCTACCCTATTAAACTTTAAATGGATATCACTTTTTAACTTTCTAATTTCAAATTTGCTTTTCAATAATACACTTTTTTATTTCTAAACAACTAATCATATTATATGTGACTTAATTTAATTAATTTATACATAAATCTATAAAAATGGAAAAAAATAAAACTTTCTGTATTTTAAGTCACCCTATACTTACATATGAGTGCCTATGTATCCGTCAATCGGGATCAAACTTCCGTAGTTCGTTTCGTAAAACTTTAGTAGGTTAAGTTAATTTTAATTTTGAAAATACGATGGATTTACGTTTTTAATTCAATTTGATTTATTTAAAGAAATTTATAAAAGAAAGTCTTAAATCAGAAATTTTATTTCTTTGGAAAGTTCTAAAAGGCCTTAACTTTAAAAAGTCCAATTATTTTTTTATTTAATTTGGAAAACCTGATTTTTTGAAGTGTTAAAAACAAACTTATTTACTTATTTTTATTTTTATTATTTTTTAATTATCTTATTTATTATTTATTATTCTATTTTATCTTATTAAACTAATAAATAAATAAACTACTTTTTCTTTTTCTTTTTCTTTTTTCTTTTTGTTCTTTCTTTTACTTTTACAATTGGAAAATAAACTAATAAATAAAACAAAAATATTTATATATATTTAAGTCAAATTAGGAACTAGTTCAGATTAGGAGAGAAGCGCAGGTCGGTTCTAGGTATGGGTCGCAGATCGAATCTTGGGTCAGACTCAGATCCAAGTTGGGCTCCAATGCCTTCAATAGTAGCAACAGTGACAGAAGGTGGTTCGGGGCTAATCTAGCGGCCAAAGTGAGTGGGAAAAAGAGGATTTGTGATTTTTTTATTGGGCTTATGGAAGGTTGGGAGGATGCCGCGGTATTTGGAGGTTGTTTGAGGGGTGGTGTGAAGTGGTAGTTGGTGGCAGTGAAGGCTACTAGGTGTGAGATTGGAATGTGGTGTTAAGCTTGGGGGTGCTACGAGCTCAGCTGTAGTAGTCATTTTGGTCGAAGGGAGTCAAAAGTAGTGGTTTCGAAGGAGGAGCTACCGTAGGTTAGGGTTTGGCTATGGTGGTTTGGAAATACGGTCAAGGAGTACGGTAGTGGTTAGTTGTGGTTGGGTTAGGATACTCAAGTTTAGGGGGTTTAATTGTGGTAGTGAGCTCGACCGAAGGTGGTTGAAGAGAGAAATTCGAAGAGAGAGAGAGAGAGTGATTGAAAATTAGAGAGAGTGTGGTTGTGAGTTGATTGTGAAGCTCGTGTGTCCTTATGTGTGTTGTAAACAAGCCTATTTATACACCAAATCAACCTAATAAGTAAGGAAAGGTTGAATTCAGACTAAAAGAAAATTTCCAAAATTTAAGTTTTTTTTTTTTATTTTTGGAGCTCGAATTGATTACGTTTGTTATTGAATTTAATTGTATTTTTTGGTTCTATTCGAAGTAAGCCAAGTGGTGAACAAGATTGGAGTAAGAAATCATGCATTTGTATGGAAAATTTGTGCCAAAATTAGATCTAAAGTGAAGGGGGTAGGCTATTTCGGCTGGGGAAAGTAGAGGAAAATCAAGGAAAATGAAAGGAAAGGGAGAGAAACAAAAGGAAAATGCTAGCGTTACATCAGCTAATCCAACGAACCACAGTATACCACATGTCCAATAGTAACGCATGGTAGCTGACGTGGCATGCCACGTGGCACCACGTCAACATCGGCTAACCCGACGTTACCACTTAATAGGACATATAGTATAATGAGATCATGACACATTGTAGTATAACAAGTGTAGCGTATTATTTAAAAATAAAAATTAAAGGCTTTTATGCCTTTACTAAGATTTGAACCCCTAACCTCATGCTTAAACCCAATGCCATGCTTATATGCTTATTCGCTAAGCCGTTAGCCTGTGCGTTGTTTATATGTGCAATTGGACTCAACCAGCCTAGGTTAAGTTCAAATCTAAACCTAGGCCCAATGACCTCCTTCCTCAATCTATTAAAATTAAAAATCTACTTTATTAAATTATTATTTTCTAAATTCTCAATTTTTTTTCGACTTTTCAATTTTCTATGTACTTTTCTAAATTTTTCAATTTTTCCTAAATTTCTTATTTTTTGGGTTTTCTTAATTTTTCCTAATTCAGGAACCTTCAACCTAATCTAAAAAATAAAATAAAATGAGGAGCCAAAAGTTGGGTGTCTACAAAACTCAACGTCAATATATTCTATAAGCAAAAAAGGAAATAATGAGAGATAATACTTTATATCAAATATAATATGTTGTTCAAACATTAATTTATGCTATTTATAAACATTTTATTAGAGATCCTATTTAATTTAGAGAAAGGAATGGTGAAATTTTTCAAAATCTTAAGTGTTCAACTATCAATGATTTTAAATGGTATAAAAATGTTTTCTTTACAAAAGTATTTTCAAGGGAAGATTGTAATAATAGTCATTGGAAAAAAATATTTATATCTGGTCTTCCAAAACTATTTGTAAATAAAGTAAAAGAAAGAATTCATCAAAGTTATAATCTTATTTCAAATTATTCAACTTTTACTTTTGGTGAGATAGTTAATGTGATCAATTTGGAAGGATTAAGTTTGTGTAATGATTTAAAGCTTAAGTAAAAAATTCAAAAGAAAAAAGGTAATCTTAAAAGAGAATTAGGAGAAATACAAGCTACATCTTCAAAAATAAAAAGAAAATATAAAAAAGAGAAGTTTAATAAACCCCATGAGAATAAGGAATACAAAAGATATAAAAAATATAAACCTAAAAGAAAATCTTTCAAAAAAGAAGTAAAATGTTATAAATGTGGAATTAAAGGACATATTGCACCAAAATGCTAAAAAAATAAGAAAATTAATGAAATAAATTTAGATGATGAAGTTAAAAAGAAATTGTGCAAAATTATCAAGGAAGAAAGTGATTTAAGTTATGAAAACTCTAATTGTGTTTAAAACATAGAAAAAACTCAGATATCTCTTCAATTGAAGGATCCGATTATGAGTGTTGTTCTAAAAATATTTGTTCCTATAAACAGTTAAATGTTGTTACCAATAAAGAAAAAATTCTTTTAGAACTGGTTGATCAAATTAAATATCCAAAAAACAAAGAGAATATTTACTTAAAATTAGAGAAATGTTAGTGAATAAAATAAAAGATTCAAGCAATGAAAAAAAATTATTTTTTGAGAAAATTTACAATGGATTTTTGAAAGAAAAATATCCAATAATTGTAAATACTCTTCAAGAAGAAATCAATAAAATAAAAGGATAAATCAAAGAGTTAAAGGAAAAATACAATAGTTTGGAAGAAAAAATGAAGAAAATTGAAAATGACAATTCAAAATCAAAAGAAGAAAAAGAAGTAGAGTTAGATAAACAAAGTAAGGAATATATCAATCTGATCAATAGAATAAATCTTCAAAAATGGTATGTCAAAGTATTGTTATCTATTTAAAATAATTTCAAAACAGAAGTAATCGTTCTTTTAGATTTTAGAGCTTATAAAAAATGTATTAACAAAGGATTGATTCTAACAAAATTTTATGAAAAAGTTTAGAAAAGATTAGTTTTAACTAGTGGTTCAATATTAAATAGTGATTATAAAATTCTTATAGCCATGATTATTTAAGATGAAATTAATTTTAAAACATCTTTTATTTTAGTAAAAAATATAAATAATGTAATAGTTTTAGGTACTCTGTTTCTTGTTATACTATATCCTTTTCAAATAACTTCTCAAGGTTTGAAAACTCATGTCAAGAATAAAGAAGTAACGTTTAAATTTATTAGTCTAATAAAATAAAAACAACTTGATTTTTTAAAAAGATAATGTGATTGGTCAAAATAGAGAAAAAGTTAAAATAAGTTAATTTTCTCAAAGAAGAAATAAATGAAAATTTTTTTTTAATAAATTAGAAAAACTAGAAACTAAATAAAAGATAAAAACTTTACAAAAATGTTTTAAAAAAGAAATATGTTTAGATATTTTAAATGCTTTTTGGTTAAGAAAAATGTATATGTTCAAATTACCATATATTAAAAGTAAATTACTAATTTTTTTTTTTTCAATGACAAGCTAGTTTATCTGTTTTTTATTTTGATATTGAATTCATCAAAGGAAAATTCAATTGACTAACATATTTCTTATCTAAAGAATATTTTTTAAGGCAAAAATATTGAAACCCAAGACAAAAACTAATTATGCACTCAGATTATTTTCTCTAACTCCATCAAAACCTGGACTACTTGTTCTATACACTTATGCCAAAGCAGTCGTGTTATGATCATTATCTTTAGTATATTTCCTATTCAAAATCGTTTTTAAATATTCAACCCTACTTATAAAGCCAAACTAATTCATATTTAAACTAAAGATTATTTTCAAAAGAAAAATACTCAAATACTATTTCCAATAGAACTAGCAATATCAAAAAAATTTTATGAAAAATTTCCCTTTGAAATTGGTCAAAAAGACTTCCATTTTCAACCAACTCATCCAAAGAAAAATATAAAATTTTATGAATTCATTCTAGTTAATACTGATAGTATCAAGTTGTTCCATCAAGATGAAGGTAAAGATTACTCATTCAAAATGTAAGATAAAAAAAAGTTATTCATTTGAAGTAATAGGAATTAACTCATTAAAATGCTAAAATGTTTTCTTAATCATTTGATCCATTAGCACATGATTATTATGACTACATCAAAGCTTGAGAAATTATATTTTATGTCAAAAATTATTCCTCCTCAAGGCTCATTCAATTCAAGACTACTTAAGAGGATTTTTCAACATTGTTTGCAAATTAGTTCAATACTTTAGTCCAGCAAAAAGAATTCTTCAAGTAGAAATACATTAAGGTTTTCAATTATATTGCAAGGATGGTGATCAACTCAATTTCTTTAAGTTTGTGAAATTTGTAGGAAGATTCAATTTATATTGGATAGCAACATAGACTTGTTCTATCAAAACTTTTTCAATTAGAGCCATGTGGTATAATGATATACAAACTAGATTAAAAAGAAGTGAACTCTTTTTTAAATGGTTACCTCATGTTCAACTTATTATAACTATCACCATAAAGGATCTTGTACACGTCTATAAAGTTATGAGTTCTCAAATTAATCCAAAAACCAGAAAGTTATCTCTCAAAAGAGAAACTATTTGAATACTTGGTTTTAATGATTATTTTGATTTTAGAGTTGACCATATCTTTGAATCTTGTTGCAAATTTTACAAATTTGAAGAAATCGATATTGAATTTATCAAAGGAGAATTTAATTCACTTATAGATTTCTCATCCAAAATTTTTTTACTTAAGCTTTAGATCACTGCACAAACAAGTCATTAAAAAATAATAAATTACTTATTTTCATATTATGTTGTTCTTTTTTGTTTTACAAGTAATTTTTCGTTTATTGTTTTTTATTATCTATTTATATTATTAACAAGCCCATACAAGTTTAATGCGTCAATTCTACTTTTTTACATAAAATTGGTATGTAAATTTCAATCAACATACATGTCTAAACAAAAAAGTAAAATGTTTGTCCTTTTCACTTTTTTGAATTATATTAAGCACTTGTATCCTTTTTCTGAAAAAAGTTTAAAGTTCTTTTTTTTTTTTTGTTTAGTAGTCGAAAATGTTGTAGATCCACTAGTAACATAATCCTTTTGTATAAATGAGGTATATTATAATTGCGATAACAAGTGGATTTTTCTTATATAAGAAATTATAGTATTGGCTTAGATGAGTCTAACCCCCTATTGTATGATTTTGCATTTATAATGGTAGGGTTTATTAAGGTAGCAATAAGTTTAGTAACGATAGTTATGGCTACTATAGGTTTAATAATGGTGATTTGGTGGTAATAAAGGTTCAATTAGATGGTAGTACAAAGGGGAAAATGCACTAAAAGGACCTAAGTTTTGTCATTTTTTTTTATTTCACGACCTATCTTTTAAAAATTAAAAAGAAAAAATCTATGTATTCAAAAAGTGAGATAATAAAAGGCTCCATCACTCTTCCTTACATATGTCATTAAAGTTAGATCTTAAAAATCCTAAAATTGGAAAACTAAAAAACAACACAAAGACCTCAGTTTTCCATACTTGTATCTTTTAGAACCTACATCCTATGTTTCATTTTAAGACCATCCTTTTAATAGTACTTATAACAAAGAGTGACAAAAGGTTGTATTTTGACTCATTTTCAAAAACTAATGTTTTGAATTGAAAAAATGAACGAAAATATCTTAAAACAAAATGGTAAAGAAAGCACATGGCCCTTTAACGTAATTATCCTAATTTTATAGTTTAATAGCCTAAGATGTTAAATGATAGTGATGGAATGATGTAAGAGATGAGCATGAAGTGGCCATCTTGTAGGTCTCAATGGAAAATAGTTTTTTCCTTTCTAAGTGGGAATTATTTGCTATGTGAATGGCTTTATCATATTACTAAATGGAAGAATAATTTTTCAATAGGAAATAAAAAGAGGACAAAATAACCATTTCTCTCTCATTTAGTTAATCAAATGTGAAACCAATAAATAATTTTTATTCATATTTTACTAGGAAAATTTACTCCCAAAAGCATGTGAAAGTAGCTATTTAGTTTATCGTAAACAAAATCATCAATCCCTTACTAAATATTATCATAGGACCAGAGCTATCTTAAGTTAATATATGATTATTGTTTTTCTATTGAAATGGAATAACATCCATTCTCACTTTATAAAATGCAACAATCTTAGCTAACTAAAGGTAGATGTTTGTGAAAATATTTTATCTATGTCTAATTCATTTTATTTTCCAACTTAAGATGTGCCTTATTGGTCTCATATAAGATATCAAGAGGAGAGGTGAATTGATATCTTTGAACTTTTTAAAAACTTTTTCGTTGTAAATTGAAATTACCCTTTTCAATAATTTAAGTTGGTGAATAGTGGTACTTTAATAATTCAACACAAATAACACAATTAAATAACACAAATTAAAATAAACAAGGAAGGAGAATATCAAGCTAAGGATTTATAAAGCTTCGGTCTTCTGCCTACTATTTACCGCCTACTGCTTTCTTCCAACTCTACTATTAAGGATCGTGTCTTCTTCATTGGTGCCATTTCACTTAATCCATTAAATCAAAATCATGAGAAGTTTAGAAGTACTTGCCACACATAGGCTTCATTACACTCTACTTTACCTATTTAACCTCTCTACAATCTAGAATAATTGCCAATTTACAGAGTACAATCAAACTTCTCTCAACACTTAAACAACAAACAAAATTTCAAATTATAAGTGAGAACAATAATACAAGTCTCAAATAATTTCGTACTAAAACAGAAATAATGATTGATGAGTAATTCTATTCTGTTCAACTTTCTGAAGTAGTATTTGAGAAACATTCTGTACTCTTTCAGATAATAAAATTTGATTTCGATCAAAGTCTAAAGAATGTATTTTTTTCCTCAAAAAACATACTTAACACTTTGAATCCTTTCTTATTTTATATTGGAGTCTTCCAACGACTAATTTGTTAAAGATTATCGTCACTTCATGTTTATCTATATCTAACGCTAAGGATAATTCATAAATATCTTTAGAGAAAATCTTAGAATTTAAAATTTAAACTTGACCTTATCAACTTATCTTGATCAAATACAATTTGATCAGCAATATCCAAATAAGCTTCGGATTTGAAATTAAAATCCTATAAAATTCGAAATCAACCTTATCCTTATCCTTATCCATTATCTTGATTTATCTAAAGATACGTTTGCTTAAATAATCCCCAAGGATTCTTAATTCCATTTTGAGTAAAATGAGATTAAGTGTATTTCCCTAATATACCTAATCTAGTGGAGCTAGACCTTGTTCACTTCAAATTTGATATGTGTTAATTTTCAACGTTACTCTTTCAGACTAACTATGTGAATAACCTTTTGAAGAGCATCAGTTTCCTTTTCTTCGAAGTCTTTGAACAAGTTTCTGAAGTGTTGTACCAATTTTTCTTATAAAAGCTTCTGAAACATTCTCTAAAGATTTTCATACTAGTTTCCTTTTTTAATCAATTAAAACCTTTTGAATAAGTTTTTGAATGCATCTCAATTTATAATTTTAAGCTTTCTAAATACCTACATACTTGTTAATTCATTAGTATTCTTTTCTTTTTGTTATTATCAAAATCCGTGAGAGATATTTAATATACTCCCCCTTTTTGATACTAACAAAACATACGTAAGTACAAAAACACATAAAATTTCAATGTCTAACATAAATAGCAAGAAAGAAACATTCTTCGAAAATAATGATATACTATTCAAATTGTTGTGCTGTCATATTTACTTGCTTATATTTAGTACTTAATTGTTTTTATCATTTCTCTTCCTTTTTGTTATTATAAAAAAACAACCATATATTTTTATAATAAAATTATTGAAGAAATTTTCTCCCCCTTCTTCTTGTGAGAAGATAACCAATTTTTATAAAGGAAAAATAGATGATAAGACTTCTCTCCCTTAATAAAATAGATCAAAGCTATGCTTTTCTTAAAAAGAAACACATTTCAACATCTTCTTTCTCTTCTCATAAAAACATATTTTAGAAAAAGAGCTCCGCCTCAAAATGATAAAAATTGTTTTTTATGATCAGTAATGAAATAGAATATGTATATAAAACTCGAAGAGCAAAACAAAATTAAAAAATAGAACAAGATTACCATTCATTCCATACTTTCATTTCCAATGAAGCATTATTGATTAAGAATTATCTCCAATTAAATTTTGCCTCATGACTTACAACCATTAAATAAACGATCAAACATTCTTATGAACCTAGACAAGCTTGGGTCTTTTAAAATTCAAACTCGTGATATTATTTGCATTTGCTTGGCTTTTGTTAAGCTTAAAGTTTTTATAAAAGCAATACTTTTCAATATAACTCAACTTGTTACAAAAGAAACATGCATAAGGAAAAAAATAATTATACCTATTACTTAGCGTACACCTTTGGTTTTGGTTTGGGTTATCTTTAGTGTACCCTCTAAAAAGATACTTATCGTTGTTTTGAGAATACTATCTACTGTACCTTCTGATAGGTTTAACCATTTTACCTTTATCCTTTCCTTTGAATGTTTCTTAATTTTCACTTTTTGATTTGATAAGCACTATTTCTCTCTTTGTTTTAGATGTATCTCCGGATTTGAAACCATGTCTAGATTTTGAACTATGCATTCTTTAACTAAAAATTAACATTTATAACTTTTTATCACTTTTATCAAACTTTTGAAATATGTTTTTGATTGACTTAGATAAATCCTCTATATGATTTTTCAAACTTTTGATCTCTTCTTTCAAAAAAAGATTTTCATCTACTAAAGCTTCACAAGCAACATGTAATCTTTCAAAGTCATTTTTCAAAAAAATTGTTTTCATCAACAAAGAGCTTGTTTGCCTAAATGAGAGCTTGTTTTTCATCCTTCAAAGTTTTATTTTCATTTTTAACTTTCGAAATCTTATCATTGGCTTTTGAAAGTGTTTTTAACAATTTACTTATTTTAGCACAAATATCATTAGGAATATAATCTTTATTGAATTCAAATTCAGATCTAGAACTTACTTCAGAGTATGTCATCAAACATAAATTTGCTTCATCAACTTTATCATTTGAACCTTCTTCCTTAGACTTAGACTCTTCTAAATTACTCCATGTTGCTAGCAAGCCTTTTGTTTCTTTTTGTATTTACGAAGTTTTATCAAAAGCAGTAAACACTTGTGTAAGCCCCAAAACTAGCCATTCGAGATTTCGATTGGTTGAAAGACTCAATTGAACTTAAATTATAAAGTAAAGCTAGAAATATTAGTAAAATGATCCCGTAAGTTTGAATTTAAGAAAATAAGAAATAAAATAAAAGAATATAAAACTCCAAATTTTAAGTATATAACTCGTCATTTATTAAAAATGCGTAAAATGCATTTTGATAATTAACGAATCGCTAGAGATAAATTATATATATACTAAAAATCATAAAATAACCTAAATAATATTTAGGAATATTTATTTATACTATATATGAATTTACATGTATGTAGAAATACGTATAATTACTTAAAATATGCGAAATGTACTAAAATAATAAGAAATAATTAAAGAAAATTCATAATTAATTGAGAAAAAATAAAGAAAATTAGGAAAAATAAGGAATGATCCAGAATTGGGTTGTGGCAATTGAGAAAAATAAGAAAAAAATCAGCCAATTAAATTAAAACAACACAAAAGCCAAAAATTAGGGGATAAGGCAATTGTCTTATCCAATTTAATGCACAATAAATTTCCTAAAGCTCTATAAATAGGGAAAAATTTTCAAAAACTCATTTGGACAATCAGAAATCAGAAAAAATTAGGGAGAGGCAAAAATTGAGAGAGAAACCAAAGAAAAAAAAACTGTACAGTTAGGGCCACAAAGGAGAACTCAGACCCAACGGGCAATTAAGAGTAGATGGCCACCACCACCACATGGTGGTGGCAATGCCCAGGTGGGCCGACACACCTATGGCCACTAAAGGTGGCCGGAACCACCCAAATTGGTGAGTTCGATTTCCAACCCGATTTTATGTAATTTTGAAAAAATAGTAAATATTCTTAGAAAATTATGAAACTTGTTATTTGTAGAATATTTTTGTATGTAGTTTTTATGAAAAATATTATTTAGATGAAAATATGTCTCATGATATAGGGTCCTTAAGAAATTGTGCAAAACCGAGCATGTTTCGGTTTAGAAATAAATGAACTTAGGAGTATAGTTTTGAACCCAAAATTTTTGTGTAAATTACTTAGATGATATAGAATAGTGTAATGAAGCCCGTTTTCAAAAATTAAATTTCAAAAATTTTTGAATAATTTTTAGGTCCTAAAATGAGGCATAAAATGTGTAATTTAAGGTTAATTAAGTAATTAAATGGTTAATTACTGATTTAGTGAATAAGTATGTGTTCTAAGATGTTGAAATTTGATGGAGTATGATACTTGTAGCATTTAAGGTGTTAGATGTAATTATTAAGTTAATTATGTAGTAAATAAGTAATATGGAAAAATAGTACATTTTAAGTTAATTTTTGTAAATTAGGGTAATTAGGTGTAAAATCTGATTTAGGATGAATTTAGACATTTTGAAATGATAATTAATGTTGGGGGATAGTAATTAGAGTGATAAAAATATTAGATGTGTATTATGTACATAATAAGTAATAGTACATAATATACAAGTATTAGAAATATAATAAATAGAAAATATTATAATAAAAATTGATATTATGATAATAATAAAAATGTACAATAAATCTGATAGGAAACTTGAATTTATGTAATTATATGAAAAATGTAAAAATTTCTCACATCAAGAGTAAATTCGGTACACTAATAAGGATTTAAGTGTACCGGGTGAAATAAAATACTGACTAGGCGTAATGATGATATATAGAAGATCAGGAAGTAATGTGATTAATTTCATATTATGGGTTGAAACAAATTTCTAGGATTAGAGTATAAAACATTACTTAAAAATCGAATTAAAACCTAATTTAAAAATCGATGTGAAAACCGAACCCGAACCCGAACCTAACCCCAAACCTATAATAATTGTAAAAGACTTAAGACCTAAATAATTAGGCATATTAAACCCTAAACAAAACATAACAATAAGCGTTATAGGATAAAACAAACCTATAATAGTTATATGAAAAAATGAAACCACGTTTGTGTTATAGGGATGATAGGTGATGACCTGAACAAATCAGACCTCGAGTGAGTAAGCGAGAAGTCGAGGTAAGTTGGGATTAATACGTTGCTGTATTTTGGAGGCTTAAGATTATGCTTGGTTGTGCTTGTTAAATAGTTGGATGTGTGCATGTACTTGATTATGAGTGATGCTATGATTCTATCTATTGTCCTGGCTTGTATTGTATGATTTGTATGAAATGATTGATTACCCTTAACTGGACCTAATCAAATATATGACCTATAATCATAATCGGACCTACGTGGCAACCCATTAGGGGAACTTAGGACTCTCCAGCTAAATACCGACCCCTTCGAAAGGGATAGCGCAGGATTGCAATTGGTCTATTCTTCATCCTTAGTCGAACTAAGTGACAGGAGAGGAGGTCGTGGCGAGGGTGAAGTCAATGGTTCGAAGGTAGTCGCGGGAAGAGCGATGTCTCCATTGCATAAGCCTAGGTTTGGTCGTGAGCTATTGAATTAATGGAAACTCCTCAACCCGGATTAGAGCGGGCGCAATTTTTCTAATCTCACGACGAGCCAGACAACATCGTGTGATGGCATTTGCTTACATATGCATTGCACCTAATAAGTTGATTAAAAACCTTGTTGTACTTATGGTATTGTTTTAAGTCCTCCATCTTAACTTACTGAGCTATGGTTGCTCCCATCCCTATAGACGTCGTGCAGGTGCTGGCTAAGAAGCAACAAACAACTACTCTGAAGCTAACAACTGCTGAATCTTGGGGAGTGAGGAAAAACATTGAAGAATCAACACATATTTATTACTTTTCATTTTTAAATAATGTAATAACTGAATTATAGTATATATATATATATATATATATTTCCTTACTTTCTTAGGTAAATGATTTATTTAAATTACAACCTGTTTACTTCAAAGCGGGTTAGTCGTGGACGCCTTATGTAGATCAGGTCTAAGATAGCGGTTGTAAGGCTAACTTCTATCTTAGGATGGTTTACACGGTGGGGCTATTACGACTCTACCACTTCAGGGCGTGACAACTTGTACTTAATGTGTCCAATCTTTTTGCATTCGTAATAAACAACTTCTTTCTTTTCTTTAATACCATTTCCTGCATCATTTTGATTCTTGTTTGATTTAAAATTATTAAAGTTATATGATTTTTTACCTCTTTTCTTGAGTAATCTGTTCAAAAGTCTTGCTAATCGTGTAACCTCTTCATCGTCGTCATCATCATCATCAGATGAATCATCATTGCTTAAATCAACTTCTACTTCTTTGGCCTTAAATGCTATAGCCTTCTTTTTCGTATTCTCTAAAGTACTCTTTGATTTAAGAAAATTAGTTTCATATGCCATAAGTTTGCAATACAATTGGCTTAGTGTTAGTCTCTTTAAATTACAAGTCTCTTCTATGGTGGTTTTCTTTGCATTCTAGACTTAGGAAGGATCCTTAACATCTTACGTACGATATCTGCATCATCAATTGTTTTGCTAAGAAAAGACAATTCAATAGTTATAGCAATGAATCTACTAAAAGAGTCCTTGATCTCTTCACTATTGTTAAACCAGCGAGTTGATTCTTATGTCCTTGATTATTTCCGTCCCTTCATAGGTTTACATTAAGGTGTCCTAAATATCTTTAGCTATAGCATAAGAAGCAATTAGAAAAAATTATGATCGTACAATAGTACTCAAAAGTAAATTCTTATCATTCAAATTGAGTTTGACTTTGATGATATCATCATTTGATGTAATAATTGTTGGAACTTTGTGATCTCCAATGGAAATGATTAACCAAGCTTAATAGTCTGATGCTTTTACATAATTCTCTATCTTGAATTTCTAATAGGGAAAGTTAGTTCCATAAAAAAATGGTACCTTGCCAAGTTGAACTGTTAAACTACCACTTAGTTCATCCATGATCTTAAACTCTAGATGATATTAAAGCGTAGCTTTGATACGAATTCTTGGTCTTGTATAAGATATCAAGAGGGAGGTTAATTGATATCTTTGAACTTTTTAAAAACTTTTTCAATGTAAATTGAAATTATCCTTCTTAATAACTTAATTTAGTAAATAGTGGTACTTTAATAATTCAATACAAATAACACAATTAAATAGTGCAAATTAAAAGAAATAAGGAAAGAGAATATCAAACTAAGGATTTATAGAGTTTCGACCTTTTACCTACTACCTACTACCTACTACCTACTGCTTTCTTCTAACTCCATTATTAAGGACCATGTCTTCTTCATTGGTGCCATTTCACTTAATCCATTAAATCAAAATCATGAGAATTTTACAAACACTTACCATATATAAGCTTCACTATACTCTACTCTGCCTATGTAACCTCTCTATAATCTAGGCTAATTATAGATTTACAGAGTATAATCAAACTTCTCTCAACAGACAAAATTTACAAATTATAAGTGAGAACAATAATACAAGTCTCAAATAATTTCATACTAAAACAGAAATAATGATTAATGAGTAATTCTCTTCAGTTCAACTTTTTGAAGTAGTATCTGAGAAACTTTCTATGCTCTTTCAGATGGTAGAATTTGATTACTATCAAAGTGTAAAGGATGTATTTTTTTTCCTCAGAAAATGTACTTAATGCTTTGAATCCTTTCTTCTTTTATATTAGAGTCTTCCAACGGTTAATTTGTTGAAGATTATCATCACTTAATGTTTATCCATATTTAACATTAAAGATAATCCATAGATATCTTTAGAGAAAATCTTGGAATTTAAAATTTAAACTTGACCTTATCAACTTATCCTAATCAAATACAATTTGATTAGTAATATCTAGATAAGCTTCAAATTTGAAATCGAAATCCTGCAAAATCCGAAATTAACCTTATCCTTATCCATCCTTGTATATATCTTGATTTATCCAAAGATAAGTTTGCTTAAATAGTCCCTAAGGATTCTTAATTCCATCTTGAGTGAAATGGGATCAAGTTTATTTCCCTAATACACCCAATCTAGTGGAGCTAAGCTTCATTTACTTCGAATTTGATAGGTATTAATTTTCAATGTTACTCTTTTAGACTAACTATGTGAATAACCTTCTGAAGAGTATCGGTATTATTTTCTTTAAAGTCTTTGAACAAGTTTCTGAAGTGCTATACCAATTCTTCTTATAAAACTTTCTGAAACACTTTCTAAAGATTTTCAAACTAGTCTCTTTTTTTAATCAATTCAGACCTTCTAAAAAGTTTTGAATGCACTTGAATTTGCAACTTTAAACTTTCTAAAGAACTTTTTGAATACCTATACACTTGTCAATTCATTAGTGTTCTTCTTTTTTTGTTATCATCAAAATCCATGAGAGATATCTGACATGCCTAGATTAGTTTCCTTAAAGTATTCATCTAAGCCTAATAACAATTTGGATTTGAATCTTCAGGTTAGTTTAGGGAATCAAGTCTATAACTTAAGATAACAACATTTTTACTTTCTAAAAATGGAATAAATAGGGAATAGAAAAGTTATGCATTAAGAATGATTATTACCAAGAGTAGGCTAGAAATTTCTATTTTAGTATTTACTTCTTGTGATTTTTTATTGCATGAATCTTATTCTAATGTTTATTTCACTTTATTAATTGCAACATTAACTTTGAAATACCACTAAAAATACCAATTTCCTCTTATTTGATCATTGGTTACAATATTAATGAAATATAATAGTGACATAACTTTTTATTCTCTCTATAAAGGGAATAAAAAATTCAACTCCTTCTTAGATAACAACTATTCCCAATGAACTAGGAATAGAAAAGTCACTGGAATTAAAATTACCTATCCATTCAATAAGTAAACAAGGTAATAGATGGTTGTAAGGAAATAGTTATTCTATTCCTTCTCTATTACCTCAAACTAAATGGGTCGTTGTCTATCAACTATGCATTTGAGACTTATTGATTGCTTACTCTTCCTCTCTATCATTCTCTCCAAGTTGTCCCTTTACATGTCATTTCAATACTGTTTCTTTAAGTTTATCTAGAGTAAAAATCATGCAACATGGGCATAACATTGATTTGTTTGCTTTCAACCTTTCTCATGTAGGCTTATGCACTTAGAGAAGCTCTTAATGAGGTCGATCCTAAGAGGAAACAATGAGAGACCCATTAAGAGGATAACTCATCTTAGCTATTGATCATTAGTGCAATTTGATGTATGTCATTGACACCTAATGTTTACAAATACTTAAGAACTTCCGACAATTTGGTATAACTAAAAGATAAGAGAAATGGTATTTTATAAAAATTGCATAATTAAGGCCCTAAGCTTTATTATCTATCACCTATACATTTAAGACTCGCAGACTGCTTGTTCTTCCTCTCTATCATTCTCTCAAAGTTGTTCCTTTACGTGTCATTTCAACATCTTTACTTTAAGGTTATGTAAAGAGCAAGAAGTGTGCAATACGTACATGATAATTTTAATTAAATTCTTCATCTACATTAAGGTGACTTTGTTGAGGAGAAAGCAAACTCATAACTGAGTATGGCATTTGCAAGGAAGAGATGAGTAACCTAGCTGATGCCACTTTATAAGAATAAGAAGTTAATATCATGGTCATAAGCATAACATGGTGTTATCAGCAAACACCAACCAAGAAAATATGTCCTAAGAGGGTCCTTATGATGTTATGCATATGATGTAGGCAATGTAAGAAAATACTAGAGTCCAAAGCTAATTCATTACGTGTTTGCTCAACTCATTCTAGAAATGGTTGTTAATGCTACCACACAACAAAGTAAGGCATTATTGAATATAATTACTATTGTATGGCAAAGGGACTGTAATTGGTCCAACCAATTAATCCTCCTACAGTAGATGAAGATATCCCTTATGAACACGATGAGTACATCCCTATACAAGTGTTTCTGGCTGAGCAACATGCAACATATGAGTTGGAACATATGAAAGTTCAACCTAGAGGTTTCTAAACTTTGAAAGGTACTCCCTAATACTAGACTTAGTAGATTTACCAACCACAATAACTCTACTCTTATTGCACCAACAACAGCTAGTTGTTTGCTTCCTAATCTTTCTTTTCATGAGAGAAGATTGGACATGTACTTAAAAAAAGTGCAGGTCAAGTCATCCATTGAAGTAATGGATTTCAAGCTCACATATAAGTTGTGTATAGCATATGTCTAAAGTTCATAAAGAGTGATGGAAAGTAAAGTAGCACCAAGGAATACTTACTCAAATTCATCAAGACTTTGAAATGTATGACTTAGACATCAATATAAAGTTAAAACAATTTTCTAAGTCCTTGACTAAGAAGGTATATACACAATGCATGACTTTGTCCCTTAAGTTAGTAAACTTATTGGAATCTATATGTAAGAAATTCCTAAAGAAACTTTTCTCAACTTAATATGGGGTTACAATTACCAACATGGGATAATTCCAATAAAAGCCATAAGAAGATCTCATAAAATATATTGAACAATTTAAAGAATGCTATATAAACGTCTAGGACATGTATGATGAGATGAAACTAGTAAAGATTTGCATCCAAGGAATGTTTTCTAAAAAAGTTATATATTTAGAGAATTTCCTTATGCTCTTCTACTACACTAATAGAGACTGGTTGAAGAATTAATAACTTCATCGTAAGGTAACAAGGGGAAGGCAAAAGCTCATTCAATGGATAATGTTCGTGAATTGCATTTAAGACACTTTAAAAGTAATAGAAGGCCTAAAAATCATGTACGAGTAAACTTTATAAAAGCTCCTCCATATTCGTACTCATTGAGCATGGTACATACTATCCTTGATCATTGGTTATAAGTCGAGGACATCAAGTTACTAAAAGTTGATTACCAACCAATGTGCAAACAAGAGGAAGGATCTTAAATATTCTTAAAATTGCAGAATGGTGGACCAACCCATCAAGGATTATTAAAGCTCGAAAGGACATTATATGAGATGATTCAAAGTGGGGACCTTATCATCAAAGACAACAATGTCCAAAGCAACCCACTCTTAACCTACAATGCCCAGATGTTAATATATGAGTCTATAAATAATAATTTGTAATTCACTAGATAAAGAAGGCAATAAGAATCCTTACCATGGCACCTCAGTTAAAAAACATTCACCTTAGTCATCCTCTTACCAAGGTTACTTCCCTTAAGCTTAGGCAATACCTTAGCATCTTAGCTCTTACGCTATAAGCTCGTAAATGCTCTTACATCTTGGCTTTGAAGCTTTAAGCATAGGCAATTCCATGGCATCTCAGTTTCCATACTTTAAGTGTAGGCAATGCCCTCACATTGTAACTTTTATGCTTTAAACCTAATGAATGTGTTAGCATCTCAACTTCTACGCTTAAGCCTAGGCAATGTCTTCACATCTTAGCCTTTATGATTTAAACTTAGGCAACATGTTGGCGCTATAGCTTTTACACTTTAAACGCAAGCTGTGCCTTAGCATCATAGCCTTTGTGCTTTAAGCTTAGGCAATGTCAAGCGTCTCATCTCTCATATTATAAGCTTAAGCCATTCCTTAGCACCTATTTATTATGCTCTAAGCTCCAGTAAAGCTATAGCATATTAAGTCAAGTAATGACCTAGTATACCGCTGATTCTAAGCCTATGATGTTTTCTAAAGTTAGAGCAAAGCCTTTGTGTTCTCTTTAAGCTCATCATGAAATAATTTATTAGCTTGAAAGATTAAGCCATAGAGTTTCTCAACTTTGACATAATGTAAAAGGTAATAGATGACCCACTACATGGAATCAAGGTGATAAGCTCCTCTAAAGCACCTACAACTTTCTCAAAGATAAGAGAATTCTAGGTCCTTAAATAGCGACATAGCTCCTCTTTGTCACCTTGGGAAAACCTAAGCCATCTTTAATTTCTTGTCGTAATTAGATAGTTAGTGGCATGGTTCCACTGTACTCCTAGGTGTTCCAAGTTAGCATTGTTCCTTTCACTCTTCCCTAATACTTTAATGGTAGCATAAGTAAACAAGAAATATGGTGAGATGGAACACTTTCCCTTGATATCACCATTATATTAGGAAAATGCTTGTGTATCCCATTGTGATACATTAGTAACTAGGGGAGGAAAAGCATTAAAAGTTTATCTATCATTGTAACTTTCACTTTTCTAAGAGTAAGAGACTTTAGTAAGTCTTCATTCCAAAAAAGGAAGCAAATCTCATTGGTTTTGTAAATGCATTAGTAGGTGCATTGGTTATACTTCTCCTATATCATCATTGTTGATGATTTGGGATGGAAGGATAACAAGACAAAAAAAATCTCTACTATTTGTTTTAGTAACTTCATGATGCTAGCCTAGTATGACGTTTGTTGTATAGTGTCTTCATTTAGTATTTATTGTGCATAATACTCCTAAATGATGCTTGTTATGTGTTGTCTATACTAATATTTTGAGCTTATACTACTCTACAAATCCTATTATGTAGTATATTCATTTAATGCTTACAATGCGTAACACCTCAGCTAGATACTATGTGGTGATTACTTCACATGATACCCTTATATGGTCTTTAATGTATGTATAACAGCTCGTGACAATTCATTACCATGACATTTGCTCCCCAATACTTTATCTCTGATGGATTGTCGACTATTGGCCCCTCATACGTATGCACCTCTATGGCCTCTAATCACTAGCTAAAAGGACCAACTAATTGAGGACTAAGCATAGTTTATTGAAGAATGGTAGAAGAACTCCTTGAGGTCCCATCTAGGCCATACCCTACTTTATCCAGCTCCAAGTGTTAGACCTTCCCTATTAAATGTTGAGGCCGAGCTATTGAGTGCCTAGGCTAACAAGCTGAGTATCGAGGCTGTAGACCTTAACCATATAACATGATACCAATTACGTGGACTTCTATGTATTGAGGTGTTGAGTGCCGCATTCGACCGATCTCTATGTCAAGAACTCTCCAAATCAGCTTTAGCTCTTTAACCTGTTATTTCTACTACATAACAACATTTAACGTTTACTACTTATATCGAGCCAATGTTTTGCTACCACTTATCCTTTCATTTAACACTGTACTATTTTTCTTTTTTTGCCATTTGTCTTATTTACCCTTTTACATATGTATTAAGAATCCCTTTTTTATATATGCCTTTTTCGTAATTTTCCTTATTTATGATGTTACCCTAGTGACTTACTATAAATACTCCCTTCTCTTTGTAGCTGAAATATCTTACATTCCATACAGTAGTTAGTGAACCTTAGCATTAGCTTATGCGTTACATCAAGTGAAGTGTAGAGTCGTGTTGTATTTATAGGTGAGTCATATCCTTCGAGCAGCTTCACGTTTAGCTACTATACTCCATTTGTCAACCTTCCCACACTATTTTCTTTGATATTTCGAAAGACTCATTGGTTCTTATTTCCTATGGTAAGCCTTAGTAATAATTAAGTTTTTAGCCATATCATATAATCATAATATCAGAGCTTAAGGTTGCGATCGAAGGCTATATAGACTGGTTACTATTAGCATATTGTTCTATTTTACTTTGTTTTACATTAACGTTGTGTTCAGTAAAGGGGAATGGAATTGCCATTCCCCCTCCAATCCCCAACTAAGCCTACATTCCCTTGTTTAGTTGAGTTTAGGCTCCATAGAATAACAATTCTTAGAATGCTATGGTTGTGAAAAAAGTATAAATTAGATTCCTTATTAGATGTCAAGAATCCATATTCCCCAAACCCAGCATCAAATTTTTTCCACAACTGCCCTTATTACAATTAACAAATTACAACGCATACCTCCATACAGTAATCAACAACCAAGGTAAAGATGAAAGAAAACTTCTCTTTACGACCACCGTTGACATCAATTTGAGGGTTTCTCCATTTCGCCATTGACGTTGGTCGATCTTTTTCCAGATAGAGGAAGACTCTAAAGTTGTATGCCGAAGTCTATGGGAAAGCTTGCATGTTGTCAACTTCATCAATGAAAAATGTGTAAGTGTCGAAGACATCTGTATGAAAATTTCTACTGTCCTCTTTTTTATTCTTACCGCAAATGGATCTCACCTATTACTTTATGGGTATTTCATCGTAAGCACTAATTACAAACAAACAAGAAACAAATTAAAAATACAAAGCTTTTTTCCCTTATTTTTAAAATTTTTACATACAGAACCATTTCCAGATTTCAGATTTATTTAGTTGTACATCAATTTCCTTACGCTTGTTTGATTTGTAAGTTCAAAAATTGGAAGCTTTGCCCTATCCCAACGTATTATCTTCCGAAAATGAAAATCATTGTATAAACATTCTAACTTTAAATTTAGCGAACATCATCAAGTTAAATTTGCTATTCGGACACGGTCTTCATTTTATAATAAAGTAAGAGTTTTTAAAAAGTTGATTTTAATGCTCTTCTTACTTATGTTGCAATGTAGCTTGAAAAGGTTCTTACTTTATTTGTTAATTCTACATCGTTAGTTATCTTTTCTCATTTTGCTCTTTTGTTTTGCTAGTTTATGTCTTGGGGTACTTGCTTTCTTTTTTGCATTTCAATTCTTTTCAGTAATACCCTTTGTTGGTTGTTGATAATTCATAGTATGCTTTCAAGTGCTTGTTGTCAAATGTGATGGGGCTGTAAGGTCATGTCTCGAATGAGTTGTTTTTCCAACTTTCTATTGAACAATGATGAAAATGCAGTCAAAATTTTCTTTAGGAATGATGAATGGACAAGGTGGATAATGTGGTGAAATAAATTGCTTAGCTAGTTGAAGCTGGTGTTGGTCTCTATAGTTGTACGCCGGAATATTAGCGATGATCCGTTATTGGTCTACTTTCTTGCTAATTAAGGGAGATAGCTTATCCTTAATAGAACTAAGTTGACATAGACTCGATTAAAGAGATGTATTTATTCTTAAACCAGGGATTCATAAATTATGCCAAATCCAATTATTTTAGGCAGGTTTGTTATTTCAGTCCTTTATATACAATGTTAGCATAGAGCAAGTAGGTACACAGATCCATACTAAGTAGAGAATATAGCAATTTTTCTAAATGATATGGCATCCATTTGAATATGTTTTCACTTAGCCTATCATAACTGTAATACATAATTTTGAAAGGGTAATGGACTATGAACTCCCATGAAGCAACAATCATTACTTACTATTCTGCCAAATGTGTACATAAATTTAGCTTCACAATCCAATAGCTGCTTCAATGTATATGAGTGTTTTGTTCCATTGAACTCAAAGTTTTACTTTAAGATATTGCAAACTTGATTGTTTCATTATTAGTTTGGATTATGGTGGACAACAGTTTTTCCTAGTATAGAATAAAAAAATGTGATTCTAGCACAAGTTGGAATAGTGCATAAAATCATACATTTATCATGTCATGCATATATGTCTAGTACGGAGATCTAATAGGATGGTTTCAGGTTTTTTTTTTTTTTCTTATTTCTTTCTTTTTATAGAGCTGAGAAAGAATGGGATAAATAAGAGCAGTTGATCTTCCTTACTTAAGGGTGATTGATCCATATTCCTCTTCCACTTGAGTAAGTGCTACACCTACTTTGATTGCTGTTAGAATCTCTTTTTAGTTCATTCATTCCCGTAAATTATTTGTTGTGCATTCCTACAAAGCGTTTCTCAACATTCTTTGATACAATATATATTATATTTACGTCTTACTATATACCTAAATTATAGTAGCTAACATGCATATAAATTTAGAGATATCATTATTTTTTATTTCAATCCATGCAATATCACTTACACAGTATGTGTCATCATTTTGTATTTACATATATGCCACTCTTTAATCCCTATATCCAGTTCATAATATCCCATCAATATCCCATTTCTATAACCTAGACAAAAGTGTTTGGTATGTGTTTTCCAGGAGATGAACCTTTTTTTTGTTTTTTGCATATTAATTTGTAAAGGATACCTTTCTTAAGCTGTTATGGTATTAATGGTAAATTTTGAACTCTAAAATGACCAACTATGTTCTTTGCCAGTTTTCTATATTGAAGTTACGGAATCTATTGCTTAGGAAAGGTGATGCTTTATGATGAGTCCATATTAAAAAGAGTGTAAATAATTGCTTTATAATTTTTAATGTGTGAAAAGTAATTTCTTTTCTGAATTGTTTTCAAAGATTCTAATTTTATTGTTAAATAAACGCTTCTTCTTTTTTATTATTTTTCCCCCGCGAAGGAAGATGTTGGTTCCAAGTATACAAGGTACAAGTATGAGGTCATACAATTACGTTCTTTGACACAAGTTTTTAAGATATTTTGCTTACTATTTTCTCGTTATAGTTATGTTGTCGTAATTTAATTGGTTGATTAATTGTTTTTTTTTTCTTAACATTCTCATTGTTAAGAATTTAATTGAACCTAAATTATCAAAACATTGGTATTAAGCTCTTTTTCCTAAGATATGAAAAGCATAGGAAGTGATTTAATCTTTAAAAATAGGCAACAATTTTTCCATTTTCCATCATTATTTTACATAATAGTCAATGATGCATTAGTTACAACCTTTTACAACAGCTATCTCTAAAAGCTAACACTAATGTAATAATAATTGAAAATTGGAAGGACATGAGCATAAGTTATGACTCTTCTCTGAAAAATGCTACATAACATTTCAAGTAAAAGAAACAAACCCCTTATTGTCGGGTCCCATTGTTGAAGAGCTATTGTTTGGAAATTTAAATGATTGATAAATAACGAATTATGTCTCCTATTGAAGACTATGTAGATATTATAGAGTTCCTTGTTCATTTTTTATTTTTTTATTTTTGGCAAAACATTTTGTTGTGCCTCTAAGAATATGTAGATATTATAGGTGGTTGGATAGGTAGACCATATAGGGTAGTGGCCTATATACGAATGCGCATCATTATTTCTCCTTCAATCACTATCCTTAATTGACTTGTACGCATATTTTTAACTTTATTTTCAGTGGTCAATCAATTAACTTTCTACCAGAATGAATTACAAAGGAAAAAAAACCTGCATGCTTTATGGTAGTTTTGTGGCTGGAGTATTGTGATGTATTGTACCGTCTTATGATCTAATTGTACGCTTTGAACATACATTCATACCATCCTTAAGTCTGAACATACGAAATGAATTTCTACCGATACCGATAGTATATTAAGAGGCTAGTTCACAGTGATGATGTAACTTCATTGAGCAACTTAGGGTAGATCGGCACTCCTTTTTTAAATTATGCAAATTGTTAAAGAGTATGGGTAAGTTAAGAGTTGGTAGACATTTACTTGTGGATGAGCAAGTGGCTATGTTCTTGCAAATACTTACTCATCATGCAAAAAATAGAGTTATCAAGCATAACTTCAATCTATCCGGAGCAATCGTAAGTCGATATTTCCATTCCATTCTCAATGCAACACTTTTATAGACCAATTACCTCCTTAAAAAGCCAGAACCTATCACCGACTCTTGCTTAGACATCCAATGGAAGTGTTTCAAGGTATAACCTAATCCTTATAACGGTACTACATAATATTTGCGTCTTCTATATATAAGCTCTAAGTTATGGGATGCTAATTGTTTCTTTATCATGTAGAACTGTCTAGGTGCCCTAGATGGGACACATGTCTCTATTAAAGTGCCAATGAAGGATAAGCAAAGATATAGAACTTGAAAAAATGACATCGCGACCAATGTCCTGGGTGTTTATATACCATCTATGCACTTTGTGTATGTATTGCTGGGTTGGGAAGGATCTGCGACAGATAGTCAGGTTTTACGAGATGTAATAACTAGGCGAAATGGTCTACAGGTGGCCTAAGGTATCCCTTCTTATTTTAGCAAAGTCACAACTAACCCCATTTTTTTGCATCATTTGTACAAGCTGTTATTACTTAGTAAATGGTGGTTATCCGAATAGTGAGGGCTTTCTAGCACCGTTTTGAGGTTAGTAATACTACCTTAGTGAATGGTATGGTAGTTAGCAGCCAAGAACCTCATAAGAACTTTTCAATCTATGACACACCTTTGCTCGGAATGTAATAGAAGGATGTTTCGAACTTCTAAAGATGAGATGGGGTATTATAAGCAGTTTGTCATTCCATCTAGTAAGGATCCAAAACCATATCATCCTAGCCTGTTGCTTACTACATAACTTCATACGAATGGAGATGTCTCGTAACCCCCTAGAAGATGATGTTTCTAAGGTGGTGGATAACAATGTTAGCACGAGTGGTGATTTCATCATGAAACTTGCAAACAATGATGCATGGTCCACTTGGAGGTCACAGTTAGCAAGTGAGATGTTCGTCGAGTGGAGATCTATGAGGAAGAGATCTACTTAGTTTTCCCTTCTATTGTAATGAATATAAAAAATTTCCAATGGTAGCCATAGTAGCTTACATTTTCTAATGTTTTCATTGTTCTGTTATTAGAATTGTCGACTTTAGTCTAATGTGTATCAATACAAGTGTATTTATATGTATTTCTTTTTTATTTATCGTAACCCGAGTCATCTTCATAATGATATTATGTTGCTCAACATGTTCACTCATAAGGTTGTAGGTGGTTCAATGATTCTTAAACATCTACCCTTGTTAGTATACTAGTTGTTACTTCCTCTTCTTTGTTTTTTTTTTTTTCTCCTTTATATTGCAAGGATACATTAATGGAGGAGGTTCAGTCAACCTAACTCGATGGTAAGGCTGACAAGCAAACCAAGTGAAAGAAAATTGTTCTAGAGGATGAAGCATTAGTTGCCGCTATGGTGGACTTGTACAATAGTAGGACGTACAACGCCGATTGTAGATTTTGGTATGGTTACTTGGGCAAGTTGGAGAGCAAGCTAAGTGTCAGCTTGCTAAATAGTGGGTTGAAGGCAAAGCCAAACATAGAGTCATGAATCAAGACTTTGAAGAAGGATTAGAGCATCATATACGACATGGTGTACGGTATATCAACTAGTGGGTTCAGATGGGATGATAATCGGATAATGGTTGTGGTAAAGAAGCATGTATAGGACGCATATATAGAGCTATGAATAACAATCTACTCACCTAATTCTGCTTATATCATGAAAATTTTCCATGGTTGGCCATAGTAATAGTTAGAATACATTTCAAAATCTCATTATGTCTTAGGTATCTTTTCATGCTTCAATTGTGGAATAAATGAAGATATTTTGAGGGACCATTACAAGAAAATGAAAAAGAAAATGAAATATGGGATCCTTGACATTGTTTGAACTTGTTACAAGAAAGTAGTTATGTTTGGACATCCATAAACCCCTTTATAAGAATGCATGTAATTACATTCCTCGATTTGAGCATATGTGATTTTGCAATCTAAAGAATAGTAGATAGTAAGTTAATGCCTTTGATTATTCTATCAGCTATAGGTATATTCATGGAGTCCTCTTTGCTCTTTATATTATAAGATGATAATCCTTACAAATGTTGGAGTTATCTTCATGAAAGCCTAAAGTATATATTATGTGTAATAAAAATAGTTAAATCTATCTTTTTTTCTCTTTCAATTTCACTCTTGGGGCTTTGAAACATTTGTTTCACTTATGATATTGGCTATGTCCATGTGCTACGTTTTATGAATGATCGGTCATTTTGTGCTTAGTTGTTGTAATTGACTATTGTACACTCATCACTGTACAGAAAAAAAAAATGATGCCACATGGTTGGTGACATTATTTATTGCTTTGAATAAATATAATATATGTTGTGCTGATTATAGGTTTTACAGGTCTATCTCGTAATGAATGGACTGGTTGTTTTATTCTAACTTCATTTTGTTTCCTTTTTTTTTTTTTTTTTTGCTTTAGAGCCATCTTGCTGTATCTGGGTGGATAAATAAGAGCTTTCCATACTTAGCTAAATTGTCTATGATATATGGGAAAGATTGTGTAACCAGCTAAGGTATACAAACGACTAAGGACATACTAGAGGAGATAAACATGGAATAGGTAAAAGAACAAGATATGGTAGAAGAAATACTAGTACCATAGGGAGTAAAAGTGCCATCCATCTACCAAAGTGTAACTCGACCTACTTCAAAGAGGAAGAGATCGGCGCATGTAGATGAGGGAATGCCTAAAATGATGAGAATCTTTGAAGAAGGAATGAAGGATATGAAGTCTACCGTCTATGAGTTAGTGCGTACATTAGCAACTGATAAAACAATAACCAACATGAAGATATTGAGGAACTTCCTGGGTGATGTTAAAGGCTTGAGTTGAGGTGAAATTTATACCGCATTTCTTAAACTTCCCGAAAGGCCATTTAGAGTTGTCATCCTCTATAGCTTACCACCTGAAGAGTGATTAGACTACATCCAAGAGTGCTTGTATGATACGTAAAGCTGAAAAAAAGTGAAATGTTTTTCTTTTTGGTGTTTTGTGTTTTTTGTACATATGGGTGGTGATTTACCATAAGTACGTGATGTTGTTGCATGGAGGTGATCATATCTGATGTTAGGTTTCCTTTTTTTTTTTTATCTAAGTAAATATTGTACATATACAATACGCAAATTTCAATTATGAAATTGTATATATAGTCTATGGTGACCTTTAGGACATATATGCATAACTTAGAAAATGCAGTATAATGGTGTCATAGTTATATTCTGTCCAGGTCATGTTAATGCACCCACTTTGTAGTTACGCCTTGACATTGACATGGTGCGACTGGATTATATATGTCATATGATATCTGACATTTATGCCTATATTTTGTTTGTACTAATTATTGTAACTTATTTAATTTTTAATTATTAGGTATATATTGATTTATAACAAATAGATTGAAAGCATTCTTTGGTTTTAAAAAAAATATTGGAAGCATTTGATTATCAACAGAAGTATAATTTGAATGGGTAAAAAGTATAGTTTAACACATATTGTAGTTTATCAATGTTATATTGCTATTCTAAAAAAATGCTAGTATTAATACGACTGGAGTATATATGGCCTTGTAAACTGACATCCCAAAATTAAAAATGATGTTTGAGATGCTCAATCTAGTATTCAATATTTAAGGAGAATCATGAATTAACATTGTTAGTTCTAGAAAAAATGGCTTCTCCTACATCTAGTATCAAAATTTTACACTAAGCTAAACTTTACACTATCAAGACTAACTTTAAAACTTAACTCGTATGATGAAGAATTTATTAGTTATGAAAAAATCATCATAATAATTTTGACTAGTCTTTATATTAGAGGTCGCATTCTTATGCATGTAGTATATTTCTTCTAAGTTTGACCTAATTAGTAATTGGATGGAAAAATAATAGCAACAGTAATAATGTTAATCTGAAGTTTTTCCTCCTTACATGTTCTACAATGGTAAGCTAAATTACTATCGGTGATACGAACTTGCACATGGTTTCCGAGTATGTAGGGCAATAACTTTGATAAGCATAAATCACAAAATACTTTTTAGCTACATTTAGGTATAAATTGACCATAATTGTATTTATTTCTCAAGTTCTTAGTAATTCATTGTGTGATATATCAATTTTAGATTATTCAAAAGTAAAAGAGATGAAATTCAACAAGAACAAGGAGATTTAGAGCTTTCACTACCGTAATAAAGGAATAATGATAAAGGAAAATCAATTGAGACTCATTACAGGCGTGATAAAAAAGAGTTTGAGTGTTCAATGTTTGTCACTCCCTCTATCATGGCCGTAATTAAGAGAGTGATCAAGATTAAAGCTATTTTTCTACCTGTTCATTACGATCGTGACTCCACCTCAGAAGGATGATCACGTCCTCAATCATGGATGTGATGAGATAGAATGTTTACGATGAGAAGATCACTCATTGAGTCACGGACGTGATGGGAGTGGACATGATGATTCTTTTTAAAGTTGTTTCATACAAATTGGTGCATGTAACGAGTCTACACACTAGGAGGTGTATTGAAGTGGTGTATTTTGAGCCTTTTGACAAGAAAAATATAAATACGCCATAATGTTCAGATAAAGGAGGAGATTGGATCATACATCCATTCATACATCTTTGTACCTATTGTATTTTCGATTATTTTCTTTTAGTATACTTTTTAAGTGTTGTACCCAATACCTTTACCGGAATTACTCAAGAGAGACAATGGGAATTCGTTGTTCGTGTATTTGTCAAATTTCTATAGTGGAATTCAAAACAGGGTTGTATTCTTCTACTTATTCTATGTTAATTTCTTTGTTATTTGTGCATTTTATTGATGTGTTTTGTTTCTTCATTATGTATGAGTAGTATGTTAAGACTTGTTACATCACTTAGTATGATCAAGTGCATGAAATAGTGATTTCTTGATAAATGTTAAGTCCGATGAATTGTACTTAATGGATTTAAGTATTGTATAGTGCACAGCATTGACTTAGGATGGATTTCAATAGAATATATTGAGAGACAATTCGACTAAATAGATCTAATTTATTGGAACAACTTACTCCTGATAATAGAGATATTATTATGAAAGTTGCTACATCCTTAGGGAAATCAATACATTAACATGGCATTAATGTAATCTGAGTTGGCTGTTAATTAGGAAAAGATTCCAATAGACACAATTAGGATTAAAAGTAAGTAGTTTTGAAAAGAATGCTTACATACTGTAATTTCCCGTAGATAACAAGTATTAAGACAAAAAGTATTTTCGTAATATTATGCTAAGTGATGAAGCAAGTTTGCATGTTAAATGTGTTATTAGTAATTATTTTGTAACTATTTTGTTAGTAGCATTAATTTTTAGATTAGTGTACTTTAGTCAACAATTTAGAGTTTTAATAATTAATCGCTTGATACATTAGATTGCTAGATAATAGGAAGATTAATTAGTACTAGTTTCTATAGTCGTTCCCAGTGGAGATGACCCTATACTCATCCATTCTATAAAACGATAGGTACACTTGCCTATTGAACTAAGTTAAGGATAGAATATAAGAATTTAATTTGTAAAACTTGGAAGCTCTTAATTAGAGGCGATTAAACTTCTACATGTGAAAATGTTAGCTTACATAAGGGTCATTCGAGAAAATATGAAAACAAGACTAAATTTCATATAATTTCTCATTACATGGGACACAATAATAATTAGACATGATCCAAAAAAACATACAAATCATTTCACACCATATAAAATATAGTTCGTTAAAGTAGGTTATTGGTAAACAAAATCGTAACCATGGCTATCGTTTGATGATAGCAGTTGATAATTTAATCAAGGTAAGCATTGATGTGCCATGTCAAACCTATGCTACCTATTATGTCTAATAAAAGTAATGAGTGTTGCAATGCTCATGAGCAAAGAGATACACAATAACGCTTGTAAGATCTTTTGTCAACTACTAAGCGATGTACACAAAGATTTCATTTGATGAATGCAACTCCGTTCTTAGTTTCATGATAACTTCCTTGTTCCTTATTTGATTGATCTCTAATTGATGTTTGAACTGATGAAGATGCTTGAGGACCTTCTTCCTAAACATCAAGCCACACCACATGATGGTGGATCTATCCACTTAAAGAATCGGCAACCCGCCCCATCCTATATGTCAAATGGATTTTAGATGTTCGACAAGGAGGAATAAGTCAAGAAAGTATACGTAGATATGAGTCACATGCATACCTAATACTTTGGACACCTACGAAATCTTCTTTGAAACGTTTAGGCCTATCAAAAAGATACTACGGTAGTCTTATTCCCACAAAGGCAAATACCGTTTATGCATCCCCCAAATTGAGAAGTCGAAGAATTTGATGCATTAGACATCATAATGCTGTGTTGCACCCTTCACTACAGGCCATTTGTTAAATTAGCAATAATAATGGAGATAGTTCTAAGTTGTAGCGATGTGAAATAAATGTAAGTTGTAGCAGTTTTATCATTTCCTATCATTTTATGCTCAGACATATAACCATAGAAGTACAAGAATATAGTAAAAATTGCATACTTTGAACTTAATACAACCACATGAATGTAATAAATAGGTGGCAAAGGATATTTAATTATAGAACGAGTTTTTTCATTCTTAGGGGAAAAATGTAATATAGATTTGGACATTCCTTAGAGGGTAAAATTCCATATAACATTTCATAAGGTAACTATAAGCACATTAACTAATTACAATAAGAATATTGTTAGTGAGCACTGTTTATAGTGAAAGTAGCTAAGCAAAATATTCTTTAAGATATTTCACCTTCATAAGTGATATATAATAACTAATTAATTAACCTAAACCTAATTTACGTAATTCCATTGTAATGAAAATTTAAAAAACAAAGCTCCTACAGAGAACTTTCCCTCATTATTAAAAGACCAATATGTAGTACGTCAAACTTTTTGCTTTCCATTGCAGATTAGGGGATTACTAAAAACAACTTTTTTAACATCATCTCTCCTTTTAATACAACATTAAAGAAGGTCTTACTTAAACAAAAATAGGACAGCAACATTTCCAATCACATTACAGTATCGCAATCATGATTATCAAATAATCAATAGTAGAAACATAAGTTGAGCAACGACTTCCTCATTTGTTATACATATGCACATATATAAAGAAGAGATCACTTGAACAACATACCTCGGATGAGATCTCTATGGCTGATCAACGGATTCCAAGATGGGTCGGTTTTGTATCTATCATTAAGTATGAGAATGATAAGACACACAACTTGTGCCTCAACCTGATGAATACAAGGCATGATTTCTTAAACTAGATGTAAGCACATTAGATGGATACAATCAAAAAGTAACCTTTAAGGGAATACATTTATAACCATGTGAGTCTTTTGGCACTTGTACCAACAAACATGAATGTACATGAGGCTAAATGGATCCTTTCGTTTTTTCATCTTCTTACTTTCCCTCAATTTATGAACTAATGACTAAGGTTGGTTTGAAATTTGGACAACTTTATGCCATTGTATGAGGTTATCCATATCCTTATAATTTCACTTACATTGATTATGGAAATCGAAATAATATAAATACGAAAATTCCACACCCATGCATGATGATTACTTTTCCTTAATACCATACACATGCTCAAAAGAGATGTGAAAGAAGGGAATACTTCACTGCAACAATAGACTTATACAAATCTTATTCTGTTTTAGTTGACAGAACTTCAAAGTTCCCCAACAAGTTGGTTGAAGGTAAGATTGAATGATGGAGAAGGTCATGTCATTGAAAGAAGATTTAGAAGCATGGCTGGTAGTTTAATGTACATTATCAACTCAGTGGTAGATATAGTAATTGCTATGAATCTTATATCAAGATTTATGAATGATCTAATGTAGCACATGAAGGTGCAACTAAAAGAATTATAAAATACTTAGCTGGTACAATGCAACTTAGACTATGAAATGAAAGAGGAAAGAACCTTGAGTTGCATGCCTTTTCTAATAGTGGTTAGGGTAATTCCATGGAAGACAAAGGGAGCATATCAGGATATGCAGTTAATCTTCGTTCTAATAGCTTTTCATGTTGCTCAAGAAAGCAAGTCATTGTTACTCTCTCATGCACAAAGATAGAGTATGTGGCTGCAACTGCAACAACATAGCAAGGTGTATGGGTCATGAATATAATGAAATTTCTAAAGCAAGAAAGCATTACATATTGTAATCTTTTCTGTGATAGTAAATTAACACTCATGTTAGCTAAAAATTCAGGGCAATAAGGAAGAATAAAACATTTTGACACAAGGTTTCACTGCATATGGGAATTACTTGAAAAAGGAAGAGTGAAATTACAGCATTGCAAATTTGATGAGCAGGTAGTTGATATTCTTACCAAAGTGTTGCATAGCTCAAGCAAAATAAAATGAGTTTCATCTATTTCTTCCAGGACTAGTAATTTATTCCTATAAGAACTTATAAGTTCTAAGGTATTTGGTTTACATTTTGGTTTGCCATTACTTACCTTTCACACTCATTCTTACCTCTGATCTGTCGTTTTGTTTTTCAAGTAGATTTCACCTACTTTATGTCATGTTTTTAAGTATTTCTATCAAGTGTTTTTACCTCTTAAAATTTGATAAATTTGATGTAATACTAAGTTATAAATTTGGTCTCATGTGAAACTAAAAATAAGCAAATAAAATGCTAATTTATTTTGAGATAAAGGCAAATCAATAAGTCACAAGCTTTGCATTTTTTTTTCTTGCTATAATAGGGAGTTGTTTTTTTATAGGCCATAAAGCCAATGAATACAAGCCTACAATCGTATCTAAAAATCAACAAAACTAATTCATAAAATGAAGGCTTTCATAACAGCCACTTATTTAAATTGTAGAAGCCATTTCAATTCAAAAAATATAACTAACAAGTGTTGAAATAGTCTAACATCCTTTATTAGAATCTATTAAGGGAAACTAAGGAGTGAAACCAAAAAAAAAAAATGAAAGAAAAATCTTACCTCCAATTTAGATAAAGATGAACATAGTATCCTAGGGGAAGGTGGGAGAGAGAGAGTCGTGGTAGAGAAGATTCACTTGTCCTTATCTTTTCTTTCAACTACTTGTCAAAAGGAAAAGAGAATTAAGCTTTATTTTAAGCGATGTAACCTAGTTTTGGAGTTGATTCTCTATAAATATACATAGCAAGAACATTAACCAAAAACACAGACCATGTTTGCATCCAATGAGAATGAAATGCATACAATACATTTTATTAAAACATTCAAATGAACAACAATTCCAGACGAAGCTTGCAAGTCAACATGTATCACGTAAGGTTGGTCATACATGGGGGTTTGATAAAACAAAACAATGACGAATTGCCATCATTGATTTTAGCAAGGGCATGTGTTTTCTCAGTGAGAGGTTAGACAGAAGTCTTTTCATAGATGCATTTCATGTTCTTCAAAAGGCTGAAATAGAATCAGTATGACCTAAATATATCTTAGCCTACTTTTCATTTCTTAAATTATAGTCATTTAAACCATCATGCCATTAGCCTTAAAATCATAACATAATGGACTTGCCAATTAAGATGTCAACAACTAAGATTGATATTTAATTATTGAAGAAGTTTTATCTAAATCCATAAACAAAGATGATTTCTTAACATTAGAATTGAGGAGAAGATGGGAATCAAAATCTACTAACCATAAATTGCAAGGAAACTTAGTACTCGACAATCTTTAGGCATACAAAAAAGACAAAAACTTAAGTTAAACATCTGTTCAAAGTTAAGAGACCTTTTAAGAACACATTAAAATGCTTATCAATTTTTACATGTCCTCTTCCTTTACATTCTAATTTCCAATATATTTGTAATATCGGAAGCAAAGTAGTAAAGGTTACCTCGATGAGTTTTACCACCAGCAATGCAAAAGCTTTTCTTTAATAACATCATGTGTCCTTTTAATATGACATAAGAAATCTACCACTTATACAAAAATAGGACACCGGCCACTTCCCACTACATTTCGATATAAAAATCAGTACTATCAAGTAATCAAAATCAGAAACATAAGTAGAGAAATGGGTTTCCTGATTTTCATACATATGTACATACATATAAGGATGAAATCACTTGAATAACGTATGTCGTGCGAGTTTCAAGTATGCGTTCAATAGATTCCAAGTTGGGTTGGTTCTGTAGAGAGAAAAGGGTAAGAGATTAACACGTTACACGACTTCTACCTCCAACTCTTGGTTACAAGGTGTGAAAGATGGACCCAATGACAACAAAAAAATTGGTTACGCGATTTAATTCTAAGGCTTTGACACGTAAGATCTGGCGATTGAGGCTCCTTATTAGTGAAGGGACATGAAGTGCGTAGTGTAGAATCCTAGCTCTGGCTTAGATGTTGCTGTAATCAACTATGGGTGGTGCTGGATTGTCTGTGGTTAAGGCTTCCTACAGTAATCGAAGATGAAGAAGCTGGGATGATGTACTCTTCTAGCTAACTTAAGTTATCTTTGTAACTCATTTATGTATTTTTATTTGACCAAAGGTATTTTCGGGATTTAACATTCTATTCATTGTGTATTCCACATTGATTTCGTGCAAGTAAATAGAGTTTTTCTAAACACGGTCATTAGTTATTCACTTCTTATCACCCCTCTATTCCATTCCTTCATAATTGCAATTCCATTCCCTTACTATTCCATTCCATAAATTAAACGTGTCGTAAAAGAATAAAGTAAGTCCACAGTCACTGTTGTTTAGTGATTTTCTACAGCGTGTGTGGAAAAATCTCGAGTGGAGTGTTTCTTAAAAGTTTTATAGCTGGAATGTTGAATCCTAGCATTGAAGGGGAGATTAACAATGTCGAAAGTGATGCTCATGATCGTAGTCATGTTACTTAACGAACACTATGTACAATTGATGAGCAGATACAAAACCTTACTACTTTTGTGGCCAATTTAACTGTCTCAATACAAAGAGTCATAGAGATTAAGCCGTAAGAGAGGGATAAGATGATAAGGCAAATGGATGAATAGCGAGCTCTAGAGCCAATTCTTGTGGACTAAGGTCTACCTTGATATGCCGATAAGGTTGTGAAAAGGAGGCTCGAGTTGGTTGAAGTTGAGGAGTTTGATGAGGAAGAACAATACGATGTTGTTGAGGAGCATGACCTAAGGGCACCTCGAGGAAATAGCATCTCAAAGTGCAGATTCTTAGTTTTAATGGATCCAATAGTGCTAATGACTACTTAAATTGGGAGGAAAAGATCAAAAAGATATTTGACTTCTATAACTATGAGGATGTTGTTCATATTAAAGTAATTGCATTAGAGTTTTCTGGATATGCAGCAATGTGATGGAAAAAATTGTAGAACACATACCAAAGAGCACGCCGTGAGATTCGAACATGGAATGAAAGAAGACAGTTTTGAGAAACCGGTTTTTCCAGAGTACTATGAATAAGACACCTTTCAATGCCTCCAAGATTTGAAACAAGGCAACAAGTCAGTAGATGATTATGTACAGGAATTCCAATTGTTGATGATTCAATGTGATGTCGATGAACCTAAGACCCAAACCATAGTTTGATTCATTTCTAGGCTCAAGATTGAGATTGGTTATATTGTGGAGCTATAGAGACGTGAGAGCCTAGATTAGGCCATCTAAGTGGCATAAAGGGTTAAGAGGTAGAAGCAGAGCCAAATTAGCCCGAAGTAGCATGCCGAACTAATTAAACTATGGCCAAGCACTGAACAGTTTCGAGGTAGACTAACAAGGATAAGTGCGGAGTTGACCCGAAGAAGGCTAAGGTAAGGTTCAGGCCAAGGAACCTGAGGTCCAAAGAGACTAAGGTCAGAGCTCAAGAAGGAAGACCCAACAGATCAAATGCTTTAAATGTCTTGGTTATAGATACATGGTTACTTAATGTCCAAACTAATGTATCATGATGATCAAGGAAGACAAGCCTCAATTCTAAGTGGAGAGTGCTAGTGAAGGAAAGGAGGAGGTAGAAGTTGGCCCAATGCTAGAGGAGTTTCAGGAAGACCTCGATGCTCTTACATCTCTTAAAGTGGGAGCCAAGTACTATTTTGTTGTGCATCAATCTCTCAGTACTTTTATAACCAACAAGAATATACAAAGGGAGAATCTCTTCCACATGAATTACCGAGTAAATGGCAAGCTATGTACCTTGATCATTGATGGAGGAAGTTATACCAAAGTTATAACGTAGGGAGTAGTCAAGGCTATGAAGTTGTCAACCTTTCCATACCCTAAGCTGTATAAGATTTACTAGCTGAATGAGAAGGGATGTTTACCCATTGTTGAGTAGGTTAGAGTACCGATTGCCATTAGCGATACGTACAAGGACGAGGTGTTGTATGACATCCTTCCCATGTGCACTTCACACATCTTACTCGACTGACGCTAGCTATTTAACTTGAAGGTATTACATGATTGGTATAAGAACATCTACATGTTCCAAAAGGATGGGAAGAAAGTTATACTGACCCTTATGAGTCCTAAGGAAGTACAGGAGGTACAAGATAAGGTTACCAGATCACTATAGCGGAAGTCTTTAGTGATTTCTCAAGCTTAATTTTCCAATGAAGTCAAGGCCAAGGAGTGTATGCTCCTTTTAGTCAGGAAACTTTTAGAGTTGAGAGAAGCCAAAAGCTTACCTATTAAAGTATAGATAATACTATAAGATTATGCCAACCTATTTCCGGCTGAGATGCCAAAAGCCTTACTACCTTTAAGAGGCATTAAACATTGCATTGACCTTTAGCCGGAAGTTATACTACTGAACCAACCTGCCTATAGGCTCAATCCTGAGTAGGCAAATGAGTTGAAGAAACAGGTGGACAAGTTGGTAGATCGTCGATATGTTCATTAGAGTATGAGCCCCTATACTGTATTAGTGCCAAAGAAGGATAGGTCGTGAAGAATGTAAATTGATAGCCAAGCCATTAATAAGTTACATACTACTTGCATCTTTTCAAAGATTGACCTGAAAAGTGGCTATCATTAGATATAAATGAAGCCTGGCGATGGAGGGAGAACTCCTTTCAAAACAAAGGATGGTCTATTTGAGTAGTTAGTGATGCTGTTTAGTCTAACAAATGCATCAAGTACTTTTATGCAGCTCATAAATCATGTCTTAAGGACACTGATTGGCAAATGTGTAGTAGTTTATTTCAATGACATTTTACTCTACAATGTTGATCCCATCTCCCATATTAGACATCTAAGATTGGTATATGACATTCTTTATACCGAGAGATTATTCAGCAACTTAAAGAAATGCGTATCTTGCCAGAGCAAGGTCGTATTCCTCGAGTATGTTGTTTTAGAGGGAAGAGTCCGAGTTGATAATGAGAAAGTCAAAGCTATACTTGAGTAGCCTATGTAAATTAATGCTGCTGAAGTCACGAGCTTATATGGTCTTGCTTCGTTCTACCAGAGATTCATTTGGAACTTCAGTTCCATAATGACACCATTAACCTAACTGACTAGGAAGAACTCTAAGTTTAAGTGGTTGCAAAAAGCTCAAAAGAGTTTTGAAGATGTAAAGTCTAAATTGACATCTACTCTAGTGCTCGCCTTGCTAAATTTCGAGAAAGTTTTTAAGGTAGAATTTAACATGTTTGGAGTCAGCATTGGTGATATCCTTATGTAGGAGCACTGACCTATTACCTATTTCAGCAAGAAACTTAGAGGAGTTATCCTGAATTAATCGATATATGACAAGGAGTTCTATGCCTTTGTCTAAACACTACAGAACTAGCAACATTACTTATTGTCAAGAGAATTTATCATCTACTCATATCATGAATCTCTCAAACATCTTCAATGGCAACAAAACCTTTCTTAGCATCATGCCAACCGGGTTGAACTATTGGAATCCTTCTATTACGTCATTCGGTATAAGAAAAGGAGCACCAACATTATGGTTGACGCTCTTTCTCGTTGTCATACCTTCATTACTACAATGTAAGCAAAGGTACTTAGATTTTGCACCCTACCCAATCAGTATAAGCATGATCAGTATTTTGGGCCCTTAGTGGCCAAGTGCAATGTTGGAGGAGTTGTAGATGAGTTCTACTTGAGCTAAGGGCTCTTAATGAAGGATAAGTAGGTTTGTGTGTTGAATGGTTTGGCTAAAGAGCTACTCGTTCAAGAAGCTCATGCTAGTGGCTTAGCCGGCTATTTCAAAGAAAAGAGAAGGGCTAAACTATTGAAAGAATATTTCTATTGGCCTAAGATAATGAAGCACGTGTATTGAATTCTTAAGAGGTGCAAAGTGTGTAAACATACAAAAGGAAGGAGAGAGTCATATGGAGAGTATACACCCTTACCCATACACAAGTGCCCATGGACCGGCCTCAGCATGGATTTCATGCTTAGCCTTCCCCGAACGCTGAGAATACATGACTCAATTATGGTAGTAATCGATCGGTTCAACAAGATGAGCCACTTCATTCCCTGCTACAAAACTAATGATGCTTCATTTGTCGCCCATCTCTTTTTACAGGAAATTGTACGATTGCATGAAATTCCAAGAAATATTGTGTCTGATTATGACTCAAAGTTTACGAGTTTCTTCTAGAAAACCCTATAAAAGAAACTTGACACTAAGCTTATGTATAATACTTCTTGCTACTTTCATACAGATGGCTAGATCGAAGTAGTAAACAGGACAATCAATAGCCTCTTGCAAGTAGTTATTAGGAAGAACTTATATGATTGGGATCTATGCTTACTTGTCATTGAGTTCGCTTACAACCGATCAGCTCACAACTTGATAAGAAGGTCACCTTTTAAGGTCATCTATAGACTTAACCTGAACCTACCTTTGGATATGGTAATTAGCCTAACTATTCAATGGGAAAGTCAATTTGGCCTGCAGTACATTAAGGAATTCCAAAAGTTGTATCAAAAGATTGCTGAACAACTGGTATAGACTATAGCCTGACAGATGGTGCAAGGCAGTCGAGGAAGGAGACAAATGGTTTATAGCCTTAGAGACCTTGTTTGGGTCTATCTTAGTAAGGAACGTTTCCCTATGAAGAGAACGAACAAGCTTTCCCCCAAGTTAGACAGACCTTTTAAGATCCTCCAGCACATTAACGATAATGCCTGATATGAGGCAAGCGCACCTATCAGTTTTAATGTAGCAGATGTGAGTCCGAGTCAATCCCTCAGAGATTTTGAGTACTAATATTAACTTTAGCTTTATTATCTAACCGAAAAATTGTGTCGAGTTGAATGAATTAAAAATACTGAAATTAATAAACTAAACTAATTATGAGACTTAACTAAGCAAATTAGAAAGCAATAAACTACGAACGACTTCAAATATGCAATAATGTATTTAGGAATTATTTCCCCTAGTGTTTAACATGTAACCTTTTTAAAATATATCCAATTCAATTTCTATTATTTTTTACCGGAGGGATTCACAATTAAAGCTAATATCTTTCTCAAGCATATTAACCCTAATCCTAAATTATTTACCGGAATCTCTTCACTTAGTAATATAATTTAGAATTGCATTAGTGTGTAATGAATTCCCATGCAAACAATCAACTTTCCGGAAGAAACATGTATCTTATCTCTAAGTATACATGTAATTCTCTTCAATTATGCCTAGATCTAATTACACATGCAATTTCTCAATTAACATGCATAATATCATATATTGACACTCTAGAATTATCAATCCATAATTAACGACATCATTGAATCAAGAAAAGGTAGAAACTTTATTGAAATTATAATTCAATCGAAGGGTTACACGAAACCCTAGGTTCCATAATCCTAAATACTCTAATTCTAAGCTATCATAACGAATCTAAAAACGAGTTTCATCAAAAACGTAAAATAAAGCATAAAACCCCTCTTGATTTGATGAACAATCTCTGTAATCTTGAAATCGATGTCGTTCTTGCTTCTTGATTAATGTTCTTCTCCAATCTCCTCTCTTCTCTTGTGTCTCTTGTTTCTGTAATGTCTCTCCTTTTTTTTTTTTAAACCCTAATATGTCTTTTTATAGTGTATCAAAAAGATTTTGTTTTCGTCACCCGACATGGCCTGGGACATGACTGTATCCCCAGGTCGTGTAATTTTCTGCACTTAGGCAAATTTTCTGCACAACTTCAAAAATTCATAACTTCTTCATTTGAACTCGGAATTGAGTGAAACTTGATTCCTTTTCTTCGTTTTCAAGCCTAGAACGCGTTTAAACCCTGAAATCAACATTTTACTCAATTAAGTATCAATTTTTTTAAAGAAAACCAAAAATGTGCGGAAAATACTATAAAATCACCCTATGAAATATGTTTAAAATTAGAGTTATCAATGCCTATGAGCTTGAGCTGCCTAACGGATATGAAGTATTTACTATTCTTAATGTTATTGACTTAATGCTCTATGTACCCGATAAAGAGAGGAGCCAATATTTGAGGGAAAATCTTTACTAACCTCTAGAAATTAATGGACTTCCAACTACTAGCCCCCTCACATGCACGTGCCTCGAGTCACTAGCCAAAAGGATTCTCTTTGACCAGCTTGCTGAGGATAAAGCACGGTTTACCAAAGAATAGTGGAAGAACTCCTTAATGTCCCGTGTAAGCCATACCTTACTTTGTCCAGCTCCAAATGCTGGACCTTCCTTGCTAAATGTCGAAGCCGACATGCCAAATGCCTAGGTCGACAAGCCAAGTGTTGAGGTCAAGTACCTTAACCATACAATATGATACTAATCACGTAAACTCCTTTATGTCAAGGTGCTGAGTGCCACGGCTAACTGATCTTTATGCTAAGAACTCTCCAGATTGACCTCAACTCTTCAACCTATTATCTTTACTACACAGTGACATTTAACGTTCACTGCTTATATTGAGCCAATGTTTCGCTACCATCTATGCTTTCACTTAACAATATATTATTTTTTTCTTTTTATCATTTGTCCTATTTACCCTTTTTCGTATGTACTAAGAATCTCTTTCTCATGTATACATTTTTTTAATTTTCCTTATTTGTAATGTTGCCCTAAGAACTTATTATAAATAGTCCCTTCTCTTTATAGTCAGAATATCTTACATTCCACACAGACATTGAATATACTTGTTCTTGTGAAATATTCATTTCCAAGTCCATTTTTATATACTCTTATCTAATCTCGCTAAGTAACTCAAGATTAGTGACGGGTGGAGCTTGGCATTAGCTTATGCGTTACATTAAGTAAAGTATCGAGTCATGTTGTGTTCATAGGTAAGTCATATCCTCTAAGCAACCTTATGTTTAGCTATTATATTCCATTCATTGACCTACTCATATTATTTTCTTCGATATTTTGAAAGACCTGTTGGTTCTTATTTCTTATAGTAAGCCCTGGTAATAACTTAGTTCCTAGATACATCAATCTCCATAAAGGACCTTAGCATGATGCAAATCTTCACTTTTAAGCTTCATCATATGATTCCATTATCTAGCTAGCTGCATGAGGAGATTAGATTAGTGGTAGTTAGCTATCAAGATGTGCTGATTGGTCATTTTGTTTCACCACTTTAGTAGTATAATTTCTTTCTTTCCCTTATGATCAATGACATAGTATCACTTTACCATTAAAGATAGTTGTGAGCCTCAATGAGAACAAAATTAGTTTTATAACCATACTCATAGAGGAAAAACACGGGGAAAAACTTAGGAGTTTGAGGGGGATGATACATGCTACAATATATTAATAAGTAGTAGCTACAAGAAAGGCAAAACACAAGGGATCTATTATTAAAAGACAAAACACAGCCAAAAAAAAAAAAAGGAAAAAGAAAGAAAGGCAGAACATGTGTAGCATTCACTTAGGATTAACTACATGATGAAAGGGATCTTTTATTATATATCCTAGCCTTCTTCCTCTTTTATTCCTCCTTACTAAACAAATTCAAAACCACTACTATTATAAGGAAAACACCCATAATCACTATGACCATCAACCACATCTTGCTCTTTTTAGTAGCACCATTGGGATCTTGCCTCTATAAAACTACAACAAAGAAAAAATTGAAGAAAAGCATTAATAGATGAAATGAAAAATAATGAAGGGAGGTAGATGGTGAGTACCATTTGTTATGCTCAAAACTTAAGGAATCGTAATAGTTCTACCATGTAAATTAACCTAAATTAAAAGCTAGCCACTACAATCTACACAATAACGTAGGTAGAGTTTACACAAAGCGAACCCAACTCAACCACTTTAAGGCATCCAATTTAATACTTGTTTGATATAAACTTGCAGTGTAATATTTTAAAATATCTATTAAAAACTAACTTGTAGAAAATAATGATACTAATTAGAAATTTTACATATCATATGGAATACAAAAATCATGATACTAACAAGAAATTTCGAAAAGATTATATTGGTATAAAAAGATAATGTGACTAGTAGAGACTTTATAAAAGTCCATGAGTTTACAAAATGTAGAATACATATCAATAGTTGAAAACTAGAAAGTCAACTAAGGAGACTCTATTAGTTCTCCTAAAAGTTAGTAAAGTTGATAGACAAAAGAACAATTCAACCAATTTGTCTTAAACCTCACTTCCTAACTTTGTTCTCTAATCTTCTAGAATTTGAAGATGTGTTTGCCAATTCTACTTTAATCTTACAAAACAACTATAGAGGGATAAGTAACAATTTGCTCAGCAAGTGAGACGGAGACAGAAGTATGTATCTAACATAGATTAACCAGGGTTTTCAAGCAATTTAATTAGGTGCAATACAAATACAAGCAAGTATTATTACATGATGTTATTCGAATTAGAGAAATTGTGCTTACTCTAATTCGGTTGGAGAAGTTTAACGTCTCACATACGAATCAAAACCAAATCGGTGCTTGTATAATGGACAACACCCTCCACCCAAGACTACCTTTAAACCATAACCCCTAACCTTATCGCAATCTCCTTTCTTGTCACTTATTTCGACTAAGGGTAAGGAAAGGATCATTCAACTATCCCCATTAAAAGATTCGCATTTGGCCCAAGAATCTTAGTTGTTCCCCTAGTAGATTGCAATGTATGTCAAGTTAGAAATTAGGTCAAGTTAGAGTTAGTTTGCTTTTAAGGTGATCGGCTAATTTTAGTCAATTCAATCAATAAGAAATCACAACGCAAGAAATTCATAAGCACAAATCCATAATAACATAACATTTTTCAAGCACATAAGCTACATATGCACAATTAGCTAACTAACAACCATAAGCAAATCCATACTAAAGCTTCCAAGTATTTTAAATAACACTTTGAAATTTGATGAAGCATTGATTTTACCTACTTGAACATATGATGCTCGATAATCTTATATGTTGGTTTCATCCGCTTTAGTTTACCCGTAAATATTGAATATAATTACTTTAGTTTTACTAAATATAAAGTAAATGAGTTCATTTTCATAGTTTAAGTGTGGTTGTGACTTATGTTAAGTAAGTTAAGCAAGCTTTGTACTAAGTATTAACTTACTATTGAAGTCTTTAAACAAGATTTCAAAGACTAGCATAATACTAAGTTTTGGTCTAAGAACCTTTTCACAAAGTCTTTTATACGACTATCTTTAAACTAGTAGCCATCGATGTTATTTCAATTAAGTTTCTTGCTTCAACCAACACTTTGAATATATCTCTGAAGTTATTTTATCTAAGTCTTCTACACTAGCTAACCCTCTGGTCGAGTCTTTGAAACCATTTCAATTATGCTTACTTTAAGAAATAACTTCTTAAATAAGTCTTTGATGTGATTATAGTTAGCCAACCTTTTGACCAAATCTCTGAACTAAGGATTAAGTATTTCTTTTTACTAAATCAACCCTTTGAACATATTCAACTTACATGTTCATACTAAGCGACTCACTTCGAAGTCATACATCTAGTTAGAAACATATTAAGACATGATTATACAATTGGTTGATCATCCTAATTAACATTATACTAGAATAACTTCCAAATCTATATATCCTTCTCTTGATGCATGTAGACCATAACTAATAACTTTGTATTTATTCCACTCCCATTAAATCTACTTACCTCCAAATCATTTACCATAGTAGAATACACTTAAAATAACTCTAAAACATATGCAAATTGTTTTCCTCAAAACTAATTATAAAAACTCCAAAAAATAGTATTTTCCTCCTAATTTGGGGGTTAAAAAATTAATAAAAACCATAGAAAATATTTTTATCTAAAATCTCTTCATAGCATTCTCATGTATAATTTAAGGATTATTTCACTTCCATTTAATCCACTTAACTTAGATCATTCACCATAGTAGAATACCCTTAAATTAACCTCAAAATAAATGCAAATTATATTCCTCAAAACTAATTACATAAAAACTTTGAAATATCGCATTTTTCTCCTAACTTAGGGGTTTAAAAATTTGTAAAAATCATAGAAAGTATATTTATTCAAAATCTCTTCATAGTATTCTCATATATAATAGAAGAATGTTTCAGAAAAATTTTAGTTTCAAAACTATAACAATAAAGTTATTTTAAACAACTTTGAAAAATGATGCAGTTTTAGATGATTTCTTAGAGATGCCATGTATCCACTTAAAAATTTTACAAACTGGTATTTTTTCTCTTATAGTACATGTAAAAGTATTTTTGCATAAATTTTTCCTAAATTTTTTAGCTTAATTTGGTATTTTTAGAAAATAAGAGAAAATCATATGAATTTTGGTTACTCATCGGAATCCGACCATCCTACCAACCCTTAGTCGGCATAATTGGGCACTGGCTCTACCGTTATGTGGTGATAATGGTTTACCCATGAAATCTCCTTGAACTCGCCTTTTATGCGTTTGCACTTATCTCCTTCTTATTTTTCCCATAATTTTCCTTTAAGCTTTCTCCCTTTTCCCTAGATTTTCCTATGATCTTAAGACACTAAGGAGTTTTGTAAAGAGTTCTGGTAAAAATTCCAAAGTTGCTTGGAGTGGAAATGGCTTACTTTCTCTCTCCTTAATCTTATATACCTCTCCTATTAGCCTTATTAAGTATCTTAGCTTGGGATGATTTACTTTAACAAGTGTTCCCTTAATTGTTTATGCCTTTCCAACTTAAAACTTGCTACCTTGATTAATTGTTAATAAATTTTTTACCATTTTCCATTAATTTTTATCTAAGTTTTCCTGTTTTTAGGTATTTTAGGAGATCCTAGGTAATAACAATTATATTTGAAGTGAATGTATTACTTTTACATATTATTTTATGTCTTTCTAAAGTTTTATGGTGTAAATAATTTATAAAATTGAGTTAATTTTTGTTACCTAAACCACGTGTTTCCAATATATATGATACAATATAGTGTAATACGATAAAATTGACTATTCTTAGCTATAATATTAATATGCCATTATATTTCTATATCTCAAACTCATGGCATGTCATGGACTAACTCTTAAAACTTACTATTTAGGTATTTTACTATTTTCCATTAATTTTTAGCTAAGTTTTCATGTTTTCAAGTATTTTAGGAGATCTCGCGTAACAACAATTATATTTAAAGTGAATATATTACTTTTATATATTATTTTATGTCTTTGTAAAGTTTTATAGTGTAAATAATTTATCTCTAAAATTTAGCTAATTTTTGTTATCTAAAACCGTGTATTTCCAATATGTATAATACAACATAGCGTAATATGGTAAAATTGACTATTATTAGCTATATTATTAATATTTCATTATATGTTTATATTTCAGACCCATTATGTATCATCGACTAACTCTTAAAATTTACTCATGAAATATTGACTCAATTGTGTTATTTTCACATATACCCTAAATTACTTACTTGGAGCTACTATGTAATGTAGACACTTAATATTTATCCCTAGTAGTTATAGTTATAGTTTTTTTTTTTTTAAATAGGGTACTAATTCAAAAATAAAAAAATATCAGAAATATAAAATATAAAAATAAATATAATAAAAATTGAAAAATGATGAAAATGCAAAAAAAAAAAGAGAAAATACAAAAAATATAAATTTTTTTGAGATTTTTAGGAAATAAATTATTTTTATGGTCAATTAGTTTAGTTTTAGTCTGATTCAAATAGTTTTAGAGAATTATTTGATTTAAGTACAATTTAATTATACTAAAAATCAAGACATAGATCAATGGCCTAACGAATAAGTATTAGAGTATTGACATGAGAAACATGAAACACGTAGCATAAAAGAAGTATGGAGACATACATTAAAAAAAAAAACAAAGAAAAAAGAACACTTACCCATCTTCTTTTCGTCAACGACAATCAACGAACTATACACTGCATAATACAGACAATAGCATCAATACACTACATTTGGGCATACCATATTGTTACACGCATCACATTTCAAAAATGCGCTACGGCATCCAACTGGAACTTGCAGACCATCCCCAAGACAGCCACTGTTCCTTACAACATCTAAGCAAATTGATAAGCAAACAGTAGCGACCAGACCAAATACGGAACACACCCACGCATGCCTGACCAACACACCAACGTACTGTCGTTTCGTCGTGCCATAACATCCGATCAATCTAAGACTTCTCTACGGTCCATTCCAGGCAAAACTCTAAATGAACCTTGACTTCATACATGCATTGCACAAATTCTAGCTACTGCTGCACAAAAGCAATCAGGTTCTATTTCTTAAAATTTTTTATTATTATTATTTTATTATGTACTTAGTTATTTGATATGATATATATATATATATATACATGTATATATTGGTTTAGAGCATTTCTTTTAGCATTACTTTTCTCTACTATATAGATTAGATAATGATTTAAGTGAATGATTATTTAATAATAGTTATATGAGTATAAATGTTTATATGGGGGTCGTTAAGATTAGTTTTTTATTATATATATACATTATTATATTTTATTAGTCAACATAATATATAATGTGAGTTTAGGAGTTTTAGTATTAGTTATTATATAAAGTGTATTATATGGAATTATTTTATTTTGATAGATAGTTGTATATATTAGTTTAAGGGTTATTAGAATTTTTTTTTTTTTTTGGATTTGGTTTTGTTTAAGAATTCATCACATAGAAAGTTGTGTTTTTTTCTTTTCAATAAAAATTAATAAAAGACACTTTTGAGAGTTGGATTTTTTAGAGTATTTTTTATAAAATAAAATCACCTAAGAGTTAGGGCTCTTTTAGGTTTTTTTTAATAAACTAAATCAACTAAAACATGAATCTGATCAGTTTTCAAAATTAAAATCAATCAATATACTAAAGTTTTCGAGGGAAAACTACGATCGTTTGATCTCGACTAGTGAGTATGTAAGCATCTTTGAGGCGATGATAAAATTTGTAGAAACTTAGGGTTTTTTTTATTTTTTTATTTTTCTTAAAAAAATAGTAAAAAATGACAACTTAGAAGAATAAAACTAATTTTGGAAAATAGATAGTAATATCCGTTATGGTTTAATAGGTTAGCCCCTAAATTTAGAACTCTCTAGTTTTTCATTCAATTTGAAATTAAAGATCGGTAGCCAAATCGTAGTCAATCTACCCATTTGATTATGGTTTCTTTTTTTTTTCCTAACTCTAGTCAGGTGGCGATTCAAAAAATTCTTTTTAAAAGAATCTGAATTTCCTAGTTTCTCCAGTCGAAGGCTAATACTGAATGGATTAGGGTTTAGTATTAATTATAAAATGGGAAATGAAATTAAAATAAAAGAAAATTGAAAATTCAGACCTAACGTGTAAAGATTTAGATCTCACACCATCATTATTTGCTAATTAGTTGCTAATAGTGGCTGGTCTTCGAGTGCCTTGATGTGTTCACATGTTTGTCAACATAGTTGTTTGCCAACTTGTTGGTTATACTAATGTTGGTATTGATGTACCCTTACGTTTATTAAAAATCTTGGAGAACTTAGATGCTTTGTTTCACTTTGATAACTCAATGTTGACTTTTGCTTCCTTCCTAAATTATCAAAGCGTAAATTTTCCTAGTTTGAGATGATTAAAAAATAATAATGAAGGTTGTATATTTATAAGCACTATAATCGTGCAAAAGCATAAGTGTTAAGGATTTATATTCATCAAGAGATAAGAGTGAAAGTATTGGTAATATTTGATATTTGCATTGGGATTAGATTTTATATTTGAAGATGGTATGAAATTTTTGTTTGGATATGAGAATCTTTTTGTTGCAAGTTGAATTCCTTGTAAGGAGAAGGCAGGAAGAAATAGTTTTAGAGTCTTCCTTTTACTTTTCAATGGTGATAACCATTTCACATACACGCATGATTAAATCTAGCTCTTATAGTGCAAAGAATACGACATACTACTATATTCAAAAGTTTGAGCTAATATCAATTAAAATGGAGTGGCAGTTTACCAAAAGTAGTTTTCTAAAAAATTTGTTGTAAAGATATATCTGGTTTTGATTTTATTTTGCTTTGAAGAAAAGCATGACTCTGTAAAAGTCCATACCATTAAGGAATGCATTGTGTATGGGACTTTATATATATATATATATATAGTTTGTGAGACATTGAAGAAAATCTATTTAATATATATCATATATGTATGTACTTATTATCTTAGTAGCAATGTAGCTAGTAAGCCTAAGGTGATATACAAAAATAGACAGTGTTGTGAGCTTATGCAATGGAAGGAAAGAAAAAAAGAATGGTAATAACTATATATTGTAATGTTGGTGTTGAGCTCATACATTATGCATCGACAAATAAAATTTTCTATTATGTGGTTGCATTAGACAATGGTGTAACATTTCTCCAGTATATATGTACTTGGCAACAATCTAACTATTTAAAGTGTATAATTGATGCATTAGATACTTATATACTATTGAAGGAATTTTGGTTAAATGGAAAAATATAAAGAGCTAAATTAATTTCATTAGAGTTTTGGGCTAAGCTCAGTAGTAATGTAGGCATGATTAATTAGATTAGCGATGGGGTCAAGAGAGTTAAGTTTATAACTTTAGATGGCTTAAGAAGATTTAGTATGAGGGGTTTGAAATAGAGATGGTTAGAATCATCTATCTCTCCCAACTGTTGTAACGCCCCAAGTCAAAAGTAGTGAAAAGTAAAGCCAACAAAAATTGATGGGCTTATTTCCGTTACTTGGCCCAAAAGTTTCAAGCTTGTGTTGAGAAGGCGTGCACAACTATGGCTTTATAAACTAGTACCACAACTTTTTACAATTTATATGGAATACTTATCCATTAGATCCATTAGGTCCATAATCTTCCCCCTTTAAACATGAGATGTCTTAGTTGCAAGACCTTGTAATTGGGCCTTGAAGATCTCCCTTCTTTTCAGTGTATGATTTCAGCCACCTACCACCTATAAGTCATCTTAAAAGCATGCCAAGAGTTACTAACTCAATGATACTCTTTACCCTTCTCAAACCTCTTCCTTAAACTGGAGTTAGCCCGAATCGTCCATCTACTAGCAGGGGGTCAACTTTGATACCATTTGTAGTATCCTATGTTAAAAGCAGTAAATAGCTAAATTAGCAAACACTAATGAGCATTTTTCAATTACTTAGTCTAGAAGTTTTAAACTTGTGTTAATAAGGTGTTCATAACTATGGCCTTATAAACTAGTATCACATTTCCACAATTCATATGGGATATTTAACCATAGGGTCTTATGATATAGGTAAGTGCACTTATCAGTTTATAATATAGTGAATATAAGTTCAAATGTCAATCATTTAGAGACTTGACTACTAATACTTACTAAGTCTCTATTATATAATTGGCAAATTAAATTTTAATAAACTTAAAGAACTTAAATTAAATTGTAGTAACTAATAGATTAACATCCAATTAAGAATTATTTAAAAACTTAAACAAGAAAGCAATAAAATCATAAATTACTTCAAGATTCGCAAAAATGTATATAGATATTTGCTTCCCCTAAACCTAATATGTGATTTTTCTCAAGATAATCTAATTTATTCTTTAATCTTTCTTAACTGATAAAATTCTTTACTAAAGTTATTCACTTTCTCAAGCTAATTAACATTAACTCTAAAATCAACTATTAGAATCTTTTCTCAAAATTTCGAAAAGATCTTGCAAATTATCTCTCATCTTACAATAATCTTCATCTACTATGCTTAAATCTAATTTTATAAGAAAGTTTTCTCTTCTCTTATAAGATATCAAACTCTAAATTACTACTTGTAGAAATAATAACCTATATCATGAAGCATATATAATTGAATCAAGAAAAGACTAAAGAATTAATTTAATTTAACAATAATAATATCACATGAATAGATCTAGGTTCTACAAGATTTACATATCAAAGATCTATTCACTATACATCGCAAAATAATAACCTAAAAACAAAGAGTAAGAAATTGTAAAAAAGAAAATCATAAAGTCTAAATAAGATTGAATCTTAAATTCTTGATGATCTTCTCACTCCTTCAGTGTTCTTCTCTTAAAAAGCTCCCTAAAATTCGTATCCAATAAGTTCTCTCCAAAACAAACCCAAACAAAACTTTATATAAGAAGAGATAAAAAAAATAGGTCGGCTGAAAAATATACAATTGGGGACATGATCTTGCCTTTTGGTTGATTAATAGGTTGTAATAGTTGAAAATAAGCTCTAAATTTGCTTAGAAACAACATAGTCATGTCATTTGGTTATGTTAATCTTCAAACCTTCATAATTTGCTCATTTTAGTTTTGATTTGAGTAAAATTTATTTTTATCTTCTCATTTTATTGCATAGATTGGTTCAAGACTTAAAAAACAAAATTTTACTCAATTAATTATTATTATATAAATATAAACTTAGATATTAAGAAAAATCATTAAAAATCACCATGTAAAATATGTACAAATTAGAAACTCATAATCTCACAACTTTTTTTAAGTAAGTTTCAACACCATTGATTATTGATGCATATTTAGGTATAGTATTTCCTTGTCAAGATTTATGAGTACTCAAGAACTTTTTATCATTTAATACAATTAAAAGATGACAAATACAATATTTTATTATAGGAATAGTTTCTTAAAGATTAGACAATTGTTCAAATGAAGAAGGTTGATCGAGAGATTTTGGGATTATCTATTTTTCATCCTTCATATTCTCTCCGAGTCATCTTATCAAATATTGTCCCTATAAAATATAAGGTTATGTGAAATGTAGAATGGACGTGATATATACATGATAACTTTACTAATATTATTATTTTCAACATGTAAATTTATCGAGTAATAGGAGTGTTTACTCCTTTAGGATAAATTATTTCTTGAAAAATGGTTAGTATAAAAATAATTTATGAAATAGGATAGTTAAATCTTATTTTAAAGTTGTGATTTAACTTTTTATCATAAATTGACATATGATATAAAGTACAATTAAAATTACAAAAAAATTGTCACTTTATCATGCGATCACAAAATCGCAATGCCAAAATGCAATTTACAGTCGCATGCTTTGCAAGTCAAACGTCACCATTCTTTTGTTTGCTTTATGCATGCATGATTTATGTGGCCATACTGAAAATACAACCTCTCCTGCCAAATACGTCAACATGGGATATGAGTGTCAGTTTGCGATTTTAAAATCGCATATCCTACATTTGATTTCCAAATTGCATTATCATCTCGCGATTTCTTTGTTATTTTATCTTTTATTTATGTTAAATGGTTGTTTGTAGATAAAAAAATTAAATTAAATTTTAAAAATATGATTTAGTAATTATATTTTGTAAATTATTTTTATTATGACTATTTTTTAAGAAATAGTTTGCCTCTAAAGGACAAACACACTTAATCCTATATTGGTTCTAATGATAATAGTAGCTGAGGAATGAAACTTGGAATTATATTTTGCAGTAGAAAATTTAGTGGAAATAGAAAAAAGAAATAGATATTTTGGGAAAAGCTTAATTAATTGCAAAAACAAAAGTTTGTTTGTTCCTTTACTTAAATTAAAAGAAAGTAGAGGGTCATTTATTTTCTTTCTTATGTCGTTACAAGCAATCTTTTAGGGGAAAGGAAAAAAAATAGAAAAAATCCAAAACGCATCGATCTTAACAAAATATTTTTAGGATTACTGTATTTAAAATTATTTTTTTGGAAAACCGATTTTAATTTCTAAGGTGATGTTAATTTTAACACATATTTTTTAATAATATTGGACGGCTATGAGAATTTTTGGGTTTTTTTTTTTTTTTTGCTTTTTTTTTTTTAAAAAAAAAATTCTTCGTTTTCCCTAGTTTTGTGAGACCGGGATTATATTTTATTTTACCAAATAAGACCACCTAAACCTTCGACATTTCATGTTGTTTGGTTGCCTTCTGGAAAATGCTTCAGTTCTTATCAGGGTATTAGCAAACCTTCCTGAAATTCAACAAAACCCTCTTCATTTATGGAGGTCTCCTACCCTCCTATCTCTTCTTTTCCCACTTCACAATTCACTCCGGAATTCGCGATGACTCTATCTCTCTCATCTCGCCACCGCCAAAACTCTATCCAATTTCGAGTTTCCACTTCCAAGTTCATTCCCTCCCCTTCAATTTCACTTCTTTCACCAGCACTGCTCCCTGCCACCCGAAACCTAACGGTTTCAGCTCGTTTCCGTCAGTTGAGGACTCGCCGACGAAACACATTGCGAAAGAAGCTCGCTGATTATCAAAGGGTAAGTTCAAATGATAATAATGATCATTTCAATACAAAGATCGAACCTTTCAATGAAAATGAGTCTAACGGTGGTGAGTTAGCTGATAAATACGATGGTTGTGAAGTTAAAAGTGAAGTGGAAGAGAGAAAAGGTGAGAAAGTATTGGGAGAATCTGTTTTGTGGACTAAATTGGAAAATTGGGTTGATCAATACAAGGCCGATATTGAATTATGGGGAATTGGGTCTGGTCCTATATTTACTGCTTTTCAAGATTCCGACGGCAGTATAAAAAATATAGAAGTGAATGAGGATGAGATATTGAGAAGAAGCAAAGTTGTGGCTCCGGGTAGCGAGGGATCAAAGAACGTGAATTTAAAAGTACTTCATGCAAAGGCTTTAGCTAGGGAGATGGAAAGAGGAGAGATTGTGATTCCAAGAAGTAGTACGGTGGTTAAGTTTGTTGTTGCTGGGAACGAATCAGGTTTTATTGGGATGATCAGGAATTTGCCCTTTAGGATGCAGACAGTTAAGAGGTTGAATATATCTGGTGTTGGGAGGATATTCCTGTGTGGGTTTGTTGTGTTGTTTATTGTGAAACGTTTGTTTGGTTGGAGGGAGGAGGAGGTGAGGTACACATCGTTGGAGGAGGAAATGATGAGGAGAAAGTTGAAGTCGAGAAAGGAGAAAGAGATGTTGGCAAAGGACCATTTGGAAGTGATGGAAAAGGGTGCCGAGTCTAAATCTGCATCTGATATAGTCCCTGAGTTGGATAAACAAGAGCTTATTGCTAGTATCCAAAGAGCCAAAGATTTGAAAGCTACATCAACAGTTCAAGATGATGGTGAACATGAGAAAAAATCAGCCTCTGTCACAAACGATAGGATTAAGGAAATTCAAAAATTGGGTAGGAGGCTTAGGGAAAGGGATCATGGGGAGGCTTCTTTGGTTGAAGAATATGGGAGAGAGGATCTTGTTCCAGGAAATGAGCTTCGCCATGGAGAAGAGGTTATTGAGGTGCATGGAGAGGAGGGAACAACTTCTCTGGGTAAACTTCATGCTGGAAACAAAGAAAAGGTCAAGACTATCAATGAATCTGCTATTGTTTCATATTATGTACCAATGGAAAAGTATGCTAGATCTAATGATGAAGCAGCACAAGTGGAAAAAGCGCAGACTCATGCTACCAGTGCTTTTTTTGGGGTTTCTGGTGATACCCATTCATCTGGGAAAAGTGTGATAGAGAGTGATAGCGAATTTCATCTTAGTGATACAAAGAAAGTTGTCCCATCACCTAATGCATGTGATAATAAATCACCTACAGGGAATTCTGTCAGAAAACCAAGGATCATTCGATCTGTGAAAGAAGCTAGAGAGTATCTTTCAACTAAACGTGAAATACAAAAAGAGAATCAAGAGATAAAATTGGAGATCAAGGCAGAGAGCGATGAGGACTTAAAGCTTCCTTTTGATGGGATATTTAGAAGCACTAGAAGTGAGTTCAACGTGGGACAGGATGAAATAAAACCACCCAGTTCTTCAGATGTATCGGATTCAGATGCCATCGAGAATTTAACAGTACCTAACTTAGAAACTGCAGCAGTTAATAACAGCAATTCAAATATCCTTGGGGAAGAAGTGGAACCTTCTGACCTACAAAATTCTAAAGCATTTCTGAACCATGAATTTAGTGGTGATACTCTTGATAGTAATCCATCAGTGAAGGCTTCAAACTGGATTGGGGAGAAACTCAATGAAGTCAAACCCCAAGTAGAAGATCATGAGGTTAATGGTCAAGTTTCTGGGATTAAGTCCTCTGTAAAGGCTACAAACTGGATGAAGGAAAATTTTGATGAACTCAAACCCCTGATAGAGAAGATGGGAGTTGGATTTAAGGATAATTATATGGTGGCAAGAGAGAAAGTAAATCAACAGTTAAATGTCATTACTGAGTTGTCACAGCTTGATTTGGATCCAAATGAAGATGAGCTTGGGTGGATGAAAGAAGATTATCTTCGAGAGACTGTTTTCCAAGTTCGAGATAATGAGTTAGCTGGAAGAGATCCGTTTTGTTCTCTGAAGGTTGAAGAAAAACAAGCTTTCTTTGATGGTCTGGAAAAGAAAGTTGAGAAAGAGAATCAGAAGCTGTCCAAATTGCATGAATATCTTCATTCAAACATTGAAAACCTCAATTATGGAGCAGGTAATTATGCATTTGGATTGGCAATACTGCATTATTTCTCTGTTGTAGGTAAGTTGGTGGGGATAATATGCCATATGCATTAAATCATGATATCATGAGGCACGATATTTAGCTGTATCTACATTTACCATGATTATGAACTGATTTATCATGGATTCTTGTTATGTTTATCAATCTATCAGAACACTCACAATTGCTAGTATCTTGTCCATGTCTTTTTTATAGATGGTATCAGTGTGTATGACCCATTAGAGAAAATCATCCCACGGTGGAAGGGCCCTAGAGTAGTGAAAAACCCGGAAGTGAGAACCATTGTAGAAGAACAGAGGGCATTCCTTGATGGAAAACCTGGAGTTTCGTATACTATGAAAAAGGATGAAGAAAACCTTCGGAAGCCATCAAAATCCTTTCTGAATGAGACAACGGTCGCTTCCTTGGAGGCAAGCAATATTGGTACTGATGACCATAATGATCCAAGGAAAAGCAAGACTGTCATAGAAGGCAGTGATGGTTCTATCAGAGCTGGTAAGAATTCAGGAAAGGAGTACTGGCAGCACACAAAGAAATGGTCTCGTGGCTTTTTGGATTCTTATAATGCAGAGGCTGATCCTGAGCTGAAATCTGTTATGAGGGACATAGGAAAGGATCTGGATCGGTGGATAACTGAGAAGGAAATACAAGAAGCAGCTGAATTGATGGATAAATTACCTGAAAGAAATAAAAAGTACATGGAAAAGAAGCTTGATAAACTCAAAAGAGAAATGGAGTTGTTTGGACCACAAGCTGTTGTGAGCAAGTACTGTGAGTATGCAGAGGTCAAAGAAGAAGATTACTTGTGGTGGCTCGATCTTCCACATGTATTGGTGTGCATGTGACTTTGCATTCTCTTTTCTGCTAAATAAACTTTGCATATGGATCTTTAATAACTGCATGTCATAATATGAGGCGATTGATGAAGTCGTCATTGGTCTTTTCTGTCATACAGGATAATTCATATTTGTCTAAATTTATAAAAATATATGAACTTTGGTTACTTTCTTTTAGTTGAATAATATTAAATTTAAAGAAAGCGATGCTAGAAGTATACTCAATATAAGGTTCTCTTCTTTTTCAACTTATACCTTGGTTTCTCATACCTAATTACCATGCTTAATTTTTACAAGGAGTGTAAAAATTAATTAAGATTTTTTTTTTGGAATTGGCATATCCTTTCTGTCAAATCGATAACTGGAGCAAATAATGTTTCAACAGATTGTCATAGACATAGTATCTGATAGGCATCAAGTATCATGCCCATTTTGTTTATTGATTTGTTTTGCATTGCTTATATGCCATAGTCAGTTAGTTTTTAGGAACAATAATACTTGTTCCCAAAGAATATGCAAATTGAATTAAACATTCTTATGGTTTCTGTCAACTGCAAGCTTAAATAGCTCTCTTTTAGACAAAATAAAGTTAATCAATGCATATGTCTCCATACTTGTCTGTTTGCTCATCCATGAATATTGATATGTATGGGCAAGAATAGACATGCTTGTGTGAAGATATGTTTTGTAAACATGGCTTGATTCTCTAATATATGTAGTTGCTCAAATTCCATAAAATTTGATTACTTTTACTGCTGCATGAAACCATAAACTATTTATTATTCTGGCCTGAGGAAGAGATTTATTATGTACTAAGTTGAACTTGTGCCTATTTTGCAGTGTATTGAATTGTATACTCTTCAAGATGGGGAGCAGAAAGTTGGGTTTTATGCACTGGAGATGGCTACTGATCTTGAACTGGAACCTAAGCCATATCACGTCATTGCTTTTGAAGATTCTTGTGACTGCAAAAACCTTTGCTACATAATTCAGGGTCATATGGACATGCTTGGAAATGGTAGTGCCTTTATCGTTCCCCGTCCTCCAAAGGCAAGTGCATACATTATCATGTTGTGCCAAATGTGAAGGTTAGTTTCTTTAGACATCCCTTCAAGGGAAGTATCAACAAAAACCCAAGTAAGTTTTGGCAGGGATACTTAAACCCACCCACCCACACCCAACAACCCCACCACACCACCCCCACCCCAACCATTTTGCCATGGGCTTTCTATCTTCAGATCTTATGAGAAGTTATGGTGGAACCCCCATGTAAGTGGAGCCTAGATAAGCAAGAAAAAATGGTGGAAAAAAAATTACAAACTATATCATGATTATGTTGATAGGTCTTATTTGCTCCCTCTTGTTAGCTTTTAAATATGTCACCATTACTGTTCACCTATATCTGATAAGTAGTTGATTGCAGGATGCATTTCAAGAGGCAAAAGCAAATGGATTTAGTGTTACTGTCGTCAGAAAGGGAGAACTTGAGCTAAATGTGGACCAAACACTAGAGGAGGTGGAGGAGCAAATTATTGAGCTTGGAAGCAAAATTTACCATGATTTGATCATGAAGGAACACTCTGTGGATATGAGTGGATTGATGAAGGGTGTTTTTGGTGTCAACGGGAAACACAAGAACAGGCAAGTTTTGAATCAAATTCTGTTGTATTTGTCAAGTTGTAGGGCTGTATGTTTATTCTCATAGAAGTAGTTCATAAACACAGCTATTGAGCCATCTCTGCTATATTGTTAATTCTAGATCTTCTTGTTGATTGTATTACAGAAGAAAGTCAAGGGGGACGATAGAGAAGGGTTCCAAGAAATAGATAGATATTTTGCCCCCAGAATCAGGTTAATGTAATGACATCTCTATTTCTTTTTCTCTCTCCTTTTCTTCCCTTCTCTTTTTCCTCTTCTCTTTTTGGTTCTTTGTCTTGGAATTATCAGGTCAAATTTGGGCCTAGTTTTCAGCAGTTACAGAGCCCTAACGGCAGTTGCATCAATTAAATTATTTATCTGATTTGTTTTTGATGATGTTAGTCAATTAACTGCAGTTGGCCAAATAATTATATAAATGGCTAGGGCTGAGTAAAGGTGAGTTAGGCTAAGTTATTTAAAGAAAAAAGTTCATCACAAACATTTTAGTTGTGATTTCTGAATATCATAAAAAATTCTGGAAAACGTTGAAAGTTCAGTGAGTTCTGCTCAACTGCTCATGTTAGCATGATTCCTAAAATTGTTCATATTAGATAGGATGGAATGTCCAAACCAACTGCCTGGGGGAAGGTCCAAAACTCAAATAAAAAATGTAGCTTACTCATAGAAAAGAAGAAAGTCCAGATAGGGAAAATGCTCTCTCATCTCTATAGTTTGTATTGAGCCTTCCTGTCTACAACTTCTAGGGTATTGTCTACCTCTCTTCTACCTTGGTTTTGTTGGTTGTCGATCTCCTCATTGGTGTCCTCTGTCCTCTTGCTGGTCATTTTCTTCATTGGCATCCAATGGCCGGTTGTCTCCTTCCCCATGGCAAGTCTTCTTTTATTTATCTTCTCTTTGAAAGCAAGCTCTTTATGTTTTCATAGACCTCCATTTTTTGTCCTCGTCCTCCAACAACAAGGGTTTCATCTCTTCCATGGCTTTTTTTTTTTTTTTTTTGCGTCGACTCACATCAGTGCTTCCACAAGAAGTCAAATGCTCCCTCCTCCAAGACTAAGCTGCTCCTGGGCAAGCAGCTGTTGTCTCTGAACAGGGGTAAGCCATCTTCAATGTCCTTAGCCTTGGTAGCCGGCCCTTCCCTATTGATTCTGTTGGTTCTTCTGAAGCTGTGACTGTTGCTCCCTCTTCGGTCAAGGCTTCTCTGTTGATCAACCTAGAGGAGTTGTTCAAAGATATCTTGACTGAGACTCCTTCTGCTCCTCATTATCCCACTTACCCATCATCCTACTCCTTGTTGGAAAGATTGTTGATCCTTTGGTAGCCCCTCCATCCTCACAAACCCCATCATTTTTGTCACCCCTCCTATCCATTCTGGCCTCTCCTTGCCTTCTTCTCTGAACCTTGACTTCCTTTTTCCTCCTTTGCGGTCCTATTTTCCCTTGCTGCCTCTCCTCCTCCTAACTTGCTCCATCCAAAGAGGGTGGGGAGTGCAAGGCCTTTTTGGAGGCTTATTCAAGTTTAAGTTCTATGCTGGACCTTGATTGTTCCCTTAATTTCCAACCATCCTGGAAGGGAGTTTTTTTAGTAGCATCACCATGAGAGGTGGCTAAGTTTAGAGCTCGTTTGTGGAGGAATACTATAGTAGGCCTGTTTCTTTTGGAAAGTCCCTTCCCTTCCCTTTCTAGTTAGAAAAGATTACTCATGTAATATGAAATCACTTGATTGCTCAGTCTTTAGTAATGAAAGAGGTACTTGCCTTTTCAAATTTTGGAATGATAGGCAGATAATGAGGGTCCTTGAAATCCCTCGGCACTTTACTAGTCTGTATCCTATTCTTCAATGTTGGCAAAATGGGAATGTCGTTCACAAGTGAAGGTCATCATAGCAGTTTGTGTTTAGCTCCAAAATGTCCCATGAGGTTTTTTAATAAGTAAAGCATTGCTTACATTTCTAGTAAACTATTGATTGTTGACTCCACCATAGCTTAGAATGAAAGTTGTGATGCAAGTTAGTAGTGATTTTGTTGACTTCATTTTGATTTGTCGTGTTGTTGGTGGAAAGATTGTCATTGTAGTTAAATATCAATGGAAGTCTCTTGCTTTCGATGCAGGATTTTTGGTTAGGAGGCCATCACTTGCAGTTTAAAGGAAGAAGCCGTTCACATATTGACTCTCGTCCCTCCGAAGTGGTGGTTAGTAGAATTTTAGACAACAAGGTTGCTAAGGCTTCTCCTTCTTCGAATGAAAATCTCAACTTAGTGATTGCAACCTTAAGAAAAGCAAGTGTTGCTAAATGCCACCAACTTGGTGGTTGATGGTATCCTAATTGAAGATGAGCCTTTGAGTTTCAATGGATCTCTAAGGCTAGACTCCTCTCTTGACATAGTGTTAACTAACTTCCTTGAGGACATTGTTGTCTCTCCTCCCTCTAGCCGAGCGTTTTGGTAATCATCTTTTGGAGCTGCTTGTGCTAAGAAGAAGAAGAAAGGTAAACCACATTGGAGGACCTAAGGTGTTAGCTTGTGATGATTCTTTGTATTGTTCGAGAGTTTCATGCTTTCTTATTTGTTTCACCTTATTGGAATTTCTTGTTTTTGTATTTGAATCAACTTTGAGGGTATCTAGACCTTCTTTTTAGGGCTCTCCTTTTTTGACGTATTGCTACTCTTTTTAATAAATAAAACCTCGGAAAAAAAACTAAACATACAAAAAAATATGGATTATTTTTATTTCAAATTAACTTTATGATCTTGGACCTAATTATAGCTATATTATGGAACACAACAGAAAGCCCTCAAATCTCCAAAAAATATTAAGAGCAAACTAAGAAGAGATTGAGTGGAATTGTTTCCATTCGTGACTGGTAGTTTGCAAAAACTATGGGTTAACTATGTCATCTAAATTTTAAATTCTAGCTCATCAACTTCATCTTATCAACTCCATACCATTTCCTTTTCATATCTAACTGATACGACTAGAGTGATTAGGCCCATTTCTCATGTGTATTCTAGGCGGCCCAAAGTTTGTGATGGTCCTGCTACTTGACACGTTAGTAATGTTAGTAGTTAGTAGTTAGTAGTTAGTAGCTAGTATCTAGTAATGAATAAAGAACTTGCTAATGTGGCAAGTAAAAATAGTTAGTAATGAATAAAGAATTTGCTAATGTGGCAAGTATAAGTAGTTAGTAAGGAATAAGATGCAAGGATTTCAAGGGAAGTTAGTTAGAAGGAAGGGAGAAAAATCTTTAGGGGAGATTGCTTTTGGGGTAGAGGAGTCATGGTTTGGGAGTTGCTGAGGAGTTCTGAGCTTGTAGGTCAGGTAAGACTGTTCTTGTTAGTAATCCGATACTTGCTGGACTTGTTGAAGTGTGTTCTTAATTGGAGTATTGGTGCTCTATCAATTGATGTCGTCCATAGGAAACCTTTCTTATTATTGTGGATAAGTTGATTGAGTTAGTGATGCAAGCATGACTTGAATGGAAAGTCAAGTATAAGAACTTGAGAAGAACGTTGACAAAATTCATGGTGGATTATCGAAGCTTCAATAGCAACTTTCTTCTAGGGATTGTAATCATAAGGTCCAATGGAATGTCATGGAACAAGGATAGAAATCTCTTGAAACCTTGGATAATAATTATGGAAAGAGTCATAAGAGTTTGGAGATTGCGGTAGCTTCCATTCAAGAAATGTTGTAGGATGTTCTAGGTCATAGGTTGGGGAAGCATGTGGTGAATAAAAGAGGAGAGAGTACTCATACAACTGTTGTTGGAGAACGACGATGTTCAAATAGAGTATTTGTAGAATATGATGATATAGTTAATCAAGATGATCAGATTGATTCTCGCATTGCCAATGTTGATGATGAATATCAACCCATTGTAGTGTGCATTACTCTTCTAATCTTTGAAGGATTCGATCCAGCCAATTGGATCGTAGCTACAAAACTCTATTTCGAAGTTCATCGGATTAGAGAAGATAGGAAAGTACTTGTGGCTTCATTGTGTATGCTAGGAAGGTCGATCTATTGGCTTAAAACACTTAAATAGTGGATCCTTAATTTGAATTGGGAAATTTTAATAGAGAGATCTTGAAAAGATATAACTGAAGTTCCTCTAACAATCCTTTTATTTGGTTATCTACTTTGCGACAAACTACTATTGTAGAACAGAATATTAATGATTTTGAAGACTTGTCGCAAGCTCCATCAATGATGGAATTACAAATGTTAGGATACTTCTTTGGAGGGTTGCGAGAGGAGATTTTTATTCGTGATTCAACTTTAGGACCTAAAACTCTAGCTCAGACCATGGATCTATCATTTGATGTGGAAAAGGAGTTTGATTACGGAATTTATTTGTCTCCAACATATAGGTGCAATGATAGTGCAAAACAAATTGTTTACTCCAATTGAATATATTCTCAAACACCAAGTGTGCGAAGTTAGACTACGGTGGTTTCTTCCATTGCTCCTTCTACTCTTGTTAATCCACAGGGAGAGATTTGAATCAATCTCCCGTTATCAATAAGTTAGTAAACTATTGGTCCTCTCAACAAAAAGACTATGTTGGCTCAAGGCAGTACCTTAGTACCTATGCCACTCAATTCGAGTCGAAACCAACCTGTAACTTGTGGACTTCGTGATCAAAAGCAGCTTATGTACTCGGAATACATGGACAAATGTGCTAAAGGGCTTTGTTTTCATTGTGACCAACTTTTCAATGCATGAAATAAGGGCCCCAACAAATCTATGCAATTTTTGGTTTTGAAGGATGAAAGTGATCACTTTCAGGATGAATGTATAGATAAAGAAGTTATGGAGGCCACTACTATTTAGTTTGATGATTGTGATGATACAGGTGGTAAGGAGTTTCAATTGTCTTTATTAGCTTTTAGTTGTCTAAATGCACCAAAGATATTAAAATTTCGAGGTACTCTTTTATCTTACTCCATTTCTATATTAGTTGACAATGGTGGTAGCCACAATTTTATTACCAGAAGTTTGATACAAGAATTGCGGCTGCAAGTAGATCATTCTTCTCATTTTCGAGTTAAGTGGGGTAGTGGTAATGTAGTTGAAACATGTGGTGTTTGTTTTGATGGGAAACTATTGATCAATGATCATGAATTTACTATTTTCTGTTATGTTTTGGAATTTGGGGGTGTAGATTTGATATTGGGGGTGGCATGGCTTGAAACCTTGGGTGAAATTCGTGTTGATTGGAAACATATGATTATGACTATACCCATCGATCAAGGTGATTGTGTACTACATGGTGATTTCTCTATGTACAAATTGAGTGTTACTTTCCACTCCTTGTGTAAAATTTCTGATTTGGAGTGGGGTAGTCTTGTTTAGCAGCTGTATTTTACTAAGAAAGTGTTAGAATAGCAAGATGTTGATCCTTAGTTGGCTTCTTTGTTGACAGAATTTTATGTAGTGTTTGATGAGCTTACGAAATTGCCACCTAACTGACCCACTAATCACCGTATTCCTCTTTAGGAAGGTAAGGGACCTATTAATGTTAGACCTTATAGATATACTTAGGTGCAAAAAAGTGAAATTGAGCATCTTGTCAAAGAAATGCTTACCATTGGAATTATTAGACCTAGCTCTAATCCTTTTTCAAGTCCAGTAATTTTAGTAAAGAAAAAAGATGGGTCTTGGCATTTTTGTGTGGAATACCAAGCTCTCAATGATGCTATGATTTCGGATAAGTATCTTATTCCCATTATTGATGAACTTTTTAGATGAATTGTTTGATGCATGAATTTTCTCAAAAATTAACCAATGCACTAGGTACCATCAAATTAGGGTGTTTAAAGATGATATTCCTAAGATTGCATTTAGGACACACTGAGGTCATTATGAATTCTTAGTGATGCCATTTGGCTTACAAATGCACGGGCAATTTTTCAAGCTATAATAAATGACTTATTTTGACTACATTTAAAAAGGTTTGTGCTTGTCTTCTTCGATGATATTTTGGTGCTTAGCATTGATATGGACATAATTTGGAGCATTTAAGGGTTGTCCTTTCTTTGCTGCAATCACGGAATTTTAAGGCAAATAAGAAGAAATGCTGTTTTGGTGTATTATCCTTAGAGTATTTGGGGCATATTATATCCTTTGAAGGGGTTAGTATGGATCCACAAAAGGTGCAAAGTGTCTTAAATTGGGTTATACCAAATTCTCCTAAAGTAGTACGTGGTTTCCTTGGTTTATCAGGATATTACAATAAATTCATCAAAAACTATATTAAAATTGCATAGCCTTTGACTAACTTGCTAAAGAAGGATGGATTTCATTGGACTGATGAGGCCCTTTAGGCTTTTCGCCTATTTCAGCAGGCCTTAGTTAGTGCTCCAGTGTTGGCTATGCCCCTTTTTTCTCAACCATTTATTATGAGTGTGATGCTTTGGGGAGAGGGATTGGGGTTGTTCTAATGCAACATCACAGGCAAATTGCTTATTTCAGTAAAGCATTAAGTGCTAAAAAATTGGCCCAACCCACATATGAAGAAGAATTAATGGCCTTAGTTCTTGAATACAACATTGGGGGCCTTACTTATTGGGTCGGAAATTTGTAGTGCGTACAGATCAAAGGAGTTTAAGGCATCTTTTTCAGCAGTGGATTATGATCAATAAAAATGGCTCTCTAAATTACTTGGGGTATGATTTTACTATTGAATATAAAGCTGTTTCTGAGAGCACAGCTGCCGATTTTTTGTCTCGAGTTTATGGTGATGTAGAATTTAGTGGAATTTCTGGTCCCATTTGGTTTGATTTGGATGAGATTCAAGCTGATGTTATGTGTGATCCCACTTTGGCCAGCAAAATACAGTTATTAAAGGAAGGTAAAGAGGCTGGAAATGAGTATCATCTTGAGCAAGATACTTTGTACAGATATGGCAGGTTGGTTATACCTGCGGGTTCTCATTGGGTTAATATTTTTCTTCAAGAATTTCACTCCACACCTGTTGGAGGGCATGCCGGTTTTCTTCACACATATAAGCGTTTGCCTTTCAATCTATTTTGGACAGGCATGCATCGAGATGTAGCTTCATTTGTTGCTGTTTGTACAATTTGCCAATGCAATAAGGCTCAAACTTTGGCTCCCATTGGTTTGCTCAGTCCTCTTCTCATCTCTTCTGCTATATGGGAAGACATTTCTATTGACTTTATTACTGGTATGCCTAAGTCCAAAGGGTTTGATGAAATTTCGGTCGTTGTTGATAGGCTATCCAAATGTCGGCATTTTTTACTGTTGCGGCATCCTTATTCTGCTAAAATAGTCGCTGATTTGTTTGTCAAGGAAGTCATTCATCTTCATGGCGTCCCTCGTATGATTGTGAGTGATCATGACCCACTTTTCATTAGTAGCTTTTGGAAGGAGCTTTTTAAAGCTCAAGGAACTCGATGGCATTATAGTACATCTTATCATCCTGAGATGGATGGGCAAATGGAAGTGTTGAACCATTGTTTGGACTGTTACTTGAATTGTTTTGCCTTTTAGAAGTCCTGTACATAGGCTGATTGGATTCCTTAGGCTAAGTACTCGTATAATACTTCTTTCCACTCTTTGGTTCAATGACTCCTTTTGAAATTGTCTATGGTCAATTACCTCCGATTTTTCCTACTTTTATTCTAAAAGAAATTGGTGATCAGTCCTTGTTGGGAACATTATAGGAGAGAGATGCTACTTTGGCTTTGTTACAAAAGCATTTGGAAGCGGCGCAACTTTGTATTTGTCAACAAGCTAATAAACATTGTTGTGATGTTTCTTTTCAGTTTGTGAGTGGGTATTTCTTTGTCTCCAGCCTGCATTAAATGCCAAACTAAAATTGAGAAATTGTTCTAAGCTGGTGCCTAAGTATTATGGGCCATTGTTGATTGTTGAGAAAATTGGCAATGTAGCATATAAGTTGCAACTTCCACATGGTTGTCACTTACACCCAGTTTTTCATGTTTCATTGCTTAAGAAATTAGTTGGTTCTTCTCTGGTTGCTTCTATTCTTTTGCCTGACTTGTTGCCTAATGTGGATTTGCAGCCTTGTGCTCCCTATCATATTTTCGGCTGTTGTTTTTGTCATCATGATGGCCATGATGTTCCACAATTTTTGTTGCATTGGCAAGGCGAATCTGTTGAGGACTCTTTGTGGATGGATGTCGCTTCTTTTATGCTCCAGTTTCCTTCTTTCGTCCTTGAGGACAAGGATGCTGTTCAGGGAGGGGGTGTTGATACGACTAGAGTGATTGGGCCCATTTCTCATGTGTATTCTAGGTCGCCAAAGTCTGTGATGGTCCTGCTACTTGACATGCTAGTGATGTTAGTAGTTAGTAATGAATAAAGAACTTGCTGATGTGGCAAGTATAGGTAGTTAGTAATGAATAAGATGTGGGGAGTTCAGCAGCTATGTTGGGGGAAAATGTTTCAAGAAGCTGCACGAGCTATAATAAAGGAAAGTTAGTTAGAAGGAAGGGAGAAAAATCATTGGGGGGTGTTGCTTTGAGGGTTGAGGAATCACAGATTGGGAGTTGCTGAGGAGTTCTGAGCTTGTAGCTCAGGTAAGACTGTTCTTGTTAGTAATCTGAAACTTGCTGTAACTTCTTGAAGTGTGTTTGTTCTTGATTGGAGTATTGTTGCTCTATCACTAATGTATAACTCTAGTTTAGCCTTATCCAAGAAAAAGAAAAAAAGAACCTCAAGTATATTGGTTGCTGTGAATTTTTTTGCTCTAACCTTCAAATCTTAAGATACATCTTGGCTGCCTCTTTGTACTGTTTTCTTTTTTGATAAGTTGAATGTTATACATTATTTATTTCTTTTGCCAGAGGAACATTAAAAGTTATTAAATAAGCATAAATTAGAAAGAAAAATGATGAAAAGTACTTTGCTCTTTTTTTTTTTTTGGCCCCTGGAATTATTGATGAAAGGTACTTCTGTGAAGGATAAATTTTGAAAATAGTTGGAAAAATTATATACCGCAATCATTAGTATTCTCTAAAATGAGCAGAAGCAAAGAGGACGGTTAGATGAGATAGAAGTATTTTCCCCTATATCAATTTCAGAGAAATGTGGCACTGCTAGGGAGGTTTTCTTTTGCAATCGACAAAATTATTATAGAAAGGAAGTGGTGGGTTGAAAGAGGGAGGGAGACCAGGACAAAGAATGGGCTCAGTAAAAGACTGATCAAATATTACACTCGAGTTAATGAAACTGAAACAATAGGTTGGAGTGATAATGGGTGAAGTACAAGGATCATATTCTAATAAGATATGCTATGTTTGAAAGTATAAGCTTTTCTAAGGAGAAAGGGGCTGATAAAGTGTAACTGACAATGACTGTAACTAACCTTAATTGCATATATTTATGAATTATAGAAAAGAAAGGTGTGCTCATGGGGTTATTGGATCTCAGAAGAATTTAAGTTAACTTGAGCAATTTGGTCCAATTTCACATGAAGAAAATTTTAAAACTGATCTATTTGTGTGTATAAATTTCAATTGAAATATTCAAGACTTTGGTTCTGTTTATTTCTGTTTTGTCTTTTAATTTCTATTATATAAGCTAAAAGTGATGAAGGGCTCATTTATAGGTTCAAATGGTTCAAGGGATGAAGGTTTTATTTGGAGTGAAATATACTTCCTATTGACTATGCATTGGTGTTATGTGATCTGATGTTGGCAGATCGTGTGCATTGATATAAGAAGGAAAACAGTTCTCCGATGTTGTTCTTGAAGAGTTGGTCTCTGCAAATGGTGTGTGCTTAAAAATAGACATGTCCTTTGATAGCTAAGAACACTTTAAAAGAATAAGAAACGTATTTGCCAATACAACTCCAGGTTTAGAATCTTGTCATGGGTCATTGCATGAACAGATCTCGGTTATGGTTGATCTGTCCTTATTAGTATTTTGGCCTTTTTTCTTATATATATGATCTAATTAGGGATTGAGGACTCGATGAGAGAGGACGCTTTGATCTCATGGAAATCTGAAAACTAATTGAGAGATTATTACTTTCAAGCTAATCATTTGCTTGCTTTATTCATTCTCAAGAAGAGGTACTTTATGCAAAATTTTTTACGACACTTTCTCCATATAGAAGATAGCAATGATCTATGCCTTTCCTGTTACAAAGATTTTTGTAGATTCCTACCATTACTCCCCTCTTGATCAGTGGGCTTGTCCAGAAGCTCAAGCAATTGCTTGACCAGAAAGAAACATCTACTGCTTGGAAAGGACGGTAGCTGTCTAAGGAAGCGACAATTAAAACTTTTCATTGATGGTTCAAAATATTAAGTTTGTTGTGGGGAACATAAGGTTGTTCATATCTTCCATCAGGATGTAGTTTTAGCTGTGATTCACACTGAAGATGGCATGGCTTGCATGGACTATAGTTGTTGTTTACTCTCTCATAAGTATATGGCTGGATACTTGGTGGCTTTGCTCATGTTGGGTTGTTGCAATTTAGGTCATTGCAAGGAGACCAATATGTGGCAGCAGTCATCTGGATGTTGTCACTGTCACCAACCGTTGGATTGCTTTCAACGTCATCTCTCTCCAAATCATTGTTGGAGTCCACAGATTGGGGTGGCTGTAGCAGGTAGCAACCTGATCTGAAATATCTCCCCCAATAATATAGCCTCACTGGACAACCGGAAGGTCCCATCTTTGAACTAAGAGGTCATCTTCTGTGAAAACTCTTCTACCACTTTTTCTCTTCTGCGTTGTCTGGTCTTGTTCATATGGATGAATAAATCCTTTTAGCCAACCATGCATGTCTCTTAGCTCTGATGCTACATTGATACAAAACATGGGTTACTGTGGATCTAGTCAAGGTTTGGTATATGAACAAAACGTTGAATATGATCAGTTTGCTCTTGTTAGTATTTGGACATTTTATTGAGGGATCCCTGCTTTCTTGGAAAATTTGAAACTAAATTAAGAGACTGTGGCCCCATTTGGTTCTTCAAAAACTTTCAATTTTCATGTGAAAATGAAAACATCATGAAAACACGTAGAAGTATAAATTGACTGTTCAATTGAACTTGGAAAAGAAAAAACAGTGTCCCTGAAAATGCAGTGACAAATTTGAAAATAAACCAAACATTTTGAATGGTACATTTGTAATTTTCTGCAAATGTCAAACCCCATTCCTTCTTCTTCTACCATTGAGCAATGCTCTTGATTCTTATCCCCTACAGCCCCCTTCCTTCTCTTCACTATGCAATAACTCTGTCAGATCTGCAATGACTCTGCTTCTCTTCTCTCACGTGTTGTGATATTCAGTAGTTGTGGTGTCAGAGTGCTGGTTTAGGTCATAAGTTATTCAATTCTCCTCTGTCAGGTGTTTTTCCAGTGCATCTTCATTTCAGGCTGTCTCATCTCTAGATATGTTTTTGTACTTCTGTGCGTTCCTGTTCATAAAAATTGATGTGACAATTGGCACCCCTATGGAGCTCCTGTAGAGTGGCTGGGTGAGAGAAGAATCTATGATACAGGTTGGCCTAAAGAAACCAGACTTTGCTCTTTATTCCAAGGAGATTCGTGGGTCTGGCCTCAAGTTGAGGTTTGGGGGCTGTTGAATCAAGGTATTCCTGATTCTTTAAAGCCAATGCCTGCTGCCTGTGATACTCGTGGAAAAATCACCCTTCTAAGGCTCTCACAATCAAATAAGCTTCCAGTTGTTTGTCACCCCGTTCTCTCTAGAGTTTACTGGACTAGTTTGGTTTGGCACAAAAGGTGATTCTCCTCCATGCTCTTATTTTATGGCTAGTGGTTCAGCAGAAATTATACACCTTGAACAAGCTGTTAAGCTGGAGTGTGGTTTCCCATAACTACTGTTTTTTGTGCACATCTTGTTGAGAATCTCATGATCACATTTTCTTGTATTGTGATTTTGCTAGAGCTGTTGGGGATAGAGTGGCAAAAGAAATGAGTTGGCCTTCCTTGCTGCTTGATAAGACCAAGAGCTTATCTTCTTTTGTTAACTACAGACATTTTGGTTAAAATCTACCTAGCAAGAAAGCATGTGCTTGCTATTGTCTAATACATTTGGCAAGAAAGGAACTTGAAAAAACTTGGGCAGCAAGGGATCTCTCTCGATGGTTTTGTTAGAAAAGTGCTGAGTTGTTCCACACCCGTAGACAATAGTTTTTTTGAGGATGTAGTCCTGCTGTGAGGGTGTTTAGATATTATGAGTTTTTACTGTTTCCTTGTTTTAGCAATTGCATTTTTTAGGTTTAGGGTGTAACTTCTAAAACTAGGCTTTCTCATTTTTTAGTGTACTTGGCTATTCAAGAGTAGACTCTTTTGTACATCCTTTTCTACATCAATGTAATTTTTACTGACCTTATCAAAAGATATGAAAAAAAGAAAATAACAAGAAAATGTAGGTGTTATTTTTAGTTTAAATTGAGGATAGGAATTGTAGAAGCTAGGAAATTATGACATGATCGTAATACAACTGTGGATGTGGTTCTTCGATGGAAAGTATCATTGTTGTATTCTAGTATTTATTTGCAATATCCAACATTAGTTTACTAACCAAAGTAGCTGGGAGTAACCAGTAGTTCTCAGTGTAGATGATAGTGGGAGGTGATGGCACTACACTGGAAAATGTCACGTTGAGAATGAGTTCTCACTGTAGTTAATCTCCGCCAATTGTCCCTGCCAATACCTTTAACTTCTGCCTCCACCTACCATTTAGAGCTACTGGTTGGCATAGTTGCAGTGTATTAATTTGATAATATTTGACAATTGTAAATACCATATGTAGCAATTAGAGAGAGGGCACGTGTGTGTGTGTGTGTGTGGATGGGGAAAGCTTGGAAGACATTTGTGTGAAACACATGCCCCGTGTATGGTTTTTGATCATGTTGAGCACATTGTCAATTTAGTTGATGCTCTTGATTGTTTCATTGTTGTGTGGAAATTATTGGGGTTAAGTTGATAACCAATGGATGATATTCCAAAATGCAAATACGAAATAGATTGAACCTATATGGCCAAGTACAAAAGTAGAGTCTTCGTCTGTGCAGCTTGCTTGTTTCTTGCTTATGAACCTTATGTAATTTGCACATCACACTCAGCAAATTTGTATGGTAGATGCTCACACCTGTGTGTGACATTGTTTTGTGTAGAACATCTGTTAAATTATAGTCAAGAACAAATCAATTAGTTGAGTTTTCATGTCAGCAGTTTGATAAAATGCTGGTATTAATTTTGTGCATATTTGAAATGCCTGTGTTGAGGATTATGTTCTCTTATATATGTAGATAAAATCTTTCTTCCTTGATAATGTCTATGACGATTGCACTCTGATGCAAATTATATTCCAGTGCAATGTTTCTCCTGTTAGGTTCAGTGAAGTTCATGTATGCATATTCATGTATGGAGCATTTCTTAATAATCAAGTATTCTATTTTTCAGATAAATGCATGCAATTTCACCAAATAAACCATCAATTTGGACAAGTTTTTAAGTGAATTTATTCCACATGCATCATGTACATACATTGTAATGTGAAATGTACATGAAGCCTTATATCAAAAATTTGACGGCCTTTATTTGAATAGAAATGCATTATCACTCCATTTCTGAGGGCATATAGCAGGAGGATCAAACAAGCTAGCTAAGTGTTATTAGTTATACATGTTGCTGTGAGTATGCTGTTGTATATGTGTTGTTTTATTTCAGTTACTGTTGTTTCTGTGTTATGTTGTTCTTTTAGGTGGGGTGGTGTGTCGTGGGTGGTGTGGTGTGCGTGGGTGGGTGTGTATTTCCATATTAGAAGTTATGGTAGGACTTGTACAGCAGTTGACATTTTATAACTGCCGTGGTGCTTGTATTTATAGGATTTTTTTATGGTCCCTTCTATGTTTTTTACGGGACTAGGACCGATATTACTATTGATCTAATATTTAATTTTATATTTGTTAGATCTCAATTATTGAATTGAGCGGGACCGGTCCCATAAAATACATAGACGGGACTGTAGAACTTTGCAAAGGAAGAAGAATGAATGGCATTGAATTTCAACCAAAATTTCTCTAAAGATTATCTTTTTGAGATCCTCGGTTCTCTCAATAGGCCTAAAACTTAATTCTGGCATTAGTAAACGTGCAAGAAGTGGTCTAAAATTGATTTAACATTATTTACTTTATATAGCCTAAGACCCTATAATAAAATGCTTCGAGTAAGAATTTTTCTATGGTCCTATTTATGTTTTTTATTGGATTGGTCCTGCCTTATCTTTAACTTTTAATTTTATATTTATTATATTTTAACTATTGAATTGATTATATTTTTAATGATTCAGATTTAATTGATAATAATTAAAGGTTAAATAGAAAAGTAAGACCAGTCCTATCAAAAACATAGATAGGACTATAGAACTTCCCACAATTGCACAATGAATTTATCACTCAATATAAACAAGAAGCGCAAAACTGAAATAGAAAAAAGGAAAAAAAAAAAAAAAAAAAAGCACCAACAAACAAATAAGAATTATACTTGGCCAAATGTCCCAGGTGGTTAAGTGGCTACTTTGTTCATTTTTCTCCTCTTCACCTCTAAAACAACCATCAGAACCACCGATGTGCATCACAGGATTGCCATTCTAGATCCTACTGCCTGTCTGTGCACTTGTCTCTCCTTTGTCATTTTTACATTACATGGTTGTCTGAAGGTAGTCATATTTCATCTATTAGGGATCAAAGAGTCAAACCTTGTTTTCTTTATGTTGCTATATTCGATTGCATTGCTTTGCCTGTTGGTAATTTCAATTCCCCTTTTTCCTGATTGTATCTGAGAATGACTATTTTCTTTTTCTTTTTCTTTATTCTGTACTGCAGGAGAGTATAATATGCGTTTAAAGAGTAGAATTGATAATATTTTAGGTAATTCAAGAATAATTACTAATCCTTCAAAACCTTGGATTAATCTAAAGGATAAATGTAACCAAATTGAAATATAATTTGTAGAAAATAATTAAGTTATTGATGAAATTTTAGGATGTATTAGAACAACAAAGATCAAGTTGTTAAATGTTATGGAAGAGCAAGTACAGGTAAATAGCTATCGGTCTATTTGTTGGTTGTATATGCTAAGATAGTAAACGAACATGAAACATATCTGAACCATCGTGTTTAAATTTTGTCAATATGGCTAAATTGCTCAAACATAGGTCAGGTAGTAGAAAAAAGCTATAAACTGGTTACACTAGGGGAATGAGACGCTGATGTAGACGCTTCCAATGGATTGGTTGTTCAGTGATTGATATGAGAGGCAAACCACTATGAGATGATTTAATCGTGGATATTAGGTCTTGGAACCCATAGGTTCATGCTGCTCTTGGATCTTGGGAACTTCAAATCCACCCTTGGAACATCGGGGTGGTTTGTGTTTGTTGCCTTCACCTTAAATAACTCTTTAATCAGAACTATGCAAGCTGATTGAATTGTTTGTTGCATTTAGTAATTGATCGAGTCATATGTGGTTTTGCATGTTTCTGTGTGCTGTAGATTACTTTACTTGCTGAACATTTATGCTCAACCCTGGGACTTGCTTTTCAGGATTATTTGAAAGACTTAGTGCGCCGGAAATAATCCTTGCTTTCCCTTAATAAGTGATAAGGACATGCGGACTGATTACGTTCTTTTTATTCGAGCCACAACACGTCCTATGGGCAGAAGCTGAAGGCTAGAGATGAGGGTTCTTATTTTGTGGAGTAATGTGAGTTCACCACCCCTACTGAACCATTTCATGCAAAAGCCTCGGGTATGATTCGAGGAAGAAGTTATGCAGCTTGAACGATGGACCTTATCCTCAGTGCCAAGAAATGTAAATTTCGTGTCTGATTTTTTGGCTAACCAAGCACAACAAGGGTAAGAAAAAGTGAAAGAGTTTGTTCATGCCACCAAACGATTTATTGTATTTGTTACAAAATGACTAGCTCATGTTCTGTAATTATAAGAAATAAAAAAAACTCCTACTAGACTTGATCAAGGAAGTAATCTCCTTGTTAATTATGTAACTCAAGGAAACTAGTCTGCCCTTTTTCTTTTATTTTTTTTTTTATTCTGTTATGATTTCTCATCCATATATTATGTTCTACTTATTCAACTCCAATATTTATTTATTGACAGTAATTATCCCACTTAAAAAATTATAAGAATGAAACTGTAAAAAAGTCCTTTACCCTCTCTCTCTCCCAAGGATTCTCTATCCTCTTAAGTCTCTAATTCTTTGACATTCTTCTTCTTCTTCTTCTTCTTTAATTATTATATTTACTTTTCAGTTGGTTTCATGTTTTCTTCTCCGTACTATCTCCTCTCACTTCTTTTCCCTCCACTCCAACTCCTCCCGACGTGTTCACAGAAATCATCTTGGTAGGATCTGAAAGAAAAAGTTATCCTCTTTTTAATTGATTTTGCGTAAAATTTGTTCATGGTGAGATTCACAAAAAGTTCTCGTCTTTTCAATTTTTAATGCATTTTGCTTAAATACTGTGAAGTGGTTTTTTTTTTTTTTTTTTGTTCATTTTAGGATTTGAATTGCCGAGTATTCTTTTTGTGGAAATTCGTACGGTTTCACTTGGATGCATTCTAACCATAATGCAAAGATATCGTTCTCCCAACCACTCCAAACACAAGTAGCTTTTTTACTTATTTGATTCTCACTATAGCCTCTTATGCTGCTCCCATTTATTAATTTATTTGGATTTCTTTTTTTTTTTTTTGGGGGGGGGGGGGGGGGGGGGGGGGGGGTGTGGGGGAGAATTTGGTGGTTCATTGTTATACTTAATATCAATGAGAATCTAGTGTGGTGATTGCAATTTTCCTTTTACCAAATTGATTTATAATCGTAAGCAATCAACTCTCTTTTCGAGTGAGGAGTGAACTCTGTTTTTCTTGGAATGATAAGATTTGCCTTATCTAATTTTTTTTTTTTTCCACCCTTTTCCCTTTTGCACTTAAAAAGGGCAAAAACATAAGTCTATCAAATCAACTTTTAATTTCTATTTTTATTCCAGGGAAGTTATGACTTAATTTTATTGCTATGACTATATTTTTGGGGGGTAAGTAACTGTAATATATTAATAAAAGGAGAAAAATTCTAGGAAAATTCGTTTCTTCAAATTTGCAATACTGTACTCTGTTTGAAGCATTTCTTCGTAACAACATAGCATCATTTTACCTGTACAGACGCAATTTGAGCTTTGATGCATCCATGCTGCAGGATGATCTGTATGTCTGGAGCATCTAGGCCAACTGCCTTTTTCTTCCTAGTTTTGTTATATATAATTTTATTGCATGCCTCTCCCCTCAACCTTGATGATATCTACTGTAGTCAGATTGAAGAGACAGCTTTGGGAAACACTGAACATACAGTTCGCATGGATTATGTGAAAATGGGATACTGAAAATTTGAAGATTCAAAAGTTTAGTTCATAAAAAGTTAAAAAAGAACCTTTCTTCATTTTACATATTTGTATTTTATTTTTTATACTTTCCATGCTTATATTTTATCATTATTAGTTCATAAAATAAATATAAAATTTTTAGCCGGTGCATAATAATTGATTTAATATGACATATTATTTAATATATCTAATCAAATAATATAATTAAAATAATTAAAAAGGAAAATCGAGCTAAAACCCTAATGCCCTTAGTCGTTTACCTCCTAGCATACGGCAGCCACCAAAACTTGAAAAGCATGGGCAACCCACCAACACAATCACCACTTGTAGCACTCCACTCACTAGTTGTAATTTAACAAATGTAAAATTTGAAGGGTCTACTGGGTAGAGGTGGGAATGAGAAAATTTCCTTTTCCTTTCTAAATATTTGGGAGCAGCTAGTGGCCATCCACTCTAATTTCTGATTGTTTCGACAAAGGGAGACAGTATCGTTACAGCTTTGCCCCTCAAGCAGTTTTATCCACTAAACAAATGAGAAATTTGGGAGCCGACTCATCGCACTAAGCCAGCTGTTGAATTTACATAGCAAGGAAAAATGACTTCCACGCTAACAAAGCACGCGTGAAATCGAGAGCAGAGAAGGGTAAAATTGATAAGAATGAGAAGGCATTAAATTAAGGCTATTAAAACTTATATCCATGTTTCATAATCATGAACTCCCGGCAACGGTACCATTGAATCCAACTCTTGCCACCATGTTCGTTTCTTTCCCTGTGAGCCAAGCTACCATGGTCTCATGGTCAAGCAGCACCATGATATGCATGGTATTACCATCTTTTGCATTCTGTACTTCCACATATCATCGTAATAGACCACCCATGACGGAGGAGAATGCAGATCAACTTATCTCCACAGTAATCTCCTCTCTTCATTGAGAGGGTACAAAATCCTAAACTCCAGTATATGTTTTCTTATCATATTCCAACCTAATGTATAGTCCAATGAATAAGGAAAAAAAATGCTAGATGAGCTATGAAGATTAGACAAATAGCCAGAAAAGACCGCAAAGTTCATACCAATGAGCAGCTATCTACTTTCCTTTTTCTTGCTGCTAATCACAATAACAATTATAAGACCAGAAAAGTTCCTTCAATCATTATATTTATCATTTGTTTTCTATCTGTTGAATGTGTACATTGTTTTACATTTCTGCAGCAAAAGATTTGCCACAGCCACATGTTTGTGTTGCATTCGGATTTTTGAAGGAAAAGCCTCCACCAATAAGGGCATTGCTGTAGTCCAGTTGCATGCCAAAAATAAAGAGAAGGCTTTTGGGATCACAAACTGCAAAAAACCAGAGAAGACATTTAAAATAGATGATCGCAAATATAATAAACTAACATCATGTCATGACAATGAATGCCACATAAGATAAGACTCCACATCTTAACGCTTGAGTCTCTGAAACAGTATTCAGGGCATAAATACCACACCAACACAGGGAATTGGAGAATGTGGAGTTTCCCTTAAAAGATCTGCGACATCAAAGAGTCCTCTGAAAGGCTGTTCAGAGCTTCAGACATTGATGTCAAAAAAGGATGAACCTCAATATTATACCAAGATATCTCTTATGTGACAAACAAACTAGTACATCTGTATTCCAACCAGAAACCTCTCTTAAACTAGTACATCTGTAATCCCTTAACACCATCTTGCAACATAGGCAGTAAACAGCCAGATATCAAGGTTGCAGGAGGAAAGTCACAAAGAAAACTTTTCACTAAAGCTCCTCTTCTTATTCTTCTTCTGTTTTTTTTTTTTTTTTTTTGGGTAGGTAGGAGAGAGAGAGAGAGGGGGTGTTGGGGTTGGTGTGTGTGGGCAGTTGGGGTTGGTAATCTCAAAACCAATAATTACCAGGTGAGTAATCATGTATAAAACCAAGGTATAGAATGTTATGATAACACTAATTGAACTTTTAGACACATTAATTAAAAAAAACCTATTAGCATTTGTTGCTTTACTATTGGCTATTTTTCACTTCAGGTGTTAACAAATGGTTTCAAAGCTGATTCATTACTAGCAGATGATTCAGGCACAAACCAATGTAGAAATTGGTAGCCTTGTTCTGATATGATTTAGAGGGGGTTTGAGGAGGGCGGAGAGAATCTCCAAGATGACTTCTAACATGCTCACAGGATGACTTATAGGTTGAGAGTAGTAGGAATGAACCGCTGAGCCTAACCATGAAACCTCATGACAAGAACGTTGGCTGTTTAAGGAGGGTGATTGCACTACCCCATATGAATGAAATCCAACGTAGATTGTATTGTATCAAAGATTGAGCAATGTTATATAAGGCTAAGATAGAGAATGCCAAGAGAACTCTAACTAGATATTTTTTGGTCAAGTAATTAGAAAAAAGCCCATTAGTCTTTGTTATTTAACTATTGGCTACATTTTATCTAAAGCGATAGAGTTAGGGGCCACTACATTTTTGCTAAGAATATCTATTAAGATAGAGGTGCAGGATAATGGGCTACAACTATAGAGGATTGAACAGCATAGCTTTTCCAAATATATGTGTCGTTAATAATATATAGGTTCACAAGCCAATAAGCTCCATAGGATCAACAGCAATTAAAGTGCATGGGATTTTGCTTGGACCACATGCATTTGGGACACATTGTCTACTAGCAACGAAGCATTATATTATCAGTCTTTTAAATAAAGAGAATTGCTCCATATAATAATAATCAACTAACCACATATTACACTAGCCATTCCTACTGCCTTTCACTGCACAAACACACTCATACATGACACCACAGCCATGACAAACATCAAATCCCTTTTTCTTCTTGTGTTAATGTGCACGCTCAAACAGAAAAATTGGATATTCATTTCTTGCTTTTACTAGATGTAACCCAAAACTTCTTAAGAACTGATTTCAAAGGTCAGGAGAATTGGGATCCTGGAATCAATCACAGCAAAGATCAATTAATTATTTTATTTATTTTGTTTAACCAAGAGAACTGCCACCCACCATGTTATTTTACAAGGCTCAATTGGAAGACCTAACAATTTTATTTGTTTAACATATTATTAAAAAGGTCAGGGTCCAAGGTTACATTGTGCCTGTCGAAAGAGTTATGCACCATACATCATCTATTGTAAGGTCAGTAAAAGCTTTGAATAAAAGAAAAGTACAACATATAATTGACACAATAAAATACATAGATATTTTAAAGGCAATTAGTGGATGGATTAGAGGCATACCGATTGTAAAACCATTGTATTCAATTACAGAATCACCTGGTCTTGTATTCTCCCTGTTCTCAAAGTCCATAGTGTAGGACATGCCAGAACATCCACCCTGCTTCACACCAATTCTTAAACACAAATCTTCATTCCGCTCAGACCTCATCTTATTCAGGTGCTTCAGAGCGTTGTCTGTTAGTGAAATTGCTGGCTTAACCCCTTCTGATGTTTCAGCTAATATTAACAAGAGCACAGTCAGCAAATTAATCCAAAAAGGGTTCTCTGCATTCTACTTGTACCATGAACCTTACTGTATAAGGTATTTTAACAGCGAATCTATACAATGCCAAGAGTATTGGATTAGGCATAGACAAAAGAGTGTATTTCTTTCTCAAATCTTAGACAACTTGGAAGCATCAATAATTAACTTAGGACATAGCTTGAGGTATTGTTTCGCTGCCATATATTTATGGTACAACTTTGGACATATTTTTTAATCTATTGTTTGGTCTGCATGTTGGCCCAAATTATTGGACAAAAGGGCCTTGAGGTATTGGAATAAAACTGAAAATTTTTATACCATATATTTAGTAATATAAAAATCTATTTTACAATACAGAATGAATATATCTTTAAAATTATAAAAATAATTTTACACCAAATTCTCAAATCACCAATACTAAACTTTATTATGATTTATAACACGTATAATTATTTTCAAAAGTTTTAAATTTTTCAATTATAAAAATCGGTGTCCAATACTATGCACATTAAATGTGGTACAAGAGGATTGTACTGTCATACTTTCCTTATACTATATTGTCCAATACTTTTTATACTATCACTGCTTAAGTGTATACCATGTCTAATTATTCTATCTATACTAGATGAAATTTGCATCAATTTTAATGTTGAAAATTTGGTCTCCAACTCCATACATGTTTTGATCACTTTCAGAACTCAAAGGAGCTCCACTTTGTGACCTAACAGCACCCATGAAGTCTAGGTCAAGTTAAACATGAGCTGCCTTCAATTACCAAGCTCTTCATTGCATGCAATTCTCCTCTCAGGATTCCATTATTTCTAGAGTTTAGACATAAAAAGCAAATCATGCCAGCTTTTTCTGACTGATGTAAGTTGTAATTGACCGTTAAAGATTTATATAAGCAAGGTGGTGGGAACTAGAGTGTCAATGTTTGGTGTAAATTGAGAGTCCAACTCTTTACAACATAGAGTACAAAAACCAAAGGCCATTTGGGTTTGAAGTGAGCAAGTGTCCGACCACAAAGTAAAGTTCAAAAGCACAAAGTGCTAAAGAGTATAAAATGTCTTGAGAAGAGAATGATCTTATTTGATTGCTGTGCATTGGCAACATCAGGAAAAGGAATAATCGTTTCAAGACTGATATAGTTAGTTCAGTTCAATTTCTGTTTCCATTACTGAAATTATTGAATTTGGTTGGATCATCCCCATCTACATTGTTGTCATTTTAATACCAAAAACACCATAAAGGTGAACCGTGTTGTTGCACGACATCTAGTAAGCATCCAGTTAAGATAAAATAAGATTTGTACCTGCTACAGTCCCGTGGCTTTTTCCCGTTCCCCGGTGCATACGATTTCAATCACACCTAGAGCTAAGAATACTCTACTTTTATTTAATTCCGCCACCACGCCCGTCATACTGAACACTAATCTCTGCTTGCCCTGTTGTACACATCTAACTGAACAAAATTGCAGCTACTTGAGCTATAATGAAACCCTAGGTATGCTCTCTCAAAACAAGTATCGGACAACAAAGACAGATACATGTAGCGATTACATAAACATACAAAACTAAAATTTGATTTCATCTTAGAGCAGGAAGAAGTCCTAAGATTACCTGAAACTGAAGCTGATCGAATCACGATAGGTTTTCGATGACTGAAATCGAAACAACGGAATTTAAGAGAAACAGAAGAGTCTCGTGATAGGGAAAACCTTCTCGGAGGCACTACCAGTGAAGGACGATGAACGGTCATCCCAGAGAGCGCCATTTTCGCAGGACAGAGAAAATGGTTGACGTACCTTCTTCTCGTTGAACGTTGCAGATGCGTATACAATGCCAGTACAGATTTACTCCGCTTCTGTGGTCGCACCTTAGCCGTTGGATGGTTAGAAAAATTTAGACACGTGGCGCTACTACAAGTCCAGAAGCAGCAAATATCTGGTGTTTTGTTCTTGGTTTGTCTGCGTCTTTTTTTTCATATATTTTTTGAGGTCCATGGTTTTTTAATATATTTTGCACCAAGTAATAATCGAAGTGCATCTGTCATATATTGGGCTTCTCTCTTTCATTTTTTTTTTTTTTCTGGTGGATATAAAAAGAGATTTTACGTGTGCCTAAATACTACAATAGAATCTTATAAGGTAATAAGTGAAAAAATAAAAAAAACAGCATGTGGTCTTATAAAGATAATGGATGATTCCTGTAAAGATAAAAAATAGTCTATTTACTTTATTATTATTGATAGATGAAAAAAAAATAAAATAATAATTTAAAATTATTAAATGATAGAGACTCACAATATATTTCCAAAACATAGAGGAACGAAAATTCTAAAAATTAAATATAAATTGTGATGTGCTTTTTTTTTTTTATTGGATGATATGCTTATCATAAAAATATCACCATGTACTTCCTCTGCTTTTATATCTATTTTCTATATTTGAATAGTTGAAAGCTATAAATTACATGGAGGTGAAGTTGGATAAGTAGTATGTGCTTAATAATATGGATAAGTAGAGTTAGAAACCATGTCCACGAAGGCTGTACCAAATAGCAAACCTCGAACTAAGTTGCTTGTCTAGGCAAAGAAAAACGTACAAAAGAAGAAGAAGATGATGAAATCAGTGAGGGTAAATGTTCTGTATGTCAATCTCGACCAGAAAATCTAAGGGCAATATAGAACACTAGGTGCAAAGAATTCCAAACATTACCATTATTATGATAAGCAGTACTACTGATGCTTATGATTTGAGACTCTCAAGGTTAGTAACATGGAAACATAAGTAGACAAAATAAACGAATGAGCATAGGAGCAAGAACTGAGAAAGTGACAATAAGATAACCATATAAACATCTCATTGGTTATTGAACTATTAAAAAAAATCATCGGATTATATAATTTTCTATCTAAAGTATCTTTTTTTGATATTACATGGTCATGTTTTATGATGGATGAGAAATAAGGCAGATCATCAAGAATTTGATCATGGTTTGTTAGTAATCATTTCTTATAAATAGAAAAGTGGAACTGAGTTTTACTATTTCGATAGAAAACATCATATTGGGGAGATTTTTAGACTCAATCGAAGAAAAAAAACAGTGGCTAATTTTTCAACCTAATTTTAACTTCTTCTTTTTTTTAGTTTTGTGATAATGTTATGTTTTCTTTTGTGTTAAGTATAATAAAAAGTTGGTATCTATTTGCATTTTTATGACTTTTTGGTAATAATTTATTTCATTTTTTTTTTTGGTAATTGTGATAAAAAGTTATAGAAAAAATTGATACTGATAAATTTTTTTGTAATTTTTGGTAATATGTTGATTTTTTGTTTTTTTTTTTTTCCTTTTAACTATGATAAAAAAGTGATAAGAAAATTAATATCTACCAACATTTTTGTAATTTTTTTTATAACATGTGCATTTTTTAATAGTTCGAGCAGTTGAAAAATCAGTCGCATATCTCCAACTAATGGTAAGTATCACCTAATAATATTCGTGTTGTTTGGATAGAAATCCTATATCCTCCACTAGAACACGATCTTTTATTACTTAATAAGGAATCCATTGAACCTATTATGAGGTTGCTTATGCCCAAATAGAAAAGAGAGAAAGATTTTTCATGCTTTATGTGTAAATGAAATTGCCTATTTTTTAATCCATAAAATTGTAATTGATTAACAAGGGAAAAGGAAAATAAAATTATAAAAATATGGCTTTGGAAAAAATATTCCCAAAAATACAACCGATGAATTCAGGTTTATCCAGCCTTAAATTTGGTATTTGGAAAGTCGATTTTATAGTAAAACTATATAATTGGCTTTCCAAAAGCCGAATTCACTTATGCCTTTAAAATAGGCATTCGGGAATTTCATTAATAGTGAAATCGACTTCCCAAACACCTATTTTTAGTGGCACAGTAGAATTTGGCTTTTGAAAAGCCAATTTTCATTAAAATGGGTTAAATTTGGCTTTTGAAAAGTTGATTATATCAATTTCACAACCAAAATGACCTTTACTTTTCACTAATAAATTGAGAAATAAATGTATTACATAATGTCATCACTTAAACTAGAGAATGATAATAACTACACTATATAAATTAACCTAAACTAGATCTTAATCACTTAGCCGCTAACGTAGGTATAGTTTACAAAAGATATTTACCACTTTCTCCCTTCAAGCTATCTAAATCTAAGTTTAATAGATATCAACTTGTAATGTAATTTTCCAAAATAATTTCAAAAAATAAACTTATAACTCGAATAATCGAGAAAATTTAAGCTTTACAAATTATTTTGGAGTATAAAATCCCAATTTTAACAAAAAATCCTAAAAGTAAATTGATTTGAGAAAATATAGTAATTAATAAAAGGTTTCTAAAAAATCACAGGTTAATAGAGTATAGTAACAATGTATATAATTGAAAACTAGAGGGTTACTAATAGAGACCCTATTAGTTTCCATATAAGTTAATAAATCTGACAAATAATTAAGAATATAGTCCATTAGTCTTAAATCTTATACCCCGACCCTACTCTTTAGTATTCTAGAACTTAGTATAATACTAGTGATTTTATTGGAAACTTGTAAAACAGTTATAGGAAAGTGAGCGACAACTTACTTAGTAAATAGGATAGAGATAATAACACATATCAGTCGTCAAACAATCAAGGTTTTCAAGTAACTAGAGTCTTCAAGTAAGATTAATTAGATGTAATACATATCCAAGCAAATGCCATTGCACAACATTGACTAGTTACCATGAGATCTAAAAAATGTACATGATATAATCCGGGTTTTAAGGAGTTTCACACCATATACTTCGTGAATCAGAACCAAAACGAGGCTTATGCAATGGAGAACACTCTACCCAAGACTACATTTAAACTACGGTCTCCAACCTCATTGAGATCTTTTTCCTTATCACTTAGTTCGACCAAGGGTAAAGAAACAAACATTTTTGCTATCCTTGTCGATTGACTCGAAAATCCTAGTCGTTTCTCCTAATGGATTATGATGCAAGTCCGATTAAAAGTTAGGTCAAGTTTGAATTAGTTTGCCTCATAAGGTAATCAAGCAATTTTCACATAATTCAATCAACACAATACCATAAGGCAACCAATACATAAAGTTTAGCACTCCATAACAGTAATATAATATCTAAGCACATGAGTTATGCACACACAGGCTAATAACTTACAATCACAAATATGATACATACTAAAGTCTTCATGTATGCTTAAGCAATACTCCAAAGTATAGTGAATTACTTATCCTACTTACTTGGAACTCAATCACTCACTAACTCAGCTGTTCATTTGTCCTTGTAGGTGATCAATGATGTTTATCTTGATGTAATACTTTATTCTATATATAAATTAGGAAATATTGCTAATCTACTCATTTATAATAGAATTAGGTTGATTAGTCAATAGTTCATTAATCCACACCTTAAGTGTTGGAAGTTTAGGATAGTACCATAAATTTATGTTACCTTCTAAGCTATCCCTTGAGTTAAGATGTTCTTGAAATATTTATTGGAAAAGCTTTTGAGATATCCTTTACAGTACTTAGGTATTGAAGTTCACCATAAATTCATCCTTTGCATCAATCTCTTAGGCTAGTAAATCCCTAAGATTTTCAATAAATACCGTTTGAGTTAAGTTTTAAGTTAAGTCATCCTTAAAGTTCTTAAATTAGAAGTTTCTAAGTTATTTTCTGACTAAGCTGTTGCATCCACTAGAATTTAAATTTCTTAACAAAAGCTCTTTAAGATATCGTTTGAGTTCAATCAGCTTCATAATTTCAAGAAATCTATCATCTGAACTTTGTCTAAGACCTATAAATTCAAAGTTCCTACAAATACTCCCTTTGACTTACCTTCTAAGGTTCTCCTATCTCATCATTTACTTATACTCTTAACTTTTATTTAGCTTTCGAGTGAATATCTAATAGAACATGTGCCTCTTAACTTCCTTTAAGATGCCCTCTGACTCTATTATCTATGGAGTTTTTAATAAAATCATCTTCTAACTTATCCTCGACTTCCCCTGTTTTTACCTTTATTCATCGTTTTTTCTTCTAGCCTACTATTTAAGTATCGATCTAGTTTAAAACTCATTTCCAGAATTCTTTGAGTTATCATTTTCCTTCACCCAATTCCCTTATATTCACTTCATTAGTCCATTTACTTCTAACTCCCATCAAGACAAACCAAAATAACACTCCAATCCATACTTCTCAACTTCATTACATCCAAATTCCTAGTATATCATTACTCACTAATTTCCCTAAATCCCATATCACCAAAATATTTATAAAAGTGGCTTATACTTGATTTTATTACTTCTCTCAATAGAACCACTTCCAATAACACCTAATCAAAATACTTCAATAACCAGTGGAGCTTAGAATCCAAGTGAGGTATTTAATAAAGATATAATAATTTTTATTAAAAACACTATTTTAGTCATGATTTAAGGGAAAAAAATTCATAAAAATTATTGTAAAAAATTTCTTCATAGGATTTTAATATAAATATAGGAAAGTTTATAAAAAAATTTAGAAGCCAAAACTATGTCATTAGACTTATTATTTCAATATCGAAAAGTGTTTGGTTTTATCGATTTCTTATACATGTATACTGTAGTTATTAAATTTGCATGAAATCATATTTTTCCTAGATTCTACATATGAAAATATGTAAGAATAATATTTTCATAATTTTATAAATAAATTGTGAGCCCCGCATTTAACCTATAGGAATCGAATAGGCAAATTTTGAGTATTAATGAAATTAATTCAATTAACCTAAAAACTTACAAATAAGCTTAAGACTTTAAACAAGAAGACCTTATGGATCCAAATATTAAAAATATAATAAAATAATAATAATATAGCTAAAGTAGTATAATTTAACTATATTAAGTATTATTCACTATAATAACGTAAAATAGGTCTCGTTAGGTCATAAATTTTTAGAGATAAATTATAAATATAATAAATTATTATGAGACATAAAATAACATATACAATAATATGTACATGTCATGTATAATTTTTAAGTATGTACGTATATCTGTAATTAGAAAAAATATACTACTATATGCATTTTATGCTAAAATAACTTAAGAAAATTAATAAAAATCACTAAAAATTATATAAAAAAAATTCATGGTAGCTAGGACTTAAGTTGTGTGGGCATGTGGATCATACATGATAAGTGTGGCACCATAGTAAAATAAGAAACATGTAAATATGATTAAGTATTTAAGCTTGAAACATTGAGGAGAGAGAAAGAAAATCAAATTACACAAGAAAATCAATTCTAGAAATATAGAAATCTCTATACTAGATAGTATAAAGAAATGAGGGTTTAGGAAAATTAGATTGTGGATTTGGGGATTTGAAAAAGTAAATTAGGAAATTATATAAAAATAAGGTACAATTTAATTACTAGAAGGTACGTTGGCTTAGAGAGTTTTTGGAACTCAACCACCATTACTAGTAGAAGCCATACCCACCGTCTAGACTTGCCAATAAGGAGGGAACAACTGTAGATGGTTAGAGATCAATTTTTCGATGAGGTTTTTTTTTATTCGATTTTAAGTTAATTTGTAAAAATACTAAAAATGCTTAGAAAATTATGAACAAAATATATTCCTACATGTTTTTATGTATAAAATCTAGAAAAAAAAATATTGTTTTGTAAAAATTTAATAGCTACAATATAGTACTTAAGAAATTGACAAAACCAAGTAATTTTCGATATTAAAATAAATAGCTATAATGACATAGTTTTGCTTTTGAAATTTTTCTCTAAACTACCTTATATTAATATTAAATTTCTATGAAAAGATTTCTTGTAAATCTATTTTCTAAACTTTATTTGATTTTTTAGCCTTAAACTATGTTTAAAATATAGATTTTTGTGGAAAATAACCTATTTTTCCTATGGACCTTACTTGGATTCTGAGTTTAATGATTAATGGAGTATTTATTGTATACTGGAGTGTTGGATTAGGTTTGGTAAGGATTTATAAGAAATCGATAATATACTCTAAAATGTGTAGTTGAGTAGTATGTAAACTTAAAGATATGATGGATGGTGATGGGTTATATGAAGAAGTGGGATGTGATGAGGTTGAGTAATATTGGTTGAAGTATTACTTGGATTTCTTTTACTAGAGTTTAGGGCAAAAATGGATAAATCAAGAAGTTGTATGTAATCTGAGTTTGGGTAGAGGATAACTTAGAGGAAGATGGACTGCAAATGTTCTCTTAGATGTTCCCTTAGAAGCTAAATTAGAGGGAGTATTCCTAAGAACTTTGAAGTTGCTGGTCTAAGAGGAAAGTATAGAGAGTAGATTCCTTAAAATTAAGAAACTGGCTAAACTTACATGATATCTCAGAGGAAGTGAAGGTAAATGTTATATTGAATGCTAATTTAGAGGTTTAGTCAGATGTAAAATTCGAAGAGAAGTATAGACAGGGGAAGCTTAAAGGCTGAGTCAGAGGGTGAACTCTTAAGGAATTTGAAGTTGATTAGGCTTAGAAGGTGTTTCACCAAAAGATCTAAAAGTTGAATAGACTACATGGTTGGTTCAAGAGGTACATTAGAAGATACTTGAAGTGGAATACATGAGTATGAACACTTAGAAGTTGTTTTAGAAGGTAATTTGTAGGAGATCTAGGGTAGTTATCGAACTCAAAAGATAATTTAGAGGATAATCTTGTTAAAACCTTTAACTACAATATGGCTTAAGGGATAACTTAGAATATTTTTAGTATAAGAACTTCATTGGTGATTTTGTCACACTCTGAAATGGTAGAACCATAACAATCTTGCCATGCAAACCATTTTAAGATAGAAGTTGACCTTATAACCGCTATCTTAGACCTGATTTATACAGGACGTCCACGACTAACTTGCTTTAAAGTAAACAGTTTATAAATTAAATATATTATTTACTTGTGAAATTATGAAAAAGACATATTTATACTAAAATTACTTGAGTATGTTCACAAGATTTAATAGCTTAATCATAATCTACTTAAGTAATACATAAATTGATATTAAAAGCTTCAAAGATAAAACCCAAACTTGAGAGTATAATTGATCCTTAGTTTTATATCCTTACTCTCCAAGATCTAACATTTGTTAGTTTCAAGATAGTTATATAACTGCTTCTTAGCTAGCACAAACAATAACATTTATAGAGATGTGAGCAATCAACCATTCAGTAAGTTAAGACGGAGACTTAAAACTATACATCAAACAGAAATAGGGTTATCAACCAAATTAGTTAGATATAATGCATATATAAGCAAATAATATTGCACGACGTAATCTGGTCCGTTGTGAGATTATGAAAATTATACTTACTCTAATCTAGGTTGAAGAGTTTAATGCACATTTCAACAGTTTATGACTAATCTCAAGCTTATGTAATAGAAATACTACTCCTCCCATGACTACCTTCAAACATTTGACTTTACTCTTATTGCAACCTTCTTTCCTATCACTTATTTTGACTAAGGATAAAGAAGGGACTCATTATATTATCTAGCGCTACATCTTTCAAAGGGGTTGGAATTTGGTCAAATGCGTTTCTCCTATTGGGTTACTATGCAGGTCTATTTTAAACTTACAAGTCGTATATTTAATTAGATTTGGTTTAAGGTGTGTAAGCATTTCATACAAATCACACAAATTTTAACCTAGAACATCAAACCAGAATCATATAATCACATCCAGAAACATGCACACACAAGCATGCACACAGTTAACTATTTAACAAAAACAATCAAATATAATCCTAAAACTCCAAGTACTATAAAATAGTATTCTAAAATATAGTAAAGTATTGATTATAACTTACCTATACTTAATGCTTACTCACTTAAAGTGTAACTTGCACAAGCCATCGTTGATAATTTCTATAATACAAATGTTGTTTTAGTAATCATATAACTATCTTATATAAGCTTTATTTTGTAATTCTTCATGTTATCTTTAGTTTAGCATTTTAGTATACCAAATTATTTAGGTTTTTAAATATTTTACAATTATTTTTAATTTAGGTTAGGTTTTGATTCAGTTTTCGAATCAATTTTTAAATTAGGTTATAATTTAGTTCCCCGATTTCATGTTTTACATGCAAATTCTAAGAACTCATTTCAAATCATTATGTGAAGTTAATCACATTTCACTTAAATATCCAAAACCTTATATTTAGTCCCTAACTAATATTATAATTCGTACGGCACACCATGTTCCTAATATAATTATCGAATTAGCTTTCAATGTAAGAAAAATTTACATTTTTATATGATTATCTAAATTTATATTTCATATAAGATTTATTAATATTATTATTATAAATTTTGACCTATTATTTTCTACTCATTAATTTCCTATATATACATATTATGTGTTATTACACAATTTACACCTAAATCACTTATCTAATATTTCTAATACTATAAATATCGTCTTTAATCACCAAATATTATATCAAAATATCTTATTATTCCCTAATTAGAATTTATGCCTATTTAATCTCCAAATCACAAAATTTGCTTAATTATATACTTTTACCTATTATTCATTTATTATTATTGCGTAATATGCATAACATGCACAATTAACATTCCAAAATCTATAAATACCATCATACATTAGTAAATTACGTCTCAAAACTCCTAATTATATGTTAAATCAGTATTTACATCAACTTAGTATTAATTTACCAAAATAAGCCCCAAAATCACTCTTTTATGTATCATTTTAAAGCCTAAAAATAATCGAAAATTTTCAAAAATTAATTTTTGAAAAATCTCTTTATAGCATTGTTATAAACACTCTAAATAGTATACACAAAAATTTTTAGCTTAAAACCACACTATTAAAATCATTTATTTCTAAATTGAAAGTAGGCTTGAGTTTAGGGGTTTCTTAAGTATTATATATTTCTAAATGTATATTTATCAAACTAATAGTTTTCCTTAAATGCATATATAAAAATTTTAGAATACCAAATTTCATAATTTTCTAAATACATTTAATAATTTAACTAAATTAAACAAAAATTGGATTGAAATTAGACTCACCTGCTCGATCAACTTCCAACCACCAATGGTGGCTCTATGTGTGTTGGTCAAATGGGGCAGTGGTAGTAGAGTGTGGTGGTGGTGGCTATTCGTTTCCAAGTGACTGTTGGTCATGGGTTTGCTCTACAAGCCCTAATTGTATACAATTCTTTTAATTTTTTTGTAAAATTATCTAACGCTCTCTCTTTAGTCTCTCTCTATTTTTCTCGAATGTTTAACTGACCAAAATAAATTGTGGGGAGTGATTTATGAATTTATAGAGGGGTTTAGGACTTGCTTTTGATTTTTAGAGGGTTAAATGTCTCTTATTCTCTTCCATTTGCACTTTTTATTTGTCTCAAATTTATTGGTTGTTGTTTTCTCTTTGATTCCCAACGTGCTATGCCCTTATTTTAGAATTTTCTTCACTTTTCCATATTTTTCTTGATTTTTCCTTAATTTTTATGAATTTTCCTTATTTATTTGGTGTTATTTTAGCTTAGTTTAGGTATTTTAAGTAATTTGACATATTTTACCAATACATAAATACATATGGAGTATAAGTAAGTATTTTTAAATGTTATTTAAGTTATTTTATGATTTTTTATATATATATAATTTATTTCTATCGATTTGTTAATTTCAAGGGCGTACTTTATAGACTAGTTGCAGCAGTAGCTTATCAGTTCGTTGCTAAGTTTGATAGCGTGGTTTGGAGCGAAGTAACTCGGCATGGTGACCGAAAGCTCGGGTTCTTACAACGAGCTTCTATAGAACGGACTGCTCGATACCGGATCCGCGATATAAGCTGCTGGGAGCTTGTGTTTGTAACTTGATTTACTCAGACTTGCTCAACTTGCCGGAGTAAGCTCGGACTCGTTATAGATCGTACAATACTTGGACAATTTGGCATGAAAATTCCGTGCACATGGAGCTTGGGAAATGTCAGATGTATCTAGCTCAACAACTCAAGTCTTTTGTTTGGACCGTGCTTGAGTGGAGAAGCTTGGCAGGTAAACTTGAATCTTGAATTGAGCACATCCAGTAGTTCGGGTTTGTGCAGCTCATATTCAAACATGCTATCTTGCTTGGCTTTGCTACTGGCTTTATGCGCTTGGTTTTCATTGAAAGCTTGGCACAAATGTATTGCAATTCATAGTGCTCGGCATGATCTCTCATTCTTGTTGGTCATAGTTGGAACCCAACATGATAAGAACTGCTGTTGTGCTCTGATTCGTATGGATAACCGCGGTTTGGATTGATAACTTGGACAAATTGTCGTGACTTGGCATTGCCATTCTTCTTTCACTCGGGTTCGAAATGGCTTGGAGCTCGACGAGTAAAGAAGCTGGGTTGGTGGCTAGGAAACTTATCTCGGCATTACTGCTTTGGATTTGCTCAGGCTTCTTAAAGCATGGTGCACGAATTTGAGCAGCTCCACGCTGTGGATGGAAACTTGGACTTTGGTCTATTCGGCACGTACTCTATTTTATCTATGTGTGTGTTGAGTTCAACAAATAACCACGGTGCTCAAGATAGCTCAGAGAGTGCGAGGGAAGCAAATAAACATGCGTCTATGTTTGCTCGGAGTTCGGGAATTCAAGGTTACCGTGCAGCTGCAAGGAACTTACACAAATTAGTTAAAAGAGGCTTTTACTTAAAGTGCAGTAGCTTGGATGTGTCGCAGCAAGGCTCGAGCTTGAGCAGCTGTTCGGTTAGTCTTTGCGAGTCACCTAAGAAGAAAAGCTTGAAACTGTGAACTGCTATGGAAGTCCTACTCAAGGTGGATTTCCTGTCCTTTAGCACGGCATATGTACTTGGAGGGGTTGGGGGCGTGCTATTAGAATGGCTCGGCTGTGATTGAACTGACGCAAGTTGAAACCGTGGATCATTTTGAAGTATGAATCTTCCTTATTATCTACACGAGTTCGGCAAAACTCAAAGCATGCTCCTCGGTGCTGTCAAACTCAAGGTGGAGCTCGGAGTTATGTTGTCTTCTTTCAGATCCTTGTCTTACATGCGGTCACTCTTATAGAACATAAAAAAATGTTGTAATTTTTCACGACCTTTGAATCATTAATATCAAGACATAAAAATAACAGCATCATTCATCATTATGCTTCAAAGATTTTACAAGCATGTTGGTTACTATGGCGGTTTTTATCTGATAACCATACAATTATCTAAAGGATTTATGTAATAATTATATGTGATTCAATATGAATTTCCAACAAAAGTGTATAAATTTTCATTAAAATCATATATAATTACTCAACATAAATGTAATTCATATTTTTATATTTTAATGCTAAGAAATAACATTTATTTAAAAAATTAAAACTCTTCATGTTTGATGTTGTAGGTCCCTAGGCCACCATTACATAGTAGCCTCAATTCATGAAGTTGGAAATGAAGAAAAAAGTAAAGAAGGATACTTGGAAATCGTAACTACTAACATGATTGTAAGCATATCTACCATCAAGATAGTAGTTGGAATAGAATCAAATCAAATTACAAAACTAGAAGAGTATACTGGCATAACAATCTATTGAAGCAAAAATATACCATTTTATTAAAGGAAAAGAAAAGAAAAGAAGTATACGATATGTGTCCATTAGAATGATGGTACACTTCCTTACCATCATGTCATAGTCACTTGATGTAAAATTTTTTTCTTCTTCTTCTTTATTTTCAGCAAATTTGGCCTTGTAATTTCTAGAGTTTAAGGTTCTAGTTTCTGTTATTTTTCTTTTCTTTAAGTTATCTTAAGTTACTTTTAGCTTAGTTTTATGATTTTCATGGAGTTGTCTTGTATTTTCATGAGTGTAGTGTAAACTATTAGTAGATTTTATCTCTTTTCAAAGTTTGAGTTTATGGATTTCCATTGCATTCATGGAGATTATTGGGCAAATCTTAAGGAACTTTATTGTTGAGGTTGAAGAGCTTGGTTTTGTAATGTTTCTCGTACTTTTTTCATGTTTAATACAATGTTTATTTTCATGTTCCTGTGTATTATGTGTTGAATGTTTATTCTCCATAAATATGATAAATGGAGCTTATCATGCTTATCTGTAGTATGTGACTATTAATATTTTTGTATTGTGATAGTATAAATTTGGAATTTTACTTAGTTCTATAGTATAGTTAATTATAACATGAATGTTGGATTAATGTCGAACTAGATAGCATTTCCTACACATTGGGCCTCCCTATGTTATCTTAATAAGTTTAGATACGGTAATAAAATTTGAAAACCCCTAATGAAACCTAGGATTTCTAATTTGAATGGATAGTTTTTGAGAATTAAAACTTAAATCCTTATACTCATTAAGAGCTAAAAATTGGTTGAAATGAGAAATCAATTATAACATAATTATTTAAGTGGTGATGAGACTTGAATAGCCAGCTGATAGTATAAATAAGATATTGATAATACAATACTCCTGTTACATGATAGGATTTACGAAACGAGAGTTAGATAAATTTTACGAGTATAAGTAAAATCCATATTTAAACTATTATAAATACTCAAATAGCGTAGCCATAATAATCTTAAACAATTGGTTACTCATCGTTGATGCATCTTTTATAAAGAAATACATATCCTAATACCGAGAAATTGCTAAAGCCTATGTTTAATTCAATTGTAGTTTTTATTTTTATTTAGATAACTTGCATATTCTTTCCCTCAAAATTACTAAATCGGTTGCCTAATTATAGTAGAAATTATAGAATCTAGTATTTAGTTATCTTTCTAAACTCTAATATTTCCTTTACCGCAAAATACGATCTTGATACTCATCTTATATTATAAATTGATCGATACGCTTGCCATTAGGTCATGGTTTTCATAAATATTTTTCAAACGATTGCTAACAAGTTTAATTTATTATAGAATATTTCTTCTATTTTTAAAAAGAGATAAATTTTATATTTGTGTATAACATTATAGAAAGTAATCACGACACCATTATCTTTCATGGAATTTCATAAGTAACAATTTGGCCCTTTACCAAAGGTGGTTTTCCAATATGTATGGTCCAAAAGGCGTGGAGAGATAAAATTAAACCGCATAATTATAGAAACTACCCATTCAAATCAAGCTGCAGTAACCGTGTGTGTATTGAAAAAAGAAATATCAATGTCCAGGTTTTAAGCAACGAGGAAAAGAAATTCAAGAGATCGAAAGATGCCAACAAACTGTAAGCGTATTTATCTAGATTTCCAGCCTTTTTTTTTTTTTTTATAGAATCTTCAAAAACGCATGCAAGAGATAATCACATGTGGACACATGTTGTTTCGCTAATTAAACATATCAAGTTGGCCGAGTAAAAAGAAAGAAGACCCGATAAATCGTAGTCCCTTGTTAAACCATGAAAAAGTCTGACTAGCCATGGAGAAGAAATCAACACCAAAGATAGCCAACAAATTTATAAAAACTGATAACGGAACGAAGTATCCAGAAATTTTAGAACTTTGGGAATCTATTAAAAAAACTCTCGATTTCTACTGACGGTGCTAAATGCCAACCGTTGATTTTTATTTTTTTATAGGAGTATTTATAAAACAAAAACATGGCTATAAGTATGTTACAGGTGCTTTAATATGACCATTTCCATATTTAAGTTAGGTTTTTTATCATAAAAGTAAAATTATAGAGAAATAAAAATAAAAAACTAAAAAAAGTCTATTTTATAATAAGTGACTAGATATGTATACTTAAATAGGCTCTAAAAGTTAAGCCCAAGGCCTATTTATTAAAAAAATGTTATCAACAAAGCTCATTTGAGCTTAAATTATCTAAAACATATTTTTGATTTATCTCAAATGTATTTCATCTTTATATTCGATACTATTCACATTTAAACTTAACTCAAACTCAATTGATATTTATCCTTAACTCGACCTTGATTAGTGTTGCAAACCATGATCAAAAATAGATAAGGTCGATAACTAAATGGGTCTAAACTTATAGAAAGCTCAAAAGAAATAATAGGGATTGGTGTAAAAAGGGACGAATACAGATGAAAAGTAAAAAAAACTCACAAACAGTTTCAGAGGATATGACGCACCAATAAAACTTTCGAGAACTCACAATACAATCCAATATGATGTATGAATCAATTTAGTAAGGTTACTTATCATCTAACCTTACTTAAGGGTTATGATAAGAGTGATACCGAGAGTAAACAAATAGTATTTACGTAAAGAAGGAAAATATTCAAGTGTATTAAGGTTAATCTCTATATGTTACAACTACAGTTACAAGGTTATGTATATCCATAAGTTAGGGCAACTTGTCCAAAAAGGAGAAGATAATAAGAGCATTTCTTAAGGAAGTAATGTATAAGGTACAAATGAGTAAAAATGAATATACAAAGGAAGCAATCATTAGTGTAACAGATTCTATACATGATACTATACACGTCATGATACTGTATGGGCGATGCCATTAGAAGATGTAGACAAACTGTATGGATAGCTCGTTTGTCCGACTAGGGGTAGCTTGGTTAGTTTGGACTCTTTCTCTTGGTATCTCAGTAAGGGTGCGGCCGAGTAAGTAATTGGCCAGGCATTTATGAGAATGAAGATGGGTTGTTATCCTAGCCTTCCACCTCTCGGCACACAACATGCAAGAAATGGGTAGTCACATGGCTCGGCAAGCAGAATAGGTCGATAAAGAGATACTCGACCTCTGCATGAGTCGGTTGGAACAAAAGGATTTGTCTTCCCAATTCCTTTAATCCTCAGGCTCGACTGTGGGTTAGTAGCCCGATAGCCTGATTCCTACTATTCTCTTTGGGTTGATAAAATCTGAATGGTCTTTGTTCAACTCTTCGTCAAAGCGATACGAATTGAGGTTAGTAACGTTAAAGGCATCATAAACCCCATAGTCCTCGGGCAACTCTAACTTGTAGGCATTGTCATTGATATTTTGGAGGATTCTGAAAGGTCTTTCAACTCTTACAGATAATTTAGTCCTTCTCTTATTCAGGAGCCATTCCTTATTGAGGTGCAGCCATACTAAGTCTCTTAGCTGGAACTGTTTAGCCGTCTTACCCTCGGTCTTCTCTTGCATTCTTTTAGCAACTTCGTTGATGTACCAAATGACTTTATCATAGATGTGCTGGATGGATCGTACCTTAGCGAGGCGTTAGGGTCCTTTTACACAAGTGTAGGTATAGGGTTGTGGTTGAGGGACAACTCAGGATTGAAACCATAGACCACTTCGAAGGGAGTCTCCTTAGTGGTGTCATACACTATTCGATTGTAAGCGAACTCGACCACTGGAAAGCAGATGTCCCAATCAGTTAAGTTCTTGTCTACTATAGCTCAGAGCAATAATCCCAAAGTGTGATTGACCACTTCCATTTAGCCGTCAGTCTGGGGGTGATAGGAAGTACTGAATAGTAGTTTAGTTCCTATGTGACCCCATAAGGTCCTCTAAAAATGGCTCAAGAACTTTGGGTCTTTATTGGAGACTACACTTCTTGACATACCGTATATTCACATAATCTCTTGCAAGAAAAGATAAACAATAGTCAAAGTATCGTTAGTTTTGGAGCAGGGCACGGAGTGTGCCATTTTGCTGAATCGATCCACGGGGACCATTATAGAATCTTTGCCTCGAGTAATTCTTGCTCATTCGAAAACAAAGTCCATGCTCAATTTAGTCCACGGCTTCATCAGGACAAGCAAAGACATTGCTTTCCTTTGCTTGGCACGGTACTTAGCCTTCTTGCACACAACATAACTTTTAATAACTCGATATACATCTCTCCTCATTCTTAGCCAAAAGAATCGACCATTCAATAGTTTATAGGTCCTTATTTCTCCAAAATGTTCGAAGAGTCCTCTACTATGGGCTTTCTTGATCAATAGTTCCCATAATGAACAAGTCAACATGCATAATTTTCCATCTTGGAACAAGTAACCATTCTCTACATAATACTCATCTACCATTCTTCCATCAATGCATCGCATGATTATGGGTCCAAAATGTGGATCCCTAAAATGCTATTCTTTGATACTTAAAAACCTAAATAACCTAGTTCGCAATTCGGTTAAAAGCACGTATCTCCTTGAAAGAGCATTTGTAACTACAATGCTCTTTCCCTGCTTATATTTAATCGTAAAATTAAATCCTTCAAAGAATTTAACCCATCTCGCCTACTGCTTCGACAATTTCGTCTGACTTCGGAGGTACCTTAAAGATTCATGGTTAATGTAGACGATAAACTTTCTTGATAGTAGATAATGCTATTATGCTTGCAGTGCTCAGATCAATGCCAAGAGTTTTTTGTTATACACAAAGTAATTTAACTATGGTCCTCTGAGCTTTTCATTATGCAAGGTAATTGGTCAGCCTTCCTACATTAAGATAGCGCCTATTCTAACTATTCTAACTTAAATATTTTCTCGAAGTTAGATAGAACCAACACTGGGGTGGAGGTCAATCTCTCTTTTATCTCGACAAAGCTCTTCTCTTCCCTTTCTCCCCATCAAAAGTAGATGTTCTTCTTCATGAGTTTAGTAAGAGGCGTGGCGAGGGTGCTGAAATTCTTGATTAATCATCTATAGAATGAAGCCAATCTATAGAAACTTCTTACGTTAGCACAAGTAATAGAAGTTGGCCACTTTACAATTGCTTGGATCTTCTCATCATCCATTTGTAAGCCTTTTCTACTGATTATATAGCCTAAGAATACCACTTCCTCCCAGTAAAAGCAATACTTTTTGAGATTGCCAAATAGTCTCTTAGCATGGAGGACATCTAATACTTCTTAGAGATATTCGTAGTGGCTCGGCATGTTGACACTGTAGCCATGTGTCTGAACCCTTAACACTTGAAGCACGTGATTTAGCTCGTCTTCCTACTAAGCCTTTGCCTCTTCTCATAAGTTTAGGTTGGCTCATTAGTATCAGGTCTGCCCTTTAGTTCAGCTCGAACATCTATTTTTTGACTCGATACTCAACTGAGCTTAGTGACTTTCTTGTCCGGGCCAGCTAGTCGACATACTGGTTGGTACTCAGCTCCTTCTTTGCTTTTCTACTCCTTAGGCTATTCTGATGGCTTCGTCTATTGTGGTAAATCATTAGAGTTCTACAATGTCTCAAATGTTACCTCTCAATGTAGTAAGGAATCTTGAAACTGTTTAAGCTGGTGGTTCCTCCACTTTGCTATGGATCATAAGCATTTGAAATTCTTAAACATACTTACCAACAGTCCGGCATCCTTATGTCAACTCCTAAAGCCAAGTGAAAGTATCTTGAAGATAAGTTTCCAATACGAACCTATTTCTGAGTATCCTCTTCATCTTAAGCTAAGTGTTAATCTCTCGATAGCCTTCTTATCTCCTTATGGCTTGAAAATTTTTCCATCACATGGTAGCATATCTAGAGAACTCAATGGCAACAGTTCTTACGTTCTTGTAATCCTTGTATTGATAATGTTGAACCTAAGGTTTATTTGATTTTGATGAGAACAAAACAAAAAGTATGTATCTAAACATGTTTTTGAAGAGAACAAAACAAGTGGATGATTAAATTAAGTATTATTTGATTATATTAAGATAGTTGAATAAGATCAATTGGCTTGCTTAATAATTAAATATATTAATTATCTTTCCAAGAAATTTAATATTTTGAGTGGTGATCAAATGATTTTGAAGTTATAATGCAAAGAGTATTCATTTGTTATGCGTAAAAAGAATTTTCAAGTGATATTTAGCCTACCGGATTGACGACTCAAGATAGAATCAAGCTGACGGTATAAAGCCTTGAAAACACAAAGAAAAACTCACTGGTTTGGAGGAGCCGGCTTGCCAGTTATCTTATCGATAGAGTATTCTTGTCGGTAGAGTATTCATGTCGGTAAGTCAGATTTAAGTAGCCGTTGGAGCATTTAATGCATGGTAACGGGAAGAATTTAATGAGTTGTTATAAAAGCTCAACAATACCAAAGGCTTTGAAGATATGATATTCTACTGCAATTTAAAGACATTCTCTTACATTCTTGAGCTTATTCAACTTCTCTTTAGTTTCTTATACACTTCTTTGTTATCAAACAAAAAGATACATAGTTGTGGTGCATGAAAATCCTTACATTTGTAATCTTGAGTGAAGGAAGTGATACATTTGAGTTAGTTATGTGTAAAAGAGATTATGCAAGCTTGTATAACTCTTGGAGCAATTAGGTTGTGAAATCAATAAAGTGAAGTGAAGTCTTTGGTTAGAGGTATTGTGTATCGGTGGAGACTAAGGGGTGGTTCGATCTACTTTATCCCTATCTCTTTAAATTTTCGTATTTATTATTGTTTTATTCTTGCTTTGATTACTCTTATTCTTGCATTTAGTTGTTTATATCAAAAAGGAATTGTAATTTATCCTTAAAACTCAATTTACCTCCCTTCCCCTCCCCCCCTTCTCTTGAGTTTAGCCTAGTGTTCTTCAATTGGTATCAGAGCTAGTTTCTAATCACTTGCTTAATTGCATATTAGAGTAAAGATCATGGCATCTAATGCATTAGGCTTCTTGGAAGGACAAGCAATCAATAGGCCTCTTCTCTTAACTGATAGCAATTATCCATATTGAAAGTATAGGATGTCCATATTCATGAAAGTACAAAATAAACTATTATGACATGTAGTTAACCAAGGACCATTTACGATAAAAGGAAAAGAAGAAAGAGATTACTTGAATGATGATTGGAAATTACGTGATCTAAATGAAGTTACTATGGATATTTTACATTGTGCCATAAATGAAAATGATTTCAATAGAATATGTACATGTAAAAGTGCTAAAGGAATATGGGATGAATTACAAAGTACATATGAAGGAACTAGTAGAGTAAGAGATACCAAAATAAGCTTATTGTATGGACAATTTGAAAACTTTAGAATAGATCCAAACGAAACAATTAATGATATGCATAATAGATTCATCAATATCATCAATCCTTCTTGGAAAGACATTTACTAACTTTGAAATAAATTCCAAAATCCTTAGGTCTTTGCCAAGAGATTGGGAAGCTAAGTGAACCGTGATCGAGGAAGCTCATGATCTTAATGAAATGACAAAAGAACAACTCCTTGGAACACTAAAAACACATGAAATGGTAAAGAGACAAGGAGAGCAGTCTAGAAAAAAAAAAATTGCTCTAAAAGTCATGAAGGAAAACTCAAGTGATGAAGAAAGTAAAGATGATGATGAGGTCGCAATGTTGGCAAAGAAGTTTAGAAAGTTCATAAAATTCAATAAAAAGATTAAGAAAGATAAGGATGGATATGCATCATCTTCTAAGTTCAAAAAGGAAAAGAGAGAAGTTATCAAATGCTACAATTGTCAAAAGTTAGGACATATTCAACAATATTGTCCATTGCTTAAGAAGGTCGATAAAAAGTAAAAAAGGAAAGCTATGATAGCAATTTAGAGTGATGAGGACTTTAGCAACTCCGATAATGAAACTTGCTTCATGGGTCTCAATGATGATGAAGTATGCTCTCCTTCACATGACTTCTCCTTTGATGAACTTAGGAGTATGTATGATGACTTATTGAAAGAATTCATAAAAGTGTAAAAGAAGAATAAAGTGTTAAAGAAAATGATGAATAAAGTAGGTGATGAGTTTGATATTATCAAAAGTGAATACAAAAAGTAGTTGATGCAAAAAAAAAAAAAAAGAACTAGAAGAAGACAATGAATATTTGAAAATTGAAAATGAGAGATTGACAAAATAAAATATAGAGATAAGCACTAGAAATAATGAATTGATAAATGAAAATAGTAAATTAAAATAGGTCAACAAGAATTTTGAAAAGTAAATAAAAGAACTAAAATTTGTAGCAAAAAATGATAAGGTATGATAGAGAAACTAAATCAACTTAAAATTGAAAATTCGATTCTAAGAACTAGCTTAGATGACTCAAGAAAAACAATGGAAAAATTTGTAGATGAAGAAAAGAATCTGGATAAAATCTTTAGAACACAAGGCTAAGCTTAGACAAAATCGGAATAAGTTATATTAAGGAGAATGTGTATAGAACATACAAAAGTTATTTTGTTAAGGTATCAAATAAAACTCGTAACTATTGTGGAAGACATGATCATATTGCTTACACATGCTCATTACATCGTAATCTCTCCTTATGCAACAAAAATAAATTGGTTTAGGTCCTTAAGGGACAAGCTTACATTGCAACAACTAACCCTAAAGAACCCAAACTAAAGTGGATACCAAAGAGATAATCGCTTGTTCTATAGGATCCTCTAAGGTACAACAACAAATGGATCTTGGATAGCGGTTGCTTAAGACATATGATGGAAAACGCATCCAAGTTCACATCTATAGACTTGAAGGATGGAGGAAGCGTGACCTTCGGAGATAATTGAAAAGCTCATGTTATTGGTGAAGGTAACATTTGCATTAATAATGATCTTACTATTAAGTGTATGTTACTCGTTGATAATTTAAAATATAATTTACTTAGAATTAGTCAATTATGTGACATAGGATATAAAGTAATCTTTCATACATCAAAGTGTTCTATTGAAAACATTAACAATGTCCAAATCTGTTTTGAGGGATATAGACGAGGAAACATCTGTACAACTGACTTCCATATGTTTTCATCCTCTCTTAAGACTTATCTATCTATTCAAAACAATGATAGTTGGTTATAGCATAAAAAGTTAGGACATGCTAGTATGGATATCTTATCAAAACTAGCCAAAAAGAATCTTATTAAATGATTACCTAAGATTAGTTTTGATAAAAATAAAACATGTTAAGTAGTCAATATGGCAAATAAACCAAGTCATCTTTCAAATCAAAAGATGTCATCTCAACTTTTAGGTCACTCCAACCACTATACATGGATTTATTTGGTCTAACCTAAACTTTAAGCTTGGGAGGGAAAAGATACACTTTAATCATAGTTGATAATTTCACTAAATATACTTGAACCTTCTTCTTTGCTAACAAGGATGAAACTTATAATGTGTTCTTGAACTATAGTAAGAAGGTTCAAAATAGAAAAAAGTCTTTCTATTGTCTCTATAAGAAGTGATTATGGGGGAGAATTTGAAATTCTTGATATGGAAGATTTTTGTAATAAAAATGGAATAGAATATACCTACTGGGCACTTAGAACTCTACAATAAAATGGAGTTGCCGAAAGAAAAAATAGGACCCTTATAGAAATGGTTACGATTATGCTTTATGACAATAACCTACCTAAATATTTTTGGGTCGAAGTCGTTAATACGGCTTGTTACATATTAAATCATGTTTTCATTAGACCAATTCTTAAGAAAACCCCTTATGAGTTTTAGAAAGACAAGATCTAACATATCATATTTTCATCCTTTTGGAATGAAATGTTGCATTCTTAGTAATGGAAAGGAACAATTAGGAAAATTTGATTCAAAGTCGGTTGAAGGTGTTTTTCTTAGTTACTCTCTTAGTAATAAAGCTTATAGAATATATAACAAAAGAACACTTGTTGTAAAGGAGTCAATTCATGTTGCATTTGATGATACTTTTATATATGAAGAATTTAATGATAAAATAGAAAACATTGGTGCTTATTTGGACAATCTTAGTCTTAACAAGAATCAATCCAACTCAATTGAAAAGGAATTCTCTAGGCAAGATGAAATCGTTAACAACTCTAACTTAGATTTACTTAGAGAATGGAAGTTTGTAAAAAATCACCCTAAGGATCTAATAATAGGAGAACTATCTAATAGGGTGCAAACTAGAGCCTTACTTAAAAATCTAAGTAATGTAGTGTTCTTATCTCAACTTAAACAAGAAAATATAGATGAAGCTTTAAAAGATGAATTTTGGATTTAAGCTATGTAAGAAGAGCTAAATTAATTTACTAGAAATGAGGTATGGAACTTAGTATCTAAACCAAAAGATAGACCAATAATTGGCACCAAATGGGTATATCGAAATAAGTTAAATGAAACCGAAATAGTAACAAAAAAACAAGGTACGTTTAATTGCAAAAGGATATGACCAAGAAGAAGGAATTGATTTTGATAAGACTTTTGCTCTAGTTGCCAGATTAGAGGTCATTAGAATGCTTTTAGTATTTTCCATATATAAAGTCCTTAAACTATATCAAATAGATGTTAAAAGTGCCTTTCTAAATGGCTTCATCAAAGAAAAGGTATATGTAGAGCAACTATCGGGTTTTGAGGATAATAAATTCCCAAACCATGTATATAAGCTCAATAAAGCCTTGTATGGACTAAAGCAAGCTCTTAGAGCTTCATATAAAAGATTAAGTAACTTCTTGATAAAGAATGAATTCATTAGAGGGAAACTTGACACGACTTTATTTATTAAACAACACAATGATCATATACTAATTGTTCAAATATACATTGATGGCATTGTGTTTGGTGCTACTCATATGGATTTAGTTAATAAGTTTGTCCAATGTATGAAAAATGAATTTGAAATGAGTATAATGGGAGAACTCAACTATTTCTTAGGTCTTCAAGTTAAGCAAACCAAAGATGGAACCTTTATTATCCAAGGCAAATACACTAAAGAACTCTTAAAAAGGTTCAAAATGGAAAATTGCAAAACTAAGCCAACTCCAATGAGTACTACCCTAAAACTTGATAAAGACGAAAATGGAAAGAACATTTATGAAAAGATGTATAGGGGGTATGATAGGAAGTCTTCTATATTTAATTGCATCTAGGATCATGTTTACTGTGTGTCTATGTACACGATTTTAATCTTGCCCTAAAGAAACACACTTGAATGCGGTTAAATGAATTTTTAAGTATCTTGCGGGTATTATTGAAATTGGCTTATGGTATCCCAAGTTCACCTTACTTGATCTTGTTGAATAGTCTGATACCGACTTCACCGGTTGCAAAGTTAATTGGAAAAGGACAAGTGGGACATGTTATTTCCTTGGTAATTCATTAGTATCATGGCACTCAAAGAAACAAAATTCAGTAGCATTCTCTACTGCTGAAGCTAAATACATAGCAACTGGTAGTTGTTGTACTCAAGTATTATGGATGAAGCAAACTTTACTTCACTATGATTTAAAATTTACCAATGTTCCAATACGATGTGATAATACAAGTGCTATCAATTTGACTAAAAATCCAATTCAACATTCTAGGACTAAGCATAGAGAAATTAGACATCACTTTATTTGTGATAATGTTTAAAACAATGATATTTGCTTAGAATTTGTTAACACTAGCAATCAAATAGCCGTTATCTTCACAAAACCCTTGAGTGAGGAAAGGTTTTGCACTCTAAGAAGAGAATTAGGAATGATCTTGTAAGATAAGTGTTAGATACATAAGAACCAACATGGCCTTTTTGAATAAAATTAACTTGTTAAGTAAGTTAATTGGAAAATATCACACTATAAGGTATAAGAAACATGATCATATGGCTTTTATACATTAAATATCTTATTTAATATGTTTTGGGTGCACTTGAAGTCATTCATGCTTATCTAAGTTTATATATGCATAAAGTTATTATGTATTGGTTTTCGTGCCAACAAAACAGATAACTCCATTATTGTCAACTCCCATACCAACATTCAAACTCGGGTCTGTCATTTCCTTTACAGATTCAAAGTTTAAACAAATACTTTAGGAAAGTAACAGCTAGTAAACACAGCGGCTAAAATAAACATAGTAACTTGCTCTATTTTACACACGGAAAACAAAGTATATTAGAACTTCTAAAAGAATCAACTACAACTCATACGAAACCTCTGCTCTGATATTAAGATGTTGCGGACTGTAACCAAGAACAGATAAGGCCGATCGTTGGATGGGTCCAAGCTTACAGAAAGCTTGAAAGGAATAATGGGGAATGGCGTAAAAAGGAATGAATGAGAATGAAAAGTAAGTAAAACCCACAAATAACTCCAGAGGATATGACGTACAAATGGAACTTTCAAGGACTTACTGCACAATCCAATATGATACACGAATCGATCCGGTGAGGTTACTTACTACTCAGCCTTACTCAAGGGTTAGGATAAAAGTAATGCCAAGAGTAAACAAGTAGTGTTTATGCAATAAAGGAAAATACTCATGTGTATTAAGGATAATCTCCTATAGCTATAGCTACAATTATAAGAGTATATATATCCATAAGTTAGGGTAATTTGTCCAAAAAAGGCATTTCCTAAGGAAGTAATGTATAAGATATAAAAGGATAAAAATGAATATATATGGAAAGCAATCATTAGTATAATGGATTTTACACATGATACTATATACGTGGTGATACTGTATTGGTGATGTCGTTGGAAGATATAGACAAAATGTACGGATAGCTTGCTTATTCGAGTAGAGGTGGCTTGGTCAGTTTGGACTCTTTCTCTCAGCATCTCAGTAAGGGTATGGCCAAGTAAGTAATTGGTTAGGCGTGTATGAGAATGAAGATGGGCTGTTGTCTCAGTCTTTCGCCTCTCGGTACACAACATATGAAAAACAGGTAGTCACACAGTTCGGCAGGTAGAATGGGTTAGCAAGGAGATACTCAGCCTCTGCATGAGTTGGTTGGAATAGAAAGATTTGTCTTGCCAATCTATTTAATCCTCGGACTAGGCTGTGAGTTAGTGGTTCGGTAGCCTGATTCCTATCAATTTGGCTCATGAGCTAGCTGAGCTAAACATTATGAAACATGAGCTCGACTTAGTAAGCTACTCGAGTGACTTGAGCTTGAGCTCAACTTTACTATTCTTAAGTCAAACTTAGGTAAGTAACGAGCAGTTTTTGACTCATTCATGCCCAAAAGTATTACCCTTATAGTTTTCCTTTCACAACTATCAATGTTAAATTCCACATTTGTTAATTATACTCAATGTTAGGGTCTCCTTAGAATTTACTATCTTGAGTTGGGCTTCACTTCTCTTTACCCTTGGGAATGAACAAATTTGATGTCCCATGTCTACCATGACATTTATCTTTCTCTTAAACACCTAAACTTCTATATACATTAAGCCGCTATGCTTCCTCCTTTCTTAGGAATTCACAACATAAAGGAGATGTATTGCGCTAAGTTAACCTTTCTCCTCATCATCTAACTTGTCATCTACCTCTAGACTAGTCAAAAGTTCCTTCTTTAGGAACTTTTAGCATTATGTAGCTTATCACAAAAGTAACATTCTAGTTTATAAGCTTTTTTGTTATTTATCACCTTCTCCTTCATCTTACTCTTTTTTTTAGTAGGCATGGACCTACAATTATGTCAACTTCTCCTCCTTGTCAATACTAATAGGAGATCTTAATTCATATATTTAAAACTTCATTAGACCTTTAGAAATGGCTATCGCCTTGGAAACATTGTATACCCTTTATTGTTCCAACTCTAACTTAGCAAGGCTTTTGCTCATTTAAATATAGGATGAGAGTATCACTTAAGATGAGGTTCTATATTTGTAACATGAGTTTCAAAAATTTTTATACGAACCAATTCAACCTACTTTGTTAAGTAAGGTGGCAGAATTTGATCTTGGCTTCCCATTTGGCATTTTAGGGAAGAAATTAAACCATGAACTCCTACATAACTCTATTTAGGAGTTAGTCTCTTTGGCCTTTCATTTTCATTAAATAATAGCTAAATCTCTTAAGTGTAATGATCCAATACATATCTCGCTTACTTTGTCCATAAGTCCAATAACGCTAAAGTATTGTTTAACTCCCCATAAGGAATTGTGTACTTCCCTCAAAGATCATATTCCTTTAATATACTCTGACTTAGGTACATTTACTTTAGGAGCTTGGTAAATGTTTACTCCATTAGCAACTCCTACATTACATGTTGCCAATTGAGTTATGAGATCCTTTAACCTTTTCCTTAGATCCATAATAGGGACATTTGTTCTTCCTTCATAACCTTTCATCCTTAATCCTAAGTTTCCAATCCTAGCCTCTAGATTACCTAACATTACTTTAAGGGCATTGTCTCACTCTATCATGCTTATTGCGATTGTTGGTGATGCATTTTTGCTAATAGGTTTGCCAAAGATAAGCTCAACTCTTGACCCATCCATTTAAGAGAATAAGAAAGAGAAAGCAACAAATGAGTGTGGTAAGAAGATCACACTAAAGATTTACCCTAATGGGAATTAGAATCCTAAGTCTAATTTAAGGAGGTTAAGGAAGAAGTCAAGCTCAAGAAGGAGAGATTAAGGTTTTGATTTCGATAAGCAAACTACTAAAGGGAAAGTTGGGAAGCTAAGGACTTATTATGAGGATATGTTGAGATTCTAATCATGGATGGGTGTTTGCTAAAGATAAAGTTTAAAATCAAATAAGGATTTCGATCAAATACAAACATGTATAGTCAAGAAGAATGTTAAATGTTTCTAATTCTGAATGTAAGCTAGCTTCTTAATTAAGGGGATCATTTGATTTCAAAGGAAATACTAATTTTAGAACCTATGCAAATTGTCTTGTAGGTCCTTAAACTTTTTAACCATAAGTTGTTAGATTGATAACAACTAATTTGGAGCGAAAGGTTTTCTTAACTATCATTTAGAACCCTACACTTACTCATTAGAGATTTACTTCGCTAGAAATAGGATAGGTGTTTTATGAAAATATAAAGAAAGCAAAGAATTAAAGATTAGATTGTTGGAATGTTGGCTATACTCTTACCTAACTTAGTTAGTACAACAGGCTCTTACCTATGTTGCTTAGCATGGCTAGGAGAAACTTGTAGCATAATCGAATTTCGAGCATTCACAAGTTTGCTATAGACCTAAAACGTACCCTAACATTTGAAAACACCAACTTAATCCATCCTCCACTTGTCAAAGTTAATCCAATCAAAATTATTATCTCATCAACCCATTCTCTTACTTTTCATCAAATACTAACAAGTGATACAAAGAACTTTTGAGTTTTAAATACTTACTTGATTCTTTTACAAGATCTTGCATGAGTCCTAAAGTCACCACACCAAAAAGCCTAAACAATCAACCTTTAAACATGGATTCAATTAGAACCTCATCAATTATTATAATTACTTTAAATCTTAATGCTTGCTTATCGTTGAATCCCTTCGCTAGCCTTTAGGGTTGCTTTTCTCGCTCAATTACTTATGCACAAAACACTAATTCTAAATATCAGTATTAGAATTTCTTAATCCATCAAAAATTACAATGAATCTTATGATTTACTCTTCTTACCTTAAGAACTTGCGTAGGGTTGCATAATCAGGTTAAGGAATGCCTCCATCTATTGCCAGTTCAAGTTTGGAGTGAAAATTGACAAAGAGTAGCTTTTTAAAGTTAGGCTAAACTATGTAGCATTAGCCTTTGTAATCCTTGAAAACCCTTTACTAAAATTATTTAATTATTTTACCGTCATGGCTTTTATTTAATAAGCTTTCTTTATTTTATTTTATATTTCACTTGAATTTTCCTAGGTGTTACATAAGTATTGATAGAAAAAGTAAGATATAACTCTTTCAAAAAGGCCCTAAAGATTGGCATGATAAAACCATAAGGATGTTATCATAAGTAAGCAAAGTCAATGACACGTTAAATGATTGTTGACATCACTTACGCCTCCAATTTAAGTAAATGATCATGCCAACAGATTAAGAATTTAAGAGAATATGTACATACACGATACCTAAAATGATATAGTAAGATGATATGAGGAGATTTACAAGTATAATTGTTTATAGAGTTGTCGAAGTTGTGACCTTAAACAATAGTTGATGATGATGACATGAAATTTAGAGTTGTACAGCAGAAGCATGGGAATAGAATCGGAAGATTGAAAGTTTTAGAATGTGAAAGTTTCAAGGGTGAAACCTTTTGTAAAAAGGGTAGGATATAATATCTCTATGTTGTAAACCCTTAAATTCAACATCTTGGGCAACGTTAATTGAATTAATTGAAACTTTATGATGAGGTTACAAAAATTAAAATGTAACCTCATGAAATTAGATTTTCAAAATAATATATATATATATATATAAAGGGATTATTTGATTAAATGATCGAATAAGAATTAATATTCATTAGAAACCTAAAATTTGAGTTCTGAGATATAACAATATATTAGAGACAAATTATTTAGATAACAAAATTAATGTTTTGGACATAAAATAATATCTAAAGAAGATATTAATCTATTGAATATGTTTAAAATTACAAATGTGTACTCATAAATTAACATAAACGTAAAATACACATAAATTATACATAAATCAATTAAATAAATGATGAAAAGCCAATGAGAAATGGTGCAAATCATTAGGAAAAGATGTTAACAAGCATAACAACTGATGCAAGTAAGATTAGACTTAGATTTGATGAGGATACCAACATATATGCCATATAGAAACTTGGAGAAAAATGAAATTTAACACTTTAATTCACATGCAAGCCAACATAACTTCCTAAAAATATCCTTTTCCACCTTCATTTCAAACATTTTGGTTAAACTAGGAGTTAAAAGAGGGCTTTAGAAAGATTAAAGAAAATTAAGAAAAATTGATTCGTAATCTAATCAAATATGGAACCTAGACCAAGTAAAGACTCGATGGCCAACTATCACCACCAGTTGATAGGGCTACCACTACCTTAAAGTGTCGACAATCATATGCAATTAGTTAGTCACTGGAAAGTGTTGCATTAGTGAATCCAGATTTTTACTTGATTTTTATTAATTATGTAAAAATAGTAAATTACGTGATAAAATTATGAAAAAAACGTATTCCTAAGTTTATTTTTAGTGTACTTTCATATAAAAAATTATTATTTTGGTAAAATATACATGTTATAGTAAACTCTTTAAGAAATAACCTATTTTGAGTGAATTCTCAATCTAAATTTCAAAAGGGTAAACATTATTATTTCAAGTTTAAACTTTTTCTGTAGCCTCCCTATAATGTCTACTTTCATGTTATATAAAAAGTTTTCTTCAATTAATTCAACAGATTTTCGTTAATTTTTTATTTTTGAAAACTTTTAATAAGGATTTTATGAAAAATAAGTTGATTTTAAATGATTTTTTGCTACGTTTGATTTTTTTATTCTTTCTTAAACATTAAGATTAATTAGCATGATTTATCATGTTTTTAAATGCTAAAATTATCATTTTTGCATAGTTGGTACGTCGTTATTTCATTAATTAACATGTATGTGCTCTCACCATTCTGAACCAACATGAAAATAGTCCTTTAAAGTGAGTCCCTAATTGAGTTAGGTCTAAAATGGTTGAGTCTTAACAAAAATGTGGAGTTTTAGTAAGTTTCAGCAATAGATGACCTATATAGAAGCAATTACATAAGGTTTTGCAATAAATATGTTAATAAAAAGACTAAAAGGTGACTTGTTGTAGTCTAACTAGTTAGGAAATGACTTAAAATAGAAAATAATATGGAAAGTCCTCATCTAGATAACTAATAGAAGGTTGCTATGAATGTGTTGCTCAATAAATATATAATATTCTTTCTATGTATTATGTTTGCTAGGATACCTTCTAATTTTGGAAAACATTAGGAAATTGTTCAACATTTCAAATGTTCGCTTAAGTGAACCCTATATATGATTTTTATATTATAATGATAAGACACTAAAGTAAAATATAGTTAACTAACAAGTGTTTGATAGGAATCTTAGAAGTTGTGCTTAATGTTATGATGAAGTAGCATTGATGTATTTATGACATGATAAGAAAGTGAATTATAAGTTAGGTTTTATGGAAAATGTGCTTTATTAAATAAGGGCTAGTTTTGAAAAAGGTTGGGTATTTTAAAAGCGTGTAAAATTGTATTTACCTAAGCATTTAGTTCACTTGATATGATTAACTTATTAAGCGGTAATTTTGGGGATCTTCCTCCTAGGTGACTCCTTGTTACCAACTTAAGTTTCTAAACTTTGTATCTAGATGTTTAGTTAAGTTGACTAACCAAATGAAAAATGAGGCTAGATTAGGATATCGATACTGATTCATTTGCTTACATGCATAACCATTGCACACGTCCTTTACATAGACTTTTTGGCTTCATATTATTTGTTATGTGATTAAATATCTAATTGCTTATTGTTTATAATTATTGGATATGCTTATGCTATGTTATCTGTTTATCTACTCTTAATTAACTTATGGAGAGCTCATGGGATAAGTGTTTTATCCTTAGGTCAGGTGGAAACTTAGAAAGGTTACCTTCACAATGAGGGAACGATTTTTGAGAGCGTAAAGGATGGAGTGAGCCTTTTAAGGATAACTTATAATGTATGGAAAATGAAATACTATGATTTTGAGTTTAGTTATGAAGAAGATTGTAATATTGTGATGTATAGATTATGATATTGTTAGTTGAAAGCTAAACTTTAATGTATGGTTTTTTGTTGTAAGTAGTAATGTCTTTTGAATAAAATTAAGTTAGCTATATAGTTTGACACTTGAAATAAAGTTTAGCTGTATCTTTAACTTAGAGATGACAGTAATAAATTGTCTCTAAGTACCAATAGTTGGAAGTAAAGGAAAAAGTTGGAGTACACAGCTCGAGCAATAAGGCATTGCCTAAGTGGTTGTAAATATGTTGATTGCATGAATATATAAATGATGGTAACTTTCCTAGGTGGTTGTATTTGAATGGATTTCAAAAATTGAAAAAAATAAAAACAACAATGTATTATGATATATAAGGTTAATGTCACGATTGGTACATCAATTTTATTAATTAAACCCACTAACCATATTTTATATTTGTCTGCTTCCTTTTGCTTTCATGTCCTCACTTAATATTTCTTATTATATAGAAGAGAAGCTAAAAGAAATAATCTAGGTGGGCCAAATGATAATGTAAGGGCTTTTTAAAATGCAAGTTTGTAGTTTTACTTATACAAGAGTCGATTTTCAACTCAATTTTTCTTTCTCAATTTGAGTTCCAAATCCTATAAAGTTACAATATCTTTAATCTACCTTAAGATTACTTGTAGATTATATAAATATTTTATCCAAAATATGCGAAAAACACTTTCGAAAATGGAATCAAAGATGACTCTTCACTAATACGAAAGTATCACCACACACATATATATTTTGAATTTAAGTTGACATTTTAATTATCTCTAAGCATGTTCTTTTGATAAAATCATTTGACACATATTCCAATATGTATTAAATTTCATTATATGTAATTTGTATAGAGATTTAGTGATAAAAATCAAATCTTTAATGTGTATATATTTTTCACACATTACTTATATGAAAAAATAAGTGAAGCTTCATTTTTGGATTTGATATTCTTGCTATTTCAAGAGATCTGGGTCAAGAAAAAGAATATGTTTTGTACTGTTCCATGCCTATAATGCAGTGATGGTAGTAGTTTGTCGAGAGGTGAATAGAGAAAAGAGAAAAACCTACTAAATATAGCATGTCTGAATGGCTTTATTCTTATTAGATTTGGATTTTGTCTAAATTAAAATATCCTATTCAAAGAGCCTATTTTAGGCATGTTTTTCAAGAGTAAGAAGGTGTCTTTACCATAGTGATATACTTAAATTTAATTAAGTTAACAAAAAGATATATATATATATATATATATATATAAAGAGAAAGAGAGAGGAAAAGCGAGGTTTGCATAAAGTTATTTAATCCAAGAAGGAAGAAGATGAAAACTTACTTACATGGTGGAAACGAAACCCTTTTTTTTTTTTTTTATTTGAGAACTTTATAAAAACACTCAATAAAGCGTTGAGATACGGTAAGAGAAGAGAGAGTGTATACATAACAAAAGAGAGAGTGAACAGCTCACGCTACTGTTTTTGCATTTTTTTTTTTCATGTTATGACATGTGTCAAAATTATATTGGTTGAATAATTCATGTACGTTAATGGTGTCTAGTAGAGGTAAGTCTTGATAAATTTAAGATATTAATCGTGATATTAATTTTAATATATATATATATATATATACACAAATTACAACATAAGCAATATTTTGCATAAAAAATACCCAAAAAGATAAAAAATATTGGAAAAGCAAAAAGGAATAACAACGCTTGCATTGGCAGGTCGAGAGTCCTGCCCTGAACTCAATCGCGAGATCTATCTCTAGTCTTCCAGTTTCCCAGGAAATTACTTCCTTATCTTTATTAAAAGAAAGCCCTAACCCTAAAAGAATCACTAAACTATCATTTACTTTCTTCATTTCAAAATCCAATTCCTGAGATCTCATTAAAAGTTCTTCACCTTTCTTGCTTTCGAAGGATTCGAGAACGAAGCAAAACCCTAGCTCTTTGAATCATAAATTAGTCCTGAGATGTACAAATTGAACGTTGAATAAGAAGAAGAGCAAGACCGAACAATGTTCTCCATTCGATACTTGTATTCGAGCGTCGATTCTGGTTGAAGATAGAGAGTGTGATTTATATAGTGAAAATAGAAGTGGCAGTCCAAATATGGGACTGTTTGATTTCTAGATGCTTTAGAATTATTTTAATTGAATAGTATGCTGTCTAGTTGAACGAGTATTCACGATTAAGAGAAAGTATGTTTTGGCGAGGAAAGGATAAGGAGATCAAAGAACAAAATGGCATTTTGCCTTGTGGACAGGTCCGAGTACTTGTGGTCGGTGATTCAGGTACTTGATTCTGTTGTTTCTTGTTGTGTTACTTTTTCAAATTTTACGCTGGATAAGTCTGACTTTAATTTGAATTTGGTTCATAGATACGACTATAAAATAGATTTATAGCATGCGACGTTGATCATGCAATAACGGGATTGTTGAGACAAATAATAAGAGAGACTCAATTATTCTTGTGTGGAGTTGATTCTTGTTGTTGACACATGAATTGGTTTAGATATTGATGACTGATGACTCGTTAGGGTGCATGCAGCTGGAACTACTAAATAGTTGTTGAGAAGTTTTCTATTGGAAAGTATGGCTTGACTTAAGTGAAGAATTTAAGAGTATTGATGTGAGAATTTAGGGCATTGTCGGGTGGGATCAAACTTATATCAGTTAGTGGGATCCTATAGTGTTGAAATGACTGAAGGGATTGGAGAAGTTTTGTGATTATATGCTATATCATTGCTTTTAGGTCTTTCTTGCATTATAATGCTAGAGAATTCCTGTAGATTGATATAACTTATAGATCTGCACCTTTTCCATTAAAGAGACAGCATTGGTTTTGAAGCTATTTTTAAATAAGCAGGTAGAGATCCTTGATGTTGAGACTAGTGATGTCATAAGTAGTGATGACATTTTGTGCGGTGTTCAAACAAGGAGTAAGTTTGAAGGGATGAGGAACAGGAAAATTAGTTGACTAGGTAAGTTAAAATAGAAACACAAAGGTAGAATAGGAAGCTGAGCTACTTTTTCTTCGAATAATTTCACTGAAGAATAGATTGAGAAATAATTATGAAAATTGAATAAAGGATGCTTTAGTCGATGCTGCTAATCATTTTTGAGCTCATATTTATATCTGCCCGCTGCAAATTCTTTGTTTACTCTCAATGGCACAAGTAAAGAGCCTAGTGAGTAACAAAGAAGGGGAAAAGATGATCCTCTTGTTTCTGTAGAAACAAATTCAACACTAATACTAGCTTCTTTCAATTTGACAACTTTCAAAGACATGATGAAAGATAAAATAGTTTAAGAAAATTTCTGCAAATTAGGAGACAAAGTAAATTTTATGTGATGAAATCTTTCCCCCTTTTTTGCTACCAAATTTAACAGAAAGGGTGTATCTAATTTTATGTAAATCTCTTGGTAGGAGTCGGGAAAACTTCACTGGTTCATCTCATTGATAAAGGCTATTCTATCGCTCGCCCTTCTCAGACCATCGGGTGTACAGTCACTGTAAAGGTATGTCTGAATTTTGCATGTGGAAAACTTGGATGTTCTTGGACTGCAAGCTTGTAATCAACAGTTTACACCTCTCTTATATCCAGCACATTACATATGGAAGTCCTGGTAGTTCTTCTAGCAGCTTAAATGGTGATGCTGAGAGAGAGTTTTTTGTTGAACTTTGGGATGTGTCAGGACATGAGCGATACAAAGATTGCCGGTCACTTTTCTATTCACAGATTAATGGTGAGAATAAAATCACATTCCCTTCCCACCCACTCTTTCTTTTTGGCTCTCCTCTTTTCTTTTCTTCTTTTTATGCCCCCCTAAAAGAAAAAGATGTTCTATGGTGAAGTCTTCTTGTCCATGAGGAATACATGAATATACTGCAAAAAAAAAGAAAAGGAAGTAAAAAATAATGATGAACAATTATAAAGATGACATACCTGAAACATTGTGAATTCATCCATTCTTTAGTTTCTTATATGTTTTGTTTGCAGTGAACTGTTTACAAAGTGCTGGCAATGCTGTCTAGGATTACCTGTCTCATCTTACTATGTTCTGATTCAACAAGACCTTGGCTTCCAATGATAAAAATGCAGACTTCATGATCATGGCCACCCCTTATGCATCTAAAGCATTCAGTTCTTCAATGCCATAAATGCATGTGATACTGCCTATTTTTATGAAATGCTGATGTTGAATGTTGAAGCCTTTTCTTTTGTTTTCTCTCTCTCTCTCTCTCTCTCTCTCTCTCTCTCTCATACTGTCTATGATCTGAGGTTGAAATCTTGAGGTTTTAGAGAACAAAATTGCCTGATGTCATTATGAGAATTTTATTTGTTTCTATTCATGCTTTGTTTATGCTTTAAAATAAAAATCTTTCTGACCAAGTTGTTTCTCTAGTTTAATGTCTTCTCTTTCTGAACAAATAAGACAGTTGACAGCCAACTTGTCTGCGGATAATATGTAGACTGGCAGCTGTTATGCAGTTGACAACAAAATATCTCCTCATTTTGTGATAATGGCTATTTTGCTTCAGGAAGTGCATGTCCAAAGGCCAAATTCATTGTATTAATGGAAATTTATCTAAGAAGTGTTGTTAACCTTGCTTATGCATTTATCTTTTGCTGCTTGGAATAAGGCACTAAATCTTTCGTGCAGGTGTTATTTTCGTCCATGACCTTTCTCAGAGGAGGACTAAATCAAGCCTGCAGAAATGGGCAGCAGAAATTTCTGCAACTGGGACGTTTTCTGCTCCACTAGGATCTGAAGGTCCTGGCGGCCTTCCTGTCCCGTATATAGTCATTGGTAACAAGGCCGATATTGCTGCAAAGGAAAGAGGAAGCAGTGGTAATCTTGTTGATGTTGCTCGACAGTGGGTTGAGAAACAGGGTTTACTTCCCTCCAGTGAGGAGCTTCCTCTTACAGAGAGTTTTCCTGGCAGTGGGAACCTTCTTGCGGTACTATTATTCTCTTATGCTCTTTCTCATGGTCTTATATCATGCTGTTTTCTGTTTTGGAAATGTTTTCTTTGTTAATAACACGGGAACCCGAGAGCATGATGGATTGGACATTTGCAATAGGGATTAGTGTGTGGCTGTGTCTGAAGTGCCACATGAGAAGTGAAGGATAACATCATGATCTTCATCATTTGTTTGAATTCTCGTTCCCTTGAATAAAGTTACATTCAGTAATTTTTACCTGTTTCAGAAACTAAAATCTCAACTATAAGTTTTCTGGCAACAAAATTTGCAAGGAGAAGTAATTGGTAGAGTGATCACCTTGGTTTTTTACCATGTGATTTCTTTTTTCTTTTTTCTTTCCTTCTTGGGAGATAGAAATATGAGAATGTTGTAACTGATTATGAGGGGTATCATGCCCATACAAAATTTTCTACAAGAGATAGTCAATAACAGCTTTAAAGTTAACAAAATCCTTTCCACTATACTTAAAGCACAAATTATACAAGCTTGTTTCTAGTGCTATTAACTCAAATTCTTTATCATCGAAATCGCTCTTATTTCCCTCTGTTGATTGCACCAAAACAATAATAAAGGGGAAATTGGAAAAAGAGGGAAAAGGTTTTTTCCTATCTTTATACTGCCCCCATCCTCGAAACCATAACTTTTATTATGGAGCTTCTAATTTGAATATGTTGGAGCTTGTCTTTAACCATATGTTTGGATTAGAGGAAATCAAGGGAAATGGAAAGAAAATGATAAAAATCCAAGGAAATCTAATGTTTGGCAATTTTAAATGAAAATCGAATGGATGGCATTGCAGGGAAATGGGTGGAACCGGAAGTGGTTTCTCTCAAAATGTAGAGATAAAAACGTGGAAATGTGTATAAAATTATGAAACACTCTAAAGCTCTGCTAAAGATACAAAGTAAGAGATGTATTAGTCTGCATAAGTTTTGTTTGTTCCATTTCCTTTTAGTCCTGAATTTCTTCAATTTCTTTTTTATGGATCTAACCAAATGAGTGGAAACTATATATTTCATTTCTTTTCAGTTCAGTTCATTTCGTTTCCATTCATTTCCACTCTCTTAATGTGCCAAACACATTTTAGACTAAATAAAGTAGCTCAAATTCTTTATAATTAAAAATCACCTGTTTGTCTCAGTTCAAATTACTTAAATAAGACGGGACAAGGAATGAAAACTTTTTCCCATCTTTACTCTGTCAGTTACGTCTCAGAATGAATTGTATTTATGCTTTTAACACAAATCTATATATATGGTCATTTATTTAGCTGTCACCAGAAATTTGAAGATATGTACTAACATAGGCAATCTAAATGGTGTTAATTATGTATTGGATAAGAATCTTGACATCTTACCTTATGCTGGTTTTTTTCACATACAGGCTGCAAAAGAAGGAAGATATGACAAAGAGGCTATACTGAAATTCTTTCGGATGGTTTGTAATAGTTCTCTGCTGATATCGTGTCATTTAGTTATTCTTTATTTGCCATTTCTCCCTCACCAATTTTTTAAATCCACTTACCTTGGAAAATTTCAACTGCTTTCTCTCCTTTCCACAGCTAATACGGAGAAGGTATTTTTCTGATGAGTTGCCTGCAGCCAACCCATGGTCCATTTCTCCAGTGCAGAGACTGGCCCAACGTTTGGATGATAATTTGAGCGATGATGATTCTGCTTACAAGAATTCAAGGTTTTTTCCCACTTGGATGTAGCAGTTTGTTTTGTTGGCAAATTATTTGCAGGCTGATAAATGTGCTTTCTGTGGCTGGGACTTGCCCTGTCCTGGAAATTCTCACTTGTTGCTTGCATGTACCTGGTGCTAACTGCAGTTTTCTTCATCATTCTGCTTGGAGAACATTGTCATTGAAGTATGAATTTAACTATAAAAGCAGTTGTCTCACTTAGAGTTATTATTTCATCACTAAGAACCTCCTGCCCCCACATATTAGCAAGGAACAGGCAGTATTATATTATTATTGAGATTGGAGTGTATTTCTGTGGTAGTTTTTATGAGATCTAAAAGATGGTTAACTTTAATAGAGATGATTGGCAACATACTGGTCTTCCCTCATCAGCTCATCTTTTCCTTGACATATCTATTATGATTACAACGAAGCATAAGAGCTTTTGGTTTTGCATTTGGTTGCATTTTCACATTGAGCAAGATTGCAGTTTATCCTTATAAGAGGATACCCTGAATGCTGCCATCTAAGAAAGATGAAGAATGTGTCAGCTACTTCTCCATTATTGTCTTTTTCTCAATGCAGTTATGCTTTTCTCCCCTTCCTTATTTGAGTATTTAATACATGCATGCAAGTTTTATCACTAATGAATCAGAAGTGTGGGAATTATCGGGTGGATTGAAAAGTCACTGTTGCCCTCTCTCTCTCTCTCTCTCTCTCCCCTATATTTTAAATGAATATATTTTCTGAGGTCATTTGGAAATTAAAGAAATAAGAAGATATTTGATGTTATGCTAATGGGTTCCTCCCCATTTATGTGCATTTGCCTAGTCATGCTGGGGGTGGTTGTGAATGTCTTGTTTTGTCTATTTTGCCTCACTGTCCTCTTTCTATATATTGAAATAACAGTGTGATTTTCACTCATTCATGCAGCTTAAGTGGTGATCCTTACAAATACAACATACTTCCTCCGCTACCAGCACAGCGCAACCTCACCCCGCCTCCCACTTTGTATCCTCAGCAGCCCTTTTCTGCTCCTGAGAATTATACCTTTCCGAGATTTTCTTTGAGCAGTTCTGAAATCAGCAGCACTGCCAGATCAAAGCGTGCTGATATCAATGTCTGAGTATTCATTTTGGTATGAGCAGGTCATTTTTGGAAGGGTATTATGTAATTTGTTTGATTCTTTTGTAACTTGTTATATGGTCCATCAATTCATTTCAAGCTCCTGGTTCTCTCACCGCATAGGTTTTCCAATTTGTGGTCTGGTGGCATGTATCATAACTGTATTCACCATGGAGTAACATAAAAGCTATTCTTTGTATACATAATTGTTTTGTCATATTGTTCTTTTTTTTTGGCCAAATTCGTCATATTATTCTTTAACCCTTAGGTTTTGTTACATGATTTGCATTGGTCCCATTGTTGAAATATATTGGGTAAGATAACTTGAGATAAGTGAAGTTTTTACATGCCCAGACGTGAATTAGATATGTTTAGCAACACCGTATTTTTCACGAGATGCGTTATTTTTACTAAAGTTTTTTCCAGGAGATGACAATACAGCACGAGTTTTTTTAGCAAGTGTATCCGATCATCGGAAGCAATGAAATTGTGAGCTTAAAGTGTTGATGCCATGGGGATAGGGTTTAGCAGGTACGAAAGTTAGAGGCCTTGCAACAAAAATGAAGAATTGAAATTGAATTGTAACTAAACTAAATAAACTTTCCGATAGGCCATATTGTTGAAAGGTTTGCTACCAAGTAAAACTTTACATGGTATATGTTATCTGCTCTTCGATACGAAGCTAATTTTAAAAATAGGAAAAGTTAAGGTGTGAAATCGATACTTAAACTTTAATAGTAAATTTATTGGCCCAAAAGAAAAAAAAAAATTTTAATAGTAAATTGCAGAAATGGTAAAGTTTAAGTGCTAAATATGATATTTACTCCCGATGTTTTTTTTTTTTAGTCTCCAACTATTCTCATAGTACACTAAGTGAGCTCTTCTTCTTCCTTTTTCCTTTTATTTTTTTCCCCCTTCTTCTCCGGTGGGAAACCCAAGGGATGTCAATCCAGAATTTACCAATCAAAGAGATATGGGCCTAACATCCTGGTTTTTTATTTTTTCGGATAATAATCTCCTGATTTTCGAATATTCAAAATTGCAACGCTTAATCATCGCTCTATTTGTTAGCCACAATTTATTTGCTTCACTACAATTGCTTGGAACATTCAGATCATGGAGTAAAGAAGAAATCCGACCTAACTAAATAGCAACCCCCCTTGGAACACGTCCAGGTTTGCAACCATTTGGATGCAACTACGGAATCGACTTTATGATCAATATGGATGGTGTCTGGTGATGGTTCTTTCCTCTTGCAAACGGATAACCTGGAATCAATTTCGGATATATGCAGCAGCTAATTAAAGCAAATATATGCATCAGGTAAAGCTCCGTTCGCATCAAGAACTGTTCCCATGCATCCTCTACCATTAGCTAAACATCCATATTCGATCTCACTCTTTTCTGAAGGAGGGAGGATAATATTTGACAACCAGTGCTACTCTTCTACTTGTTAGAGTTAAAAACAAGTCTTTCGTTTCTAGCTGAATCCATGGCAGTAACACGTAGTAAATCCTTCACACGGTCACCTTTGTTTTATTTGTCTGATGAAGTTTTTAAGTCTGATACATAAGAATTTTCATTGATAATGGTATGTATTCATATCTTGTTTCCCCTATTGCTGCAAAGCCAAATCTGCCATAACAAGCTTATTACTGATACCATTACTATCTAACTTAGTCCTTCATTATTGCTTTACCTGATGTGCCTAAACCCTTGCATAAGAATCTAGCATAAACTAGATGCACAGCACAAGGATAAAACTCGTGTTTTGTGGATATAAATAACAACAAAGAGCAATTCCTTTTCTTATTTTCTTATGAGAAATGAATATAAAGAATATGGAAAGTTATTAAATTAGAGAATTCTAGCTCGTTTACTGAACTATGGGTTAATTTTGATATTTCACAACTGATATGACCTATAATTTATCAAAATTAAAGGGGTTTAATTGAATCAACCGATATGATATAGGATTAGGATTAATAAGATTGCTAACATTAGAGGAATACTCTTACTGATAAGAAGAAAAATAAAATAACTAATTAGGTAATTGTATCCGTAATTCATTGATTTCTGTATGATTCACTTTCCTAATAAAGAATATTCACAATGCGGTCCAATTTGAATTAAGATTTGCTTAATATATAAAATCTTTTAAAAGTTATCGAAAGTTCCTATTAAAGCTTTTTGAAAGGTTGTTAGCTTATTATGGGAAGCGGTTTCGATTGTTTGTTTAGATTCAAAGCTTCTCATTAATTCAAAAGCTAACTTACATCTAGAACTAGAACTATTAAGCATTCTTATTAATGAACCGGATAGACTTTTGATTAGAATTCTTTTATGATTTTGAACTTAGATCTCTCTCAGACGTTCCTCCTAAACTAGAATCTTGACTAGGCCCTGCCAGGATTCAGAGTCTATCCTTTGATAACTTGCCGCCAGTAATAAGAATCCCTCAACCATGCCTTCTTCAACTCGATTTCTCCCATGGCTTTTTATAATTAGACTTAGGATTTTAATTCCAATAAATACTACTATTTAAAAGATTCTCTAATATGGTACTAATACGCATCATCTCAACCCCCAAAACAATATTCCATTTCTTTCTAACACTTCGATCAACACATGTGGAGTTGACTCTTTACTTTTTCCACAGAGATAGCAATTAGAAGGGAAACTTCCTCTACATTTCAAGTTCACATCCGTGGAAATACCGCGTCAAGAGTGAGGCGCTGGCTTCATTGCCGTTAACCATTTTAAATAAGATTACCACCTTTCTAAATTTTCATCCCTTATTGGCCAAATTTGAGAACCTGTTAGAACCATCCTTAGAATTCGTGATAAACCATTGCCTTGGTACTATTGATTTTATTTTTTTTTTTATTTTTTGCCTTGTACTTATTGAAGACTTAATATTAGATTCAATGATTGAAACGACCACTCAATAGCCATCTTTTGGATGCATAATGGCAGCGTTCCCCACAACCCTGGTCTAGCCTAGACCACTCAAAGGCAACCCGAACTCGCCCACAAAAATTACATATTCTCTTTATATAACAAAGAAAACTTGATTTCATTTGATAGTTTACTACAGTTTATCCCTGTCAGCCCGCCCAAGTTCAAAACGGCATCTCCAACATCAGCAAGCTTCCATACAGGATCGATGTACGAACTCCACATTCCTTGTATTAGCGAACGTGTCAGCAACAACAAACATCCTTTATGCTTTAAGTGTTTGCCATCAATACCAAAATCTCGTATCCAACAAATCCCCACCTTGTCTTGTATGTACACCTCTCCTTCTCCATAAAGGCCCCATATGGGCTTTTCTGTGGCCTCGTAATAATCCATCACGAGGGTGGTGAATGTATGAAAATCCTTTGACTCCTTTCTAGGATCCATACGGATTCTTCTGACTCAAAAAACCTACTCGCTTTATACTCCTCCTTCATTAAACATTCTCTCGTCATGCATTGGACATGCGGAGCTCCTTCCTTCGATGTAAAACAATAGATTCATCAGAAGTCAGATCCTTTGTGACAAACATCCTTTGACTCATTTTTTTTTTTTTGTTTTTAAGCATCAAATTGGATTCTTCTGACTAACAAAAAAACTGCTGACTTTATACAACACCTTCAATGATCAATCTCCATGCCCGCATCAAAGCACATACAGAACTCCTTTCTCCAATGTAAAATAATAGATCCATCAAAAGTCACATCCTTTCCAACAAGTAGCTTTCCACTCTCAAGATAGTATAACCTATGTAACACAATTGAGTTTTAAGTTAGTAAAATTTTAATTGGGGATCAAACTAAAAACAACAAGAGACATATGCATGGAGATTGAATAAGTCGAGAAACTTGAACACGAAAGACCCAAACAAGGAGCACAGTTTTTGGGCACTGTAAGGACTCCCAATGGAATACAACTTAGACGTTTAAGTATGGATACAAGGACTTGTAAAATATGAAAGTGGACTCGAAAAGAATGTGATCGAGCTCACAAATTTAAGAGCTATACTTAAAATATTTGGAAAGAAACTAAGTGGGACATAGAATTTCAAAATAAGCACTGAAAGCTTAGAATCACATCACGAAACTTGTAAAACCTTATATCCACTCGAAAGATCAACCTCTAAGCTACCTAAATGACTCTTCAATGAAGTAACTTGCAAACCAAGTAATTGCATCTAGTTGGCATAGGGAAGGGTTAGATGGAGATTGAGATTTTTTGAACTTTTGTATCGTATTTGATACTATCTTTGGTTTGTGAAAAAGAACAGAAATTAAAGGAATGAGAGGAAATTATATGCTTGGCAACTTAAGTAAGGAGTGGAAATGGGTAGAAAAGGAAAGAAATGAGTGGAAACATTTCCACTTTGGAGTCCACTTCTTTTCTCTTCAAAATTTTAGAGAAATGAGTGAGAGTGGGTGAAGTGATAGATGATGCAAAATTGTTCTTTATAAAAATGTTCATCAAAATAAAAGTTGTCTAATTTTGTTTTATATTAACTCGATTTTTCTCCATTCATTTTCTAAGATAAACCAAGTAAAGGAAATGGAAACACTTCCATTTTCTTTATATGTTACTAGATAGCAAAATGAAAATAACATTTTATTCCATTTTTACTCATTTCTATACATTTACGTTCATAAAAAATACTAAGCATGGTACAATGGAGTGGCTAGGCCATTTGCTTGTTATTTTTCCTCATGTGAAACCTTAAATATCCTAATTATAGCACATTTCCCTTCCTTATTCATGTTCGAAGCATCAAAAGCAGCAACAATTTACATGCACAAACACACCCATACCTAAAGTTATTTAAGCCAATAGACCAATTGAAAAAGCACTTAAATCCTTATCTTTAAATTCCCATTCCCTTAGTGGGAGCACTTAAGCTAAGAAATAGAGTACCCTTATTAGCTTCCCCTTTGTACAAGTTAAAATCTCAATTAAAATTTGTAAAGCACTATGCTCTCTCTTTGATATTAATTTGGAAGCACAAGGAACATACCTTAAGACACTGATAAGGTCACACCTTATAATGGGAGTTTGGAATATGGTTATCTATTTTACATGACTTGTGGATGTTAGGGATTGTTGTGATTAACCTAGGTAAGAGCTATTGACATTCTGATTAGGGGAGATATTGAGTTTGTGTAAAACCTTAGGCATGAATCTTAACATCTTACGTGGAATGAATGTGAGTTATTGACAAATTATTGCATGTACTTGAAGTTTCATACAAGATATTGCCTTGTTCTTCCATAAATGTCTCGTACTAGTATGAAAATTACTCCTTTTATAAAATAGTAGAATCATTATACTTGAACCAAAATTGTTTACAAACCTTTTAGAATCAAATTATGGAAATAATAGTAAAACAACTAGCGTATTGGTTGGAATGAGTGTATGTTGAGTAACTAAGGTCATGTTTAATGCAAGGAAGAGACAGAAAAATGTTGGAAAGCCATCAAGTACTATTCTAACTCTACTTTAAGCTAAGTAATCGATTTTAGATTTTGAGCAAAGAGTGCATGTAGGATTAAAGAATCTAAGGAAATTTAGTTATAAGATAAGTGTAGACTTTGGTGATTTTTCTTAGCACTGGGAGTGGACTTTTTTACAAATTATAAATGGTTGGGTTTAGTGTAATCGATCCTTGAATACATTATGGCAATGCTAAGTAAGTATTTATGATTGTTTAAAAATAAGTGTAACTTGCACTCAATAAACACACTCTAATTTCTTGTTATGCATTCAATTGTAGCAGGGACTTGATTTCTTAATTACTCATCTACATCAATTGTTGATTACTTAAGTCCTATCACTCCTTAAATGATCATTTCAATTTGATTACTCAATCTAATCAATTTTTGCTTATGTGAGTACTAGGATTTTAACCTTAAATAACAAGAATTAACAGTTGAACCTAGGATTCATTATTTGATTTTGATGAAAATAAAATAAAAAGTGTATATCTAAACATGATGTTTTTAAAGAGAATAAGAACAAATAGATGATTAAATTAAGTATTATTTGATTATTTTGAGATAATTGAATAAGTTCAATTACCTTGCTTAATGATTAAATATATCAATTATCTCTATAAGAAATTTAAACTTTTGAAGCTTTGATCAAATGATCTTGAAGTTATATTGTAAAAAGTATTCGTTTATTGTGTGTTAAAAGAATTTTCAGGTGATATTTGACTTACTGGATTGATAGCTCGAGAAAGAACTAGGCCTACAGTATAAAGCCTTAGAAAACATAAAGAAAAGCTTGCTGACTTGGAAGAACCAGCTTGACAGTTCACTTGTTGGTAAGCCAGTAGTTCAAAGTACCAGCATTCCGGTAAGTCAAATTCAACTAGTCGTTGGAGCACTGAATACATTGTAACGAGAAGAAATGAACTGGATAATATAAATGGTCAACAATTCGACCAAGGACAGTAAAGAACTAATCTTTTGTTGCAATATTTCAACATTTTCTTGTATTCTTGTTGTCTATAATTCTTATTGTCTCTTATACCATAAATTGCTAATATTTAGAGAGATTTGAAGTATAGTGCTTATGAGCTATTAGTTATAAGTATTGAGAGTTAAAAGCACTACACTAATAATTCTTGAGATTGAGTTTTTGTATTGAGAGTTGATATTGTGATTTGTGTTGAGAGTTGTGAGTGTGAAACTCGTGTAATTAAGTTTGTGTTTGTGTTTATGTAACTCTTGGAGCTTGGATTAAGAAATTAATAAAGTGGTGTGAAGTCCTCGGTTGGAGGTATTGTATATCCGTGGAGACTACGGGGCGGTCGAAACTTCATTTTATATCCGGACTTGATCTTTTTTATCCCTATTTTTTTTTAATTTCCACACTTATTATTGTTCTATTGTTGCTTTGATTGCTCTTATTATTGCATTTAGTTGTTTATATTGGAAAAGAATTGCAATTTGTCCTTAAACTCAATTCACCCTCCCTCTTGAGTTTAGCCCAGTGTTCTTCATTAACTTGACTAAAAAGGAATCCTATGTTCCATTGGAGATTTAGATTCTAATGTTATTAAGGTCTTTAAAATCTTATTATATTAGCAGGGGATGAAAGCTAATGTACGAGAACCACTATTTAGCTAGACATTCTTCAAATACATAATTGGACCCAATTCTAACCATAAAACTAAGCAAAACATTCAAATTTGCACAATTACAATACAAGAATATCATTATTCCATAATTCATTCATCAATTTATGCAAATCCCAAGTATGCATTTAAACTCATAACTCTTGTTTATGGAGGAGTTTCATTAAACATCACATATATGCATAAACAACAATGAAAATAATGCATTAAACATGAAAGAGAATAGGGTTTGCATACAAAATCAAGCTCCAAACCGTCAATAATGGAGTTTCTCAAAATACCATAAACCTCCTCCATGGAATTGTAGTCAAATCCACAACTCAAGCTTGAAAAACACCAAAATCTACAAGATGTTTACATTACAATGCTCATTTTAACGTGAAAATCAATAAAAATTACTTGATATACTCTAAAACTACCCTAGAGGACTTGAGAACAAGAGAAAAGCTTGTAAATGAAGAAACTAAAATCTTAAAATTATGACTAATTTTGCTTGGAATGAGGAGAGTGAGTAGATTTTTCATGTAAGGGACATGGTGTTTAGATGTCTGAAGTGGTGGCATCTAAAGCTTAGCACATGTTAGCATCTCTTTCTTTGGCTTCAATAAACGATGCATTTACTTGATTTAGAGCTTAACCCTTGACCTAGCGAGTAGATGGCATCCACTTCTTAGCTTGAATTCCTATTTCTATACATTTTCAGCATCCTCGGTGATGCGGACTGTAGCCAATATAAAATAAGGCCGGTCGTAGGGATGGGTTTAAGTTTGCCGAAAGCTTGAAAAAGGTGATGGGAAAACGCGTAAAAGAATAGAAATGAATGATAGGTAAGCAAAACCTAAAAATAACTCTAAATGATATGATGCACCAGTATAACTTTCGAGGAATCATGGTATAGCTCGATATGACGCACGAGTTGGTTAGATGAAGTTGTTTGCTGCTTAACCTTAATTAAAGGTTAGGATAAAAGTGAAATGAGAGTAAATAAATAGTGTTTATGAGAGGAAAATATTTAGTGCATTAATGAGAATCTAATTTATCTACGGCTACATATACAATGGGTATGTATACCTGAGAATTTAGGGCAAGTTTCCCAAAAATGGAAAAAAACAAAAAGGATATTGTCTTAAAAAAGTAATGTACAAAGAATAGAAAGAGTAAAAGCGAATATTCAAGGAAAATAATGATTAGTATAGCAGATTCTTCATGTGGCTGTGGATACGTGGTAGTGATGCATTGGTGAGGCCATTGGAAGATGTAAACAAAATAGTACGATCTGGTTAGGTAGTTGAGTAGGGGTGCCAAGCAGGTGTGGACTCGTTTGAACAGGAGTGGCCGAAGAATAGTGTAGGATAGGTCTTACGGCCTCTCGGTGGTAATAATGTTGAGTAAGTGCTTGGTTTAGATAGGACCTAGTAGGAATGCAGAGTTTAGTTGTTGTCAGGGCATTCTTCCAGTCAACATATAATTTTCGAAAGATACTTAGTTGCTCGGTACAACGTAGGGAGTTGATTAGTAGCAAGGAGTAACTTGGTCTTGGTAGGAGTTAGTTGGAGTAGGAGGATTCACCTCTTTAGTCCTTCCAGTACTTGAGCTCGGTTGCGGGTTAAAGGCCTAGTATTCTAATTCCTATCATTCCCTCCGAGTTGATTTGGACTTAGGATCAAATCCAACTAGTTTTCATTTAATCCTTCGTTAGGGTGATATGGACTAAGGTTAGCAATGTTGAAGGTGTTTGAAACCCCGTAGTCTTCAGGAAGCTCCAATTTATAGGTGTTGTCATTGATCTTTTAGAGGATTTTAAACAGTCTTTTAGCTTGTGCAGACAGTTTATTCCTCCTCTCACTCAAGAATCTTTCCTTACTCAAATGTAGCCATACCAGGTCTCTAGGCTAAAATTGTTTAGTTATCTTACCCTTGGCCCTTTCTTGCATTTTTCTAATAGCTTGGTCAATTTGCTAAGTAACTTTGTCATAGATGTGTTGTAGGGACTGTGCTTAGGCTCTCATGTCAAGGTCTTCTTGCTCAGATATAGGTATAGGGGTGTAATCAAGAGGCAACTTGGGATAAAAATATAGAAAACTTTGAAGAGGGTTTGTTTGGTGGTGTCATGCACTGTTTGGTTTTAATCGAATTCGACCATGGACAAATAGACATCCCAATTAACCAAGTTTTTGCTTACTGTAGCTCGGAGTAGTGATCCTAAAGTTCGATTGACTATCTTTATTTGGCCATCAGTTTCGGGCTGATAGGAAGTGCTGAGTAGTAGTTTAGTTCTCATTCGGTGTCATAGGGTTCTCTAGAAATGGCTTAAGGACTTTGGGTCTCTGTTTGATACTATACTTCTCGGTATAATGTGTAATCAAATAATCTGTTACAAGAAAAGAGAAGTAATAGCCGAAGCATCATTAGTCTTAAAGTAGGGCATAAAGTATACCATCTTACCAAATCTATTTATGACGACCATTACGGAATCTTTGCCTCGAGTAGTTCTTGGTAATCTGAGAACAAAGTCTATTCTAAACTTAGTCCATGGCCTCATTGAGACAGGTTAAGGCATTGCTTTTCCTTGTTTGGCTTGACTCTTGCCCCTTTTACATATGGTATAACCCTTAACAACTCGGTGCAAGTCTCATCTCATTCTTAGCCAAAAGAATCATTCACTCAGCAACTCATATGCTTTTCTTTCTCTAAAATGTTTAGAGAGTCCTCTACTATGGGTTTCCCTGATCAGTAACTCTCTTAATGAACAGGTCGGTATGCATAATTTCCCTCATTGGAATAAGTACTCATCTTCTATATGATACTTGTCTACTATCCTTCCATCGATGTAATGCTTAAGTATAGGTTTGAAGTGTGGATATTGAGGATATTGCTCTTTAATACTTACAAATCTAAATAATCTGATTTATAGTTTGGTTAAGAGAGTTTGTCTTCTTGAAAGAGCATCTGTAACTACATTTTTCTTTCCTTGTTTGTATTTTATCACAAAAAGAAATCCCTCTAGGAATTCAACCTATCTCGCTGGTCATTTTGACAACTTAGTTTGACTTTGGAGATACTTCAGGGACTCATGGTCGGTATAGATGGCGAACTCTCTCGACAATAGATAGTGCTGCCATACTTGGAGAGCTTGAATAAGAGTCAAGAGTTCTTTTTCATATAAGAAGTAGTTTAGTTGAGGTCCCCAGAGCTTTTCACTATAGTAGGCAATTAGTTGGCCTTCCTGCATTAGGACGATGCCCAAACGAATGCTTGATGCATCATATTCCAGCTTAAATATTTTCTCAAAGTTAGGTAAAGCTAGTATAGGTATTGAAATTAGTCTTTCCTTCACCTTGGCAAAGCTTTTCTCCTCATTTTCTCCTTATTTGAATTCTGTATTCTGTATTCTTCTTTGTTGGCTTAGTGAGGGGTGTGGTTAAGGTGTTGAAATTCCTTATAAACCTTCTATAAAATGATGCTAGTCCATGGAAACTTCTCACATTGATACTAGTAGTTGGAGTCACCTATTCGACGATTGCTTGGATCTTCTCATTATCCACTCGCAAACCTCCTCCACCAACTATTTAGCTTAAGAACACCACTTCCTCCTGGTAGAAGCAACATTTCTTTAGATTGCTAAAAAACTTCTCAATTTAAAGGACATGAAATACGGCATCAAGATGTTTATGATGACTCAGCATTTTGGTACTGTATATTAAGATGTCGTCAAAGTATACTACGACACACTTTCTTATCAAATTTCTTAACATATGGTTCATCATCGTATGAAAGTGCCCGAAGCATTCGATAAGCCAAATGGCATGACCATTTACTCGTAAAGTCTATGCCAAGTTTTGAATGCAGTTTTCCACTTATCTCTTAGCCTTATGAGAATTGATGGTAGCCGAATTTCAGATCTATCTTGTTGAAGACCTTAGGTCTATTTAATTCATCTAGCATGTCATGCAACCTAGAGATAGGGTACCTGTATTTGATCACGATCTTGTTTAAAACTTGATTGTCAATACATATCAACCAGGCTTCGTCGGAATAGCACAAGGGTTGAGACTCTCTCTCACATAACCCTTTTCTAATAATTCATTAACTTGCCTTTGAAGCTCAGCAGCTTATTCTGGATTTATCCGATAAGTTGATTTGTTTAGCAGGGTGGTGCTAGGTATCAAGTCATTGCAATGCTCTATGCCTTGTCGAGCTTAGTTATTTCCTCTCAATTTTTAAATTAGTTTTCTTTAAACTAATCAATATTAAACCCTACTCGTTTGACACTGACCTTTGATTAGGATTTAAAGAAAACCAGTTTTTTTTTTTTTTTTGAAAATGCTTCGGAGTTGCCACCCGACTGAAGTAAAAAAGAAAGAGTTAAATTATAACCGATTGAGTAGATTAGCTACAATTTAGCTATTGGTCTTTCGATAAAAACCAATTTTCAAAGCGTTTTTAAAACTAGAGAAAAGGATCTGGAGGTTAGAATTTTTAAATCTTTATGGGTACCATTTAACTTTCTAATTTTAATCTTAATTTTAAAAATCACCTTTCAATAAACTATTCTATAAAGTGAAACTCAGTTATTAGTTAAGCGAACGGAATAATTTAAGTAATCTAAACTATAAATGGAAAAAAATTGGTTTTCGTTTTTTACCGTCGCCGTATAGGTGCCTATATACCTATTAGTCAAGATTATACGTACATAGTTATTTTTGTAAAATTTTAGTTTGTTGGGTTTGTTTTAATTTTTAAAATATGTTGAATTTATATTTTTAACCCAATTTGATTTATTTAAGGAAATTAAAAAAAAAGGGTTTTAAATCGGGAAATTTATTTTTTTGGAAAATTTTGAAGTGTCTTAATTTTTAAACATGACTTGATTTATTTTGCTTATTTGAAAAAAATGTTTTTTATAAGTAATAAAATAACTTTATTATTTTCATTTTCATTTATTTTATTTTTTATTTTATTATTATTTTTTTACTACAACTTAAAAGTAAAATTGAAATGAGCTTTTCCTTTTATTTCCTCTTTCTGTTTTTTTTTTTTGTTCTTTTCCTTTTTCTCTTTTCTTTCTTTTTTATTTTTCTTTTCGTCTTTTTTTTTTATTTACAATTACATTTACAATTGGAAAACAAATAAATGAAATAAAAGAAACAAAAGCTTAGATTGGAGAAGGGTCAGACTAGGGAGAAGTACGTAGGTTAAGTCCTAGAGTAGGGTCTATTGGGTTGGATGCTGGATTTGGGTTGGGTCAATGGGTCTTAGTTGCAGAAGTCAACAAAAGCTTGATTTCGAGTGATCCTGATGGCTGAACGATTAGGGAAGGGGTGATTTGTGGCTATCTTATTGGGTTTTAGGGGGTAAGAGTTGCATTGTGGTCGACAACGATTGTTTAGGAGGTGGTCAGTGTTTAGATGGTTACAGTGGTTGTTAGGTAATGGGTTTGATAGCCATTGGCATTGAAAAGGGGTTGTAGACGAGGGTTTGAACCAGCACAAAGCTTGATTGTGGTGGTGATTTTAGATGGGGATGTGTAGAGGAGGAGATTTAAAGAGAGAGAGAAAGAAAGGTGGATCGAGTAGAGAGAGAATATGAGAGATGATCGAGCTTGTGAGAAAGCTTGTAAGTGATTCTTTGTTGCTTCCCATTCCCTTAAACGCTTACCTAAGTTCCATTTTATAGTGTTTGAGCTTAAATTATGAATGGAAGGTGATAATTATGATTTGAATGTGGTGTATGGTTTGGGGCATGATTCGTGATTTGGGTATGAATTGCATTGAATTCTGGTCAATTGTGTGTCCCCAAGTTTCGCTCTTGCTAAAAATTCTATATAGAAACTTCGGATTGCTTTAAACAAGCTCAATCCTCATGAAGGAAAGTGGAAGAAATTCTGGTCTTCGCAAACTTTCCGTCATTTTCAATTCACTTTTTGACCCTTTAAACGTTTATATTTGGATGTGCTTTGGGGTTCGATCCTAAGTAGGCCATGTTAACTTCATGATTGCCTTGCTAATTTGGTAAAATTACAAAGAAAAAGTCTTGAAATCAGCATGAAAGTGGGCTGCCCAATAAGGAAATGGAGAGAAAATTTGGGGAAAGAAAAGGAAAGAGGGAAAGGGAGAGAAGGGGATAGTTGACGTGGCGCTATGTCAACTGCAGGGTCCAGTTGGGAAATGTTACGTGTCAAGAATCATACATGGTTGACAGATACGTCATGCTACGCGTCAGCTACGTAGCTAATACGTATCATGCCATATGGTTGACATGTGTGTATGATGCACTGTACCCATGAAGTGCTACGTATCACAATTAGGTACATGGCTTAATAATATCGTGATATGTGGCGGGTGTGTTTTTTAGAAAATAAAAGGTATTTTTTTTGTCTTTGGTAAGACTTAAACCCTAAACCTCCAAGTTATATGTAATGTCAAGTCCATTTGTTTATCCATTAGGACATTGGCTTATATCTTATCAATTTGTGCAATTAAATTGCATATATGGACGAGGTTAACCTGAGCTAGATTTAAATCCAAGTTTAGGCAAAAATGACTCTCTCTTTACTTTTTATTTATATTAAAAAATTATATGCTATTAAACTAAAAATTTATTATCTTCTAAAATCCTTAAATTTTCTATTTTTATGACTTTTCAATTTTCTATATATTTTTCCATTTTTCATATTTTCTCATTTTTTGTGCTTTTTTGTATTTTTCTAAATTTCTTATTTTTGGGGGGTTTTCTTTAATTTTCTATTTTCCCTAATTTAAGACCCTTTATCCTATTTTAAAAATGGGGCAAAAATGGGTTGTCTACATGCCTTAGACAGTGGGTAACTCTTCAAGTAACTGTTTAGGAAACAAATCAGCATATTCATTCAATAACTCTCTTCTTCCCAAGGGTAATTCATACTACTCCCTTAACTCTAATAATTGCCTGACTAACATGAAAGTTGATACGTCGGCTTTTGTTGCCTCTTAGAGCTTAGCTCTACTCATCATCAGAGTCTCCTTCGATCCCTGAGCAAGCTTTGCTTATAATTTACTAACTTGACTTGGCGGCATAGAGTTTAGTGTAATCTTCCTCCTATTCTTCTCAAATACATAAGTGTTCTTGTATCCATTATGGATACCTCTTCGGTCAAAAAGCTATAGTCTGCCTAATAACATGTATGATGTGCACATGGGTAGTACGTTGTACAAAATCTTATTGGAGTAATTTCTAATTGAGATTGATAATAGTACTTAACCAGTAACATGTAGTGCTCTTTTCTCGCTCAGCTAATGCAACTTGTACGACTTCGGATGCATAATAGTTGGTAACTTCAACTTTGTAATCAGATCAGCTGATGCCACATTGGTGCAACTACCACTATCCACAATTAGTGTGTAGAGTGGTCATTTACCCTGCAAGTAACATGAAATAAGTTCTCCCTCTGCTCCTCCTTATATGAGGGTTCCAAACTCATTGCGCATCGAAAAACTAGGATCAATTGATCTAAGTCTTTGTAAATATGTTCTCTTCAATTAGTTCATTCTCCTATGTGGCCTCTTTCTTGGGACACCCTCTTCCTCAGGTTCATCACCAGTACTATCCACTTCAACCTTTGGGGTGTCTTCCTTGATGACCATAGTCCTTCGGTTCGAACATTGAGTGGCTATATATTCAAAACCCTGGCATTTGAAACATTTGATTTGGTTCGTCTTCCTTCCATATCTTTATCTTTTCTCATATGTCTAGGTTGACAAGTCATTATTAGGTTAGTCCTTTTGTTCAGCTTGGACACTTACCTTCCTGGTTGGCTTGGTGCTTGACTGAGCTTGGAGACTTTTTTTGATCGAGTCAGCTTGGATGACCAGTCTAGCTCATTAGGAGTTAGGTTCGTATTCTGCTTCTTCTCTACCTTTCTACTCGTTGAGCTATTCGTATGGCCTCATCATTATGGTCAATTGTTAGAGTGTCGCAATGTCTCAAATGTTACTCTTCAATCCAGTAAGGAACTTAGAGACTATTTGTATTGGTGGTTCCACTACTTTATAGTAGATCATAAGCATTTGGAACTCTTAGACATACTTGTCTTAAGTTCGGCCTCCTTATCTCAACTCCTAAAGTTGAGTAAAAGTGTCTTACAATTAAGTATCTAGCACAAATCTATTTTTGCGTATCTTCTTCATTTCAAGCCAAGTATTAATCTTTCTATATCGTTTTCATCTCTTCATAACTTGGAAATTCTTTTACCACATGACTATATATCCGAAGAACTCAATGGTAGTAGTTCTCACTTTCTCATAATCTTCATATTGGTAATAATAAAAAGCATGTTCCACCTTCTCCTCCTAACCTAAGTATTCATCCACACTTCTATACCCATTGAGCTTTGGAATCTAAAGCTTTACATGGTCAGACGCTCGAAGTGCTTGAGCTTGTTCTTGTTCCTCAATATACTCTTCTTCGTCCTCTTAATCCAAAACTCTTAAGTCAATCCTTTTTCTCACTTATCCACTTGCTCCTCTACCTCAAAGTTATTGAGTTAGAATCTGGCCTCTAGCAGGTCGGGTAACTTGTAGAGTGTTATGTGCGACTTTAGCAGGGCTATAAGTCAATGCATGAATAACTTGAGTCAAATCTACAAGGAGGTTAGCTACCTCATTAATTCTTTCCTTTGTACTCTTAAGGGTACCCTAGGATTGTCGGCTATAGTGGACAACACTACTATTGTTGTCTTTAACACCAGCATTAACACTAAGGTTTGTCATTTTCTCAACAAACTTAATTACAGTCTTCAAATCTGAGTTATAGTTAACATTATTTCTCTAATTATAGGAACACATCACACTTTATTGAAACCAAAAGCTTAGTAGCTAGTATCATAGCAGCAAAGCTAACATAGAAATTTGCTCTATTTCACACACTTAAAAAAAATGGTATAAACTAGGAACTTCGAGAACAAACTACTACAATCCAAATGAAATCTCTACTTTAATACTAAGATGATGAGGACTATAGCCAAGAACAGGCAAGGCCGGTAATAGGGATGTGTCTAATCTTATTGAAAGCTCGAAAAAGGTGATGGGAAAACGTGTGAAAGAATATAAATGAATGAAAAGTAAGCGAAACTTGTGAATAGCTTCCAATGATATGACATACCGGTAGAACTTTTGAGAACTCACGGTACAACTTAATATGATGCATGAGTTGATCCGGTAAGGTTACTCGCTATCTTGCCTTACTTAAGGGTTATGATAAGAGAGAAATGAGAGTAAACAAATAGTGTTTATGAAATAAAAATATTTAGTGTATTAATGATAATTTGACTTATCTGTGGCTACATGTACAGTAAGTATTTATACCTGAGAATTTAGGGCAAGTTGCCTAAAAATGGAAAAGACAAAAAGGATATTATCTTAAAGAAGTAATGTACAAAGAATACATAGGGTAAAAACGAATATTAAAGGAAAATAATGATTAGTGTAGTAAATTCTTCATATGGCCCTAAAAACATGGTAGTGATGCATTGGTGATGCTGTTGGAAAAAATAGACAAAACGGTATGATCTGGTTAGGTAGCTAAATAGGGGTGTAGAGTAAGCATTGGACTTGTCTAAACAGGAGTGATTGAGGATTTGTGTAGGACAGGTCTCTCGGCTTATCGGTAGTAATAATGTCAAGTAAGTGCTCAGTTTAGATAGGACTTAGTAGGAACATGGAGTTTGGCTATTGTCAGGGCATTCTTCTAGTTGACACATGACTGTTAAAAGATGCACCATTGCTTGGTACGGTGTAGGGAGTTGATTAGGTATAAGGAGTAACTTTGCTTTAGTAGGAGTTAGCTGGAGCAGGATGATTTGCCTGGTTAGTGCCTCTAGTCCTCGAGCTTGGCTTTGAATTAAAGGCCTAATATTCTGATTCCTATCACTTGGAATTTGCCTAACCATTTGCCTAACCATTTGAATGTTATGCCTTATGCTAGCTATTGATGTCAAATTTTATGTTGACAAATGAACACTTATAAAACAGAAAAATAGCTATAGGGGATGCAGGAAGGTACTCTAGTGTGACCACTCCAATACTTAAGTTAGTTATCTTATCGTGAGAGTAAACTTTATAAAGTTATGTGGCAGAGGGAAAATGGAAAAAGAGAGCCTCCTTACTTGGGTATCTTGGTTCGTACTTATAGCAAATCAAGATAAGTTGCACCTGATTTGGGCTATTGAACTTGTGTTAAAGTCTTGGGTCAGTCAATATAAGCCTACAACTTATTTTATAAAAAAAGCCTTGCCAACACTTACCCCTTCCACTCTCTTTGGTGATAAATTTAGAAGTTTTGGAAAAGTTACGATCAAAGGCCTGAATAAACCAAGATATTGTAAAGGCCTAACGAGGTGAGGGTTTAGAGAGGTCAGAGCACTTGAAGATGTTTGTAGGCTTGAAAAGGTGAGGGCTTAAAGAGGCTGAAGAGGCAAAGACTTGAAGAGATTGGTTAGCCTCGAGTCTTTTAATGATATAAGACATTAGGCTTATTTACTCATTGCTTGTGTAAGTTGTTAGACTTAGAGTATTTTGTCTATTGCTATTTAACAGCTTAAGGCTTTTGAATAGCTTGTTGTCTATTAGTTAGATTTAGAGCATTAGGCTTGTCATCAATTAATGGCTTAGAACTTTTCAACTAGCTCAACATCCTTTATTAGGACTTATAGCAATTAAGACTATCACTCTTAAAAGAGTTAAAGGCTTTATTTCTTGTTGTCCTTTTTGAGGACTTAGATATTTAAGAATATCATTTTGCCATTGTCTGTCAAATATAAACCTTAAGGATTAGTACTTTGTCATTTACTTGTCACTTGTAATACTCAGGGTTTAAAGTTATTGAGGACTAGCCTATTAGTAGATTATGTTTGTATGGGCTTAAGGTGAAGGGCATTTCTCTAGCCTTAATTTGTTTAAGTTCTTGCACTCATCTCCAAAGGAGATAGAAATAAACTTGCTAAGATTTTAATAATTCATTACAAGGATTGAATGGTCGACACCTTTCATTATCAACTTATGTACAAATGAGTAAAGAGTTGCTTAGCTAGTGTATGTAGATTGTGAGTTGTTAAGCTTGTGATTTTTTACTTTGGTTCAAGTCTGTCATGACGAGCTTAGCTTGTATTGAAGCTTGGCTCAATTGCTCAACCCCATTTGCGATGTTGTCATAGCCATTATGAGAGTATATACATTTATTTCACTATGCTTTTAGTAGTTCTTTGTATAGTTGGTAATAAGTGGTTTCTACAGGTGTATTTTCCTTATTGGTAGGTTGTTATAGTTAGTTAGAGTATTCTGTTCTTATAAACGGCTTCCTCTTGTATCTTAACTGTAATTTTGGAATGGATTCTTTCATTGATGTTAGTATAGTTCATTTTCATCTCCGTTTGTTCTCGGAATGATTGTAATTGAAGCATAGGAGATCAATCATGTTCAATATGGTATCAAAGCGCTTTTGTTTTTCCATTTAAGTTTTCTTGTATTGATTACAATCGACAATCTTTGATTTTCTATGGATCTATTTCTTCCATTATTGCTCTATTCTATATGATCATGGTTGCAAATGGAGATCAGTTAGTTCTACATCCTTTATTCATCTCAAGATTTGATAATCTTGGCATGAGTATAGGAAACATTGTTTTCAATGGATGTAATTTTCTCTCATGGAGTCATTTGATTAAATTAGTATTAGGTGCTAAAATCAAATTAGGTTTTCTTAATGTAACAATTTCGAAACCTGAGGAGAATATGCCAGATCATGTTAGGTGGATTAGATGTGATTACATGGTGTGATGTTGGTTAATAAATTCAATGACAAATGATATAGTATAGAATTTTCTATATACTCAATCAACTCAAGCATTGTGGAGAGAAGTGCTTGAACAATATGGAATAGATTATGGACCTTTAGTATATTAGTTACAAAATGAGATTTGTAGCTTGAAACAAGGAAACTTATCAGTTAGTACATACTATAATAGATTGAAGAAGTATTGGGATGAACTTAATGCTTTGCATTCATAACCAACTTTTGCTTGTGAAGGATGTGTTTGCAATATTAAAGACAGGATCTAAGATTTTGAGTCACAACGAAGGTTAATTCAGTTCCTTATAGGATTAAATGAAATCTATGATGGAATATGAAATCAGGTGTTGTCAATGGAACCACTTTCGAATGTTAGTAAAGCTTTTTATCTTATGTATCAAATTGAGAAACAAAGACAAGTGAATGGGATGTTAGAATCTAATGTCGAGATGTCAGCCTTTAATCTGGTGAAAGGGGACTCAATCAGAAAGCAAGCTGAGAAGAAGCGGTTTAAGAAGTTAGTGTATAAATATTGTAAAGGAGAAGGGCATACTGTTGAAAATTGTTTTCAACTTGTTGGATACCCAGATTGGTACTAGGGCAAATGTATTGTTAAAGGGAAACAAGCTAATACAATTAGAAGTATTGATTCTAATTTTGTAGCTGATACTCCTTTGAGTTTTGCTTCTACAAATGGTTCCAAAGCTATTATGGCTAAATCAAACATTTAGTTTGATAAAGAAATGCATTAAGCCTTATTTGTAGCGATGAAAAAGATCATAGTGATGGAGGATAAAGCTGCTGCTACTGCAAGAAATATTTAGTTTGCAGGTATGACAATTACCTCTTCTTGTTTTAGCCTTACAAGTAACAAGTTAGATTATTGGATTGTCGACATTAGAGTAATAGATCATATGATGCCTAACTTGAGCCTTTTACATGACATAAAATAGCTATCAAAATCAATCCCACTTAGAATGCCAGATGGCTGCCATCTTAATGTGGACAGAGCTGGATTTGTTCAATTGAATTCCACTTTTATTCTACATAATGATTTCTTTGTGCTAGCATTCACACACAATATACTATTAGTTCCTAAAATCACTTCAGAACAACAATTAGATGTGAGATTTGATTCATCCTATTGTGTGTTTCAAGACTTGAAGAGTAAAGCGTCAGTTGCTTAAGCTCGACTAGTAAATGGACTCTATATTTTACATAGTCATGTTCTTAGTGTTTCTCCTATTCTAGCAGAATCTAATAAGCAAGTTGTTACTTATAATGTTTCTATTTCTTTTAGTAATCGTGCTAATCTTATACATGTACGATTAGGACATATGTCAATTTCTAAATTTTTAACATTTGATTGATTATAAAGACCTAAATTTCAAGAACTTTCTTTATGAAGCATGCTAAATGGGTAAGTTTCATAAACTTCCCTATGTTTTAAATGAGAAAACTTCTGAGTTTCCTTTTCATCTATTACATATGGATGTGTGGGGGTCATATAGTGTAGTGTCTTTGATAGGGGTTCAATACTTCTTGTCCGTTGTTGATGATCATAGTAAAAGTAAATGGACTTATCTTTTACATCATAAGTCACAAGTGAGTGTTGCTCTTGATAAATTCTTTGGATGTATTTCTAATCATTTTGGTATCATTCCTAAATTCGTACAAATTGATAATGGTAGAGAGTTTGTTTCTTCACATTGTACTACTTTGTTTAATTCTTTAGGAATACAACACTAGCGTATTATACCCTATACACCTTAGCAAAATGGACGGGTAGAGAGAAAGCATAGGCATTTAATAGAAACTGCATGAGCACTACAATTACATGCCAATTTACCAAAAGAGCTTTGGGGAGAATGCTTGCTCATTGCTACTTATTTGATCAATCGAATGCCATTGCAAGTATTTGATTAGCAAACACCATATGGACAACTTTTCTATAAACCACCTTCTTATGATCATCTTCGGGTAATGGGTTGTTTATGTTATGTTGGGAAACACTTGCCTCCTAAGGAAAAATTTGATCCCAAATCCATTAAGTGTGTATTTCTTAGGAATGAACAGTAGTATAAGGGTTATAGAGTCTATGATCTAGACAATAAAAAGATCTTTGTTTCTAAAGATGTTCTATTTTTTGAGCACATATTCCCATTCAAAGATTCAATTAGACTTGTTCCATATTCTACTTCATCTTCACTTCCTTCTGTACCTTTTCACAATTTATTTGTTGATGAAGGTTCTGTTGTGTCTTTACATAATTCATCCTTTGTTTCTACAGAACATCTTAGTCTACCTGATACTCCTAATGTTATATCTAATCCTAGCATAAGGAGGTCTTCTAGAATACATCAAACACCAAGATGGTTACAAGATTATGTTCATTTAGTCCATAAGAATTATACTGTTGCTTTTCCTCCTACATCCACTCCTTATCCACTGTTTACACACAATTCTTTTGATCATTTGCCTTTTCATTTTATTGGTTCGTTGTTTCACATATTGACTATTTCTGAGCTAGTAAATTACTTAGAAGCTTCAAAACAAAAGGAGTGGTTGGATGTTATCCAAGTTGAATTATATACACTAGAGTTGAATGGGACTTGGGAACTTACTACTTTACCTAAGGGTAAAAGGGTTATTGGTTCCAAATGGGTATATAAAATTAAATATAGGATTGATGGTAATATAAAAAGACATAAGGCTAAGCTTGTAGCTAAGGGTTTTACACAAGTTGAAGGGGAAGATTATAATGAGACATTCTCTCTATTGGCAAAGCTTAGCACTATATGAGTTCTATTAGTTGTTGCTACTGCTTTGAATTGGCCTTTGCTCTAAATAGATGTAAATAATGCATTTTTGCATGGTCATCTAGATGAGGAAATTTATATGATTCCACCTCAGGGTTATAATAAATTTGCACCAAATCAAGCTTGTAAACTAAGAAAGTTTTTATATGGTTTGAAGTAAGCCTCTTGTCAATGGAACATTGAGCTATCTACTTTTCTAGTTGCATAAGGTTTTGTTCAGTCATCTTGTGATCATTCTTTGTATGTTCAACACACAACAGTTGGTTTAGTTGTTGTATATATATTAAAGTGTTTTTATACTGTGCACTCGTGTAATATGACCTTACCCAAACCCACGGGCTTATTAGGCGATGGAGACACTAATCGTATAGTTAAGGGTTGAGTCTAGAGACTATCGCTGTAGGGTGTGAGTGTGGACTACAGGGGTCGCCTCATCGTAGACTTAGGATTTTGGTTTACTATTAGATTTCTTAGAATTGGAAATGTATTTTACGAAATACGAAATCTAAATTTATGGTTAAAAACCTAGGTGCTAAGGCCCGGTTGTGATAGGTTTCAATGTATCTTTAACCCTTATCTCGAAGGGTGTTAAAATCCAATATTATATGCAACACCGGCCAACTGCATATATTGTTTGGCATATTATGTTTGCATGCATTCATATGATTGTAATAATTTGTTTGATAACTTATTTGCTAGTATAGTATGAGGGATAACTCACTAAGCTCTTGTAACTTACTCCCTAATAGTTTTTCTTTTGCAAGTAGATAGATAATCGGATATGGGTTAAGAGCCGAGTGTTAAGTATAAGCATTGAGACATTTTAGAAATTGGAATTAGAGAGAAGTTGTTTAGTTCAGGTGAAACTTTAAATGTAAATACCGATTATGTACTTAGATTTTTCAACCTTATTAAGTTTGAACTTTTAAATTTATATTACTTTGATCTTATCATTTGATAAGGAATATCGATTCTCTGCGGTTTTGAGGAATTGTGGAATATTGGACATTCATAGTTATTTATATTTATCTGTTATAATAAATTAATTACTTAAAAATTAGTAATTTTAGTGATTTATCATTTAGAGTTTTGCAATCTCTAACTTGTAAGGCGGTTTCCATATCATAGGTATATATGTGACATGAAAATTTTTAGGTGATTCTACTAAGCTCCCTTTAGGGTCTTGACAGCATGAGCTTCTCAAACGAGTAGCTCCCTTACTGAACCATTCGACACATAAACCTACTTGTCCTTCATCAAGAACCCCTAACTCAAGTAGAACCCTTTTGTAGCTCCTCCAGCTCTGTACTTGGCGTCTAAGGGTCCAAAATATGGATCATGTTCATACTGATAAGGTAAAGTGCCAAATCCTAGTACCTTAGCTTGCAACGTTATGATTAAGGTATGAAGGCCTTTCTTATATTTGATGACATAGCAAAAGGTCTCTAAGAACTTGACCCATTTAGCGTGACACTAAGAAAGCTTTTGTTGCTTGTAAAGATGCTTGAGAGATTCATAATCCGAATAGATGATAGATTCTCTTGGCAACAGATAATGTTATCAGTTTTGGAGTGTTTAGACAAGGGCATAGAACTCTTTATTGTAGGCTGAGTAATTTAGGGCTGCACCTTTGTGCTTTTCACTAAAGTAGGCAATGAGCCAGCGCTCCTGCATAAGGATAGCACCAATGGTGATAACCAGATGCATCATATCTAACCTCAAAAACTTTCTTGAAATCTAACAGCGTGACTACTGGAGTAAACATTAGCTTAGACTTCACATCTTCAAAACTATTCTAATCTTTCTCTAGCTACCTAAACTCAACGTTCTTCTTAGTCAATTTAGTCAATGGTACAGTTATGGAACTGAAGTTTCAAATAAATCTCCAATAGAATGAAGTTAAACCATGGAAGCTCTTGACTTTAGTAGCACTAGTCAGCATAGGCCACTCAAGAATAGCTTTAACTTTCTTGTCATCAACTCAAACTCCCTTCCCTGAAACAACATATCTGAGGAATATAACCTTACTTTGACAGAACATACATTTCTTTAGGTTATTGAATAATCTCTCAGCGCAGAGGATGTTGAACACTAATCTTAAGTGCCTGGCATGGGTGATGAGGTCGATACTGTAGACTAGAATATCATCAAAATACACCACGATACATTTACCGATCAACGTTTGGAGAACATGACTCATTAGTTGCACAAATGTACTTAGCGCATTAATCAGACCAAATGACATCACTAACCATTCAAATAGACCACCCCTCGTCTTGAAGGCCATCTTCCATTTGTCCCCAAGTCTCATTTGTATTTGATGGTGGCCACTCTTCAAGTTAATCTTAGAAAAGATGCAGGTGCCATGTAACTTGCCAAGCATATCATCATGTTACGGGATTGGGTATTGGTATTTAATAGTGATCTTGTTGATGGCTTAATTGTCAATATACATTTGTTACGGTCCATCGTTTTTTAGTACGAGCACAATTGGTACGACACAATGGCTCATATTCTTACGAACATATTTGCGATCCACTAACTCATCCACTTGTTTCTTTGGTTCAGTTGCTTGCTCGGGATTGAGCCTGTAAGCAGGTTAGTTCGGTCAGGCAGCTTTTGGTTATAGGTCAATGCAATGTTCAATACCTTTAAAGGGAGGTAAGCCTTTTAACATCTCGATAGTAAATAGGTTGGCAAAATCCTAAAATAGTTGCTGCACTTTGGCAGGTAAGTTCTCGGCTTCTATAATCTCCAAGAGTCTCCTAGCTAAGAGGGGAACAAAGTCATCGACCCTAACTTTTCGGGAAAATTGAATTTAGGAAATCACCAAGGACTTCCGCTATAGTGATTCAGCAACCTTCTCTTCAGCTTCTTACACTTCCTTCGGACTTATGGGTGTTAATATAATTTTCTTCTCATCCTTCTAGAACATATAGGTGTTCCTATACCCATCGTGTAACACTCTCAAATTAAATAGCTATGGTCAGCCAAGTAATGTGTAAAAAACATACATGGGAAGGACATCACATAGCACCTTATCCCTGTATTTATCAACAATAGTAATTGGCACTCTAACTTACTCTATAACATGTAGTCCTCCTTTCTTGTTCAGCCACTGAATCTTGTGTGGCTAGGGGTGTGGAAGGGTTGGCAATTTCATGGCCTTAACTACCCCTTGAGCTATGATGTTGGTACAGCTCCCTCTGTCAATAATCAAGGTACATAGCTTGCCATTTACTTAGCAATTTGTATGGAAAAGGTTCTCCCTTTGCTCATTCTCATTAGCCACAAAAGTATTGAGAGACCGTTCGGCAACAAAACAGTATTCGGCACCGCGCTTGGGAGGTGTCTTGACATCGAGGTCTTCTTAAAACTCTTCCAGCATCTGTTCAACTCTTACCTCTTCCTCTTCTTTGCTAGCAATTTCTACTTCAAATTAGGGCTTGTTTCTTTTTATGGTCATGACTTGGTGATTTAGACATTGACTGGCGACGTGTCCATAACTAAGACATTTGAATCATTTGATTTCTTAGGTCTTTCTTCCTAAGCTCTAACCTTGGTCTCTTTGGACCTCAAGTTTCTTGGCCTTACTCTTACTTTGGCCTTCTTCTAGTTGTCTTGGCATAGGCCCTCGACATTCCTCTTTGTAACTGTTTGATGCCTGGTTATTCCTTGGTCAGGTTGACACGCCGCCCTTATTTGGTAGCATGGTTCGACCACTCGGCACCCAACTAATTTGGTTTTGCCTTTGTCTTTCAACTCTCTATGCCACTTGAATGGCTTTGTCCACAGTCATAAGACTCTATAGTTCCATTATGTTACCAATCTTGGTCCTCAGCCTAGAGATGAATCGTACTATAGTTTGTGTCTTAGGTTCGTTTACATCACATTAGATCATGAGCAACTAAAACTCTCAAACATAATTGTCTACTGATCTGTTACCTTACTTTAGGTCTTGAAGTCGTTTGAAAGTGTCTTGTTCGTAGTATTCGGGAACGAACCTACTTCTTAAGCTCTCTTCATTTTATTCCATGTCTAGACTTCTTGTCAAACCCTCAAGCAAACATTTTGCAGTTTCTTCCACCACATTGCTGCATATCCAGAATATTTCAACGCGACCACTTGTATATGGACAGCATCTTTATAATCGTAAAACTAGAATACCTTTTTTATTTTCTCCTTCTAATTAAGGTAGTCATCAGCACTACCAGACCTGTTAAAGCTTGGAATTTGTATCTTGAGGTGTTTGGTACCTCTTGGTGCTCTAAACTTATGTTCATCAATCTTGACGTATTGGTCTTCTTATTCTTCATACTTTTCCACTTTGTCTAACTCTAATCTTCTTCTTGTAGCTTTATCGATACGCTGCAGTGGTGCTTGGTTCACTGGAAAGGCTTCTGGTACTCGTTCATTCATTTACCTTCTCGGCCTATCTCTTATCTCTCGGCCCTACTCAGCAACTCTCTTACGTGGTCTAGTCTCTAAGACTCTATTTACTAAGACAACTAAGTTAGCCGCAATAGTAGCAAGATCTCGTATCTACTCATCAATAGTAAGCGGTGTTTGTTAGGAAACTTGAAGATGACCATGGCCATCACTTTCGGCATCGTTAATCGTTCCATAAACACTAAGATTTGACATTCTCAAAACAAAGCTTCAAAAAATACTCTTCATACAGGAAGCCTTTTCTCATACACACATACAAGTATCACTTGAACTTGATTTGTGACTTGCTCTGTTCTTCTAAACGAAAACAGAGTATCTCAACTAGCAAACAAGTAGGCACTATTGCTATACAACTTTAGGTCACAACCTTAAGTTACGGTACCGGGATTATATGATGTGCTTACGAGCTCAGTTATCACTAGGACTTATTGTAATAAGATTGAACTAAATGGGTCCTTCAAAATATCAAAAAAAGTAGAATGAATAAAATTACAAACTAATTAGAGTAGCCGACGTGAAGTTACTTGGAGGATATAATACACTAACGAACATAATATGACTTGACACTTTACTTGATATGAAACATAAGTTGGTGTCAAGGTCTACCTGCTACTAATCTTGAACTACTCGGCAAGATTAGATAAGAGTGTATGGGAAAAATAGACTTAGAGAGGGTTATCTCACAAGAATAGTATATTCAATGTATATATGTCTAAGATCAGATGATTTTGGCTTATAAGGAGAAGGGAGTAGCTACATTAAGTCCTTAGGACAAAATTATAAATAAAGAAATTACAAGAATATATGTATAAAAAGGGAAATCCTATTACATAAGAAAAGGAATAAAAAGGACCAAAGAAAAAAAAAAGGGAAAATCATACAATGTTAGGTGAAATGGATAGGTGGCAGTACGACATTGGTTCTATGTCAGGATTCTCTGAGCATAGCAGGTGGGAGGAGTTAAGATGTGTAGAGACAGAGGCCAAGACATGAAGGAGATATCGTGAGAGTTTGGCAGGATGCTAAGAGAGAAACACTTGGTCAGGAAGTAGACTCTCGGTAGGTGAAAGTCTGATCACTCGGCATTGAGCTCTTGGCAAGAGGATAGTCGGCATTGATATTCGAATAGAGCATGATATAACTACCCGGAGCTTCGAGGGAATTCAACCATCTTCCTTTAGCATATCGTTTTTCATCATTGATAAGTTGATGAGAAAGAATCCTTTGAGTAAGGGATCGGAGGCCTTTAAGGCATGCGCGAGTGATTGGGCCGGTAGTTGGTAACCCATCAAAAGATTTGGTAAGATTTGAACATCACAAGTTGATGAATAAACATGAAGGAATGGAAATCAAGACATATGGCCAATAATAATAATAATAATAATAATAATAATAATAATAATAATAATAATAATAATAATAATAATAATAATAATAATAATAATAATAATAATAATAATAATAATAATAATAATAATAATAATAATAATAATAATAATAATAATAATAATAATAATAATAATATACTTGGTTGCTTTATATACAAAACTATCTACTTATTCATCGGTAAAACAACATCTTACCTTCCATTTAAGTTTTTAGCATAAAGAAGGAGTTTTAGAATATAGGTAGAGAACAAATAAGATTATAAATAAATGAAGAAAACTAAAGAAAATTAGTGCAGGAATTCGATTAAGCATAGGTAGAGGATTATATGGTGACCTAACACCATGTGCCACCATGCACAGACCAAGCATCGCTAGTGTTTCCAATAAGGCTACATTAACTAATTGATCACCTTATAAATGAAATAAGCTAAACTTAAACTTAAGCTTTAGTTGGGCATGTATTGCAAACCATTAGTGATACAATTAGGTTTCTCTAGCTAAATACCTTCAAAGAGAGAAACGAAATTGTCTTTGCCCATTATTAGTCAAACTAAGTGATAGGAGATGAAGTTATGATAAGGTTGGGGGTTTCTTTGTAGATGGGTGTCAATAGGAACATTGTCTCCATTATACAACATAGGGTTAAACTATCAGTCATTACATCATGTTGAAAACTCATTAACTCAAATTGGAGTAGGTGTAATTTCTCTTTTATCATAACAAACTAAACAATTTTATGTAGATAACATATGTCTTATGGCATTGCATGTAACTAAATTGTTTGACAGCCCTGTTTTCCCTCTATACTATGTATGCTTCATTTTTTGTCCCTTTATTGAGTGATGATTATTCATATTTCTATTAACCTTTCTTATGTAAGTTTAGAGTGAGCACATTGTGGTCCACTCATTCTCAAGTGTAAAAGGATAGGTAAAGGCATTTTGAGTGATGAATAAGTGAGTAGGAGAACACATTTTGTCTTTTGATTTTAGAATTTGATGGGCCCCTTGGGCTACCCAATCAGATTCATGGTATAGGATGTAATAAATCCAAAATACTTCTATAGACTTTTTAATGGGAATGGTGCTAAGAACAGATAAGGCCGATCATAAGGATGAGTCTAAGCTTTTCGAAAGCTTGAAATGAGTGATGGGAAGCGTGTGAAAAAATAGAAAAGAGAGAGAAATAAGTAAACCCACGAATAGCTCCAAAGGATGTGATGCAATAGTGATATGAGGCAAGCGCACCTATCAGTTTTAATATAGTGGATGTGAGTCCGAGTCGATCCTTCAGAGATTTTGAGTACTAATATTAACTTTAGCTTTATTATCTAACCGAAAAATTGTGAAAGTTTGAATTAATTAAAAATACTGAAATTAACAACTAAACTACTTATGAGACTTAATTACACAAATTAGAAAGCAATAAATTACGAACGATTTCAAGTATGCAATAATGTATTTAGGAATTATTTCCCCTAGTGTTTAACATATAACCTTTTTAAAATATATTCAATTCAGTTTCTATAATTCTTGATCGGAGGGATTCACAATTAAAGCTAATACCTTTCTCAAGCATATTAACCCTAATCCTAAATTATTTACCGGAATCTCTTCACTTAGTAATATAATTTAGAATTGCATTAATGTATAATGAATTCTCACACAAACAATCAACTTTCCGGAAGAAACATGTATCTTATCTCTAAGTATACATGTAATTCTCTTCAATTATGCTTAGATCTAATTACACATGCAATTTCTCAATCAACATGCATAATATCAGATATTGACACTCTAGAATTATCAATACACAATTAAACAATATAATTGAATCAAGAAAAGATAGAAACTTTATTGAAATTATAATTCAATCCAAGGGTTACATGAAACCCTAGGTTCCATAATCCTAAATACTCGAATTCTAAGCTATCATAATGAATCTAAGAACGAGTTTCATCAATCATATAAAATAAAACATAGAAACCCCTTTTATTGATGAACAATCTCTCTAATCTTGAAGTTGATGTTGTTCCGCCTCTTTCTTGATGTTGTTCCGCCTTTTTCTTGATGTTGTTCCTTAAGTCTCTTTCTCTTATCTTGTGTCTCTCCGTTTCTGTAATGTCTCTTTTGTCTTTTGAAACCCTAATATTTCTTTTTATAGTGTATCAAAAAGATTTTGTTTTTGTCACCCGACATGGCCTGGGACATGACCGTGTCCTCAGGTCGTGTAACTTTTTGTATTTAGGCAAATTTTCTACACAACTTCAAAAATTCATAACTTCTTCGTTTGAACTCGGAATTGAGTGAAACTTGATTCCTTTTCTTTGTTTTCGAGTCTAGAACGCGTTTAAACCCTGAAATCAACATTTTACTCAATTAAGTATCAATTTTTTTAAAGAAAACAAAAAATATGCGGAAAATACTATAAAATCACCTTATGAAATATGTTTAAAATTAGAGTTATTAACTAGTGGAACTTTCGAGGATTTACGGCATAGTTTGATATGATGCACAAGTTGGTTTGGAGATGTTACTCATCACTTAGCCTTACTTAAGAGTTAAGATAAGAGTGAAGTGAGAGCAAACTGGCTAACAAGAGCAATGTTTACAAAAAGGAAATATTCAGTATACTGAATATGATGATAAGATAAAATGGCTACATGTATAGTGGGTATTTATACCTAATAAACTAGGGCAACTTCTGCAAAAATGAAAAAGACAAAAAGGATAGTACCTAAAAGAAGTAATGTACAAGGAATAATAAATGGTATAAATGGGAAAATACAACTAAAATGAATGTTATGTACGGAGGATTCTAGCACATGGTTGCTTGGATTCTTAGCTTGTTATGGGTAGATGACTTTCTAGTATAACAGACAATTTTGTATGATCAGCTAGATTTCTACTGAATCGAGGTACCGAGCAGGGGTGCTGAGCTAAGGCTCTGGATAGATGTGCACTTAGCTGAAGATAAGTAGCCATGGACATGTACGGGGTCTCTCATCATCTTGATATAAACATTGTTGAGCTGGGGGCTAGTTTGGACATGTCAAACATGAGTGACTGGAAAGGCTAGGTTGTTAACAAAGCTTTTATCTAGTTGGCAAATGATTTCCGAGAGGTGTGCAGTCACTCAACTTGGCAAATGGAATTGGTTGGCAGCAAGGAGCAACTACACTTCGACAAGGGTCAACTAGAGTAAGAGGATTTGCTACATTAGTCCTTCTAGTCCCTTGGCTCATCTATAGGTTAAAGGTCCAATAGCTTGGTTCCTATGATTCCCTCCAAGTTGATTTGGATTTAGGATCACATTCAGATGGTCTTTGTTTAGTTCTCCTTCAAGGTGATAGGGGCTGAGTTTAACAATATTGAAAGTGTTTGAGACCCCATAATCTTTAGGTAGCTTTAATTTATAAGCGTTGTCATCAATCTTTTAGAGTACTCTGAAAGACCTTCAACTCGGGTGAATGGCTTGTTCTTTCTCTTGTTCGGGAATCTCTCCTTGCTCAAGTGTAACCACACTAGATCTCTAAATTAGAATTGCTTCGAGGTCCATCCTTTGGCCTTTCCTCGAATTTTCTTGACAGCTTGGTCGATCTGCTGAGTGACTTTTTCATAAATGTATTACAGGGACTATGCTTGGGCTCTTGGTTCAGGGTCTTCTTATTCGGATATGGGTGTAGGGGTTTAATCAAGGGGTAACTCTAGATTAAAACCATAGACACTTTAAAGGGAGTTTGTTTGGTGGTATCATGTACGGTTCGGTTGTAAGTGAATTCTAGCACAAGTAAACAAACATCCTAATCAGTTAAATTCTTACCCATTGCAGCTTGGAGCAATGATCCCAAAGTACGATTGACTACCTCTATTTGACTATCAATTTGGGGGTGACAAGAAGTGCTGTATAATAGTTTACTCCCCATTTGACGCTACAAGGTTCTCCAGAAATGGCTCAAGAACTTTAGACCTTTGTTTGAGACTACACTTCTCAGTATGTTGTGTAATTGAAAAAAATTTTGTAAAAAGAGAGAAGTAACAGTTGAAGCATTATTAGTCTTAGAGTAGTCATAAAGTGTGTCATCTTACTAAATCTATCCACAACAACCATTATGGAATCTTTGCCTTTGGCAGTTTTAGGTAATTTGAAAACAAAGTCCATGTTCAATTAGTCTAGGGTTTGCTTGAGATAGGCAAAGGCATTGCTTTCTCTTATTCGACTTGGTACTTGGCCCTCTTGTATGCAACACAACCTTTAACAATTTAGTGTACATCTCTTCTCATTTTTTTCCAAAAGAATCATTTGTTCAGTAGTTCATATGTTCTTCTCTCCCTAAAATGTCTGGAGAGTCCTTTACTATGGGCTTCCTTAATTAGTAACTCTTTCAGTGAACAAGTCATACGCATAATTTTCCACTTTAGAATAAGTACCATCTTCTTCATGATATTCGTCCATTGTTCTTCTATTAGCACATTGCCCAAATATGGGTCTAAAGTATGGGCTTTTAGAATACTGCTCTTTGATACTCGCAAACCTAAATAACCTTGTCTGCAGTTCGGGCAAGAGCGCATGTCTTCTCAAAAGAGCAGTTACAATCACATTGCTTTTCCCTTGCTCATATTTTATTACAAAATTGAAACCTTCAACGAATGTAACCCATTTCGCCTGTCGTTTCGATAACTTGGTTTGACTTCAAAGGTACCTTAGAGACTTATGATTGGTATAGATGACAAACTCTCTTGGCAATAGATAATGATGCCATACTTGGAGTGCTTGGATGAGTGTTAAGAGTTCTTTGTTGTATACAGAGTAGTTCAACCGAAGTCCTCTAAGCTTCTTGTTGTGGTAGACAATTGGTTGGCCTTCCTGCATTAAGACAACGCCTATACCAATGCCTGACACTTCACATTCCAGCTCAAATATCTTCTTAAAGTCTGGTAAAGCTGGTAAAGGTGCAAAAGTCAATCTTTCCCTGATCTCGACAAAGCTTCTTTCCTCCTTTTCTCCCATTTGAATTCAATGTTCTTCTTCATCAGCTTGGTAAGGAGTGTGGCTATGGTGTTGAGATTCCTCATGAATCTTTTATAAAAGAATGCCAATCCATAGAAACTTCTCACTTTGGCACAAGTGGTTGAAGTTAGCCACTTAACAATTGCTCGAATCTTCTCATCGTCCACTCATAAGTCTCCTTCACTAACTATGAAACCTAGAAACTCAACTTCCTCTTAGCAAAAGCAAGTCTTCTTCAGATTGCTAAATAACCTCTTGGATCAAAGTAAATTTAATACGGTACAGAGATATTTAAGGTGACTTAGCATGTCGACACTGTATACTAGAATGTTATTGAAATACACTATGATACACTTCCTGATCGGATCTCTCAATACGTGGTTCATTAGTCGCATGAAAATGCCTGGGTCATTTGATAAGCAAGATGGCATTACCATCTACTTGTAGAGTCCATGCCCAATTTTGAAAATAGTCTTCCACTAGTCTCCTAACATTATTTCAATATGATGGTAGCTACACTTCAGATAAATCTTGTTGAAGACCCTAGCTCTACTTAGTTCATCCAGCATGTCATCTAACCTAGGGATTTGGTATCAGTACTTGATCGTAATCTTATTTATGGCTCGACTATCAACACATATTCGCTAGGTATTGTCCTTTTTAAATGCTAGATGTGATGGCACAACGTGGGGACTCTAACTCTCCCTTAAATAACCCTTCTTTAGGAGTTCATTGAATTGTTGCTAAAGTTTAGAAGCTTGCTCAGGATTCATTCGATAAGTTGGTTTGTTTAGAAGGGCGTTACCATGTATCAAGTCAATGCAATGTTCTATGCCTCGGACAGGAGGTAATCCTTCAAGCAATTGTTCAAGAAACAGGTTAGTGTATTCATTCAGTAGCTCCTTTACTCCCTCAGGTAGTTTACCCCATTCCCTTAACTCTAATAATAGCTTGACTAACAAGAAGGTCGGTGCATCTACTCTAATAACCTCTCGAAGTTTAGGTTTACTCAATACTAAAGTTTTCTTTGATCCACAAGTAAGTTTAGTGTACAAATTGCTAACTAAATCAACGTCATGGGGTTTAATGTAATTTTCCTCCCATCCTTCTAAAACACATATGTGGTCCTATATCCATCATGGATAACTCTTCGATCATAAAGCCAAGGTCTACCTAACAGTACATGTAATGTGCACATGGGCAGCATGTCACAAAGAATCTTATCAAAATAGTTTCCAATTGTGATCGATAGTAGTACTTGTTGAGTGATGTGTAATGCTCCTTTCTCATTTATCCAATGAAGCTTGTATGGCTTCAAATGTGTGATAGTTGACAACTTCAACTTCATAATCAAATCAACTAATGCCACATTAGTGCAACTACCACTATTTATTGATGGCAATTGAGTTACTAGCCCTTTGACTCACAATTGAGCTTGAAGAGTGGAAGGCTTGATGAGATGAATTCTTCTACTCCAATCGACTCCTATCGAGGTTGAGTAAGTCCTTGCCGAGTCACTTCTCAAGCCGTACCGAATGACTGCTAATCTCTTACAGATAAAATGCCGAGAAATGGATGGTCAAGACAACATGCAATCTTCCTTCATGCTCAACCACTTACTTATTCGGCATTACCCTTGCTGCCATGCCAAGAAAGAGAGACTGGACTACATGAGTTATCCCTGCTTGGATAAGCCAGCCAGTCGTACTACTTTGTCTGCATCTTCTAACGACCTCACCAATGCAACATCCCTACATGTACAAGACTACGTATAGAATCCACCCTACTAATTATTACTCCTGTGAATATTCATTTCTACCTTTTTGTATTGTTGTACATTACTACTTTAGGGTAACACCCATTTTGTCTTTTCTCCTTTTAGGCAAGTTGCCCTAAATTCTTGGGTATAAACACCCTTTATATTTGTAAGCTATAGACGGATTATCATTAATACACTTGAGTATTTTTCCTTCCTAGTGTAAATGCTCTGTTATGTTATGCTTGGCATCACTCTTATCTTTTCTCTTAAGCATGGTTAGGTGGCAAGTAACCTCACCTCATCGATTCATGCATCATATTGAATTGTGCTGTGAGTTCTTGAAAATTCCATTGGTGTATCATATCTTCTAGAGCTGTTCTAGGGTTTTGCTTAGCTTTCACTCGTCACTATTCTTTTACACATTTTCTTCATTACTCTTTTTGAGCTTTCTATAAGCTTGGACTTATCTAGCGTTTGGCCTTATCAGTTCTTGGTTACGGTTTGCACTAATCTATAATGTTAGTATGGAGTTGATCGTTCACCTTGTATGTGAGATGGAACAAATTCTCTCTCTACTTCTCCTTAAGTGAGGGTTCCAAGCTCATCATTTGTTGGACAACTAGGATTAATTGATCTAAGCCCTCAACAAATACATCTTCCTTCACCAGTTTATTTTCTTGAGAAGTTCCTTTATTGAAAGGAGTCTCTTCTTCAGGTTTCTTGTTAGTATTGTTCACTTTAAGTTTCGGGGCGTCTCCTTTGATAACCATAGTCTTTCGATTCGAATACTGAGCAGCTATATGTCTGAACCCTTGGCACTTAAAGCGCTTGATTTGTCTTGTCTTCCTACCAGATCCTTGTCCATTCTTACATGTTCAAGTCGGCACGTCACTATCAAGTTAGCCTTTTTGTTTGGCTTAAGCATCTACCTTCGTGGTTAGCTCAATACTTGACTGAGCTTGGTAACTTCCTTGGCTAAGTTAGCTCGGATGACTAGTTCGACTCATCGGAGGTTAGGTCGGCATTCTGTTTCTTCTCTACCTCTTTACTTGTTAAGCTATTGGTATAGTCTCATCCATTGTAGTAAAAGAGAGTGAAGATAAGCAAACTTACGAATAGCTCCAAAGGATGTGATGCACTAATGAAACTTTTGAGGACTTACGGTATAGCTCGATATGATACACGAATTGGTCTGGTGAGGTTATTAACCACCTAGCCTTGCTTAAGGGTTAAGATAAGAGTGAAGTGAGAGCAAACAAGTTAACGAGAGCAATGTTCACAAAAAGGAAATATTCAGTATATTGATGATGATGATAAGACGATGTGGCTACATTTATAGTAGGTATTTATACCTGAGAAACTAGGGTAAATTGTCCAAAAATAGAAAAGACAAAAGTGGTAGAACCCAGAAGGAGTAATGTATGAGTAATAATAAAGGGTGTAATGAGAAAATATAACTAAAATGAATATTTTGTATAGAGGATTTTGGCACATGGTTGCTCGGACATGTGGCTTACTGTAGGTAGATGAATTTCTGGCAAAAAAGACAATTCTATATGATTAGCTTAGTTTTTGTTGCGCTGAGACACCGAGTAGGGGCATTGAGCAGGGGCTCTAGACAGATGTAGGCTTAGCTAAAGAGAAGTAGCTATGGACATGTGTGGGGTCTCTTGTCATCTTGGCATAAATGTTATCGAGTTGGGGGCTAGTTTAGACATGTTGAGCAATAGCAAATGAAAAGGTCGAGTTGTTGGCAAAGCTTTCATCTAGTCAATAAATGATTTTCGAGAGGTATGCAGTCACTTAGCTTGACATATGGAGTTGGTCAACAATAAAGAGCAACTCGGCCTTGGCAAGGGTCGACTGGAGAAGGAGGATTTGCCACATCAGTCCTTCTAGTCCCCTAGCTTGGCTATGGGCTAAAGGACTAGTAGGTTGATTCCTATCATTTTCTATGTAAATTTTTAATGTAAATATATGTTTTATTATATACAATGTAATCTAAACAACTATAATTTTTGAACTAGTCATCTTTTGGAGTAGTTTAGTTATATGTACCTTATGTATACTAAGTCTATGATAATAGCAAAGTAGCTAGCTTCTATAAGACTAGTGTAGTAGCATTGTTATGGCTTTTATGACTCCTCGAGTGTGTATATATATATATGTATGTATGTATATATATTTGTTTTAATGTTGATGATTAACTAATATTTCAATTCCCTTTCTAATGAACTAATGCATTATACTATTGGTTTTTTTTTTCTTATTGTTGTAAGACTAATTCTTAAAAGCTTGAAATAGAACCTTATTACATTTATTTATGAAAAATCCATATGGGAGTTAATGTAACATGTGGTCAATGATTATTTTGGTCAAAATGGCATGTAGTAATGTATCATATAATGATGTAGCATGCATTAGTCTCATGTCTTTAGTTTAAATTTCACATGTTAATTCTTGAATTACATAAGCCTTTGATTTAGTATATCATGGATTGTTATGTATTTAGTATTTGTATTTTCTTAGTGTATAAAAACTAAGGTTAGGTCCTTTTGTTACTTTTTATATAAATTATTATACATATATGGTAGTTCAAGTAAGAGTATAAAATCCTAAGGTACTGTGCTAGTGATTCATGATTATGTGATAATGGATTGTATTACTATTCTTTATACTATAGCGATCTATTCACTCTTGACCTAGCATTTTTTGCTTGGTTCATTTGGAGTTCTCATTTTAAAATTCATGTGCCATATTTTCTTCTATATTTGTCCATTTCTTATACTACCATGGTGTCAAAAATGGATTGAGAGGTTAAGAATTTTAAGTTCATAATCAACATATCGAAGAGATGGCTATTAAGTAGATATTGGGAAGTTTGATGGTAATATAAATTTCGATTTATAACGTGATTACAAAGGGACCTAGTATAGCTTGAAGAAGGCTTTGGATAAGCAGTTGAACTTATGAAGTATGAGGATTGACAAAATGTAAGGATAAGGCCTTGACAATGATCTACTTGAGTTTAAAGAATAGTATTGTTATAACAAGATAAATGTCGTAGGATTGTAGAAGAAATTGAAAGAGGTATATATGGTCAAGTTTCTGAGGAACCATTTAGTATTGAAATGGAGTTTTCATATAAGGTTATTAGACTCATGGTTCTATTTAGAATTGGTAGAGGGTTGCTAGAATCGGAATATAAAAATGTAAGTTTTAATAATCTATGTAAAATATCTTTAAAAAATTGTGAACATACTTACAATAATTATTCAAAACTTGAAATATATGATCAAAATAAAGAAATGAAGAAGTTAAGTTCTTTTTTATAAAAAAATCCTAATAATATGTAATTTAACATGTACAGAAAATGGACAAACAATGTTGAAACTAAAATTTTCATTTTTTTTTGTGAAAAAAACAATGAATTAAAGAGAACCAAATATGTCAATTTATTTTAAATTATTGATGGTATATAGTGAAGTATATAGTTGTCCTTACCAACTTTACTATTGGAGCTGAAACTTGAATGAAGGTTATAAACATAAAATTAGGGACTAAGAGCGAGAGAAAGGGGAAGAAAATTAATATAGGATAGAGAAGATGATATAATATCCTAATTGTTGATGGCTTGTAAAAAATTATTTGTACTTTTTCATTTTTTTAACCTGTTCAACTCAAACACGTAAAATTAGCAAAAAACGTAAGTTTTTATGCAAAAACAATTTTATGCATGAGTTAACTTAAAAGAGTCTCCTAAAATCATAAACTTATAGAATCATATGGATAGATCGCGATTTTGACAAATAAGTTTCTATGGACTTTAGATGAGTGATGGGTCATTAGTAAGAAACGTATTTCATATTTCATGACTCTTATTTGGTTTAAAAATGTTGAGGTAGAGATTGAAAAATAGGTGGTTGTCGTGTTGTCCTCTCTATTACCTTCAATCTAGACTTTATGATAAGGATTGTTTGTCAATATACGATGTTAAGTAAAATTTGTTTATCAAAGACCAATAAAAAAGGAAGATAGGATTTATGAGTAGTTTGTGTTCATATGGTTAATTGCTAGCGATTAGCAAGTTTAATTATAGTGGTAGTTATGTGTTATTTTTGCAATCAAAAGGGTCATATGACGTTTAGTGCCTTAAGAGGCAAAACTAAGGCTTATATGGGATAATAGAGATATAGTTGTTGTTAACATAGCAAGTGTTGAGCCTATGGATGATATAATGTAGCTAGCATTTGAGCTCAAGAGAAAAATCTAAGAATAGGATTTTAGACTTTGATTTCTTCCATACGTTGTTAAAAGGTTGGTTTTATGAGTATAGGTAAATAGGCAATGGCTAAAGGCTAAAGATTAATAGTAGGTATAGTTTGGTTTGACTGCATAAAGAGTAGATATATGTTGTATTAGATGTAATGTAATTCAAGATCGGAATACGACTAATAGTTCTTCATTGTACAAATATTGGAGTTGGAGCATATTGGAAATGAAGTAATAGAAGTTAAAGGTGAGTATTTTATTGATTAGAAAAGCATAGAAATGGACAATAGGACCATGGTTAACATCATCAACATGACTAGGATGTGAAGATCTGGAATTTGTAACCAGAAGAGATTACTACCCATCTTTACCAGCTTGATCCTTAGGGGTAAACATTCTACAACGACTAGACATTTTGTTTCTTCATACCATTTCATGTTTCTTTAATTGTTATCATTTGTTATTGTATCCAGTAGACTTATTTTGTTTCTTTTATGTTTTTAAGAGTCAACATGTAATAGGAAGCTTATTAGATCGGTGATGATTGCCATGTATGTTCGTCATGACATGATAGATGCCTTGTTTTTGTATTGCAATAATCATCAAAAGATCAATAAAATTGTTTCTATTTTACTAAAAATTTGTATAGCGAGAGAGAGAGAGAGAGAGAGAGAGAGAGAGAGAGAGAGAGAGAGAGAGAGAGAGAGAGAGAGAGAGAGAGAGAGAGAGAGAGAGAGAGAGAGAGAGAGAGAGAGTTCCTCTTGAGTGTGTTTTTAACTTGGAATGCTATTCTTATCACTATTTTATTGGTATGATGACTAGTAGGTGTAATTCTTATCAATTTAACATAGTTTGATGGATTTGGAAAATCTCCCAAGTTTTTCATACTTGTAGTGCCCATTGGCTTATCATGTTTGATTGATTTGCTCTAAGGATTATGAATTTTATTAAGTCTAGTAATTGTAGCAATACCAAATGGTTCAATTTGTGGCACTTCTAGCTTATCAATGTACAACAATTTGTTTATTGAAACTTAAATCCTTCATAACTTGTGTGCAAAATGATCCCTTTTTTGCATTATATTACATTTTTTAGTATTAGAGCCCAATATTTTGTAGAATAACTTGTCAACCATTTATTCCCATCAAGTTCCTATAGAAGAAGAATCCATGGAATTGAGGACAAATCCAAAAGAAAAAGGGGGAAGTGATGTAATTCAAGATTGGAATATGCATAAAATTTCTTCAGTTGCACAGAGATTAGTGTTGGTCGTGAGTCTTTCAATGATTAGAGATGTATAAGAGTGGCAGTAGGAATCATAGCTTACATAATGGTGTGATCTTGGATATGAAGATCTGTAATTTGTAGCTAAAGGAGATCACCACTCATCTTAATGAGGGTGATCTTCGGGGGTAAACATTTTATAGTGACCTTACATATTTTTTATTCATATTGTTTCATGTTTCTTCAATTGTTATTGTTTCTTATTATATCCAGTAAACTTATTTTGTGTCTTTTATGTTTTTAAGAGTCACCATGCAATAGGAAACTTGTTAGATTAGTGATTACTTGTAATTGAAGAGTTTTGATTATTGTCATTATCCAAAAGTCTTTTATGTTTGTGATGACATTGTGAATGCCTCGTTTTTGTACTATAATCATCATCAAAAGATCAATAAAAAATGTTTCTATTTCATTAAAAAATCATGTAAAGGGAGCGTATTTTCAACATGGGACACTATTTTTATCACCATTTTATTGGTGTAGTGATTAGTGGGTATAATTCTTATCAATCCAACATAGTCTAAAGGATTGTGGCAAATTCTCCATGTTATTCATACTCATGGCGCTCATTAGCTTATCATATTCAATTGACTTGTTCTAAGGATTATGGATCTTATCAATTTATTCTAAGTTTGATATACTATGGCAATTTAATCAAATTGTTTGATTTTTGCCACCTTTGCCTTATCAAAGTAGGATGATTTGTTTACTAAGACTTAAATCCTTCTTAATTCATATGCAAAATGATCCTACTTTCACCTCGTAATACATCAAGATGTGAGGTATGTATAGGAGTTGTTGTATAAGATTTGGTAGATTGTATTGTTTAGAGTAACATAGTAAGCATAGCATGGACATGTTGAATGGAGAAGAGAGGAGTCAAATCTAGTAACTTGTTTCTGCTTTATGGTTGATGCTGATCTTAAGGTAGAGGATCTCTATGCTTGCTTGCTAAGATAGGAAAATTTATGTTTGCTATGCATTGAGAAAGTTTACTTCACTTAAGTGTTTTATGAGAACCTAAGATGAAGAGAATTTAGAGGATAATAAAGCTTTTGAGGTCTAAGGAATAATTGGTGACTAATGTGTACTGGGCATAATTGTTAGAGTGGACACATACTGTCATAGAGTCATAGGGTTATGAGGGCTTATGTATTTGTGTGGATAACTAGGTAGCTTGAAGGTATATGATTAATGAGGCAAAATTAAAGGAATTTCATTGTAGGTTTTGCTTAAGGTATTAATATGTGTGTTGAGTTGTGTAAATTGTTGCAATAGTGGAGATATCTTCAATTAGTGTCTTGGAACTATACGAGACTTGGTCTAGAAGAGCAAGTTGGTGAAGAAATGGAGAAAGAGTAGTTATACATATAGTAGCTTATTATTTTGTATCTCTTGATGCCAAAGTTATTTTATATTATGTGCATTAAGGTTTACGCTTTTTGTAACTTCCTCTTCTCTCTCTCTAAAGCCCCTAACCATCCTATCACCACCTTACCCCACCCCCCCAACCTCCTCCTCCTCTCTCTATACACACACATACACAAACATACACATATATATTATTAGTGTTTAGAAAAAGTATAGTAGAAGGATCTAAATTTTCTTCACTTTTTTATTTAAGAACCTACATTTTTATTTTTACATTTCAAGACTTGAATTTTAGAAAGAGTAAAAGGAGGGTTTGCATTACTTTCCATTATAAATGCTACTAATATATACTAATATTATATCCTATTTTGACTTTTTTTTTAATCCAGGTCTCGACATAAGAAAAAAGGAAAAATCTTAGGTGTTTTTTTATGCATTTTCTTCATTTTTCAATTTTTTTTTTTTATAATAAACCATCAAATAGAAGTAATAAGATAAGTTACATTAAGAGAGTTAGAGTATGGAGAATTAATGCCACGTTTGGCATGTAGGAATGGATTGGGATAGAATTGCAATTCTAATTTCCATTTCCTGGTTTGGAATTACATTTAAAGGGCAAGATTGCAATTCTATAAGATTGGTGGTTCTGCCTTCAAGTAGGAATTCAATTCTATCTTTAAGAAATTGGAATAGTAATTCTATTTTCCCTTCAGTAATTATTGTTAGTTAAAATTACTTATTTAACCTTCAACGTGATTATAACATTCAATAATTACTGGTATTATTGCCAAATACATCTCCATGCACATATAATTTAATTACATTCCTTGGAGATTTCTAAATATAGGAATAGATTTATGATTCCAATCTTAATCAGTATCATTTCATTTCATTTCATTCTAATCCGGTCAATTTCAAAACATTCCCTCTTGCTAAATGTAACATAAAGCTTTATATGTTTGTATCAAGAAATGTGAGGAACCGAATTTTGTTAGCTTGAATTTCATACAATCCGTAATTTCATTTTTCATAACCAATTCTCAATTCATTTTTTGATCCTATTTTATTCCATTTATGATTCTTGATAGATGTCTTTAAAACCCAAATTACCTTATGGTTTATATTTGTAGTTACTTTGGTTATCATGCTTAATAAAACTTATTCTCTAAACTATATTATAAATAGATCAATTATTTTGTTCTTGAGGGCACGTTTTGAAATATCAAGGTCTTTATTTGAGCTAGTTAATAAACAGACGATTTAGCATCTTTTTACTATGTTAATCATGGTTTTAATCTAGTTTTTAGATCCTTGATTCTTTTAAGTCTATCTCCTCTCCCCGGTAAAAAATTGAAAAGTAGGGGAAAATGTAATAGAAGGAGCTAATTTTCCCTATATTTTGTTTTAAGATATGTTTTTTTTTTTTTTTCCATTTGCAGGCCAGAATCTCCAAAGGATCAAAATAAGATGGCATATGAGCATGGTTTACCAATGTTTGTGATAGAGAATGATAAAAACCCTACTTTGCCGCACTTTTCAAAAATTAGGTCCTCTAACGAAATGAATAACAACGTAGATCCTGTTGAAAAGTTCAAGAGAACTTAGGTTATTCAAATATTTGTTCCCATACTGTTATATATGACGAGTGTAGCATGTAACGATATAGAAAATCTTAGGCAGCTTGTCAAAGGAAATGGTACTGTATGAAATTAAGAAAATTAACTGTAGAATTATTGTTTACATCTTAGTGATGGTTTAGTCTTACTTGAAGTTTTCACGGTCTTTTGGGTTTTTTATGTAAAATTCATGTTGCATCCGTATCGTGGTTGTGTACTTAATTCATTTTGTTGGAATCTGACACTTATTGATTGTGTTGATGTGATCATCTGGTTGCTTTAGATTTGATACGAGGGTTCTAATTATTTCAGAAGGTTGGCTTTTACTTTTTCTCCGTGGAGTACTTTCACTTCATCAAATTTTCGGGTTTACATGTTGTCTTGAGGCAAAATGGTTGTCAAGGTGAGATTGGCATGGATTTCCCTTCAACAGTGAAAATTTGTGAAGCTCTCTCATTCTATGTGTTGTTTTTTATTATTTAATTTGATTCGATTTGATTCAATAATAAAATTGATTTTTTCTAACTCCGATTTAGCTTGCAACTAAACTCAGATTCATTTATTTAGCCTAAAAACCTCTTACATTGAGGTGGAGCCTAACAATACTCTTTTTTGTACAGTGTATTGCCTCACGTCACTTCATTAGCTTAGGAATAGTGATAATTGACTTTTCCCCACCACATGATCATCCTTAGATAAATAGACATATAACAGTTTAATCTCACGACCTTCAAAATAATAGGCAACCTTAATTGAGACCCCATCACCTGGATTAGGACCTCTTAATTGCTCGTACCTCTTTCCACAACTGGGGTTACAACCTTGCACAATTAAGACTGCACCAAACTATCATTAATATCTACTATTAAAAACATCACGGCTAGAATTTATAATGTCTTCGACCACCCCCACTATTACCGTATTTAATCTACTTTGCCTTATCTTTCATATGAGTTCAATGTAGGCATCCTTATGGGGTTTTGAATTTATATAGTCTCATAAGATTGAAATCAAGAAATTATTCGAGGCTCATGTATTTATATTACTGCAGAGAAAAGGCTATATGCTTTAAAAATTTCCCGATGAGATGGATTCTAGAAATTAAACATAGTGATGGATGGTATTGTGTTATGTGGGTATTACGGATTATATGGAATAAACCTTTCCAGGTTCCGCTAACTTTAGTCATTAAATAAACATTTTACATGGAGAAAGAAATCTTATGAATGTGAACAAGAGCCATGAGATAAATGGTTTAATGGGTGTTTGGACATCTATTGAAAATAGTACGTCACAACTTCTGAGAAATTGTGTTGTTATTTTTTAATAGTATTACTTAATGGTAATTTTGATGAAAATAATATCTAGTAACATATATGTGTTGTAGTTTGCATTGATCCCTACGTCCTCCTTCAATCAGTGCTTGATGTGCCAAATGATATATGGATGCATCTGCGTCCAATTTAATTCAATCCGGTTTAGGAGGAGACCAAAGTGATGATCTTGGCCCAAGAATGGAAAAGAGTTTGCTTTCTTCAAGAATTTTAATATTCATTTATGCTCCATGATTGGATGTAAATGAAAATCAGATCACGATGGCAGATCTTTTTATTTCAATCGACCATAAGCCAGATCTAAATTTAATGTTCCATCGCGTAGTTTGGAGATGTATCTCCTTCTTTGTGGCTTTACTTTTACAGTTTATTTACAGCTATTCAACGAAACTTTGTTCCCCACTGTGGTCACATCTATTATTTGGCCAAATCATTTACCACGAATCCTTGAAGCTCCCTTCCCATTTTCATTTCTCCATTTTGATAGTAGATATCTTTAATAATTGCAAAACAAGGTTCATCTTTCTTATCTATAAAAGATGGATTGGTCCGATTACAATTGAGACTATGGTTTCATTTCAATCGTTTTCTTTTCCGTCCTTTTGGTATTTTATTAGTATCTATTTAAATATTGCATTTAGTAAGAATAATATATTAAAAAGATGAAAAAATCATTCCACATATATCACTCCATTCAAAAATTAAATACACAACAAATCCTATGAAATCAAATTTATCTATCCTTTATTTTATTTATATTTATAAAAACACCAATTAAAATAATAATCTCCAATGTGTAATATATATTTTTTCAAATCCTTTATCTTAAAAAAACGTGAATTTTCATTTATTAATTTTAGTACTCTAATTACCGTATTCATCATAATTATAAAATAGAAACATATAAGATATAAATAAAATAGTTGTTTAAACATTTCATTTGAAATATATATAGATAAGATACAATTAAAAAAAAAAAATTCAAACAGCATCTGAATTAAATATCAATCCCATTTTCGACTCATTACGCTGAAGTTGTAGAAAGATTGGGTGCAGAGGTGCAAGCAATATTTTGGAGGCTCACCTATTATATTGAGATGAGGGTGAATTAAAAGTGAGATCAAAATAGATTCATAAGTGGCCATATCGTTGCCTACTTCTAGGCAAGATTATGTTAACAATTCTCACACGTGATTAAGTTTTGTAGGCAAAAAAGAATCTCATGTTGAAGATAACCGACTTGTACATGTCAAAAGAGAAAGAAATACATTAGTGGATCGCTTGATGAGATTGGAAAAAGATTCAATGATAATAATATATTATGTAAATCGATGAATGATATGTAAGTATTAATAATATTTTGATATTTAATTATGGTTATCAAATATTTGAATACATAAAATCGTATAAAACCAATAAAATAATAAAATTATAAAATCCTATATATAAATTCATAATTTTACTAAAAATTTATACATAAATAATTTTATATCCATCTTAGTTAAGTAAAACATTATAAAATTCTAATTTTTAGAATTGTATTTTTGATATGTGATTTTAATAACCATGCATACAATAATGAATAAATGTACCTTTTGAAAATATACTAATTATAATTTTATATTTTAAAATTTTATTGATATTTTATACTGTTTATTGATTTATGTAGTGTGTTAGTACTATTAAAACTTTTCTCCACAAGGTAACATTTTGGTTATAGATGAATTGGTGCATTTCATTGAACATGTTATTGTTTTGCGTTTGCTTTTGAAGGCCTTATATAATATCATTGTTATGTAGCTGCATACAAGCAGCTTTATATGTAATAACAGATAATTAATTTGCCTTTGTCTTTTTTTACGAAGAAATATCCAATAGTATTAATGTCTTATGTGAATTGGTGAATGATATGTAAATACCTATAATAATAGAGTTTAGCTTTTAAAAAAACTACCGGTAACTAAAAAAGTTACTATTAAAATTTTTTATATGTTATAATTTTATTAATACTTATTTTGATATAATCAGTCCAATGGTAGCTGTAAAGAGGGGGAAAGAAGAAAAAGAAAGGTGCTAGAATTTAAAAAATAATTTACTTATTTTATTGTAAATTCAATATACGTCCACTTGATATAAAGGAAAAGCTCATCCCCATATATCTCTCCAGCATCCTACACTGGTTCTAACAGATATTAAAATGTTTTCTAAATGTCGGGGGGCGTCCTTCTTAAGTTTTTTGATACATTTGCTCCACCAAGTGCGTTTAAGTGGGTCTATAAGGTTGGTGGTACCCATCCAACTCACTTCCTCAAGTTTTAGATGACGTTGCTGTCTGATCTGAGTCTATAGATGAGGTAGATATTAGATAATGGAGGACTACCCAGAATTGAAGATTATTTATTTGGATTCAGCATATGGATTTTGATGCAACTGTTTTTCGATGTTAGAGGCTTTTATTTCGAAAATAAAAGTGATCGGTCATGATCCTTAATGACAATGATATTTAATGATAATCTGAAAGGAAAGTAAACTTCTCTATTTTTTACATATGATTGATGATTTATATTGATAGATCGTATTTCACTTTTTAGTCTAAATATTTGTATCCAAATGCCTTAACCCATTTATTAATTGTATGCAAAAACCTGTAACCTATTTCATTCAATAAATATATAATGTGTCTAGATTGAATCTTTTTATCACTCTAAAAATAAATCACAACGTAATAATCAAGTCTACTAAAAAGTGTTAGAAAGCATCGTAAAATTAAAGTCTACAAATATTAATCAATTCAATTCTTAAATATAATAAATTAAAATGAAAGAAAAAGCCATAACCGAAATAGTCTAATAAAACAAAATTTGAGTCCCCTAATTGACGATTAGGACCTTAGCATCTAAATTTAGGACATCCAAAAAATTTCCTCATTATTAACTCATAAAACATGTTAGCTCCATAAATTAGTTAAAACATTTTACGTACTCAAAATCAAATGATAAAATAATTAATGCAAATTAGAAGCTAAAAGTTTTCAAATTTATTTGTTCTTTGTCGAAATAAGAAAATTGTGAAATTTAAGACTTGATTTTAAGAAATCTCAAACATAAATTAACTAATTATAAAATATAACAAAGCGACATTAAACAACATTATAAAATAATAATAACAATAATATATAGAAGATTTAGTTGACTACAATCATAGAAGCTCAATTTTGCAAATTTAGGGTATCACAAAATTTGATAATTTAGCCTCCGAATTGGTAATAGGACTCCAAAAATCAATCAAAAGAACCCGCTAATTTTTTAGTTCTAAAAGAGCAATAAAATATTAATAGGAGCTAAAACAATAAAACTAATAAGAATTTGTTATACTCTGGAGTCATAAAAACTATAACTCAAAATATAATAAAACTTTGGAATAAATTAAATAAATAAGAAAAAGGTGATGAATGATATGAAATATTTAATAATAATAATAATAATAGGGTCTAAGTAACTAAGCTTATGATACAAAGATTTAGCATAAGTTTTCATGTAAAGTTAAAACTAACATAAAATAATAACTATTATAAAATATACATGGGAAAATAATAAGTAAAAGAGAAATCATAGTATTGAAACCACGGTAAAGTTGTTGATTTGATTGAAAACCATGGACACCTATTGTTTTAGAAAATAAAACAATTAAAGACCATGGTTTTGTGTACATAAATTATGGGACACCAGCGACACTTGGTTCCCTTATCTCCCGACCCTAACCATTATAAATGCCCTATTCTCCCACATTTCTAATCTTTGGCTACATTTCCACATAGGAAAAAATTTAGAGAGCTTAATTTAGGGTCTTTAGAAAATAAAGAAAACAACATGAAAATTTGTGTAGAATTTAAGTATATGCACAACCTTAGTTAACTAGACACTTCGAAGCAAATGGCTATTAATACCCTATAGTGAAGGCAGCACCAAGTTGGACCAAGAAAGCCACCATCATTGCTGGTCATCAAAATCTCTTGTATCGATGAGTTCAGTTTTTCAGTCAAATTTCAAAAAATTATTAAAAATATTAAATTTCATTCAAAAATTTTGGAAAAAGTTATTATTGCATAATTTTAAGTATATTTTCATAAAATTTATTATTTTTGTAAAAATATTTCATTTTATATATCATCTTTAAGAAAAGTGACATTTGGAATTGAATTTCTATTTGATTTTCAAAAGAACAAATGATGTAGTTTCCTTTTCAAAATTTTTCTATAAAAATCTTATGTCATATTGATAATTTGCTATGTAAAAATTTTTCCTAAAACTTTTCATTTGATTAGAGTTGATTTTTAAGATTTCGTTAGATAGGATTTTCCATTGTTTTTGAGTAATTTTTTAGTTACATGTAATAGGTTGATCTTGAATTTTAAATGTAAATAGAGGATTTCATGAAAAGATGAGTTTTTCAAAACTAAACTTGGTGATTTTGACTTAAATGCTTATGTGGTTTTTCACTACATTGATAAATTGATCATTTTTGTTACAAATCCTTAAAAATCGGTAGTAAATTGAAAATTTTAGCTATTATACGTAAAGTATTTTCACCCTCAAAACAATGATTTTTTTGGCCTTATAATGTATTTTAGGTAAATTAAGTTAATTAGTTATGTTAACACTTTTTGGTTGAATTTTGAGTTTTGCATATTGATGTAAATAAGTTCCAAGGCATGCGGGTCAATATTGGGGGGGTTTCAACTAAGATTGAATTTGAAGAAAGTAAAGGGAAAAGTGAAATGCGACATTTTCAAGGAAATTGAGCAAATCTAATTGTCGTATAAGATTCTATAAAAGCTTCTATTAGTGTTATGCAAACTGACGACATATAAAAGGCATTATAGAAGCTTCCTTGATCAAGTTGACAATAAATTATAGTAGTAAAAACTGCAACAAAAGGCCTTTTGGTGTAGAAATTATAACCTGAATTTCTATAAAAGGTTGTATAGAATGTCTATTTAATAAGAAGCATGAGTCAAGATACTAGTTGAAGGTTATACAGAAAGTTCCATATCAAAGAACATGAGTTAAAGCACTAGTAGAATCTTAGGTAGAAGGTTTAATAAGCAAAGAATATAACTAAAGACCTTAGTAGAATCTTGCGTATAAGGAACTATGTATCTAATAGACCATAGTAGAAGATTATGTAAAATGTACTATAAACCTAAGGAACCTAATAAAAAGTTAAGTGAAAGTTTCAATAGCCTATATAAAAATAATAATACTTAATACCTATAATCAACAACTAAGGAATACTAAAAGAATATTAATCTAAACAAAAGTGTACTATTAAAACACTCATCAATAAATTGTATTGAAACCGAAGTACATAATCTATAATATAGGGACCATTGATGATAAAAAGACTAAGGCATTTGAGTTACAACAGCATGTGAGAATCTAAGTAGGTGACATCAATGCTTAAGGACATTTTGAAGTACCATATAAAAGTACTTGGAGGCTGATGTGTATACTTGTTTGTGGTTGTAAAGTAGTTGATTATACACATATGATATATGTACTTAGAAGTTGTTTGCTATGTTGTTTGATTGTTATACCATATTTGTAATTGATTTGTTGTGTTTTAGTCATTGATTTGATTATTTATAATTGGTTGGTCACCCTTGAAATAGAAAAATCTAAAACTTGGACGTTAACACTAATTGGACATGCATTGCAACCCACTAGGAAAACAGTTAGGATTTTCAACTAAATATCAAGTCTAAATACTGACCCTTCAATGAGACAGCTAAAATTAGCCTTCCCCCACCCTTAAGATTGAACTAAATGATAAAAAAGAGGGTCACTGTAAAGTTAGGGGCATTGTATTTGTAGAAGGTCTCATAGGAGCATGCTTCTCTTGTATAGGCCTAGGTTTGTTTGGAAGGCATCATGGCCAGAGCATGCGTCCATTACACAAAAATCTCTTCAACCCGAGTTAAGGCAAGTACATTTTCTCTAGTTTCATAATGGATCAAACAATATTGTGCAGATGGCATATGCTTATTACATTACATTGTATCTTATCTAATTAATTGATTGAAAACCCTACTTGATTGTTGTGCTATGTATACTTCCATCTCCATCCTCTTATTGAGCGGTGGTTACTTATATTTTGTAGGTCTTAGAAGATAAACCCTTGGATCAACCAATCCCTGGATGTATGGGCGATGGGTTTGGAGTAAGGAGCAAATGGATTTGAAATATTCTTTTTGTCTTTCATTTTGAAGTCGACTAGGACATGTGTATGGTTTCTCTTATAAGTTTTCTTGTATAAAAACTCCATGTAAATTTTTATTACTTTTTAAAAGAATTAAATAAATTAAATTTCTATTTTTCAAAGGAATTATGCAAATCAAATGCTGTTATCTTACTTAAGATAATGAATTGAAGATGCTTCAAAGTTGTTTAATCGCATAAGTTTTATGCATACTAAGTCTATGATAGCAGTTAAGTGGTTACTTTTGTTGTAGGTTGATGTATATGATAAAATTGTTATGACTTTACTACTCTTGGGGCATGAAAGTTCTTAGGTAACAAAGCAGCCATCCATTTATAATATCTCATTAGCATATTGATGTTAATATGACTACTTTTCAATAGTAAGGTTTTGCATTTCAATGTATATGTAATTGTCATGATCTATGATGACAATATGAAAGTGAAATGAAATTTCTTGCCTATAAGAATGTAACCCTACTCATATTCCTACTTACCTCTTTAATTAGTATTATAGATTGTATTTTGTGTTTGAATCCAACTAGAATTTGAATAGATTTGTGTCCAAATATTTGAATTTGTAACACGATTGTTAATTGATTATGTATAAAAATATAAACTCATAACCTAACCCATTTAATAAGCATGTTTACGTCTAGATTAAACTAGTTTATCACTTAAAGGAAATATTAAATATAAATCATGATGTAATTATCAAATCTACTAAGAAAATATTACAAAGGAATAAGCTTCTTCATAAAATTAAAGTCTATAAAAAAATTACTTAAATTTTTAATAATAGCAAATTGAAATGAGACAAATGGAGTAATCGAACTAACATCTAATGAAACGTAATAAACTTATCCATTTGTTACATCAAATTATGGTAATAACTTGAGCTATAAACTAATTCGATATTAGTATTAATATTCAAATGCATAAAATTCTCCAATAGCTCTTCAAAAGATATTGATGAAGAATCTAATGCAAAAACTATTGTTGATGTGATTACAAACGAAACTATGTTGAAAAGATTAATTAGAAGGGGTTTATTATCTCTTTGTTTTCTTATAATATTTGATATCATCAAAGCTTTATGGGAAAATCAAATAATTGTTAGATCTACAAAATACATGAATATTGTTCAAATCTAAATCCTTTTGAAAACTAATAAATTCATTTTATTTGGATCCATTGTGTTTGAAATAATCTTAAAGTTTTGGGAATGCATAACAAAACATGATTTTCCTATAATATACCTTCTAATATGGAACTTACATATTGCACTATAAAAGATAAGACTAAGTGGTTCTATAAATAAACTATCCAAAGCCTTTAAATTTCCATAATGAAATTGCTCTTTTTGAAGCGAAAAGAAGAAAACAAATACGATACAAGATGCCCAAATTATTAATTATATGAGATCTCCTCCAAACTTAAGTAACTTAAGTTTACAACTTTAAAACAACATTGATAATCCCTAAACTTTCGTGGATTGGCAAATTTAAATGATTTTAGATGCTAGATCTAAACCTAGATACATTATAGAGAAATCTTAATAAATCAAATTTGTTTACTAAGCACGTTAAGTTTTCCAACACAAACCTAATATGCTCGAGTCCACAAAATGTGTGGAATAAAGGCACAATCTTTATAGAATACATGCACCTACAATAAGAATAGATCTTAGGTCTAAGAATAAGTAAGATAAATATTATACATTTTATTGTTTTTTTTTAATGGAACATAGATGAATCAATATTAGTTATTACATACTACTCTTAAAACAAACTAGGTTTATAATTACATTAGCGATTGATATTACATAGAATCAACAAAATAGTCAAAGGTGTTAATGGATTTTGATATAACTCATAGATTTAAAACAAGGTACATACAATCTAAAATAGACTGATATGAACTCAAACGAAGAACAGATACTTTCAATTTTTAAAAGGAATTCAAAGACATGAATGCCATCATACTCAATGATTAATAGTCCTTTTTTGCTAGCCAAATCAACAATAGTCTAAAACTTAAGTTGTTGTAAACTAATAAGGAATAAAACACTTAAATATAACCCTAAGTTGTCATAAGTAGTAAACTATTAAATAAGGAAAAAATTGAATAAAAGGCGTGTAACAAATCTTAGAATAAAAGACATTTCAATGTTTCGATTGGACATCCTATTCATACCATTTAGATGGTCTGGTTAAGCATTATGTGATTAGTATGCCTAATTACACCATTTAGATGGCATGTGTGGCCATTTGAACTATATCTTGTAGAATTGCAATTTACCCCTTTTTGCTTCATTTATCAACTTTGATCTTTACTTCTTGAATCTAGTTGAATATGCCTTGTCTTAGCACACTCTTAAGCTTCTTGATTGACATTTTAGACCATGATTTATATTGAAACTCATCTATAATTTTATCATGTTGTTGGAGGGTTGGAGGGCTATATGTTTAATAGATTGTCAACTATGTGACATGGACCTTAAAATAAGTGCTTAAGTGAACCTCGAAACATCTGAAAGCTTAATATTTATTTAAAAGTGGTGCTAAGACTAAACATTATGTTGAAAGTTTGTTAGATAATGCAATATCGGAATTAAAGGGTGTTGACATGTACTTAGTTTGGTTCTTATAAGTTAGATGCAAATGAAATAGGAACTCCTCCATTTCCATGTCCTATAAATAATAGACACCCAATTTATGTGTCTTGTGAAAATTGGATCTTTTTGCGGATCTCATTAATGTGAGATCTGAATGAGGTCACACTAAGAGTTGAGCTAAGACCGTAAATTAGTCAAGTTGAGCTCCTTTGAGGCTTAAGTTCCACTTATATAAAAATTATCAAGTTTGAGCATAACTGAGCTTTTACTTAGTTTGCAAATTATAAGTTCGAGTTTAAGCTCATTATGGAATTTGAAGCTTAATCATGACTTGTTTAGATAAACGAATGTTTAGATAAATGAATTTGAGCTTGAGCTTATTTAGATAAACAGGCTTAAACTAGCTTAAGTTAGAGCTTGAGATCAAATTAAAGCTCAAAATTAATTTAAAAATTTCAAAATATACCTTTGTATTTATGATCTTTTAATTATATCATTCTTATTCTTACTTTTTATATTATATATTTTTTTATGTAATATGATTTTTAATATAATGAATTAGTTAGCAAGCCTGTTCATAAGCTACTCATTAGCTTATTGATGATTTCGCTCATTAACAATCTAAACGAACCAATTCAGAAGCCTATTCTCGAGTCTAAACATGATGCCGAGCTTAACTCATTTGCATAAATGAGTTTTATTTTAAATTGAAGATTAGCTTGTCTATTACTCAAGCTAATACTTGAAGTGAGTTGAGATTAGCCTAAGCTAGAGCTTGAGATTAAATTAAAGCTCAAAATTAATTAAAAATTTTTAAAATATACCTTTGTCTATTTTGAGGGTATGAGTATTTTTGACCTCAACTTATAGCCCTAGTTAGAGAGGATACCTATTAGAAAGACTTAGTCTAAATGAAGTGGAAGGGATTGGCACGAATGTAACATTGCAAAATTTTACAGTTGATGAGTTTATTTGAAAGTTATTACTTCTTATTTCAAGCATTTGGGATATGATACTTTGTAGTCAATGGTTGATTCAATTCGTAAGTCGCTCAAATGCAATTTGATGATTAAGGGTCAATTTTCCAAGAATCGTGACTTGTTGGAAGAGTCAAAATGCAAGGCAATGCTTGAAAATGAACACATTGTGTAATAGACAATTTAGTTTGTTAAGTTTTAGCACAATTTCTAGAAGATTTTTTCTCTCTCTCTAAAAAATTCTCCAATACCCCCAAAAATAAACAACTCCCTCTTTTACTTAGCATGGCTTAGAAACTTGGAAATTGGAATATTAGTACCAAATTTCTAAGCTTAGTTACATCCTAGATGAATTTCGCCTATAATAATTCCCTTGACCATCCTTGTGTTGGAGACATTAAATTCTCTTAGGATAACTAGTCATTTTTCTTACTTAGCGAAAGGGAAAAAAAACTAATCAATTTTCTTATCCATAATTTTAGCTCATTCTCAGCCAATTTTTTAAAAATCATGTGCTAAATTTCCGCCCTCTCCTTGCTAATTATATATTAGCATATAGGAGGAAAGGAATACAAAATTATACTTCCATAGAATATTTTTAGTACTTGATAATACATTGATTGGTAAAAATATGATTAGGAAAGGAAACTTTCATCAATGGAATGCTGATGGTCAACTCCCTTCCTAAATATCACAGCCCATTTATTGGTGACTGACATATATTTATGTCCTCTTAATTTAAAGAAATATGCATCACAGATGCAAAATATCTACTAGTGCAGTACATTTAAAAATTTTTCCTCTCAGAGCTCCCAAAATTTCCCTCGAGTAATCTTGGCCTCATGATCAACTGCCATTTTCACATCTAATCTTTCGCTCAGCACTCAAGGGAAAATAATACTCACTCGTCATACACACAAACACACACACACACGTGTCGCACAAATTTTCAAAAGAAACACTTGCTCCCTTTTATGGTGCTAGCCCTGTTATTCCTTTTAACTGCTGATACTAAATTGCAACTACAGATTTTAAATGGTGAAAAAAATAAAATGTTTTTGGATAATAAATCGACGAGAATTGGAAATATAGGCAGTTGTAGTGCATTAATCTGATTAAATGACGTATAACTTCTTCTATACTTATGAAAAGGAAAAGGACACAAAGGAGAAAAGAAGGTGAGAATGCAATTTGATGAGAAGATTTAAAAGTAGTTATATTTTTGTTTTAAAGGTGAGAATGCAATTGTTCCTATCATTTACCCATATGATGAAAAGGCAAAGAAAAAAATAGAGTAAACATCATTGCTGTAAAAATTATTAATTAAACTCAACAAAAAAACGATGGTGAACAACTTTTGCCAAGCAAACTAAAACTCTGATTTTGAGTCATCCTCATCTGGCATGGTTTTTATCACCTTCTCTGCAGTTCTGTGCCTGGCTTCACCCACCTCCTTCCCAGCCGATATAGCAGGTCCTTCAACCGCCTCTTTGCACTTTCCTAAGCTCGTCACAACTACCTCTTTCATCTTTGAGCCCACGTTCTTACTTCCATCCTCTTGCTTGCCCTTAGCATCCACATTGGCATCCCCGCCTCTGAAACTGTTCTCATGAGACCACTTGTTACAACATGCATGATGACTTATGAATCCACGTAAATTGCACGACCATGTTGTGCAACACCCAGAGACATGCGTGGGGGAAAAATAAAAAAAGCAAACAAAACATGTAGGGGACATGTAGTTTTAGTTAGGGCCTGTCTATCTGTTTTGCGAAAAAGGTTTCTCAACATTGCCATAATAGAAACGTTATATTTGCCAAATATTATCACAGTATTTTCGAGGTCGTTTTCCATGGTTTGTAGCTACAGTCATTAGGAATAATATACGCTATATGTTATGTATATATCGTATATAAATATCAATGAAATATTTATATATATAACGTTTATAAATCATAAATAGTAGTTTATCTGAAAACTATTTTTTTTATTATTATTTATGTTAATATTTTATTAATATTTATATATCCAATAGCTTTCTTTCACTAGAGAGGCCTATTGCTATTTGTTTCCTTTTATCATTTAATGCTGCAAACCACTACAATTCTCAATATCTTGAAACTATTATCGCTGTAATATTCAACGACAACAGAGCTTTGATTATAACAAATATCAAAAAAGGTACGAGAATCGTTTTCCACGAAACAAAAATGTCTTAATGAGAAAATCTTTTTTCTTATCCTCATATAAAATAAGAATTTAAGAATCAACAATCTTTTCTTTGAAATAATTACATAACACACTTCATTATTTTAAACATATATGGCTTACTCTAGATTCGGAGGAAAAAGATGGAGCTGCATCGTGTTTAGGATACTCTTGACCTTGATCCACCAGCTCTTATGGCATTTTTGGAATTGGGAAATCACATCTATGGCCGTCTTATAAAAAAGAGAAGGTTCGTCTCCCTTCCTTTCATCAGATTGTTGGCCTTCATTGATCTGTGGATTGAGAATCTGACTGGACACAAATGCGACCCACAGAATTAGCAAGGTGCTGATTGTTCTAAACCTTTTCATGCTTCTATAATATTGCTTTCCATGAGATATAGTCAATGTTAAAAATTAGTTTCCTACGCTAGTTTTTAGTTTACCTTTGAATATAACTTTCAACCGTGATCCACGGTGATGTTTGGGGCAAATATACTAACCAAGTTTTGATTTGAACGAGAAAAAACAGTCGTGTTGAATGATTCAATTAAATTATTATGTCTTTTATTTTTATTTTTTTAATTTTTCGTTCACAAGCTTATTGTAGTTTTCTCTTCTCTTCTTAATTCTTCATCCAGCTTAATTTCTACCAATAAAATATTTGAATGGTGTTGGAAGTATTAATTATTTGTAGAAAAAATATATGTGTTGACACCTATTTTTTGCCCAACTGAAGGTCCAATCCTAGTGAAGGCCCACTAGCCTTTGAGAAGATCGTTCCCCCTTACTTTCCGTTAGCATTCTATATGTTTGGACCTGCTTGGGCTCCTCCCTCTCTTCATAGCTCCAAGAGGCATGCGGGAAACTATCCTCTCTAGGCCTTTACGAGCTCATAGTGAGCACCAAGGCAAAGCCTTTTCCCAATGTACGAGGACCATAGGGGTACATCAATAGAGCTTGGAGATAGAATAGCTCTCCCCTCCATCCGCCTGATCTCAACAAGCTAGGATGCCTTAAACTGAGCGATTCTACTCGATACCTAACTTGCTGTCAATTAGGTGCTTGACCTAGTAGAGCTGAATATGCAACCCCTTCATTCAGCACTTAGCTCTTAGCTCATTAATTGTCACTTGACATCCGTAGTACGACTAACCTACTTGACATCCCTTAAGATGTTAGACTTGCTACTAATAAACATGGTTGCCAACGTGGTCATGGCTAACCATCCCTGGAGCCACCTTATTAATTCTATAGAGCATGTTCCCTCTTGCCAGCTACTAATGCAGATAAACCCTGAGTCGACATGCATCCAATTAGTCTTACTCCTCATTATAAATAGGAAAAGGAAGCTAACAAGTAAGGGATTGAATCCTCTCTCTTACACATACATATATCTAGTGAGCACTACTTGTGTAAGACCTTAGTGCCTATCTATCTTCCTTCTCCATTTCCTAAATCCTCCTTGTTAACTTGAGTGTTAAAGAGCCCTCATAGATCTACCCATAGGAGGCTCTCATGGATTCACCTATAGGGGGTTTTCTTGCAGGTTACTAAGAGTAGGGAGCCTATGAAGCCTAACCTCTACCAAGACTTACTTTGCAACATCCCTTAGAGTTGGTCTAAACACCAACATTTTGGTGCTTATCGTTTACAAGCAACCACACATATGATGGCTAGAAGCAAAAATAACAATCCTCATGCATCAAATTTGGGCGACACCAATACGTCGTAGCCATATGGTGGCTATATAACACCCCCACCACAATGTACAGCAATGCCTCTACCACGACATAGAGCAATGCCCCCACCATTAGACAATGAAACTTCTAAAGTCTAAGAGCTTAGATTTCTTGTCAAACATATGCTTGAAGAAAGTAGAAAGACCCAACATTCTAATGTAGCCCTACATAGAGATGTTGCTATGCTAAAAAATGCATCTAAAAAAGGCCCTTATGAGGAGGTAACTGCCAACTCCACCTTAAAGCTAAATCTAAGTCGTAATTTATGAACTACATGCCTAGCTCGCTTAGTAAACCCATAGGGATCTATATGAGTGGCTAAATTGCAATAGCATCAAAAGGCATATGTAAGGTAAGCACATAATGACAAGCAGATCAGTTGATGACCTGTCCCTATAACAATTACCGAAAGCCTTTATGGAGACGAACATCGAGGAACTGGATGAAAATATCCATCATGCATAAGCAGAAGAAGGTAGAGTCATCTACCCGCTAATTACGCTCTACAACAACCAAGAGCCCTTTCATACTCTCAATCTTAAAGGAAAAATGACTTATAGATTCAAGGCTACTACACCTCAATACACATGACGAAACCTCTGACCGAAACTACCACCTCATCCATTTTCAAAAAATGATGAGCTTACATAAATTTTTCTATGTAATTATGTGCAAGACCTTCCTTAGAACATTAGCAAAAACAACCTTGCTTTGGTTCAATACCCTACCCTATGACTTCATTACATCGTTCGATGACTTACGAGGCAAATTTCAACAGCACTTCCTAAGTTTAAAGATCTTGAGAAGAGATTCTTCAATACTCTATAATGTAAGGTACTAACCAAACAAAACCTTACTCTAGGCATCTAAGCTCGATACTGGAATGGTCCTATAAGCCCTCATCATAGGAATAGACCTCACTCGAAGACTATTTGAAGTGATCTCATTAATCAAGCCCAACTCCTTAAAAGAGTTCGTACAAGTGGTTGAGAAGTATGTAGCCTAAGAAGATGCCATCGGACCTTGATTTAAGGTAGACAACAACATTGGCGAGTCGATGAAGGACCACTTAAGGCCTTAGGACCCCAAACTACAGTTCCTGGCATAGGACAAATGAGAAAGATAGAGACAAAAGTTCCCAGAATACTCTTCATACATACCCCTGAATAGGCTTATTAGGAAAATCATATATGAGGTCATGCAATAGCTCCCATGAGCACTTAGTATTCCTAAAACCTTAGTAACAACAAACTCTAGTAAGTTCTACAATTACTATTGATTGAATAACCATAATACGAAAAAATGCTGTCATCTCAAAAATGAGGTCAAAGGTCTTGTTCGCAAAGGCTGCATTGACCACCTCATAGTAGACAAAAGGAATCAAATATAGTGTCTAACCCAATGCTGCTAAGTAGAACAGCAACAATAAGCTCAATAGTAATAACATAATGAACAAAATGATGCTTCATAGATGACCAAAACCGTCAAGGATGACGGGGATAAGTAAACACCATATTTGGGGGCCTTAGTCTCCTCTTGGGTGCTACAGCCGTGACTGCCTAGCACGAGGTATACCTCATAAAAATGAAAAAGCTAAGGATAGACACAACAATCAGTTTCACTAATGAAGATGAGTAGGGCATCAACTTCCCTCATAGCGACACTCTCATAATAAATGCCGAAATTAGTTACTTTGATGTTCCCTAAATGTTAATCAATAGTAGAAGCTTAGTAAACATACTTTTCTATAATGCCTATGAGCAAATGAAAGACTAGTTAAATGAACCCCTCTAACCATATAATGATGGTCTTACGGGTTTCAAGGGGGGAAAACCTATGCCTATTGAAGGAATCATTACCCTCCTAATATGACTTGGCAACAACAAACATGTCTCCACATAGTCCATCAACTTCCTTGTTGTCAACCACTGGTTGCCATATAGTGTAATTCCAAGCCGGCCAAGCATTACAAAGTTTGACATGCTTGTTAGCTAAAGGTATCTAAAAGCAAAATTCATGGCACCAATAGAAGTTAGTGAAGCTTAAGGGAACCATAAGTTATCTAGATCCCTCTATACTAAGCTAGACACAACGTTATGAATACAGATGCAACCACCATCACAACCTCAATATTGTGGGAAGAGCCAGTCAAGAAAACTGTAGAAGTCGAGCTTACATGCACCTCAAGAATGACTATAAGAATTGGGATAGAGTTACTTAATGACAAGAAAGCCAATATTACAAAATTCCTTAAACAAAACATGGACCTATTTGAGTCTACCTCCAAAGATATGCTAAGAATTATCAACATACCCAAGGCCTCTCATCATCTCAATCTCAACCCTACAGTTTGCCCAATTAAGTAGAAGAAACGACTAATCCAAATGGCTACTCAAGATACAACCAAATCCAACTGGCTCTTGAGCATGAGGTTCACACTACATTTGTTACAGACTTTGAAACCTATTGCAATAAGGTTATGCCTTTTGGCTTGAAGAATGTTGGCACAACGTATTAAAGGCTCATTACCTCCATATTCAGGCCACAAATTAATAGGAATATTGAAGTCTATGTAGACGATATGATTGTAAAAAGCAAAGATAGGAGAAGCCACATTGAAGACCTCTGAGAAACATTTCAAACACTTTACCATTATTGAATGAAGCTAAACCCCTAAAGTGTATCTTCGGGGTTGCATATGGGAAGTTATTTAGTTTCATGGTGATAGAATGAGGAATAGAAGTTAACCCAACAAGATTAAATAGGTTTGGGAGATGCAAGCCCTAAAAACCATTAAGGAAGTGTAATGAATAACTAGAATAATAGTTGCCTTGAACTAATTTATGTCGAGAAGCACGGATAAGTGCTCAGAATTCTTTAAGTTACTAAAGAACCCTACTATGTTCAAATGGATAACTAGATACCAAAGAGCCTTTGATAACCTGAAAGACCTCTTAGAAAGCTTGTTAGTACTTTCTAAGTCCATACTTGGTGAAGAGTTATAACCTTACCTTACTGTTAGTGATAAGCATTTTCATCAATCCTTGTTTAAGTAGAAGGATGAGAGCATAAGCCCATATATACTACGTCAATTACATCTTGCAAGGGCTGGGGATCAAGTACATTAAGGTTAAAAAGTTCACCTTAACTTTGGTCACCATTATACGAAAGCTTTGGCCTTACTTTTAGTTGCATCTAATCATTGTGTTAATAGACCAACCATTTAGAGCTATCCTTCAAAAGCCTAACGCCTCAAGTCGAATGATGAAATACTCCCTTAAGCTTAGCACCTATGGAGTCTAGTTCTACCTAAGACAAGAAATCAAGGTGCAAGTTCTTGTTGATTTTATAACATAATACACTAGAGCGAACGAGCCATAACTAGAGCTTCCCATACCTATATAGACCTTTTACGTTAATAGCTCCTCTACTAAAGGCAGGAGTGTCTCACGCCTTAAGTAAGAGAAGTCATAATAATCCTACTATGTAATTAACCTAAAATAAGAACCTAACCTTACAATCACTATCGTAGATATAGCCTATTCACGGAATATATGATTTAACCAGCTTGAAACATCCAGTCTAATACTTGTTATTAGTAAAACTTATGGTATAGGTTTTCAAAATACTTGTTCAAAACAACCTGTTGTTCGATTTTCTATATTATAACAGTATTCATATCAGCATTACCATAAAGAACGTTATAATCCACATTAAGAGTTTACAAAAGCCATAGGTTTTGAAGTCTATTTACAATAAGATAGGAAACTAATAAGTGTTCTACGAATTCCTAGTTAGCTTCCTCAAAACTAAAAGAAAAGTCAAAAGTCCACATTCAGTAGGTCTTCCTTTCTTCACTTTTTTCGACCAACCATGCATTAACCTATAGGTAGTTACATTGGTGTATCCTAATTACTTACTTATCACTTGTAAGTAGGAAGGAGATAGAAGAGTATCATATAAATACAAGTAAGGTTATTAATTACAATAAAATACAATAAAATCAATTATTTGTAGTATCGCACAATATTATTCTATCCATTGTAAAGTTAGAGAAATTATATCTGCTTTAACCCAGATTGAAGAGTTTATTGTGACTCAAATAAACCTAAACTTAGGTTTGTGTAATGGAGAATACCCTCATCCCAAAACCACTTTCCAACTATGGCCTCTATCCTTACTACAATCTCTTCACCTATCACTTAGTTCAACTAAGGATGGGAATGGACTATTTTAGTTATCCTCATCGAAGGGAGTCAATATTTGGTTTGACATACATAATCATTACCCTAAGAAGTTGCTATGCATGTCCAGTTACGCTAGTGGTTTGATCATTATTAGTTTCATTTAAGGGTGGCTAAATAAGATTACACATTATAACACGATGAAACCATGTTAAATAGCGTGCAAAGGAATTCAACTCTTATCATAAAATAGAGTACCGATTACACATGTTACATGCGCATAGATAGCTAATTTACAATCACAAACAAAAGCATTCTTAAGTCTTTAGATACTTTATATAGTATCTTAATAAGTGGTAAAGCCATGATCTTAACTTATTTGTACTGTTGCTCTCTTTAGTAGATCTATACTACTAATTTTTTGTTCATTGGGAAATCCTATACATACATAAACCTAGATTTAGTTTTCGTAAGATTTACAAAAACGTTAGCATCTATTTGTTTTTTGTATTATCATGAAGTTACATACATAAAATATATATATATATATATTTGAAGTATATTTATCCTATATTATGGAATATGATTATATTTAAATATGTTCTTAATTATTATAGTTTTATTATATAAGTTATATTAAATTAGTGAACATTAACGATATACATAGTTATACTATTACTTATAATATGTTGTTTTGATCGTATCGAAACGTATCTTTAATCAATTAAGTTACATTTCAATAATGATAAAGTCATATTATTATGAAAAATTTCATAATAATATAAAATTATCCAATTTTATTAAAAGTGATATCATCAGGTTTGTACAAACCTGATGATTCATAATATGCTTTCTATTTCGAGAGATAACTTTTAAAGGATATTTTTAATTTCTATTATACATATGCGCTAATATAACAAGAATTATCATATTGCTTTCAAAATGTTGTAATAGAATATGTTTTATATACTTTCCTAATATAGCTTAGTAAAATATGTATTATCTAACCCTAGTACATGTATATCATATCCTAAGTTATATTATATTGCAAAATATGATAGAAATTCATTCTAATTAGGTCTAACTAGTATAGATATGTGTAGGGTTTAATAAAATATTTATCATATTTTAGTTTAGTATTCCTAAAAATGTATCTCAGTTAGTAAATTAAGCTATTTTTACTAGGAAAACTCATGATAAATAGCTATGATCACCAAAGAATTCCATGAAAATTTTTGTAGATTTAGAAAACTATAGGAATTTAACCAACAACTTGTTTCATCCAATTTGGTTTATCGTTTATATAAGTAAAATTACATTTTTGCCTCTAAATTGCAATTAATTAAGCAAATAATATCATTTTTATACAAAATTAATTCCACCACGTCCTAACATCATTACAAGTTTGCATAATTCATTGGACACTAATTTCTTCAATTAGTTATATAAAATCAATTTATTTTAGAAAAATACCTATTTTAACCATTTTTAGGGTAAAAAATACAATAAATATTAAACATATATGAAATCAAAATGGAATACATAGCATTAAAGTAGATGTCATAAGGTATTTTATAGAAAAAATTTTAGCTAAAAACAATATCATTTAATATATTTATTTTTAATTTGAAAATTTGGATGAACATTGCATTTCTTAAGGAAGCATATGAAATAATCATAATTTTACAAAAATAAAAATATAACATGAAAGCATCCTAAAATACCTATGAATAAATATTTTCATAATTTTCCTAATTAGTTTAATATTTTTAGAACTTAATTGAAAAATAGGGTAGAACATTGGACTCATAATTCGTTGGAGCGCCAGTGGCTAATGGTCAATGAGGTTGTGTTGGTGGAGCTAGGTAGTAGGTGTACTAGTGGTGGCTACAAGGGTTTGTTGTCAAGTAATCATATGGTTGTGGAACTGCAATAGGATAGTAAGGTACCTTGTTTTTCTTTTATTTTTCCTAATTTTCTAAAATTTCCTACAAATTTTTCTTTAAGTGGTCTTAGGTTCTAAATGTGTGAAATGGAGTTTGGAGTCTTATTTATATTAATTTAGATCATTTGGAAATTTTTCCTTGATCTTAAGAAATTTTCTTTGCTTTTCCTCACAAATTTCTAAGTAGGAGGTGGCCTTTTCCTCTTAATTTTCCTTTTGATTTAGCTATTGGGTTGATTTTGTAGTTGCCATGATGAAATCAGATGAGATCCAATGGTTTTAGATAGGTTTTGGTTGATTTTCAAGTTAATCATCAATATTTTATCTATATTATATCAATATTTAGTAGATTTGCTAATATATGTGTATATATCCGATACACTTGGTACTTTTAATGTGTAATCATACTTATATAATTATGCTTTATTCATGTCATTTATTTTTAAGATATGCTTTTTTTTTTAATTTTGTGAATTTATCGTTTATTATATATATTTTTAGATTTTTAGGTTAATTTGCATATATATATTTATTATATATACTGAGCATATTCATAAAAACATATATATATTTATACAATATTTTATGCAATATTATTCACTTTTATAGCTTAAATAACTTATCGCTAGAGTCTTGTTATATTTCAAGCTCAATTTTGACGTTTCAACGAGTTTTACGCTATATTAAATAATTACATTTTTAAGGTTAAAATTGGGGCTTTATAACATTATTTTTAAAATAACTTTACTAAGTTTCCTTAACTAATTTTTCTACTCAAATTGTATAGTTTGGACTCGATTCGAAAAATTTTCCCTAAGGCCCTAAATCTAGGTATGGTTGTTCTAAATATGATTTTAAGGGCTTATAGAGTGGGGGTCGATATAACACTTCAAGGCTTGTATGGCATAAAGATACTTAATGCCCTGAAGTTCAGTTTCCCAACAAGTAACAATGAGGCCATATACTAGGCTCTCATTGCTAGCCTAAATATCACTAAAGACATTGGAGCTAAAAACTTGAACATTTGCTTGCACTTTATGTTAGTAATCCAATAGATGAAAGGAGAGTATATGACCAAAGGGGAAATGATGATCAAGTACCTGCACATAGTCCAAAGCTTACTCAAGGGATTCACTTCGTGGAAGGTTAATAAGATCCCTCGAGTAGAGAATGTAGAAGCGGATAAGCTTTCCAAGTTAGCCTTATTTGTTGTCTTAGTAATGCACAACGGTAATAAGCCACTCTTCATACAATAATTCCCTGAGCAGAGCATAGAAACATAAGAACAAGAAGTCCTTGAGATATAACCTATAAATTAAGAGCCTTGCTGGATGGATCCAATTATGGAACACTTGAGGATGGGAGGTGCCACCAGAGGATCGAACAAAGGTGAAGAAGTTAGCCTATGCATTGGCCAACTATACCGTGATTGATCATATATTGTATAGGTGAAGACAAACCATGCCATTGTTGAGATGCTTCAGAAAAGAAGAGGATGCTTACGCCTTAGAGGAACTTCGTACGAGGATATGCAGCAATCATATCTAGTCTTAAGCTCTGTACATCCAAGCTCTTTGGCTAGGTTTTACTGGTTGATGATGAAAGAAGACGCTAAGGCCCTAGTTTGAGGATGCCACCAGTACTAAAAGCATGCCTCAATTACCCATACCCTAAGTTTGAAACTACATCCTTTAAAGAGCCCATGGCCATTTGCTTAGTGGGGAGTAGATGTCCTTAGACCCCCTTCTAAAGGCATTGTTAAGTTGGCAGTTTATCTTGGTAGTAATTGACTACTTTATTAAGTGGGCCAAAGCATTGGCCATGGTGACCATCATATCTTAGGTCACTAAAGGGTTTGACTCACTCACATACCGTCCTTCTTTAGAGTACCATACAGCTTGATCACCGATCATGTAAGACAGTTTGACAATAATTGGTATAGAGAATTCTATGACAAGCATGGGATTAGATTCTATTACACCTTGGTCACCTACCCTAGACTAACGGCCAGGTAGAGGTAGTCAACAAGATTGTCCTTAGTAGCCTTAAGAAAAGAGTGGAGTGAGCTGGAAGTGATAAGATTTCAAATACTGACCTGATGACATGTCAAGTTTCGGATTATATGGTAGGCCTGTTCATGAGCTTTACACTAATTGATGACCTATTTACAAGTTCTATCAGTATTAGATGGCCTACCTCCCTATGTTAGGTCTGCCTTGTTATGCTGAGTATGCCTTTCTTTATCTTGCTCGAGCTCTCCTACAGACCTATCTACGAACTATGGTAATACCAAAAGACTTACTGTACTTTGCAAGTTCTATCCTAGCTTACTATTTGTACCCTGTTTTGCCAAGTCTTCCTTACGATAATAGAGTCACACTACCCTACTTTGGTTAGGTCTGCTCTACACTTTAAGGTCTACTTTGAACAATTAGGTGTACTCTGCTATTGTTTAAATGGTTTTGTCTTGCTCTACCAACATCCTTTATGCTACCAACCTATTTTGCTTTATAAGATTGTCTTACCCTACCCGTTCGCTCTACTTTGCTAAGGTCAATATGCTCGACTAAGTCTATTCAGCCAAGATTTGCTTAGTTATGACGAGACTGCCTGACTATTACATATCAGCTCGGCTATGCCAAGTCAAATCAAACAGGTCAGCCACATCTATGTTAGGTTAACTACTGCCATATCAAGTCGACCATGGCCATGTCAAGTTGGCCATAGTCATATTAGATCGGCTCCAAACAAGCCGTCCAGATTAAGTTCTAGGGTCTCCAATAGCTTTTTGGGATCAAACATCAGCCTCTCACTTGAAAATCTCATTCAGCTATTTATTTTACTTATGTTATTTAAATTTCCTATTTCTTGTATTTTCCCTAAGTTGTCTCTATGATTTATTTGTAATTATTCAAACGTTACTAGAACATCCTTTAGCCATTTTATTTACAACTTTACTACTTTGTATAAATAGATTACTTATATAAGGTTTTAGATAGACTTGAAATATTAATGGAAAAACCTTGAGTCTTTTCCTTTAGAAAGCTCTTCTCTACCCACTATTATTAATCCCATTAGCAAGAATTGTGGTAGCAACCCTAGGCTTATTATTTATACGTCATATTGGGTACTAGCTTAGGTCCATATGTGGTTCTATGGTACGTCATATTTGTAGAGTTAGTACGTAGGATTTGCTAAACCATTGACTTCCACTTACTTTTTGGGTTATCTTGCGGCCTAAACCTACCCCTTGGTTTTTGTCTGATACTAGGTTCATGTGTTTACCCATGGAATCCATATCATCTTGGTGTCAAGGTATGATTCTGAAAGGAAGCGTATGAAGTTACTATAAAGAATTGTTCATGTTTGCTGATTAGTGGTTGTTGTGTTCCATTCATAGATACTGGAGTTGGTTTGATGGAGATTTGTGTGTCAATAAGTTTAGTTCCTATTGTGCTTTATTGTACTCTGTTCTTCATAGTGAAAATAGAGGAGGTCATTTTTGTGTACACTTGCGCGTTTGAGTGTATTGGTTACCAAGGTTAAGTCAGAAGTAGGCTTGTAAGATTGAGTCATATAGATTGTGGGTTGGTATGGTGAAGTGTTCGATTGGTTTACAAGTGTTGGGAAAGTGACTGTTGTAGGGTTTGGAGTCACGTAACAATAGCTATGGAATTTACAAGGGGATTCGAATTGGGTACCTTAAATTGAAAGTAGGTATTTGATTTTTCTAACAATAGTGCTCAAATTTTGTGGTTTAGGTCATTTAATGGGATTCTTCCGTGTAGTCACAACAACAGTTAGTGGAACGTATTGTGGTTGCTTGCATTAAAACCAGAGTTATCGATATTAATTTACAATGTTTGGTGGTTGTTAGCTATAGAAACTTTGTTGTTATAGTAGTAATAGGTGATAGTAGTCCCCTTAGGTGTTACACTAGACAATTTGGTGCTAGTGGTGATTATAGTTATGTTAGTGGGATATGTTGCTATCTTAGGGATTGGCATAGTGCTTGGAACTTGAAGTGTAAGTATTTGAATTGAGTTGATGGAGTGGGACCATTAGGTGCTAAGCTATTGTACTTTAAAGAGGCTATTCGAGTTGTTGTATTGATTGAGAGTGCTGAACTAAAGATGTGCTGACATGTCATTATAGTGAAGTGCTACTCAAATTGAGACCGGTAAAAGGCGTGCACATCCAAGTTGCTATTTCCATTAACTTGCTAAGTTAAACTATCATACTCCTACGGTTACTGAGCTACTTCAATCTAATAGCTAAGTTGATTTTAGTATTCGAGTTTAGTTGAAGTACCAAAGAAAAGTGGAAGATCCAAGCTATGCATGCATCTGAGCTGTTATGTTCTTGATTCACCAAGTGTTGGATATTTCTTGTCATTGCTAATGAGACTTCTTGTGAGCTGAGTTAGTTTGCTAAATTGATACCCCTGTTTAGCATAGCTTATGGTAATTGAGGAAGGTATGGTTATGACTTTGATTATGAAGATATACGGTCAAGAATACCTAAGTTTGATGGTTATGGACCCCCGAACGAATACTTAGATTAGGAATTTTAAGCTAATAAAGTCTTTAAAAAGTATCTGTGCCCTAAATGTGAGAAGGAATATACCATAGAGGGTCAACTTTAAGGCATTGCTAGGACTTAGTGGAAGAACGTATTAAGGTAAAGGATCCTTAAAGGGGTGAGTATTACATGGAGCTCAATGAGACCTACAATGAGAGAAAAATTTGTACCCCCATCATATCAAGACGAGTTATATGAGGAGCTATCTACCTTAAGTCCAGGACAAATAAGTGTTCAAGAATTTGATAGGGAGTATAAGGCACTCCTATGGCGATGTGAATTGTATAAGTCTCTTTTGTATACTATCTCGTGATTCATGAGAAGGTTGAGACTAGAGATTGCCTAACATGTTAACCTCTTAAGAGTATGAAGCTTGAATGAAGCAATTCGACTGTCCTTAAGAGTAGAATCTACTATTGATGCTGATCACTTTGATGGGAAGAAACAGTTAGAGGTTATACTTGTTTAGCTTAAAGAGCTTAGAGAAGAAATGAGGCAGCAAAGGGATACTCGAACAGAGAGGGTCGATGAGAAAGAAGCCTAAGGAAAGGAAGTAGGAGAAGGAGAGGTGAAGGTTATTAAAGAGACGAGAACTAGAGGCGAGAAAAAACGAGCTGAATTGCGATTAAGCTCCTATGTTCTTGAAATGGTTCCATTACCTACTATAAATGCCACAGATGGTAGCTTTAGGAATTACTATGTTTGCCTTCCTCATATCAGAATCTTACGTCTTAGTCTTCTAACAAGTTTATGTGACACTGATATGAGCAATTATAGCATGGCATTTGTGAGATATTATCAACTATCAATTGGAGTTTATCAAGGCTAACTTGATGGATACATACATTGGAGATATATCATGTTAACTCTTGGTACTCTCATGTTAGAAAGATTTGAGGTATGTAGGTGGAAGGAGGAAGAAGAATTGATTTACGAAGAAGTAGAGGGAATGCTGATTACAACAAATGAGGAGGTTGTGAGATCTGAGCTAGCTGCGTGTGAAGAGGTAGAAGAACTTATGACTGATGAGCCATCTTGCATCCTACTGGCACAAGATCCACGAGCCCATAATCCTTTGTATGACCTTGATATCATGTTACTTCTTATGATAGATAGCTATTGGGACTACCAAGGTATAATTGATTGAATCCATGACAAGTTGAAAGGAAGATCCATGATAAAAGATTTGATTGATAGAGCCCATGATGAGTGGAGAAAGTGTAGGCTAGTAGTGACCTTATTATAGGAGCTGAAGTATTTTCCTACATCTAAATTTCAATGTTGTTGATTAGTATTTGAGTTCAAAGGGGTTTAGAGTTGCCAATTGCTAAGTTTCAGGTCAAAACTCTTCTAAGAGGGAGGGGATGATAGGATTCCAGATACTGACTAGACGTCATGTTAGGTTTTGGACTATATGATAGGCCTATTCACGAGCTCTATACTAATGGATGACCTATTTATAAGCTTTATTAGCATTGGATGGCCTGCTTAGCTTTTTTGGGTCTGCCCTATTATGTTAATTATGCTTTACTCTATCTTGTCCAAGCTCTCTTACAGACCTATCTATGAACTTCGGCAACACCAAAAGAGCAAACATACTTTGCAAGTTCTATCTTAGCTTACTATTTACTCCTTGTTTTGCCAAGTCTTCCTTACTATAATAGAGTTACCCTGCCTTACTCTGGTCGGGTCTGCTCTACTCTACTCTTCTAGGTCTACTTTGAACAATTAGGTGTACTCTACTTTGGTTTAAATGGTTTTTTCCTTCTTTACCAACATCCTTTGTGCAACCAACTTATTCAGCTTTATAGGGTTGTCCTACCCTACCCGTTCGCTCTACTTTGCCAAGGTTGATATGCTTAGCCAAGTCTGTTTGGCCAAGATTTGCTCAATCATATTGAGATTGCCCAACAAGGTTGATACGACCATGTCAAGTTAGCTACTGCCATATAAGGTCGATCTAGCCATGAGAGGTTGGCCATGTCCATGTTAGGTCAACCACGATCATGTTAGATCGGTCCTGGACAAGACAGATTGTCTAGAAGCTTAGGTCCACCTAGATTAAGTTCTAAGGTCTCTAATAGCTCTTCAGGATTAAACATCAGCCCCTTACTTAAAAATCTCATTCGGCTATCTATTTTACTTATGTTATTTAAATTTCCTATTTCTTATATTTTCCCTAAGTTGTCTCCATGTTTTATTTGTAATTATTGGAACACCACTAGAGCATCCTTTAGCCATTTTATTTACAACTTTACTACTTTGTATAAATAGAACGCTTGTATAGGGTTCTAGATAGACTTGAAATATTAATGAAAAAATCTTAAGCCTTTTCCTTTCAAAAGCTCTTCTCCACCTACTCTTATCAATCCCCTTAATAAGAATTGTAGTGAGCAACCTTAGGCCTAGTATCCATACATCATATCGGGTACTAGCTTGGGTCCATATGTGGTTCTATGGTGCATCATATTCGTAGAGTTAGTATACAGGATTTGCTAAACCATTGACTTCCACTTACTTTTCGGGTTATCTCACTTCTCGAACCCATCCCTTGGTTTTCGTGTGATACTAGGTTCATATGTTCACCAATAGAATTCGTATTAAGACGTAGGTAGGTTAACGAACTCCCCAACATACAATGGGGATATCATATGATGTACAAGACCTTTAATGGGGAAACTCCTTTTCATCTTCATTTGAGGCGAAAACAATTCTCTAAATTGAACTATAGTTGCCCACTAATAGGTGCCAGTACCTTGATGTCGACATCAACCACATGGCCCTTTAAGAAAGCCTTGATACTATCAAGGAAGTATGTAATATTGCATATGCTTGAATAGCGGCATACCAATATTGAGCCACCCGATATTATAACAAAAAGGTAAAGCATAGGGTTTTCTAGCCTGAATGCCTAATATGTAGGAAGTTAGAGGCCATTAAGCAAGCTTACCCTTATTTAGGAGGATCCAATACGGATGGTTTAAGATGTAGGGAAAGGTGCTTATAAACTGGAAACCTTAGATAAATAACCCATCACCAAAGCATGGAACGCTAATAATCTAAGATTGTATTTCCACTTACTATTGTAATATACTTAGAAGTATCTGTAATCATTACTGTAGTTAATGAAATGATAAGTTCCTTACACTTTCCATACTATTTTTTTAATGTATATACTTTTCGTTCATGTTGAGCCATGACTTTGGGTTAATCTCCATCCCCCGAAAGGACCCTTGAGTTAGTAAATACATTAATGTTGTGGGATTGCAGAGGTGCCATTCTACATTGCACCTCTCTGACGCTAGGTTGATCTTGATGCATCTCTGGGGTCAAACATATGAAGGAGCACCAGGATAGGAAGAAATCAAAAGAAAATAAAAGGGGATTAACAAATTTAGGTAGCTACCAATCGAATATGATGCAACGATTGATCTTACTTAGCCTAAAATTTTTTGAATATAACTCACTAATCCGAATTATAGGGTTACTTACTACTATTCCTTGCTAAAGGGAATAGATATAAGTTAAGAGAGAGTAAGAACACTAAGATTGCTCAATAAGGAAAACTAATAATGTTCAATAATGAGGTGATGATGTTTGTGGATAATAAAAGGGGGTTTTATATACTTACCTCACTAAGGTTACTATTTATACATGAAAAGAGTAATTTACAAATAGACTACATGAAATATACTAAAAAGGGTAAAAGAGAAAAAAAAAATATTATGTATTGAAGTTAAAGGATCAATCTAAAATGTTATGCTAGAAGATATGTGTCATATGATGGTTGGTGATTTAGAGTATGACAATGTGAAGAAAAACATTTGCAGTGAAGGCCAACCTAATCTGGTTTGAGTTACAACTCAATCATTTAAAGATGTCCAAATTCCTTTAAGTCGGATATATTGTAGCTCTACTCAGATTTGAGTCCGATGTTAACTAGCTTAAGCACTCATATCAGATAAGAGTTTGAGATTAGTAAGAGCTCGGCGATAGGCATGGTAGCTTGGTAAGTCGGGATGTCGGCTTGATAGCTTCGGAAACTGTGTTTGCATATATAAGAGCTTAACGCTCGAGTTGGCAATAATATGCAAGATGGAGATCAGAATAGGAATCCTCGTCCTAGATAAGGCTTTGAGGTAGTATCCTCCATGTGATTAATCTAAGGAGTTGATTCCTATCATTTGCTTGGTGATAAGAAAGATTTGTCCTTAAATCTGAAAAGAGGAGTTGATTCCTATCATTTGCTTGGTGATAAGAAAGATTTGTCCTTAAATCTGAAAAGAGCTCTAGCTCTTGCTCTATCATAGCATTTGTTGGGTCTTCTTCTTATGGTCAGTGGGGAATCAGGTCGAATACATTGAAGGTAAAAGAAACACTATAGTTCTTGAGCAATTTGATCTGGTAGGTGTTACGGTTGATCTTCTTCAGGACCTTAAATTAATCATTAGCTCATAGAGATAGCTTGCTTTATCTTAGGTCTAAAAATCACTTTCAGCTAAGGTGAATCTATACTAAGTCTCTTGGTTTTAAAGAAATAGTTTGGTGGCCTTGACTACAAATCTCTTGTTGTCTCTAGTTGAACTTGGCGATCTTCCTTGTCATAGATTGATGTAGTTCTTGTAATTCTTAAGCTTAATCAACTCTAGATTGACTCTCTTTAGCAGCTATGAGGGTATCGATCAAATCTAGTGGAATAGTGGGATTGAGGCCATAGACGACCTCAAATGGGGTATTCCTAATGGTGCTATAAACAGTTCAATTATATGCAAATTTCATAACTAGTAGACACAGATCCTAATCCCAATCCCTTAGGTTCTTTTCAACGATAGCTCTGAGTAAATTACCTAGCATCCTATTCACCACTTCAATCTGACCATTAGTTTGAGGTTAGCTACTAAAGCTAAACATAAATTTAGTCCCAAGTCTTCTCTAAAGAGTCTTTCGAAAATAGCTTAAGAATTTGGTGTCGTGATTTGAAATAATAGTTTTTGGCACTCCATGTAGTTGGACAACCTCTTGCAAAAATAAATCAATAACATATAAAGTATTGTTAGTTCAATGGCATAAGAGGAAGTGTTCTATTTTGTTAAAGCGGTTCATTACAACAACGATTAAATCTTTTCCCCTGGATGTCCGAGGCAACCCTAAGACAAAGTTCATGCTAATCTCCATGTAGCTCCCTCTTTCCTTTGGCCTTCTTGCATACTTCACAACTATTGACTACCTTATCGGCATCTTTAGCTAAACTAGGCTAATAAAAGTTTTCTTTCAACAAATTAGCTATTTTAGCCTGTCTAAAATGACTAGATAATCAACCACTGTGAGCTTCCCTAACTAATAGCTCGCGTATGGAATAGTTCGATATACATAGCCTTCTTTCTTCGAATAGATAGCTATCTTTGAGGTAATATCTTCCAATAACAACTCCTTTTTAACCCTGCTCTATAATGGGGCCAAACTGGGGGTTACGAGCATACTGCTCAATGATAAGTGAAAATCCTAGTAATTTTGTTTGCAAGGTAGTTAGCAAGGTTTGTTGATGTGACTTAGCATCGGCGATCACACTGGTGCTTCCTTTCTTATGTCGAATCACAAAGGAAAAACCTTCCTTAAATTCTAACTACTTGGCTTACCTCTTTGAAAGTTTGTTCTGACTCCTAAGATGCTTCAATGACTCATGGTCAGTGTAAATTACAAACCTCACAGTAGTAAATAGTGTTACTACATATTAAGAGCTCAAAAAAGAGAGCATAACTCTTTCTCATACACATAATAGTACAATGCATCACAACTGAGTTTTTTACAGTTGTAGACAATTGAGTATTGTTCTTGCATCAGTACAACATTAATGGAAATGTTTGAGGCATCATATTCTAGTTCAAAATGATAGGACATAGGTGGAGGTAAGCTTCTCCTTGATCTCTCTAAAGCTCTTCTCAACTCAGTCATTCCATTAGAATTCATCACTCTTCTTTGTTAACTTCATCAAAAGGGTTGCAATGGTACTGAAGTTTTTAATGAATCGCTTATAGAAAGAAACAAAGGCCATGAAAACTTCTAACTTTAATGATATTCTTTGGCGACAACCACTCTAAGATGGCTTAGGCTTTTTCCTCATCTACTTAGATTCTTTCTCTTAATACTACATACCTAAGAAAAATTACTTCATCTTGATAGAATGTATACTTCTTTAGTTTCCCATATAACTTCTTGGCTCATAAAATATTAAAAACATCTTGGAGATATCGAACATGGTTGTTTAGGTTAGTGCTGTATACTAATATGTCATCGAAGTACATGACTACACATCTTCAATCAAAGGGTGTATCACATGGTTCATTAGTTGCATAAATGTGCTCGGTGCATTCGTAAGTCCAAATAGCATAACCAACCATTCACAGGGACTATGCCTTGTCTTAAAGGTAGTCTTCCACTCATCACCTAGCCTCATGCAAATTTGGTAGTAGTTACTTCACAAATCAATCTTCAAAAGTACCTTGGCTCCATGAAGCTCATCTAACATGTCATCGAGCATTGGTATTAGATATTTGTACTTGATAGTGATATGGTAGCTCAGCTTTCAATGCACATGTACCATGAACCATCCCTCTTTGGGATTAATAGAGCTGGTATAGCACAAGAACTGATGCTCTCTCTTACGTAACCTCTCTCCATAAGCTCATCCACTTGCCTTTTCAGCTTGGCAGCCTATTTAAGGTTCATTCTATAGGCAAGTTGGTTTGGTAAAGTTGTGCTTAGTTGTAAATCAATATAATGTTCTATGTCTCAGACAAGGGGTACTACTTTAGGCAACTCTTTAAGAAACAAGTCAAAATACTCATCAAGTAATTTTTGGATCTCATCAAGTACTTCTTCAAGATCCTTCAATTCTAACAACCTTCTGATCAATAAAAACATAGGTTCATCAACCTCTTTAGCAACTCAAAGCTCTCATTAGCTCATCACTAGGGCTTTCCTCTTACTAACTTGGGTGAGTTGATTATGGGTCTCATTCACTTGAGTCGGTATCATGGGTTGTAACATAATCTTCTTTCTATCCTTGACGAAGGCATATGTGTTCTTGTATCTGTTGAGAATAACATGTCGGTCAAACGACTAAGGTCATCTAAGCAACAAATGTCAAGCCCTATAAGGATGACATTACACATTACTTCATCTCTATACATATTCCCAACACTAAATGGCATAATTACTTGCTTTGTGACATGTAGAGCACCCTTATTACGAGCTAATGTAACTTGTAAGGTCAGCAATACCTAGAGGTTGATAATCCTAACTTTTGCACAAAGGATTATGCAATAATGTTAGTATAACCTCCCCCTATCTAGTACGATTGTACATAACTATCCTTTGATGATATACTTTATATGGAATAAATTTTCTCTTCGGTCTTCCTTGGAACTCAGCAAGGAACTCAACACTTGTCTCAATACTAAAGTCATCACCTGTCCTTGGTAAACATCGATATAGGTTTCTTTTTTCTCCTCGACTTCAACCTTTCTAGTACTGTTCTCCTCCTTTATCTCACTTTCATCAGTGTTATCCATTACAACTCCTCGAAGCAACATGGCACGTCGGTTCGGACACTCAGTAACCATGTGTCCAAAACCTAAGTACTTAAAGCACTTCACCTAACTGGTATTCCATCCAAAGATTTATCATTTCTCGTATGTCATCAGGATTGGCTTATCTTTAGTTTGACTTGGTTGATCTGCTCGACTATCATCAGGTTAGTCATACCTTTCCTTAACTTAGGAGGGTCTCTTCGACTCAACATGAGCATATTAACACAGAAGAAGGGCTTGGGAAAATGTTGGCTCAAGTCAATTCAGAGAATTTCTCCTTTACTTTTCGACCCTCTATGCTACTTTAATGGTATCTTTCATAGTATAAAACCTCTATACTTCTACAATATTATGAACTTCATATTTGAGTCTAGAAATAAACCTCGATACTATATTGGCTTTGGGTTCATCTACGTCTACTTAGATCATTAGCATCTAAAATTCTCTCACATAGTCATTAGCAGATTGGCCTCCTTGGCAAAGTTCTTGCAATTTTGCAAACTTGTCTAATAAGTAGAGTTCAAGCACAAATCTACCCCTTAACAATGTCTTCATCTTATCCTAAGTCCGTACACCTCTTGCTTTTGCTGCATTTAGATTCTTCTACCACATGGTAGCGTATCCAGAAAATTTAAGTGCAGTAAGTTGCACTTTAACAACATCAGTATAACTATAACAATCGAATACTTTCTTTACCTTCTCTTCCCACTCTAAGCATTCATCTACAACTCCACTTTTGCTAAAGGGTAGAATTTAGACCTTAAAATTGTCAAGTCCTTAAGGCACTCGATATCTTCACTTTTGCGCTTAATAGTACCCAGTCTCCTCTTCTTCTTCTCCATTAGTCTCCATATCTACTTCCTCATCACTCTCTTTTATCTCCTCCAACTCCAACCTTCGTCTAGTAACTTAATCTGCAACTCCCTAAACTTGAAGGGTTAAACTAGGCAATTGGCTTGGCTACCTTGGCCATAATGTCTTTCTAGAACATTCTTAAGTGCATTATGATGTAGTATACCCTGGGGTTATTATTTGTTAACTAGCGTTACAATGACCAGACTCTTAACAAGATTAATGAGTTTATCGAGCTTATCATCAACTGATCAGGGAGTGTTATTACCATTATGACCACGATCTGCTTAAGCACTACAACTTTGGTTACTAGTAACACCTTGAACACTTAAATTTGACATTATGCAATATTTCTTTAATAAAGTAACAACACAATACACAACAAACACTTCTTACTACTCCAAACCCTATTAACTCATACACTAATAACTTTAACCCCTAACTTATGGACAAATACTATAGAAATGAACTTGCTCTGTTTTCATGACGAAAAATAGAGTACTAATATGAACAACACTTCCTAACACATGAACCTCCACTTCATAGCTCACAACTTGAAACTTGCCTCATATAAACACATTGATGCAATTACAGAAGGAATACAGTAGCCACTAACAACAAACACGAACCAAAACTTTACCATAACTTCACACACTCCCTTTCAGAACCATGCTCTAATACTTGTAAAGCTGATGTATCTTGGTAGTCGAACATATAGAGGAGCACCATAATAGGAAGGAACCAAAAGAAAACAAAAGGGGATTAGCAAATCTAGGCTACTACCAATCAGATATGACATACCGATAGATCCTACTTGGCCTATAATTTGCTAAATATGACTCATCAATTTAAATTATAGGGTCAATCACCATTATTCCTTGCTAAAGGGCATAAATAAGAGTTAAGAGATAGTAAGAACACTAAGGTTGCTCAATAAGGAAAACTGATTATGTTCAATAATGAGGTGATGATGTTTGTGTACAATAAATGGAGGTTTATATATTTACCCCACTAGGTTTACAATACATGTATGAAAAGACAAAAGGGTGGTTTACAAATAGACTATAAGAAATATACTAAAAGAGATGGACCAATCTCAAAATGTTGTGCTAAAAGACATGTGTTACATGAAGGTTGGTCATTTGGAGTTTGACAAAGATAAGAAAAGAGTCTATAGTCAAGATCAACTTGATCTAGTTCTGGTTAGAGCTTGATCATTAAAAGATGTTTAGATTCCTTCAAGTTAGGTATCTTGCAATTCCACTCGAATTAGGTCAGGTGTTGGTCAGCTTAGGAGCTTAGATTAGATAGAAATTTAAGGTTGGTAAGAGCTTGATGATAGGCATGGCTACTCAGCAAGTTAGCACATCGACTCAGTAGCTTCAAAAACTATGTTAGCACACATAAAAGCTCGATGCTTAGGTTAACAATAGTGTAAAAGATGGAGATTAGAATAGGAATCCTCATCCTAGATAAGGCTTCAAGCTAGTATCCTTCGTGTAAGTCCTTAGAGTCCTCTAGTTCGGCTATATGTAACAAGTTTAGGGAGTTGATTCCTATCAGATCTCCATCCCTGGGAAGGACCCTTGATTTAGTAACTATACTAATGTTGTGGGATCAAATAAGTGTTGTCCTATACAACACCTTTCTACCTTCGAGTCGATTTTTGTCCTTAAGAAGGATCCTTGAGTGAGTAACTACACTAATGGCGTAAGATCAAGCAAGTGCTATTTTATACAATGTATCTCTGCCTTCGGGTCAATTTTCCTCCTTGGGAAGGATCTTAAAGTTAGTAACTACACTAACATATTAAGATTAAGCATGTATTATTCTATATAGCGCCTCTTAGACCTCAGGTTGATCTCCATCCCTAAGAGGGATTTGAAAGTTAGTAATTATACTGACATCATGGGATTGAATAGGTGCCATTTTATACTGTGCCTCCTTGCACTTGAGTTGATTCTCATCCTTAAGGAGTTGCCTTAAGTTAGTTCATACACTAACCAAGTTAAAGCGAGTGGCATCGAAATAGACGAAACTATCATAATCAAATGAAGACTGAATGACTAAAGGCAAACTGAACATTAGATGAGCAAGAATGGGCAAGAAGAAAAAAATTTATTCAAATAATTAGCAAGATTACAATGCTTTATAGGTCGACATATCGTCCCCAAGTACATATAAAAAGAAAAGGAAAAATTACAAGAGGTACGAAGTTGACTCTTAATCTACTGCTCAAAACTAGGTCTTGGTAACTTCTCTCATCTTTCACTTAACCACTCATACCAAATTCTTCTCCAAGAGGAATTGCTCTCAACTTTGACTTAGCCTAGCTACCACAAAGAGAAACGTAACTACATCCCTAAGTTTTAACGAGGCTGAGCTTTAGGCCTTAAGGGCCCTGGTAGCTCTTAACTTCCAAAGGAAGGTCCCCAATCCATCTAAGTGAGCCAACCATCTATGGAAGTAACCTAGAGAAATTGGAGACAGTTGATCTAGCCATTCCATCTAAGCTACTCATGGAATATCACTTCAAGCTCCTAAAATCCTACTTAGTTAGAAGATCAAGGTAGGAAAAGAGGCCTTCTCTACTCCTGTAATCACCATAGTCGACCCCCCTTACACAAGGACTTCTGGAGCAGTTCCCAAAGGCTCTACGCATAGCCTTATACAGATGAGTGCCCCCATGGTAAAGCTATCCTAATTATTAATAGATGCGCACTTGAGGTCCCCTTATTATCTATGCCTTATTAAACCAAAAGAGGGGATGACCAAAAGGCTAACGGTACGTCACAATAGCTACTTAGGGGCCACCTCATATTGTCGAACAGCTCTCTATACCTCACAATCATAACTTGAAGGGAAACATCAAAGGGAACCCTTGTTAAGCTTGTACAGTCTCTCTCAACCTGATTGCCCTTAACTTACTCATAATTAAGCAAAGTCCAACCCACTGCTTTTAAGGTAGCTCTCAATTGATATGGTAGAAAAGGACCCATCCACTCTTTATATAGAGGGCCCATGTTAATCCTAATCATCCATATGACATTCATTTGATGGCCTAGAAGCAGAGGAACCCTAACTGACCTTTGTTGGGGTGTTAATGTACTGTATTGACATTAAATGGCTTCTAAAAGGCACTTTACCCAAGATAATATGTTTGCAAGGAACACTCTGCTAAAGATGGTATGATCATTAGGCATACACGTTATGTAAGGGATCATATGATGTTAGAAAAGATTTGCTAGAGCTAACATGCCAAACATATGAGATCGCATGACATCAAGAAAGATATACATGAGCAAATACACTTACCCCAAAAGACTGCATGATGCTAGAGGTAGTCTACCTAAGTAAACGTGTTAGTCCCATATGTTGCTTAACTTATACCAAGAATGAGTAAGCTACAAACCTTTAGGGTTCCCTGGCATATGCCTAGCTCACTACAAGGATGAGCAACACAAATGACTTGAACCATTAACTAACTTAAGAATGATAAGGTTAACATGCAACAAAAATAATAAAGCAGGAAAGAGAGGAGACAACAATGGATTTAAAGAAACCATGGAGACAGTTTCATTAAAAGGATCAATCATTTACATTAAAAAGAAGGGGAGTTGGCATCCCTACCCCCTACAAAGCAGAAAAACGGGCACAGTGGCCAACATGATTACATAGAAAAACAATAAAGGCCTCTTTGGCTTAATTAACTATGATGTTCTCGTCTACCCCCTCCTCTTTACCATTAGCCTCTTCATTCTCCCTACCTCATGTAAAGCCCCTATTAGATGAGTCTTCATCATAACCAAAACTAACTACCTCGGGCTCATCCACCTAGTTGAGAAAAGATAGGTTTGCTTCAAGGAAATGCTTGCTCACTTGCTTACGAGGCTTAGTAGTAAAGGCGAAGCCAGCATTGGTCACTGTGTTCTCCATAAAGGGGTCATTCAACATCTTGAAGAAGATCCCTCACCTCACTTCAATGGGCAAACCTCAACTCGCCAGTAGCTCTACCTCCCCATGAACAAAACCTGCTTAAGCATCCTCAAGCTCTTCCTTAAAAGCTTTGGTAGAAGTCTTGGCCTCCTTAAGCTTAGCCTCTAACCTTGACACTTTCTCCCTAAGCTCCTAGCGTTGGTGCTCTAAATTCGTTCACTTAGAAGAAACATCCCCATACAACTTCTTCTCCTCCTCAAGAGCCCCTTGAAGCCATCCTACCTTAGACTTCACATTATGCCTCCTTAACCTCTAGTACTCATGATTACATGTAAGCACATACTTAAGCATGTTGTGAAGCTGCAACAAACATAAAATTGCTTTCATTAGAAGGTCACTTTGGAACACTTGTACAAAAACTAGAAAGGAGTATAGCTTGTTGTACCTCTTAAGTAGCTTTGTCGAGGCTTCGAGATTGCTTTACCCAGTGAATAGGTGCTTGAACCTAACCTGTAGTTCCTTACCATTCTATACAAGCCTCCTCCTTCCCTACCCAATGTTGATTGAAAGCTTTACCTCTTGATGTACCACAGGTTGCTTATCTTGAGGTGCTAATTGCTGAAGCTCCTCATCATCAAGAACCACTATTGCCTAAACCCTCATGTTTTGAGGAGTCACCTTCGAATCTATGCACTTCTTAACCTAATGAAGCTCCTTAACCTACTCAGCATGAACACCATTGACTTCATTTACTATTGGCGCCTATCCCGAACCCTTACCCATACTTTGTACAATAGGGATTCCCTCAGGAATAGCCCTGCATGTATACCCAATCGCCTCAGGAATAGTTTGTTGATTGCCTTTCTTCTTACTCTTCTTCGTTGAGTGAGCTCGCGAGGTCTTACCATCCCCTTTTATGGTAGCATACTTCCTCTTCTTACCATCCTATGCCTCTTACTCCTTACACCTGGCCTATATGACAAGCAACTTTTGGTTTACCTTATTTGTGGCCACTTCCATAGTTGCGAACAAAAGGAAAAAGTTAGCATAAATTAAACAAAGATAGATGCATTTACTATGTCGAAGACGAGTTGGCTTAACATCCCTAGTAATGGTAATGATGCAATACGGTAAATACCTAACCATCGCTCCCCGATAGAAGTTGAAAAATACCTATCTCAAACTTGAACAAGGGCCTATCCTTAGAGTACTATCAATAAATTGCTAGTAAACAGAGTTTTTTCCACCCAGCAAAATCCATCACATCAGTTCTCATAGCATTATCCTATGCCACTAGATAACTTATAGGTTTCCCTTGGATGGGAAAATTCCAAGCTGTAGGGAAGTCCAAGCCTTCAGTTACTTAGATATGAAAGAAATGTTCCTTCCAATGGTCCACCTTGTTTGGTAATTTGTTGAAGACCTTTATTAGGCTACCTCGATTGGAGATGTAAACGAAACCATTTGGCGACCTCTTCACTTTGGAACAAATGCTTAAGTAGTTGAGTTGTCGGCATCTGTAATTGCCAAAGGCATACTATGTCAAAGGTGAGTAGTTGTGCCTACTCATTCGTACCTAGAGAGCCATATACCCCCTAAAAGTAGTTGAACACTTCAACCAAAAATTTTGAAACTGGCAACCATAACCCCAATTTGAAGGGCTTCACATACATGGAGAATGACATCTCATCCCCTATCTCTAAGGTCCTCTCCCCACAACTGGGCAACTTTACCTAATAACCTAGCACCTCCCTTACCACTTGATTTACTAGCCTTAACTATGCCTCATTTGGCTTAAAAAACATTCGAGTACATGCCTTCTTATTTGTGTTAGTTGTGCGCAGAGGCTCCTCCTCCTTCTTGCCTTCATCATTGGTTGCATACATATTTCTAGGCTGCCTATCTACCTAACCCTCCTCTCCAACTAGGTCAAGAGTACATCATCATCTTTGTCCATTGTCGTCACCATCTCTTTGATAGGATTATTACCCCATTTGATGACTACCTGCTTGTAATCCTCATCAAACATCATTGAAATGGATCCTTGTGAGGACAAATCTTGAGAATCGATCACACTTTGATCAACCATGTTGAAGATAAAAGGAAACTAAATGAAATGGCACACAAGAGTTGAGCTCGTAAATCTAAATTTTGGTAGTGTTTCCACCTTATGAACTGTTGAAAGTAGGAATTATAGTACCAAAGGCCTCCTTATATGGACAATTGTAGGGGAAGTCAAATGGTTTCTTCCACTTTCGGAGCACATACCCACTATAAAGACTCGTGCCACATTTGGATTGTACATGTGTCCCATGTCTCGAGAGAACAACCTGGATTAATACGTACTTGTAGATTGATGATGTGACCACCTGTATTGGGTATGTGTACAACCACCTTGTACAAGGCAATAAATATGTATCACCCTTCTTACAAAAAAGCAATCATGGCACTTTAGGTTTCCCAACGATCACTTCCTATTAATCAAGTTAGACAGCATTATCTAACATGATAGGTGTTACATCATTATTAGAAGCAAACAAGCCTACGCTCGGTGCTACCTCACCCAATTCATGGATCAAACTCCTAAATTGCATAGCTCTCTACGCATCATCGGCATTGAAGAGAGTGGGAAGAGGGCTCTGTTGGGGCAGGCGTAAATGTTGATACCTATTTTTAACATGGCTTGAGGCCCAATCCTAAAGAAGGCCCATTAGGCCTCGAGGAAATCGTCTTCCCTCTCATTTTTGCTTACATTCTATATGTCTAAACTAACTTGAGCTCTTCCCTCCCATCACAAACCTTGAGAGGTGTAGGAAGATCTATCCATTTGAGGCTTCGATGAGCTTATAGCGAGCACTAGGGTGAAGCCCTTTCCTGATACGTAAGGACCATAGTGATACATTTGTACCTATACTTGAACAACCATGGATAGAACTTCGAACACCACAGGGACATGATTATATTATGGAAGTGGTCAATTCATTCAGTAAAATGATTCACTTCATCTACTGCTACAAAACCAATGATGCTTCATTTGTTGATAACCTCTTTTTCCATGAGATCATATAGATGCATGGAGTATTAAGGAGTATTATATCTAATTATGATTCGAAGTTCACGAGCTTCTTCTAGAGAGCCCTATGAAAGAAGCTTTACACTAAGCTAATGTTTAGTACTTCTTATTACCCACAACTAGACGACTAGACAGAAGTTATGAATAGAATAGTAGGCATACATGATTGAGATCTATATTTGTCTATCATTGAGTTTGCTTATAACCACTTCACTCATAACTCAATAGGATGGTCACCTTTTGAGGGTGTCTATGGACTTAATCGGAGCTTACCCTTAGGCATGGTTATCTACCTAACCTCCTAAGGAGAAAATTAATAAAGCTTAAAACATGCCAAAGAGTTTCAAAAGTTGCATCAAAAGGTTACCAAGCAACTAGCCAAGAATGTAGCTTTATAGAAGGAACATGGAAGTCAAAGAAGGAGGCGAGTCATTTACAGCCTAGGAGACCTTGTCTGGATCAACCTTGATAGGATTTAGGGTATTAAACCAACCCAACTGCCAAAGCCGAGCTCATCTATTTGCGAACTCATTTTGTTTGCTGAGCTAAATGATACTATTTCTTGCGGAAAAAGTGTCGAGAAGTAGAAAGCCTCATCCTCTCCCATGCCTAACCAAATACTTACTCGGCTTTACGTATGTTGACATGCTAAGTTACCATGTTTTTAAGAGTTGGATCCACTCGACAAGACACAGAGGTTAGTGCCGACTAACTTACATTTTCGAGAGTTGGATCTACTTGATAATTCACAAAGAGACTAATGCCAACTAACTTTAGTATTCGGTAATTATGTGCCAACCTCTTTAGTGTCTCGATTAAGCAATGCGAGGTTACTTCTAGGACGTACCGAATGATCGCATGCCAGCTTCTCTATAAAATGCACAATTTTGTATTTTTGTACATGTTTGTTTTATTTTATTTATGGGCCCAATTCTTTAGGATTTAAGGCCTTATACATTATTTACAGTTTTGCCACTAGGGTTTATGGCATACTATAAATAGAAACATTTGTAATGATACGAAGATAAAAGAACATTAATTAAAACCTTCTTTAAGTCTTTTCTCTCAGAAAGCTCTCTCCAACCGACTCTTATCAATCCCTTTAGCAATGATTGTGGCAGGTAACCCTATTACTCAAATCGGTAAGTTACATCTAGCAAGTCTTAAGCTGTGTAGAATCTAGCTGGTGTATCATATCTGGTTGGGTGGCTCATGGATTCACTAAAACCCTCACTAAACTCACTTTATTTTCATTCCTTCGGCAGGCTTGGACCTACCCCCACGATCGGTCTTGTCTGTCCTTGGCACAGTTTGTATCACAACTTAGTAAGGAGTGCTTTCCAAGAAAGAGGATGAACAAGTTATCCCCTAAGTTAGATAGACCTTTAAAGATCCTTCAATGTGTCAATGAAAACGCCTATGAGCTAAAGCTACTTGAAGGATATAGAGTATCTCCTACTTTCAATGTCACTAACTCGATACCCTATGTACTTGAAGATGAAGAAGAAGAAGAGGAAGACCAATATTTGAGGGCAAATCTTCTACAACCCTGGGGAATTGATAGAATCCTGACCTTCAAACCCCTTATTAATGCCCATCTCCAAGGCCTATAATCTCTCGCAAAGAGGATACTTTCATGTCAGCTTATCGAGGATGAGCCCTTACATGAGGAAGAGTTATAGGTGAACTCTTTAAGGTCTTAACTCGGATGCACTTTGCTTTACTCTAACCTTTGAACAATCGCTGACCACTCGAGTGCCAAGGCTGACTTATTAAGTCCCAAGCTTAAGGCTATTGAACATTGAGCCTCACTTTCCTAACCTACGAGAAAGACAAGTGCCAAGGCTGACCTACCAATTGTCAAGATCGAAGCCACTACAAGTCAAGCATTACTCGTTCAACTTACTGAATAATAGCATCCTTTATTCGTCTCGGCAACTCTAAGTAACACTCGTCTGTAGTAGCTACAACTTCAATACATCTCAACCATTACGCCTTAAGACTCCCAAATACGAACCCATTAACAAGCTACCACTTGTCTCTACTTTTTTTACATTTGTACTATATTCCTTTTCATCATTTGTCATATTTACCCCTTTTCGTATATACTAGGAATCTCTTTCTTCATAGTATTTTATGTAATTTTCCTTATTTGTATTGTAGCCTTAGAGGACTTACTATAAATAGTCCTTTTACTATAGCAGCAATCATCATATCTCTCTCTAAGTTCGTTTTCCTCTACACTGTTATCTAATCTTGCTTAGTAACTTGAGATTAGTGGTGAGTAAACCTCAACATTAGCTTGTGAGTCATATCGAGTGAAGTGTTAAGTCGTGTTGTGCTCATTGGTGTATCATATCCTCTAAGCAACTTCATGGAAGCTATTATGTTCATCATCCTTTCCTCCCTACTTTTCTTAGATATCTCTAAGGACCTGCTTAGTTACTGCTCCTTACGGCAAGCTCTAGTTTAAATAAGCTCCTAGGCACATCAAGCGTGGTCATTGCCAACCAACCCTAAAGCCACCCTATCAATTCTATAGAGCATGTCCCCTTTTGCTAGCTACTAGTGCAGATAAACCCTGAGTCGACATGCGTCCAAGTAGTAATACTCATACTTACTATATATAGGAAAAGAAGCCAATAATTAGGAGATCAGATCCTTTCTCTCATACATACATACACTTGGCGAGCCCTACTTGTATGGGACCTTAGTGCTCACTTGTCTTCCTTCTCCATTTTTCAAATCCTCCTTGTAAACTTGAGTGTCGAAGGACTATCATAGATCCACCCATAGGGGGCTCTCTTGTTGGTCGTTGGGAGCAAGGAGCCCATAAAGCCCAACTTCTACCAAAACTAACTTAGCAACATCCTTTAGAGTTGGTCTGAACACTAATAGCATGCAAAACAAAATTATCACATTTGGAATGCAAGAATTGATCGGAGTGGCATTACGATTCTAAGTTCTATATCCTATTCCACCTTTAAAAGGTAGAACCGTAATTCCTTAGAATTGTATATTCTGGTTTTAAGGAGAGTTTAATTATGCCTTTAAGGGTGAAATAACAACTTTATTACACCCTCATAATTATATTAATTAAACTTTAATTTTTTAACATTTAACCTAATTGTTACATTTAATAATTAAAGATGTTAATGACAAATACTTCTATGAAATTAGCAATTATTTAGGTGCTTCTAAATATAGGAGTAGATTTGTAATTTTTGGTCCTAAATCTAGTGCATTTAACTTTATTTGATTCTAATCCATTTGATTTCAGACTATTCCTACATATCAAACACGAAATTTTGTGTTTTTCTATTAAATTACAAACTTTATTTTTTGTTTTGAAATTTTTACATTTAGGTCATTTACCATGTTTGAAAAGATATACTCTATATATTTGTACCTTATGCCAAAATTCAATTGATTCACTATATTTAAAAATAGTTATTTGTCCTATATCTTTATAGTAAATCACAATCAAGTTTATATATTGAACAAGCCATTCTAAGTGCTTTATGTTTGTATCATCATATCAAATAATGACCCCATTTCTATTCATAAATCATTGGAAATGGTAATGGATAGACCTATATGGTGCAAAAATACAAACTTAAAAGGACTTCGAAATGACTTACTAAAAGCACATTAGAGCTTCATTGAATTTCCATGTGGATATAATACATAATTTACTTCTAACATAGAAGACTCAATTGGATTTTTGTCAAATATTGAAGATTTCAAATGTATTCCCATGTTTTGAATGTGAAGCTGAGTTTGAAAATCATCTAATATTTGTAGTAAGATCCTAAGTATTTATAGAGCCATAAGATTTTTTTTTTAGGTGTAGTATTAAGGAGAATATTTATAGATAATCTAACTTTTAGCTAGATACAAGATTGGAGCTTATTGCTCCTTAGGTCTTATCCATCCTAGATGTCTTACAACTAACAAAAGAAAGACTAGCAGGAGTTTTTATCTACTTGTACAACCCTAAAGAAATGAAGCTTTTTTCAACGTAGATAAACAATAGTTAAGAGGATAAGAAAAACTAGCGTCAACATGATCGTCCCATTAAGCCCAACTAATAAGGGCATCTGCCATAGAGTTGAGTTCTCTTAGAATAATTTCACTTTTCCACCTCTATAAGAGAGAGATCTTTACCTTGCATGTACTAATAAAATTGTGATAAAAATGTTGGTTAACATGTGAAACCTTGGTCATTGACTAGCTAACTTAGATTGGAAATGACAATTTATTGTTATTGAAACATGGTATCTATAAAGTATAATTGCAAAAATTAGTAAATGTAACTTTATGAGCTCAAGTGTAACTCCCCCTTTTTAGGTGTCTACTTAAAAAATTTTCTCAAAATCTTTAGTCGCTAAAGATGGTTCATGATGCCATCCTTAAATTAGGGATAAGACAAGATAAGTATCCAACTTACTCTTTTACTTAATAAAATATCTAAATTTCAATTATTTTCTTTTCTAATCCATTAACAACAGTGGAAGTCTGTACAATAATGAGTTATATACAGAATATTATAACCATATACTTCTATACAATATAGAAACCATTTAGAAGTATGCACATTTGACTACCATTGCTACACTATAACCTTTGTAAGGTAATACCATCGCCTTTCTTATGGAATTGCCTTCATGTACTTAAACTATATCCTCTAGCCAATGACTTATTCCAAGAACCCATCTTTGACTAAAGTTCCAAAGCTGTTTTACTTCTAAGATGAGATGCCTTGAATTACTCACCCTTAACCTTAAGATAAGATAATTTATCCCCACAGCTTACTATAAGTTGAGTGAGAGTGGATAAATACACAACAATAAGCATAACTAATACCTCATATATAACAATAGGTAGTTAATTTGATTACATTATCTTGTATCCTAGCAAAGTAATCAATGCAAATAATGTACGCCTTCTTATGTACATGACATGCATTATTATTAATATTTTAACCTAGCCCAACATTCATCTGATTAATTGACATCCTAGGGCATCTGGATGCAATATTGAGGAACCTATGTAGCAATAAGGAGCTACCTAAGAGTAAGAACCTCGAAACCCAACCTAATAGAGACTACATGAAGTGCTTTGAAAATGCAATTCTATATGTTTGAAAGCTCAGTTTTTATAAATCAAGTTGTTTACTTGGTAAACTTAGCTTTCTAAAGTCAAATCATTTGCTTATTAAAACCCAAATTTACTTTCATTTAGAACTCAGCTTAGCAAAATCTCAGTTTTATGAAAACTTAACTCTTGGGTCCTTTCTATGTCATGACTTGAATGCATCAAATCACATATTAAGCAATACCCAGCTAACTCAAGTAAGCTTCTCATGACTTAGTAGCCTAACATTACTTTGTTTCACCATCAAATCTAGGACCTTGGTATTAGGTTCACTTAAGTGAACACCTTAGCAGCAAGGTTAGTTCTTAAATTCTTTTCCAAGTTAGCATAAATCCCAACAAATATCACATAAACACTTAGCAACATGATCACATCAACTAAGTCCAATATCAAAAATATCATTCAGTTAGCAACAATCATAACATAAGCTCCACATAACTCACTAAGTAGCACATCAGACTTGCAACTAAGCTCAGTTAAACCAAAATATCACAAAGCATGCAATGTTAGGAGTAGACATAAGTGTACTTGAGGCATACAAATGTCTACCTAGTTGGATCCATTGATCGCTTTGACACTACCCGTTAATACAAGCCTTTTCTTTTAAGTACTTCAACAAATAAGGATACTTAGTACTAAAGTCAACTATAGTGTGCATGTATATTCCAAATTATTAATATCTTACTTTAGATTTATGAGTTAAGGTTATTCTTTAGAAAAATATTTGTCCTAAACTTCCTCTAACTTAGCCTTTGATTTATCCCTTTATTTAGCCTTTGAACTACAATAATTCTAAAGTTCCAAAACAAATTCTATATGACACATACCCTTAGTCCATACAATTTAAGAGTCTCATTTATATATTTTGACTTAGTCTCTAAACTCAATTGCACAAAAGCTGCTACTTACATCCATTGATTCTTCCCTTGATCTATCCTTTGATTCAGTCAAATTACTATATCTACTTATAAAACCCCCAATTCTATATTTACTTCAAGTTAATATCAGTGAGGAATATAATAAAATACTTACCTCATACTTCAACTACCAAATTATATAGCTAGTATATATATCATTAATTAGGCATATAAGCCGTTATACAAACTCTTAATTGAAAAATTGATAATAAATAGTATCTATATCCATTTAATTCCTCAAAAAAAAAAAATACATATATATATATATAAACTAATAGAAATGTATCTTTTAAGATCCAATTATTATAACTCTTTAATATGGCAATTATGTATATTTTCTAAAATATCGATTTTAAGTATAATTTCACTAAAAATTAGCTTAAATTAAGTAAATGACCAAATGACATTACAAAATATGAACTAAATACTTATTCAATCATAACGAAGCTCTAGAAGTCATTATAAATCATATTTATTAAGAAATTTATTCAAAAACCTATTATTTCTTTAACATGAAATATTGGTAAAATTAATTTAATAAATTCTATGAGTAGTTTATCAAAAATTATTTTAATGTAAATTAAATATATCATATGAGGAATATACCCACAAAAAATTAGCTGAAAAAAACATCATTTATTATTTTAAAAAATTAATACAAAATTCATTAGAACTAACTAGTTTCTTAAGAAATCCATATAACTGCTTCTAATTTCAAAAAAATGGGTTGATATCATGATTCTACATATAAAATTATCTAGGGAAACCAAGTTTCATAATTTTTTTTATATCATTTGATATTTTTAATAAAATAAACAACTTATAGGTGAAAATTTATGATTGTCATTTCTCTGACCACTAAAATTCCATTGGCAGTGAAACTATGTTAGCCGACCTTCCCTTGCTACTTTTCTTCAACTCGCAAGTGGTCTTGGTGTTAGGTTCTTATTTGATATAGGAACCCTATTTTTCCCTATTTTTACTAAGATTTTTCTATTTCTTGTTTAGTTACTAAACTATGATTTTAGGGAGTGTTTTATTTAAATTTGTTCTTCTAAAATGATTCAAAACTCATCCCACACATCCATATAATGTCCCAAGTAGTGAAAGGGCAAAAGATAAGTCTAAGTGTCCATTTTGTGAAGTATTAGGTGTAATATTAAGTGATGAAGTATGTTATTTTATGGATAGCTCATTTTGATCACTTTTCCTAATTTCTACTAGGTGCCATGCCTCATTCTAGATATCTCCAAGTTGTTTTAGTAATTTAATACAATTTTTAGCCATTATTTAATATATTAATATATATACATATTAGGTACATATGATGTGTATTGTATAGTTATATAATCACACTATATACTATTTAACTTCAAATATTATATAATCAAATAATTTATTTCTAAGGTTTTGCTATCTTTCAGAACTCAAATTTGAGTTTCTATTAATTATCAAGCAATCCTAACAAAAATGCGTTGTACTAATAAATATTCTAAATACTGTATTTTGAAAAATTAACCTTACTAGAACTCTTTTTCTAACTTTTATAACCTTATATTGAAGTTTGACTCAATTAGAAAAGGTTTTTTCAAAAGCTCTAAATTGTATTGGTTCAAAGCATTAAGGTCTTATTACATGACAAAACTCATTTTTTAAGCTTTCTTTAATTAATGTATCTTTGTAGTCCTTGAACTATACCCTCCAAGTCTCACATGTGATAAGAATATCCTACTATTTTCGGCCCCTTGTAGTTGGTAAAAAATGCTTTGTAGTCCTTGAACTATACGCTTCAAGTCTCACATGTGATAAGAATATCCCATTATTTTAGGCCACTTATAGTTGGTAAAAAATGGGGCTTTCACATCAGGTTATGAAAATAAAATAATAAAATAGTGTTGTAAATAAAAAGATAGTTTATAAGCTAAACTATTCAATATTTATCAATGATGCACAAGCCATATTCTAATAATTAACAAACTTTTAGAAAAGGGTTATTTGGACACTAGGCTTTATAAAATGACATGAAATGAGATTCAGAAATACATATATAGATTAAATGTATTTTACATGTATAGTATATTGCCCATAATTAACTATAACCTTAAACATGTATATATTATATAAAACTAAATTGGGGAAAATAATGGAAATGTATATAATTGAAGATGCTATCATTAAAAGAGATTGCTTTTGGCTTACCAAAATGGACAAAGAGTTCTTGATAATAAAGCACAACATGATGATAAATTGATGACACATAATATGTATATTATAAAGGAAATAGACACATGCAAAGTTAAATTACACCCCAATCTTTAATATTTAAGTAAATCTCTTCAACTAGAATGCATTTCAGACACTTAGGATCTTGATAAAAATATGGAGAGCTCAAAATGGAAGAAAGGAATTGAGGGAAATTTACAAAAATAAGGGAAAATCTAGGTGTATTCAAGTTTAATGAGTGAGGCGACATTTGGTAGTGAACAACGATGTCTAATTGATAGGAAATGTATTGTTTAGACTGGCTTACACTACTACAACCTTTTTAGACCATCAAAAAATTTGTACTGATGAGTTTTTGTTTTGCCTTAGAATTTCAATAAATATTAACTTATAAGAATACTAAATTAAGTCCAAAAATTATGAAATGGGGTTTCCCTAGTTAATCTTACACATGGAATCCAAAAAAAAAAAAACTAAATATTTGAAATTCAAAGTCATTATATTGGTTCCTTAGCAAATTATGTTTGAAAATGAATTTTGTATTATATTTTTAATAAGCTAAACAATGTAGTTTCATCCCTAATTTTTGTGTACAAGTTCTTAAAGGGGTCTAGTTTGATTCTATGTAAAGCGATGTGAAAAACTAAGAAGTTGGATTTTGAGTAGTTTTGGTGTTTCATAGAACAATAAGTTGAAATTGCACTAGAATAGTATTTCCCAAGTAATTTGATGTGCATGTGTTACAACGATATTATAAATGAGCACGGAATGACAAAATAATCTGGTAAAGTTATGAAAAAGGTAAAGTTATTGTCTTAGTGATATGGAAAGTGAAATAAAGGACTTAGAATTTGACTCAGAAGATGGGTTAGAACCTTAGCTAGTTAAACCATATATTGGATTGGTATTCAGAAGTTGATTCAAAGGATTTCCTAATAGGAACACTAAATTAGGGCTACTTAGAAGTTAGGTTAGAAAGTTCTAAGCTAGAGGTTTACGTTGGAGTTAGCTTAGAAAATGAATTAGAACTTAAATTAGAAAGCACCTAGTATCATAGATATAGGCAACTAAAATCAATTGGTATCCAATTTATAGGTGACTAATGCATATGTGAATTAGAGCTAAGATAGGTAAAGAAGGATCTTGCATTGAAGCATAAGCCTGTGTTATTGGCAACTCTAAGTGAGTGGATTTCTTATGTGTTAGAGTAGATTATATCTACTCACCTAACCTTCTAACTTACATGAGTATGGTTAATTTAGTTGAGTTTGTATGCAAGTATGACTTGTTGATTGATGGGATATGAAATGATTCATGATCTCTCTCTCATATATATCATTGGATGAAGCGTGCTAAGCTATCGAAATTGATTATTATAGATTGTGATGTTACTTAGTTATGACAGTTGATTGAGATACTCACAAACTTTGATAAGAATCTAGATACTAACTACTAACCCTGCCTCTTAAGGTGTTTACTTAAGTGAACCCGATACCAAAATTTTAGAAGATGGAAGGTAAATGAAATAAAGTAAAGGTTAGGATAATAAATAGATCAGTAAACTTGTTTGATATTGCTTGGTTTCTCTTTATATGTGAATAATGCATTCATGGCATAGTACGATATGGCATGGCACGAAAAGGACATACAAGTTAAGTTTTCTAAAACTGAGATTTTGCTTGGCTAAGCTTTATTTTGCAAACTTAGGTTTTGTTGTATAAGCAATTTAGTTTCTAAAAGCTTAGTTTTGTAAAGCAAACAGTTTGGTTTATAAAAAATTGTTTTTGAGCATATAGAAATAGCATTACTTTTTGCTGGGCGCTAAGCTAAATTCTTTCTATATTCCTAGGTTACCAACTTAGATACCTAGGAATCTAAACTAACCAGATGACTTGGGCTTAGGCTAGGCCTAGGATGTCAGTACTGATGTATGTCACATACATGAGTATGACACATGTTTATTACATTTGTATTACTTAGTTGGACAAAAGAGTATTGTGATTGGACTAAAAATTGTTGTGTATTTATGATCAGATACCACTTGTATTGTTATCTATTCATCTACCTTCACTCAGCTTATAGTAAGCCGATGGGATAAGTTGTTTTATCTTTAGGTTATAAAAGAAGTTAGATAGAACCTCACATCTTAGGAGAAAGATACACTTAATGGTGATAATTATCCTTAAGGGTGAGTAGACATAAACTTGGACTTGAATTTTAACGAAAGAGTTTTCTAAGAAGATTTTTAGGTTATGATGTAAAGATTATAGCATTGGATTGTAAACCTGATATGCAAACTTTATGATGGATTTATATTTTGTATAAGATTGTATAGTTGTAATAATCGAAGTTTGGCTCATCTATGTAAAGACTTCTCTTATGATGCTATTTCGTAATAGATTTTACCTTATTTTTAACTAAGGGATGGCACTAACAAACCATTTTCAAGCACTAAAAGTTAAGAAAATGTTTCAAGGAGGCATTTAGAAGGCAGGGGATTACATAGCATGATTTGTTAATAATCTTGCTGTAGTTGAAAACTTAAGGTGAAATTCTACATCTAACATGTTTCGCTTAGAAAAAAATTGAGTCCTTAAATTAGAGCCCAAAGTTCAATGATAAAATACCATAGGTCTACTTTTCGTTTGAATCTCTTAGGATTTCCCCTACTGTTACTTAATTATTAGATGCCAAGAAGGATCCATTTGTGTTTCATCTATCATTCATCCCTTTTGTGGAAGGCTCCAAGAAAGATTTAAGTGTTCAATTTCATAAAAGCTTCCTTAAAGCTTCTAAATGTACTGATAACTCTGATTTTAAACATATTTCATATGGTGATACTTAATTGAGTAAAACTTTGATTTCTAGGTTTGAACGAATTCTAGGATTGAAAACAAAGAAAAGGAATCAAATTTCACTCAATTCGGAGTTCAAACGAAGAAGTTATGAAGATTTGAAGTTACACAGTCCATGTAGAAAAAATTGGCCAGGGGCAGAAAGTTACACGGGCAAGGGACATGGTCATGTCCCAGGTTGTGTCGGGCAAAGAAAATGAAAACCTTTTGATACACTATAAAATGACATATTAGGGTTTCAAAAGAAAGAAGAGACGTTAGAGAAGATAAGAGACTTGAGGAGAAAGAGAAGAAAAAGGCGAGAACAACACCGACTTCAAGATTAGAGAGATTGTTCATCAATCAAAGGGGTTTTCCATGTTTTATTTTACGTTTTTGATGGAACTCGTTTTTAGATTCATTATGATAGCTTAGAATTCGTGTATTTAGGATTATGGAACCTAGGGTTTCATGTGATTCTTGGATTGATTTAGAAATTTCAATAAAATTTCTATCTTTACTTGATTCAATTATGTCATTTAATTATTGATTGATATTTCTAGAATATCAATATATGATGCATGTTGATTGAGAAATTGCACGTGTAATTAGATCTTTACATAATTGAAGAGGATTACATGTATACTTAGAGATAAGATACATGTTTCTTCTTGAAAGTTAATTATTTGTATGGGAATTCATTATACATTAATGCAATTCTAAATTATATTACTAAGTGAATAGACTCCGGTGAATAATTTAGGATTAGGGTTAATATGCTTGAGAAAGGTATTAACTTTAGTTGTGAATCCCTCCGGTCAAGAATAATAGAAACCGAATTGAATATATTTTAAGCGATCACATGTTAAACTTTAGGGGAAATAATTCCTAAATACGTTATTACTTTCTTGAAGTCATTCTTAATTTTATCGCTTTTTCAATTGCTTAATCAAGTCTTATAAACAAGTTAATTTGTTAATTTTAGTATTTTTAATTAATTCAAACTTTCATAATTTTCCGGTTAGATAATAAAGCTAAGGTTAATATTAGTACTCGATGTCTCTGAGGGATCGACTCTGACTTACATCTGCTATATTAAAACTGATAGGTGCACTTGCCTGATATCAAGTTTTTGGCACCGCTGCCGGGGACTTTCGATATTAAGAACACTAGTTGCTTTATTACTTTAACCATTTCTTTTTCTTTTGTTTTCATTGTTTATTTTCATTAGCTAGAGTTGCAATTGATTCTATATTTCTTGCCCTTGTAGTGCATGACTCGAAGTAACTTAGAAGATTTGGTAGAACTTGATCCTGAAATTGAGCGAACTACCCTTCAAAATTTGAGAGTGTGACCTAGACAAATTGTAGCTACCATAGAAGACGAGTGAATCATTGAGATTAAGGAAGAGGGTGAAGAGACCAACACTCAATTCATTGAGCAAGAAGATCTACCACACATGGTTAACAATGGTAATGAAGCTTGGACCATGTCCGATTATTCAAGGCCTACACTTATTGGAGTTGACTCTAGCATCGCAAGGCCAACCGTCGCGGCTAACAACTTCCAAATTGCACCTAACATTATACAAATGGTGCAACAATATGTTCAGTTTGATGGTCTCCAAGATGAAGATCCTAATGCCCACATCTCTAGCTTTCTAGAGATTTGTGATACATTTAAAATCAACAGAACCATGGATGATGCCATTTAACTGCGGCTATTTGCTTTCTCCTTGAGGGGTAGAACAAAACAGTGGTTGAACTCTCTACCACGAAATTCAATCACAATTTAGAATGAATTGGTAGAGAAATTTTTGGAGAAGTATTTTCCACTTGCAAAGACCGCTAAACTTCGAAATGATATTTCTTGTTTTGCTCAATTGGAAGCGGAGACTCTATATGACACTTGGGAGCTATTTAAGAACTTGCTCAGGAGGTGCCCACATCATAGCCTCCTACTATGGATGCAGATTCATACCTTCTACAATGGTCTCAATTTATCTACTAGACAGATGATTGATGCATCTGTAGGAGGTACTTTGAACACAAAGACACCTGAGCAAGCACAAAACCTGATTGAAGGAATAGCGATGAACAATTATCAGTAGGAAAGTACTAGAGCTAAGCAAAAGGCCATGGGAGTTTATAAGGTGGATTCGACTACTGCTCTAGCAGCCAAGGTGGACCTATTGAGTAAGAAGATTGATGTACTCTCTGTTGGACCTCAACAAGTGCAATCGGATGTAAGTGATTTTGGTATGCAGGGGTATGGAGCACAAGAACAACTGGAATAGGTAGATTATGTAGGAATCCACCCATGCAACAAAATAACCCCTACAGTAACACTTATAATTCCGGATAGAGGAATCACCCCAATTTCTCATCAGGAAATCAAAACCAAGGCCAGCAGAAGACCAACTTTGGACCACCTGGATTTCAAAGACTATTCCCACCTCCTCTTCCTCAAGAAAAGAAGCCCAGTGTAGAAGAAATTCTCACAAAATATATTCAAGGCAATGGGGCTCACTTATCCAACATTGAATCATCGCTGAGGAATTAAGAGGCTTCAAATCGCAACCTTGAGAATCAAATTGGTCAACTTGCAAAAATGATCTTTGAAAGGCAACAAAGGACACTCTTAGGGAATATCGAGGTCAATCCCATGGAACATGTCAATGCAGTAACCTTGAGAAGTGAAAGAAAACTGCAAGTGGAGAAGAAGGATGGTGGGGAAGCAGTTGAGAAAGAAGTGTAAGTCAAATGTAAGGAAGATGCAAAGCCACTAAAATCAAAAGAAAGTATGGAATCACCAAAATTGAAGGAGTACAAGCCTCCCATCCCTTACCCGTAGCGCCTTAAGCAAAGTTACACTGATCAGAATAAGGAATTCGGTAAACTGCTTGATGTTTTCAAACAATTACACATTAACTAACCTCTTGTTGATGTCATCTTGCAGATGCCAAAGTATGCGAAATTTCTAAAAGATCTTCTATTGAATAAGAGGAAGTTGAAGGAGCTTACGACCGTCACATTGAACGAGGAATGTTCGGCACTTCTCCTGAAAAAGCTGTCACAAAAATTAAATGATCTAGGGAGTTTCACTATTCCTTGTATGCTTGGCAATTTGTTGGTAGATAATGCTTTGGCAAACTCAGGAGCTAGTATAAATTTGATGCCGTATAAATTGTTCAAAAAGCTAGGGTTATGAGAACCTAAATTAACGCGTATGAGCCTTCAATTAGCCGATAGGTCTATCACATACCCTAGAGGCATCATAGAGGATGTTTTAGTGCAAGTAGACAAATTCATTTTTCCCGTGGATTTTGTTATACTTGATATAGATGAAGATATTGAGGTGCCAATCATTTTAGGTCGACCCTTTCTAGCTACTGCTAAGGCTGTTTTTGATGTTAGTGGGCATAAGTTGATATTACGGGTCGGGGATGATGAAATAGTTTTTAAAACTCTAGAGACAACGAACAGATTTCTTGACTCAGAGGACATAAGTCACAATGTTAATGCCACTAATGTCATTACATCTACATGTATGCAGGAAACGCTTGCCAAGGATTCCTTAAGCTATTGCTTGCAAAAGGGAGATGAAAATTTGGTAATTAACCCCAATTGTGTAGAAGTGGCAACTCAAATAGAAGTTGATGAATTCATTATGGATAAGAAGGGGATTGATCCACTCCACAAGCCAAAGGATCTTAGGTTAAAATCTTTCAAAAAGAAGTCACCAATTTTGGAACCAAAACTGTCAAAAAATCATTTGGCACATGTCTTTGCGATGAAAAATTCAAAACTCCCAATGACAACTGAATCTAAGCTAAAAGCGGATAAAATGAAGAAGTTTAGCCTACATGAATTTGATAAGTGGCATGATAAGGAGAGAAACTATGGAAGTTATGCATCGATGAAATGGAACTGGCAAGGTCGATGGCCGAAGGGTAAATTTACACTTGTATGGAGGGTTCGAAAGCGAGATACAGGAGGAGTCCTATCTCTACCTGGATGAAGAATCATGAATTACAAGACGTATCCGGTCGAGCTATTGACGTTAATTATAGTGCTTCTTGGGAGGCAATCCATGTCTAACTTTACTTATACTTTATTTCTTTAAGTTTTCTTCATTTTATTTTCCTTTTATCTAACTTTGCTCTGCTTCTTATATTTTCGTCATAGCCTTTTCCTTTTTAGTTTTATCGTTTCTTTTTCTCTTTAGTTTTATTATTTTTATTTCTTTAAGTTTCCTCTCTCTTTAAATTAAATTTAAAAAAAAAGAGAAAAAAAGTTACACGGGTAAGGGACACGGTCGTGTCCCAGCCCGTGTCCATCTAGACCTTCAAAACTGCCCACCCACAGAAAGTTACACGAGCGAGGGACACGGTCGTGTCCCAGCCCGTGTGCGCCCAAAAATCCCACCTGCAAACAGAGAGTTATACGGGTGTGGGACACGGTCATGTCCCAGCCCGTGTGCACTCAGAAATCCCACCCGCAAACAGAAAGTTACACGGGTGTGGGACACGGTCGTGTCCCAACTCATGTGCGCCCAGTATTCCCGACTACCTACAGAAAGTTACATGGGCATGGGACACGGTCGTGTCCCAGTCAGTGTTCGACCAGTTTTCATATACGGGAACCGAAAGTTACACGAGCATGGGACACGGTCGTGTCCCAGCCCGTGTCCATCCAAACTCTACACGACACACACAGAATGTTACACGGGTAAGAGATACGGTCGTGTCCCAGCCCGTGTCAACCCAAACTTACACGATTTTGCACACGCCCTATTTATTTCAACACACACACTCTCTCACACACTTCCACACATCAACATATATTTCTTTTCTCTTCTCTTCTTCTTCTCCTCATGATTCAATGTTTCTTCTCAAGTTGTCAATGGAAAATCGTGAAAAGTAGATCGTTTGAAGGAGGTCTACATCTATGACATCATGTTCTAATCATGAGGGCACTATTGTCGAGCTACTAGCTACTCTTTCACCACTAGAATATCTTATGCTTCAAGGCAGGGAAGTATTAGTTTCTTTTTCAATACATATTTTCCTTTTTCCCTATAATGTTTTTTCTTGTTTGATATCTTGTTATTGTGCTTTCTTAGTCGTATATTAAGGACAATATACGTTATTAAGTATGGGGAAAGGATATATATGAATTTGTTACTGTTTAGGATACCAATTATTCACATTTGACCCAATTGAGTTTTAAGTTAACTTGCAATAGGTGATTAACAAGTGTTGAGCCAAATTAACTGTATCATCTTGATTATTATTGATCTTATTATACTTTACTAGAATTGATTAGTCAAATTTGTAGAGGGCAAAGTTACGAGTTATTTAGCTTAGGACTTTAGGACTTGAGATTGAAGTAACATCACTAGTTGAGAGTTAGTAATGTTTATTTTTAAATTTACTTTTATGTATACCTTTCTCTTAGAAATTTTTAAGAGTCCTATAATTTTTAGCAAACAAACAAATGAAACTCTTCTTTTGAGAAACCCCTAAAAAATCACATTGATTGGAGGTCAAAAGTAATAACAAGTGTATGAATAGAAAAAATTGGTAAGGATTCATCTTGGTCCATCAGAAGAGCGAGATTGAGTCTTAATGCCAATTCAAATGAAAAAAAAAGAAAAAATTGATATGGATCGGCCTTGCTCCGTCAGAAGAGCAAGGTTCTTTGCTACTATCAATATAAGGAATAAGTTGGTATGGATTAGTCTTGGTCTGTCAGAAGAGTGAGATTCTTTCCCGCTACCAAGATAATTATGCTTAAATAAGGTAAATTTAAAAGACCTCTCAATAAAAGCATGAACTAGGGGGATGATCAGAGGATGAGTGGATGTAAAATGTGTTTGTTTTAAATTATGGTGCTTAGTGAGATGGAAGAGAGAATTGTATACACTTTAGTCAAATAGACAAAATTTTTATGACTCTTTCTTGGTTGGCGAGATGTTAAATCCAATTTTTAGTTTAAGAATCTTTGGTTAAATGACTTGGGTAAACTTTGATTTTCATAAATTAACTAGTGAAATCTAGTATTAAGTATTGTTGGAGCATTCGAATATGGTCAGATAAAATTGGTTGACTTTATTATTGCAAGTTAGTTGAGAATGATTTTCTTACTTTTCTATGGGTCAAGTGTATTTGTTCACCGGTTTCTTAAATAGTGATAAATTTTGTTTAGCGTTTCTTGTCCTGAAAGTTTTGTTTTGATTTATTTGCTTGAGGACAAGCAAATGCTCAAGTGTGGGGAAATTTGATAACTTTGATTTTAAACATATTTCATATGGTGATTTTATAGTATTTTCCTTACATTTTTGGTTTTCTTTAAAGAAATTGATAATTAATTGAGTAAAATTTTGATTTCTAGATTTGAACAAATTCTAGGATTGAAAACGAAGAAAAGGAATCAAATTTCACTCAATTCGGAGTTCAAACAAAGAAGTTATAAAGATTTGAAGTTACACAGTCCATGTAGAAAAAATTGGCCAGGGGCAGAAAGTTACATGGGCAAGGGACACGGTCATGTCCCAGGTTGTGTCGGGCAAAGAAAACGAAAACCTTTTGATACACTATAAAATGACATATTAGGGTTTCAAAAGAAAGAAGAGACATTAGAGAAGATAAGAGACTTAAGGAGAAAGAGAAGAAAAAGGCGAGAACAACGAGAAGAAAAAGGCGAGAACAACACCGACTTCAAGATTAGAGAGATTGTTCATCAATCAAAGGGGTTTTCCATATTTTATTTTACATTTTTGATGGAACTAGTTTTTAGATTCATTATGATAGCTTAGAATTCGTATATTTAGGATTATGGAACCTAGGGTTTCATGTGATTCTTGGATTGATTTAGAAATTTCAATAAAGTTTCTATCTTTACTTGATTCAATTATGTCGTTTAATTATTGATTGATATTTCTAGAATATCAATATATGATGCATGTTGATTGAGAAATTGTATGTGTAATTAGATCTTTACATAATTGAAGAGGATTACATGTATACTTAGAGATAAGATACATGTTTCTTCTTGAAAGTTAATTATTTGTATGAGAATTCATTATACATTAATGCAATTCTAAATTATATTACTAAGTGAATAATTTAGGATTAGGGTTAATATGCTTGAAAAAGGTATTAACTTTAGTTGTGAATCCCTCCGGTCAAGAATAATAGAAACCGAATTGAATATATTTTAAGCGATCACATGTTAAACTCTAGGGGAAATAATTCCTAAATACGTTATTACTTTCTTGAAGTTGTTCTTAATTTTATTGCTTTTTCAATTGCTTAATCAAGTCTTATAAACAAGTTAATTTGTTAATTTTAGTATTTTTAATTAATTCAAACTTTCATAATTTTCCGTTTAGATAATAAAGCTAAGGTTAATATTAGTACTCGATGTCTTTGAGGGATCGACTCTGACTCACATCCGCTATATTAAAACTGATAGGTACACTTGCCTGTTATCATGTACCTAGTGCTCATGGGTATTTTCTCTAATCGATTGATAATGTTCTCTTGGGAGTTACTATTATTGAACATAATTCGATTACTTTACTTCCAAAGCTTACATAACATGACAACAAATGTAAAGGATGTTGGAAGATGATTGTTTGCTAGATCACTTTTTATTAAGTGAGAGTGTGGTTTAATTCAATGAAGAAAGGATTCTTCAAAATTTTGATGCTCATAAGGAGTAGATTGTGATGAACTTATCATGTCAGTTACGGGAGGATAGAGATGGAAAGCATAAGAAACCATAAGATTTAGTACTTGACAGGCTTTACCTAAAAAGCTAAGTCTAAATCCATTTTTAGGAGATACATTGTAAAATAAATTGATTTTTCCTTTTCTTTTCTTTTTTTATTTTTTTAATAAAGGATAGGATTTGTTTGCCAAGTAAACAGGATTAGGACATTATTTAACATTGGCATAAAGGTTAAGGACATACTCTGAATAAAGTAACAAGCTTACTGAAGAAGCCTTCCTAAATTTTGTTATTAAAATATAGATATTTAAATAATTTAATAAGATATATATGTATATATAGATAAAAAAAGGGGAAAAATGCAAAAATCAAGACATGGAAAAGGAAACTTCAATGGAAAACTTGGTTGAGCCATTGTTGACCACTATATCGATGGTGTTGCCCTTCCCTTAGTTGGTTCCCAACTACCTACAAGTCTTAGGGTGGCGAACAACTACCCACAATAAATGGTAGATGTGACCTACCCATGGTACTGCTACTATTAAACTAAAAATAAAAAGAAAAGCTAAAAATTGATTCAATTGTACACAAGTTAATACGACTTGTTGATGACATGAAATTAGCATACATATTCTATAATAATTTTGTGTTATTTTAGTTAATAATCTAATTAATTTTTTTTTAGCATGTTGAGCTTAAATTCATTTAGTTTTCATTTTCAAGGACTTTAGGAGCATTGTATGAACTTTTAAGGATTTTTGTCAAGTTTTGAACTATTTTGAAGCAAAAGCATTGATCAAGGATTGAAGTAAAAGAATTTCAAGCGAGAAACAAAGTATAGAAAAGAATAAGGTTTAAGACCATAACCATAGTTCATGCCCATTTACCTCTCATCAATCAATTTCTAATGAATTTTAAAGATTTTGGACAAAGTGTAAGAATACTCCTAGACTTGACGGCTATGTACCTTACTTGTGGACTTGCAATAATTTATGAATCTTCTACTTTTGTTAGGTTTTCTTTGTAAATGTAGGTCAAACTCCTATAAATAAATGTTCAAGCTTGGGTTTTTAGAGAGAGCCCCCTTAGGGAAGAATGTAGGTTGGAATTATATTGAGGGTCTCTCATATTCCTTCTCATTTTCTTATCATCATGTTGTTATTTTGAATCATTCTTAGTGCATCGTTATTGCAACTCTAGTTCTTATTGCAACAATTTCTTTTTTATTCAATATATGATATTATTCTTTAAAGATCTAATTACTCCGTTTACATTATTATTGAATTAGTATTTACAAGGGATGCTAGTTTGATGTCTAAGTTTGTTTTTTGAAACGTAAGTCCTTTAATGAACATAATTGTATAATTGGAAAGAATTGAGTATACTAAGAGATTAGCTACTGACTTCTCTGGATTAGGATAACCTAGAATTGCTAATCTAGTAGTGGGATTTAAGTTATTCAAATGATTTTGCAATGCTCTATTTAGAAGTGATTCGGGTGTAGAGAGTTTTAGGATTAGGTATTAGCTAGAAATGAGAGTTAAATCAATTCAAGGCATCTCTATAGTCCAAAGCATAATTGAGATTGAAAAGTTGCATATAACTATGTAATAAATGACAGTGATTATTAAGGGTTATGTGGTCTTTAACTTGACTAAATTATACTTGTTTATTTTATTTAGTCTTGTTTATTTAGTTTGGTTATTTTATTGTTTTGTGTTTATTTTATTTATTATTCTAGATTCATCTTTACTACTTATTACACTTTGCCTCACATTTTTATGTTAGATAATTATTAGATTAGGGCAAATTGCTAGTAATCGAAGGTTCTCACATTCATGGTTCCTCATGAGATTGACACTTAGACTTAGAATCTATTTTAACTACACTATAACTTGATTAGGATCACTTGCCTATGCTCCACCAAGATTTTAGCATTGTTGCTTAGGAGTCAAAAGAGTAACCTAGTTTAGGATTTTAGCAAAACCTTAATTTCCCTAATCATTTTAACATTCTCAAGATAAATCCTCTCTACAGTTCTTTTGGTAAGTTTTCTATACTTAGCATGCTTCTAACTTATGGAGTGTTGTAGTTATTAACTAAGGAATTGCATTAAGGGATTAATTCAACCTTTGAACCAACAAGGTAAATCAATAGTACTGCTTGGAAGGCACCCCAAGTATGAATTATTTCAATTTTAGTTATTTCATTGTTATGTCAATAAGATAGTTCATATACCAAAATTTTTAAGTTATGTTTTAGATACTGAATTGGATGCTTTCAAGTAGTAGAGTAGTAAATGTCTTATATAAGCTATACCTACATTAACAACTAAGGCAACTAGCTTTTAGCATAGGATAGTTTACACAGTGGGGCTGTTAGGACTCCTTATATAGGAATTAGGCTACCGACAGCCAAGCTCGAGAACTAGACGGCCTAGTAAGGCATATTCTCCTACTCCAGCCGAATCTTGCTGAGGTAAAGTACTTCTTTTCCAAGTCACTCCTTATGCCGAGCCAAATGATTGCCCATCTCTCTATAGTATGGCGAGTTGTAGATTATTCACTCGTGTCCAAGCTAACCAATGACTTGATGTCTCCCTTACCAAGAAGTTGAGATAGAGAGACTCCAGACTAACTAAGCCACCCCTGCTTAGATAAGCAAGCTAACCATACTTTTTGTTCGCATCTTCCAACGGCATCACCAATATAGCATCGCTACGTATACAGAATCATGTGTAGAATCCATTACACCAATGACTATTTTCTCTTAATATTCATTTTTATCCTTTTGTATCTTGTACATTACTTCTTTAGGAAATTCCCTTTTTTTTTTCTTTTCCCTTTTAAGCATATTATCCTAAATTATCGAATATAAATACTCCTTGTACTTGTAGCTGTAATCATCAAAGATTGATTATCATTAATACACTTAAATATTTCCTTCCGTAAATACTGCTTGTTTACTTTCGGTATCACTCTTATCCTAGCGTTTGAGTAAGGTTAGGTAGTGAGTAACCTCAGTCAATCATATCATACATCATATTCAGTTATATCATGAGTCCTCAAAAGTTCTATTGGTGGGCCATATCCACTGGAGTTGTTCGTGGGTTTTTGCTTACTTTTCATTCACATTTGTCTTTTCACTCATTCCTCATCACTTCCTTTTTGGAGCTTTCGACAAACTTAGACCCATTCAGTGACCAGGCTTGTCTGTTCTTAGTTATGGTTTCCAACATCTTGGTATCAAATCGAAGGTCTTGTTTGAGTTTGCAATTTGTGTTTGAAGTTCTATTCATACTCTATTTTGCATATGTGAAACAAAGCAAGTTACTGTGTTCGTTTGATTGTTGTGTTTGTTAGCTGTTACCTTTTTTGGTTAGTGGAAGTGTTTGCTATATCACCTATTTAAAGAGTTTAAGCTTTAAATCTATGGAGAAAATTACTGACCCAAATATAAACATTAGTGCTGGAGATGACAATAGTGGAGTTGTCTACTATGGACAATAGTCTTAGGGAACCCTTAGGAGTACTAACGAAAGATTGGATGAGGTGGCTAACATCTTAGTACATCTGACTCAAGCTGTTCACGCATTGGCTTACCGATCAACTGAGGCCATGCAAAACATCTTACAAGTTGCTCAACCTTTTAGAGGTTAAACCTAGTTCGACTTGTTTAAGGTAAAGGAGTAAGGCGAAGGATAGACCTAAGGGAATTGGATGAACAAGATGAGGAAGAGTATTTTGAAGAAGAGCAAGCTAGAGTCCCTAGAGCATTTGACTATGTAAAGCGTCAGATTCCGAGCTTCAATGGATCTAAAAGTGCTAATGAATATTTGGAATGGGAAGAGAAAGTAGAGCATTTTTTTTACTATTATCATTATGAGGACTACCAGAAGGTGAGGAGCTGCCAAGTTCTTCAAATATGTTAACATGTGGTGGAAGAACTTCCAGGCTATGAAGAGATGAAAAGGCTACCGAGAGATTAATACTTAGCTGGAGTTGAAGAGAATACTCAGAAACAGTTTTGTATCAAAAATTTATCTGCAAGATACTTTTATTGAGCTTCAAGAGCTGAGATAAGGAGGTTGAACAGTCGACGAATATGTTTAGGAATTCCGAATGCTCATGATCCAATGTGAAGTGGAGGAACCTCTAGCACGAACAATCTCTAGATTCATTACAAGATTGAGAGGTGATATCCGAGACATTGTAGAACTCTAATGATTCATCACAATGGATGAAGCCATCTAAATAGCTTAATGAATGGAGAGACAAAGAAGAAGTCGACTACTTACGAGAATGCCAACTAGCCAACTTAGACAGGGAAGTCATTAAGTATAGTTAACTACTGAGCCGACCCAAAAGGTAAACATTCGAGCTGACCATAAAGGCCAACCTAACAGTGGCGTACCAACTTGAACTTATGAAAAGGGGCAAAGGTTTGGTAAGAAGATGAGTCAGATCAAGTGCTTCAAATACCAAGGGTTCAGACATATGGCCACTCAATGCTCGAACTAAAGAACTATGGTGATCGAAGGAGACGTTACAAAGTTAGAGGTAAAGAGTACTGACAAAGAACGTGAGGAGGAAGAGATTACTACCAAGAAAGAGGTTATTGAATAGGACGTGTATGCTAAGGACTTGGATTAATTGGTCCTAATCTCTAAATGAGCATGGAACCATCACAGGAGGAAGAGCAAAGGGAAAATTTGTTTCATATCACCTGTAAGGTAAATAACCGAGTGCGAGCATTAATTATGGATAGTGGAAGTTTCACCAATGTGGCATCAGCTAAAATTGTCACACAGTTAAAGTTGCCGACCATTACACATGCCGTATAAGTTACATTGGCTGAATGATAAGGGAGCACTATGTGTTGCCCGGTAAGTACTGCTACCGATCACGATTGGAAACTATTTCGATGAGATTCTCTACAATGTGTTGCTCATGTATGCCTTATACACATTACTTGGCTGACCATTGTTGTTTGATAGGAGAGTTATCTACGATGGATACAGGAAAACGTATGTATTTGAAAAGGATGGCCAGAAGATCACATTGAACCCGATGCCACCGAGTGAAGTTAACAAAATGCAGACTAAACTTGCATGCGAATCAAAGAAGGCTATAGTGATAAGTAAAGCTGAGCTCCAAGAGACCTTTAACACTGATATGCTGACCCTCATGTTGGTAAAGCTCCTAATGGAGATGATGGAGCGAGGTAAACTACCCCAAGAAATAGAAGAGTTGCTGGATGAATATGCTGACCTGTACCCAAAATGGTTACCCGAAGGGTTCCTCCAATTCGTAGCATAGAACACTACATTGACTTAATACCTGATACCATGTTACCAAATAAGCCTACCTATTGAATGAGTCTCAAACAAGCTTCTGAGCTTCAACATCAAGTCAATGAGTTATTAGAATGAGGATATGTTAAAAAAAGTCTTAGCCTTTGTGTTATGCCAGCACTTCTAGTACTAAAAAAGGATGAAACCTAGCAGATGTGTGTAAATAGCCAAGTTGTGAATAGGATCACAATCAAATACAAGTATCCCATTCCTAGATTGGAGGACATGTAGGATGAACTGAGTGGAGATAAGATCTTCAACAAGATTAATATGAAATCTGGCTACTATCAGATTTGCATGAGGCTAGGACATGAGTGGAAAACTACATTTAAAACTCGACATGGACTTTTTGAGTAGATGGTCATGCTAATTGGCTTGTTGAATGCCGCAAGTACTTTCATGAGGCTGATGAACCATGTGTTGAGACATCTAATAGGAAAGTGTGTTATAGTATACTTTGACGACATCTTTGTTTACAATGTTGACATGCCAAGTCACTATGAGCATCTCCAAGTCGTATTGGATATCCTTCGTACCAAGAGATTATTTGATAACTTGAATAAATGTTGCTTTTGCTAGGAGGAAGTGGTATTCTTAGGTTATGTAGTAAGTAAAGGAAGGTTACCAGTAGACGGCGAGAAGATTTGAGCAATCGTTAAGTAGCTGACTCCTACTACTTATGCCAACGTAAGAAGTTTCCATGGACTAGCTTTATTCAATAGATGATTCATCAGAAATTTCAGCACCTTTGCTACACCACTTACTGAGCTAATGAAGAGAAACACTGACTTCTGATGGGAAGAAAGGGAGGAGAGGAGCTTTATAGAGATAAAGGAGAGATTAAACTTCGTCTCGGTGTTAGTTCTACTTAACTTCGAGAAGATATTTGAGTTGGAATGCGATGCATCAGGCATTGGAATAGGTATTGTCCTAATGTAGGAAGGTTGACCAATTACCTTCTACAGTGAAAATATCAAAGGACCTTGGTTAAATTACTCTATGTATGGCAAAAGACTCTCAGTGCTGATCTGAGCACTGTAAGTATGGCAGTATGATTTACTACTAAGAGAATTTTTCATATATATTAATTATGAGTCACTATGGTACCTTCGAAATCAGACCAAGCTATCGAAGCAGTAGGCAAGATGGGTTAAATTCCTTGAAGGATTCAATTTTGTAATAAAATACAAACAAGGAAAGAGTAATGTAGTTGCAGATGCTCTCTTGAGAAGATATGCACTCCTGAGTGAACTGTAGACCTAATTATTTAGGTTTACAAGCATCAAAGAGCAGTACTCTAGGGATCCATACTTTAGACCTATATTTGCACAATGTGTCAATGGAAGAACAGTGCATGAGTATCCTATGGAAGATGGCTACTTGCACCGAGGTGGAAAACTATACGTACCGACTTATTCACTATAGGAACTACTGATCAGGGAAGCCTACAGTAGATGACTATCCAAACATTTTAGGGACAAAAGGATATACAAGTTGCTTAGTGGCCGATTCTTTTGGTCGAGAATGAGGCAGGATGTACACTGAATCATTAAAAGTTGTATTGTATGCAAAAAGACTAAGTGCTAAGCCGAGAAAGGAAAAGCAATACCATTGCCTGTTCTAACGAAGCCATGGATCAAATTAAGCATAGACTTTGTTCTTGGATTACTGCGAATTGCTTAAGGCAAAGATTCCGTAATGGTTGTTGTGGTTAGAAATAACAAGATGGCACACTTTGTGCCCTGCCCTACCATAAAACTAATAATGCTTCAGCTACTATTGCTCTTTTCTTATAGGAGATTGTGTAGTTACACGACATACTGAGGATTATAGTCTTCAATAGGGACCTAAAGTTCTTAAGCCATTTCTAGAAGACTACGTAGAATCGGTTAAGGACCAAACTACTATTCAACACTTCCTATCACCTTATACTTTGGGATCATTGATCCAAGCTATAGTGGGCAAGAACTTAGCTGATTGGGATGTCTATTTGCCAATAGTTGAATTCACTTACAACCAAACAGTGCATGACACCATTAAGTAAATCCCCTTCGAAGTGGTTTATTGTTTTAAGCTCGAGTTTCCCCTCGATTACACCCCTATACCTGTACCTACACAAGAGGACCCTAATGTAAGAGCTAGGGCACAATCCCTTTAGTGCATCTACGACAAAGTCACTTGGCACATCGACCAAGCTACTAAAAGAATGGAAGAGAAGGGCAAGGGTAGGATGGATAAACACTTCCAACAAGGAGACTTGGTATGGTTGCATCTTAGCAAGGAACAGTTCCTGACCAAGAAGAGAAACAAATTATCTACAAGAGTTAAAGGACCTTTTATAATCCTCCAAAAGATCGATGATAACGGCAACAAATTAGAGTTACCAGAAGACTATGGGGTTTCTAAAACCTTCAACATTACTAAACTTAGTCCATATCACCCCGATGGAGAGCTAATCGAAGACCATTTGGATTTTAACCTAAATCCAAATCAACCCAGAAGGAATGGTAGGAATTAGGCTACTAGGCCTTTAATCCACAGTTGAGCTCAAGGATTAGAGGGTTGGCAAGGCGTATTCTCTTAACCTAGCTAACTCCTACCGAGGTCAAATACTTCTTTGCCGAGTCACTCTTTATGTCAAGTCGAATGACTACCCATCTCTTTGTAGTACGCCGAGTTGTAAATTATTCACTCGTGCCTAAGTCGACCGATGACTCAGTGTCTCCCTTGCCAATAAGTTAAGATAAAGAGCGTTCAGACTGACTAAGACACCCTTGCTTGGACAAGCAAGTTAATTGTACTTTTTTTCTACATCTTCTAACAGCATCACCAATATAGCATTGCCATGTATACAGAATCATGTGTAGAATCTGTTACACCAATTATTTTTTTCTTGAATATCCATTTTTACCCTTTTGTATCTTGTACATTACTTCTTTAGAAAATTCCCTTTTTCTGTCTTTTCTCTTTTAAGCATGTTGTCCTAAATTATCGGGTATAAATATCAATTGTACTTATAGCTATAATCATTAGAGATTGATTATCATTAATACACTTAAATATTTTCTTCCTTGCATAAACACTACCCGTTTACTCTTAATATTACTCTTATCTTAACCCTCAAGTAAGGCTAGGTGGTGAGTAATCTCATCAAACCATCTTGTGCATCATATTGAGTTGTGTTGTGAGTTCTTAGAAGTTCCAAAGATACGTTATATCTATTGGAGCTATTTATAGGTTTTTGCTTACTTTTTATTCGCATTTGTCTTTTTGTGCATTCCTCATCACTTCCTTTTTCGACCTTTCAACAAACTAGGACTTATTCAGTGACCGGCCTTGTCTGTTCTTGGTCATGATTCGTAACACCTTAGATAAGGGCATGACATGGAATATTAGTTATTAAAGTTATCATTCAATTTAATTGTTATTTATCTTATTTTTATGCTTCAAATTGTGCTAATTTTGAATTTTTCAAAGAAATTATGGAAAACAAGTTGAAGGGAATCAAAACAATTCAATTTTGAGGATTAGAGGAAGAACATGGCTAAAGTCTACTCCTATGGACTTGGGTCTTATTCTTCTCGTAATTTAGTTCAAGAGATCTATAGTTAGGACCATGCCCATAGTCTTATTAGGTTTGCAATATTAAGGTAAAGGTAAAGACCATGGCTACACTTTATAGCCGTAATCCTTGACCATAGTCTTTTATGAATTTGAAAACCACTATTGAAAGCCTTCTTAACTCATTTTAGACTTACTTTCTCTCTCAAAAACACATTTTCCTCTCAATTTTCTCTCTATGCTCGCATAATAAACTCACAAAAGTTTAAGATCCAACATTGCACACATTGAATCTAATGTATGTACATCATTGCTATCCATTCATTTTCATAGATTTGTTATGATTGTACATGAAAATTAGACTTTTAGTTAGGATTTCATGAAGAACAATGTGACTTACATGTGAAAAAGTCTTAGTTTTAATAGTGATTTAGGACATATAATGTGATAAAACTGTTGTTTACTCATTATCCACTAGAAATTGCTTTAAAAACACATGCTTATCAAGGATTGAATGTGAGAATCTGTTTTCCTTATTAAAGGAAAGTAAAAGAAAGGGAAGGAAAGTGAGGTAAAGTGACAAAATTCTTGATATGAGCATGTGATGTAGACAATTCATGTAGAAATTTACATACTTATTATGATCGAATTTTTATACAATTAGAAAAATTCATGAACTGATGAATTCATTAATATTGATTGAAATTGTTGATATGAATTTTATTTCAATATAATCTAAAAATCCATGACAAGTAATATGGAATTTGTATTACAATTGCATATGTAAATAGATTGTGAACCGTGACCAAGAACAAATAAAGCTGATTGCTAAATAGTTCCAAGCTTGCTGAAAGCTCGAAAAAGGAAGTGACAGGGAATGTACGTAAAGATAAATGCAAATGAAAAGTAAGCAAAACCCACAAACAACTCTAATGGGTATGATGCACTAATGAAACTTTCGAGGACTCATGACATAACTTAATATGACATATGAGATGGTCTAATGAAGTTACTTGCTACCTAGCTTTGCTTAAGGGTTAGCATAAGAGTGGTGCCAAGAGTAAACAGGCAATGTTTTATGTAAGGAAGGAAATATTTAAGTGTATTAACCATAATCAATCTCTGATGATTATAGTTACAAGTATAAGGGGTATTTATACTCGATAATTTAGGGTAACATGCTTAAAAGGGAAAAGACAAAAAAGGCAATTTCTTAAAGAAGTAATGTATAAGATACAAAAGGGTAAAAATAAATATTCAAGGAAAATAATCATCGGTGTAACGGATTTTACACATAATTCTATACACGTAGTGATGCTGTATTAGTGATACCGTTAGAAGATGTGTATAAAAAGTATGGTTAGCTAACTTATCCGAGCAGGGATGGCTTAGTCAATCTGGAGTCTCTCTATCTCAACTTATCGGTAAGGGAGATGCCGAATCATTGGTAGGATTAGGTGTGAGTGAATAATCTACAACTCAACGTACTACAGAGAGAAAGACAGTCATTTAGCTCGGCATAAAGAGTAACTTAGCAAAGAAGTACTCAACCTCGGCAGGAGCCGGCTAGAGTAAGAGAATATGCCTTACCAGGCCCTTTAATCCTTAGGCTCGGTTATGGGTCAAAGGTTTAGTAACCTAATTCCTATTATTCCCTTTAAGTTGATTTGAATTTAGGATCAAATCCAAATGGTCTTCAATTAACTCTCCATCGAGGTGATATGGACTAAGGTCAACAATGTTGAAGGTGTCAAAAACCCCCCATAGTCCTCATATAGCTCCAATTTGTAGGCATTATCATTGATCTTTTAGAGGATTATGAAAGGTCTTTCAACTCTTGCAGATAATTTATTCCTCTTCTTACTCGAAAACCATTCCTTGTTAAGGTGCAACCATACTAAATCTCCTTGCTGGAAGTGTTTATCAGTCCTACTCTTGGCATTCTCTTGCATTCTTCTAGCACCTTAGTAGATGTATCGAGTGACTTTATTGTAGATGTGCTAAAGCGATTGTACCTTAGCTCTTATGCTAAGGTCCTCTTATGCGAGCACAAATATAGGGGTATGATTGAGGGGAAACTAGGGATTAAAATCATAGACCACTTTAAAGAGGGTTTGCGTAGTGGTGTCATGTACTGTTCGTGAAATACTCTAGGATTTCAAGCTAGTTCAATAACCTTAGGATTCAAGCCCCTATATTTAGGGTATCAGACTAAGTTATCTATTTTATTTCAAACTTCATAGTAAAGTTAAAAAAGTTAGACAAAATAATTTAGGTAAGGTTAATTTCTCAAAATAAGCTATATAAAAATACTAATTTAAGACAATGTCAATTTATTGCTATAGTCAATGAATATCGAAAACATAAAATTCAAGCATTTAGATATAACAAGATATTAGAAATAAGTTAATTAACTTTTAAAAATAATAAATGAAGTTGAATTATACATAATATACATGTATTACATGTGATATACGTTATATGTATTAAATATATACATATAATAATAATAATAATAAATTATTAAAACTAGGTAAAATAATGAAAAATTAATAAAAAAATTGGATGGATGAGTCATCAAATGATGTATTAAGCTAGTATTAATTGGAAATGATAAGTTAACACTTAGTTAATGAGGGGATGACACATGGTGCTTAAGAAAACATGAAATTGATTTGTGTAATTTCACTTTTTACATGCAAACAATCCTATAACCTATAAATAGGGCTTCAAACATCATTTACAATAGTTTTAGAACCTGAAAACACAAGAATATAATTTTAGAAATTTAAAAAAAAAGAATTAGAAAAAAATAAAATAAAAATAGACCAAGAAATAGGGTTAAAATGGGTTTAGAGCGGTTTATGTACCAAATTATGACTTTATACACCTAATATAATTTTGTATATGATATACTTAATATATATAATTAATTGTGATAACAAGAGTTTTTAAGATTAAGCTTGTTTACTATTTTTTTTATAATTATTTTGAATAAAATTGTTAATTTTACCGAATTGTTGAAATAATTAGTTTTTGATGAAATTAATGAATGAGCCGACTTATGGATGTTTATAATGATATTTGGAATATTTAATTTTATCTCATACATAAATTTATTTATTTTCCATTATTTCGAGCTAAAATCGCTATTTTTGTAAAAATAGATAATAGGTAATTTAATGTAATTCATGGTCAATAATTAAACTAATTTTTTTTGTGAGTCTATAGGGTTTTTCGTGAAATTAATTAAGCTCGTATACTATTTATTATGTATTTTCTTAATATAAGCTTATATATTGGCTTAATATATAATATAGTGATTAGTATTAGTAAATTACTTGTCAAATTCACGCAAAATGAACACATTGGGGTATATTAGGGATTACTGGATAAGTTTGGAAAGTGTGATTTTTAAGGTTTTTAGTTTAGTACTAAAGTTTATTCGCATCAATTATGAAGTTAGAGTAGCGTACAGTCAAGTCATCATTAGAAAAGAGTATTTTTGGACTTTTGATAATACTAATAAACTTGATTCATAAGATATCTTAATAGTTTTTGAAATAACAATCGTAACATCATAAAGTTCACCGAAATTGAATATGAAATAAGTAAGATACGTTCAAACAAAGTTTAAAAACATGGAAATGAAAGCTTATAACATTTCAGGTTAAACCCATACTTGATTTGAAGACTGTGTTATATTTTCATAAGTGTAATATGTAAGGAAGGACCACGTCATGAAGTATTAGATATTGCGCTATTACTGAGTCTAAATAGGTAGATCTAACCCATGCTTAGAGTAGATACATTGCTACTCATAATACTACGTATTATTTAATGCTGTATTGATTGAATATGGGTATATCTTGCGTGAATTGATATGCTACGATGGTGAATACTGGTATGGTGAATATGAATGATAGTAACTATACCTTAGTTAAATTGTTATGTTGCTATGTTGGGTGATGAATTGTGTTTACGAATGATTGTGCTGATTAGAGAAGTTGAGTGATTGCTAACTTAATCTTCTAAGTGTTCACCTAAATGAACCCTAAGTAAGATACTAAAATTCCGCTATGGAGAGTTCCATAACTAGAATCAAATAACTAAGTTGAATAAAACTTAAAGATTGATTTTGCTAATTGATATTCTAGAATTTCACTATGGAGAGTTCCATAACTAGAATCAAATAACTAGGTTGAATAAAACTTAAAGATTGATTGTGATAATTAATATTCTTGAGTTACTATTGTATATCATGGCATGGACGGCATGGTACGGCACGACACAAAAAGGGACCTATGGGTCAAAACTTTTAGAATGAGGCTTTTAAGTGCTCATGGAAAGAACATGGCTTTATGAATATAGTTTTTAGAAGTATATAGATTACAATGCCCAAACATTGTGACTATTTTGATAGTCAAATTTGGTAGACTATAGTGTATGGTCTAATTTGGCAATGTTGCCACTTTGATTTGGTGAACTACAGTATGTAATCTAATTTTGTAAAGCAAAGTTGGGAGTCTTACTCCCAAGCAGCTCCTTATTGCTCATAGGTTCTTGAACATTGTATCTAGATGCTCAGTTATGTCAACTAATCAGAAGAAGATTGGAGGGCACAGTATATCGGTATCGATGCATGCTACATATATGAGCATAGCATGCTACATTGCTAATAGTAAATGCCCGATTAGGCGAATGCATATGTGAAGATGAACCTATAGGTTATGATTGAAATGGTTCAAGTGTGATATGCAACATTGTCTATCATATTATCTATATTATGTTGTTTGTTATCCACTCTCACTCAGCTTCAATAGTTAAGGAGATAAAACATTTTATCATCAGGTAAACTTCATCGTGAAGGGCCCAACACTAAGGGGGGATATATATACTGAGAGCATGAGTCAGAGTCAGCGACGTTTGTATGGAACCTGTACTAATTCAAGAGTCCTATTATTGTGAAGATGACAAAGGAAAAAGATGGTTCATGTTTTGATGCAAATATTGTGTTGTACACATAAGTTGTAATAAAATATCCAGTTGAACTTCGATGTAGTAATCCCTTTAGCATGTAAACAATGTTATCTTTTAATTAATGAGTAAGTTGAGTTAAGTGTTCAATAGGTATTCTTGTGTGATGGTACATCCTGTGCTAAGTTGAGATCTGACGTCCTTTCCTTTAGGTGGTATCAAAGTATTAATAAGGGACTACAGCCTTTAGGTACGTGTGAGATGTGTAGGGTAGTTAGGTAACGAAGAGCCATAGTTTAGCAAAACAACTATCATAGTTATCCATAGAATTTTCTATGATGGTTATTTAGAAAGATGATTTGTAAGGAATGTAAAATGTCACCAATAAGCTATGTATTTGAGGAGCAAAGGGAGGATCAATCATAACCGCCTCAATCTAACCTCAAATAACCACAACTTATGGAGGAATTGGCACAACAATTTATTATTACATTGGCAAGAGTTGGTAGAGATGGAGATAAGTTAGCTCAGGTATAGCAATTAGTGAAACCATTTGATGAAAAGAACACTGATCCTTTGATGGTAGAAGAATGGATTAACTTATTGGAGAAATTTTTTGAAATTCATAAGGTTGAGGAATATAAGAAAGTTGAGATAGCTACTATTTTGTTAAATGGAGGTGTAAGTAATTGGTGGGAGGAAAAGAGATGAAATTTACCATAATCGATCGGTTGAGCTATATTTAAAGATACATTTATAGAACAATATTTTCTAAAGGTTATAAGAGAACAAAAGTGTGAAGAATACTATAAGCTAAGACAACAGGGTAGGACAATTGAAGAACATGAGAGGGATTTCAATAAATTATTGAAGTTTACTCTGAAGCTATGTAGAATAATGAGATTTCTAAGGTTAAACGATTCAAGGGACAGCTTGATCTTTATTACCAAGTAAAGTTAAAGAGGAATAGGGTAAAAAGATATATTGATGTTGTTAATGAAACTTGTTTGATTGAACAAGTTTGTAATCTTCGATAAGCTATAGATGAGATTAAGAATACGAAGAGGAAGTTAGATGTTGGTTCTATTCTAGTAGTAAAAGTAATATAGCTAAAGGAGAGAAGTTCATTCGATTAGCAAAAGGAAAAAGAATGCCTTCATAAAAAATACAACCTTATTGGAAGTGTAACGGTAAGCATCGAGCTGGGGAATGCCTAAAATTGAGAGAAAAGTATTATAGATGTGGTGAAACTGAACATCTAGCCAAGCAATGTTGTAACATTAATTGAAGAGGTATATATTGTTATTGATGCCATCAACGAGGGCATACTGTTCGACATTGTGTAGGACAATAGCAGGAGAGATCAATTTAGCAGCAAACGACCTAGAAGATTATTTGAGTAGACTAAACGACCTAGAAGTGAAGGACCTAAGCCCAAGGAACATGGTAGAATGCACGCTTATGCTGTTCAGCAAAACGAAGCTAGAGATCACTAGATGGTGGCAAGTATGACCTTTAAACTTGATAATTTAGATTATTTGAGTACGTAGTAGCTAACAGTTGATAAATAAGAAATGGTTAAAAGTAGTAATATAGTTATCATAAAATGTTTTAGGACTGGAATGAGTAGGAGATGGTTATGCCTATACATATACTCTGTTTAATATTAGGGAAATTCTCATGTATATATTAAAAGAGTACGTTGATAGAAACAAACTATTTGTAGAAACTTTAGAGTTAATAGTTACAACCCCTATAAAAGGAAAACAAATGGTACAATACAAAGTAAAGGGTGAGGAGTAATACTAAAGTTAAGCATGGAGCAAATGTTGATTATGAGGGAAAGATAGTAGGATTTAACTGGCCTCATGAGAAGGGAATCATAGAAGATTTATAAAAACTTAAATGTTGAGAGAAATTATGGAAAGAAAAAAAACTGGTAAGAAGGAATAATGCAAATTCTGAAGATAATATGTATGTTGCAGCGAAGCAAGCAAAAGTTGTTATTAGAATGAATGGAATGGTAAGAAATATCGAAGGTCGATGATCATGAGTAAGCTTTGAGAATAAATCAAAATTCTAATTGAAGTATAATTAGAGACTAATTTAGGGATTGATCTTATATTAAATGAAATTGTGATTCTTAAGACATTAGCTAATGATGAGATTAAGGAGTCAAAAGATGATAAAGTATGTAAAGTTACTAGGATATATAACTACAAAACTTTGAGATATATACCTTTTGTATACCCTTGGCACATGTGACAAGCAAGAATATCCAACTGAACTTCGATATAGCAACCCCTTTATCATGTAAACAATATTATCTTTTGATTAATAAGCAAGTTAAATGTTCAATACGTATTCCTGTGTGATGTTACATTCTATGCTAAGCTGAGATGTGATAGTTTGATTATAAGCTAATTCAACCACCAGCTGATAGGCATCCCAATTAGCCAAGTTATTGCCTATTGCAACTGGGAGCAGTGATCCCAAAGTACAATTAACCACCTCTATTTGGCCGTCAGTTTGGGGGTCATAAGAAATACTGAATAGTAGTTTGGTCCCCAACCGATGCCACAAGGTCTTCTAAAAATGGCTCAAGAACTTCAAGTCCCTGTTGGAGACTACACTTCTCGGCACGCCATGTAACTACATAATCTCCTATAAGAAAAGAGTAGCAATAGTAGAAGCATCATTAGTTTTAGAGAAGGGCACAAAGTATGCCATCTTGTTGGACCTATCCACAACAACCATTACGAAATCTTTGCATTAAGCAATTTACGATAGTCTGAAAACAAAGTCTATGCTCAATTCAGTCCATGGCTTCGTTGTAACAACTAGTGGCATTGCTTTTTCTTTCTCGGCTCGACACTTAGCCCTTTTGCACATGGCATAGCTTTCAACAACTCGATACACATCCCGCCTCATTCTTGGCCAAAAGAATCAACTACTCAACAACTTATACGTCCTTTTCTCCCTGAAATGTCTAGATAGTCCTCTACTGTGGGCTTCTATGATCAGTAATTCCCATAGTGAACAAGTTAGTACATATAGTTTTCTACCTTGGAACAAGTAGCCATCTTCTACGCGATACTTACCTACTGTTCTTCCATTGACACATTATGTAAATATGGGTCCAAAGTATAGATCCTTGGAGTACTACTTTTTGATGCTTGCAAACCTAAATAATCGAGTCTGTAGTTCACTCAGGAATATATGTCTTCTCAAGAGAGCACCTAGAACTATATTGCTCTTTCCTTGTTTATATTTTATTACAAAATTGAATCCTTCAAGGAATTCAACCCATCTCGCATCCCACTTCAATAACTTGGTCTAACTTCAGAGGTACCTTAGTGACTCATGGTTAGTATATATAACAAATTCTCTTGGCAGTAAATAGTACTATTATAATTGCAGTGCTCAGATTAGCGCCAAGAGTTCTTTATTATACACATAGTAATTTAATTGAGGTCTTTTAAGATTCTTACTATAGAAGGCAATTGGTTGACCTTCTTGCATTAAGACAACGCCTATTCCAATGCCTGACACATCACATTTTAGCTCAAATGTCTTCTTGAAGCTAGGTAGAACTAACATCGGGGTGGAGGTCAATCTCTCCTTTAACTGGGCAGAGCTCTTCTCTTTCCTTTCTTCCTATCGGAAGCTAGTGTTTTTCTTCGTTAGCTTAATAAGTACTGTGGTGAGAGTATTGAAATTCCTAATGAATCTTCTATAAAATGAAGCTAGTCTATGGAAACTTCTTACGTCGGCACAAATAATACGAGTCAGCCACTGGATAATTCCTTAGATCTTCTCTTTGTCCACTTGTAAGCCTCCTACACTTACTACATAGCCTAAGAGTACCACTTCCTCCTAGCAAAAGAAAGATTTCTTCAAGTTGCCGAATAATCTCTTAGCATGGAGGATATCCAATATGGCTCAAAGATGCTTACAATGACTCAACTTGTCAGCACTATAGACTAAGATGTTGTCAACATACACCACAACAGATTTTCCTATTAGATATCTCAACACATGGTTCATTAGCCTCATGAAAGTGCTTGGGGCATTTGACAAGCCAAATGGCATGACCATCCACTCATAAAGTCCATGTCAAGTTTTAAACACAGTTTTTCACTCATCTCTTGACCTCATGCAAATATAACGGAAGCTAGATTTCAGATCAAACTTGTTGAAGATCTTGGCTCCAATCAAGGAATGGGATACTTGTATTTGATGGTAATCTTGTTTACAACTCAACTATCTACACACATCCGTCAAGTTCTATCCTTTTTCTACATTAGAAGTGCTGACATAGTGCAAGGGTTAGGAATTTCTTTAACATATCCTCTTTCCATTAACTCATTGACTTGACGATGAAGCTCAGAAGCTTATTCAAGACTCATTCAATAGGCAGGCTTATTCAATAGCGTCACGCTAAGTATTAAGTCAATGCAGTGTTATATACCATAAATTGGGGGTAACCCCCTCAGGTAACTATACTAGTAATAAGTCGGTATATTCGTCCAGCAAGTCTTTTATTTCTTGGGGTAGTTCACCCCGCTCCTTCATCTCTAATAGGCACCTGACTAACATGAGGGTTGGCATATTAGCTTTAAGGTTCTCTTTGAGCTGACTCTACTCATCACCAAAGCCCTCTTCAATCCATAAGCAAGTTTGGTCAACTAGTTAGCATTCTAGCAAGTAGTTGACTTCTTCTTTGTCTCTCCATTCGTTGAGCTATTCGGATGGCCTCATCCATTGTGGTGAATCGTTAAAGTTCTACAACATCCCAAATATTACCTCTCAATTGTGTGATGAATCTAAAGATTGTTCTTATTGGGGGTTTCCCCACTTCACATCGGATCATGAGCATTTAGAATTCTTGAACATATTCGTCAATTGTTCAACCTCCTTATCTCAACTCTTGAAGCTGAGTAAAAGTATCTTGTAGATAATTTTTCAGCACAAACTTGTTTCTGAGTATTCTCTTCATCTCAAGCCAACTGTTAATCTTTCGGTAGCTTTTTCGCCTCCTCATAACCTAGAAGTTCTTCCACCACATAGCGACATATCCAGAGAACTTGATAGCTCCTCACTTTCTTATAGTTTTCATACTGATAATAGTAAAAAACACACTCTACTTTCTCTTCCCATTCCAAATATTCATCAATAGTCCTAGATCCATTGAAGCTCAGAATCTAAAGCATTACATGGTCAAATGCTCTAGGTACTCTATCTCGTTCTTCTTTAAAATACTCTTCCTTGTTCTCTTCATCCAATTCCCTTAGGTCTATCCTTCACCTTACTCGTCTACCTACCCCTCCACCTCGAACTGGTCGAGCTGGGTTCTAACCTTTGATAGGTTGAGCAACTTGAGGGGTGTTTTATATGGCCTTAGTCGGTCGACAAGCTAATACATGAACAGCTCAAGTCAAATCTATTAAGATGTTAGCCACCTCATCCACTCTTTCGTTAATGCTCCTAGGGGTTCCTTAAGACTTTCATCCATGGTGGACGAATCCACTATTGTCATCTTTAGCTCTAATCTTTACACTTAGATCAGTCATTTTCTCTACAGATTCAAAGCTCAAACCCTTCAAATAAGTGATATAGCAAACACTTCTACTAACTAGAAAAGGTAACAACTAACAAACACAACAATTAAACGAACACAGTAACTTACTCTGTTTCATATACACAAAACAAAGTATGAATAAAACTTCAAACACAAACCACAACTCAAACAAAACTTTCGCTCTGACACTAAGATGTTGTGAACTGTGACTAAAAGCAAATAAGGCCAGTCGTTGAATGGATCCAAGCTTACCAAAAGCTTAAAAAAAGAAGTGATGGAGAATGCATGAAAAGAAAAATGTGAATGAAAGGTAAGCAAAAACCCACAAATAGCTCTAAAGGATATGATGCACCAATGGAACTTCGAAGGACTCATGACACAACTTAATATGATGTACAAGATGGTCCAATAAGGTTACCTGCCACCTAGCCTTACTCAAGGGTTAGGATAAGAGTGATGTTGAGAGTAAACAAGCAATGTTGAGAGTAAACAAGGAAATATTCAAGTGTATTAATAATAATCAATCTCTAATGATTATAGCTACAAGTACAAAGGGTATTTAAATCTAATAATTTAAGGTAACATGCTTAAAAAGGAAAAGACAAAAAAGGACATTTCCTAAAGTTGTAATATACAAGATACAAAAGAGTAAAAATGAATATTTAAGGAAAACAATCATTAGTGTAATTAATTCTGCACATGATTATGTATACGTGGTGATGCTATATTGGTGTTGTCATTAGAAGATGCTAACAAAAAGTACAGTCAACTTGCTTATCCGAATAGAGGTGACTTAGTTGGTTCGAAGTCTTTCTATCTCAACTTCTTGACATAGGAGATGCCGAGTCATTGGTCGGCTCAAACATGAGTGAATAATCTCCAACTCAGCATGCTATTAAGAGATGAGAAGTAATTTGCCTTGGCATGAAGAGTGACTTGACAAAGAAGTAAACGGCTTTGGCTGGAGTAGAAGAATATGCCTTGCTAAGCCCTCCAGTCCTTAGGTTCAGTTATGGGGCAAAGGCTTAGTAGCCTAAGTCCTATCACAAAAAGTTTAAAAGAATTGTATTTTGAATGCTAATATTTATGTTAATAGAGATTAGGAAATTATAGGATTGATTCAAACTTGACTTAGCATTTTATTAACCTATAATTTCATTAACCCATGGTTTTACAAATTAGCATTTTATTATTCAATCTTTTTCTAATTTAAAATTTCCTATGTTGCTTACTTGGATAAATTGACAATAAAGCGAGAATGATTATTTTTTACTTGTTTAGATTCTTGAATTAGCCATTTCTAATGTAAATTGAATGTGATCCTTTTCATTAAAGTTGAAATCCTATATTTTTTGCTTCAAATCTTGCTGAGGGTTAAATATGCTGCACCTAAGAATTTAGGTGCCATCCCTATGCATCCCCTTCTAACATTTCGTGAATCATGGTAAAGGAAACATATGTCCAATTATTGGAAAAGGAATTTTCCTAGATGTCTTATATGAGTTGGAATTTACTTATCTAGGCTAGTTATGATGCCAGAGTGTAGCAATTGATTGAGTGTAGAAGTTAGGACCAACTATAACAATTAATAAGTCAGTATACAAGGAATTAACACGGAGATGTTAAGCACTATGAGGTTAGCTTTTGGTAACATTGAGAATGGTAAGCTAAATACCTTATACTTTAGGTGTAATGGTCATGAAGTAACCATGTCATTTGATGATATACCCATTCGCATGGGTATATATCCTCAAGACTATGATGATTTGAGAGTGTATGAAGCTACATTATAAATTACCTCAAAGAATGTATGAACCTTTTATTTGGATGGATTTGACTAGTAGAGAAGAAATAGCTTATGACTTAAGGAGGTCCAAGGCTTCCAAGTTGAGAGATCCTACTCTCAAATTGGTTCATTATATTTTAGCTAAGGGCTTCATAGGGAGAAAGAATAGCAAAGGGGGGTAGTAAATGAAAGGGATATCATGTGTCTGCATAGCATTGCTAACCGACAACCCATAAATTTGGGAGTAAAGATGGCTTATTTCCTTAAGACCTAAGCTATTGATCGTTGTTCTGGTTTCATTTTTGGTAGTCCCTTCATCATAAGGTAGCAAGACATACTCCCCATTTTTAGAACCTTCATTGCATGCAAGCATTAGATCCTCCTATTACCTTTAATTATGAATATATCGAGGCCATGAGCTCCTTCTAGCACTTGGGGGTCCACTTCTAAAGCCGGTTGGTAAGTTCACATCCTCATCATCCTAACAATGATTCAATTCATTGCCTTCTTCAGAATTTGGCACACTTATGAGTATGATAAGGAATATGCTAAAGAAGCAACAGATCTTAACTCATAAGATTGATTACACTAGGGTCGAATAGGAAGCTATTTTTATCCACCTAGAAGTCCAGCCACCACCATCACCACTGATGCCAACCCTAGACTTAAATGAAGAGTCAATACAAAATGAGATTGAAGAGGAGGATGGGGATGAGGAAGAGGATGAAGAGTGATCTTTTTGCAACTTTTACTTTGTTTCAAAGACTTTTTTGATTTCTCTTATTTTTGGATGACTATACTCATAACTTATTTTCTATTGCTCTTTTTAGATAATTGTTTTTACTTTTGACATTTTTTATATTCTGCAGGATACTAACACTTTAGTACTTGAATAAGTAGTATCTTTTATTTATTTTATTTTGTTTAATTTAACTTCTTCTTCTTCTTTTTTTAGTTAGTTCATTTTGTAGATGCAAAGAAAAGCATGAGCTTTATTGGATCAATGGAATTCAGAATTTGGACTTTAGTTTTTCTCAAGGATCAATGAAAAAACCCAGAAGTCCCAATTTTTTTTTCTCTATTTCTTACATTTTATCCCACTTTTAATTTTTTATTTGCTTTATTATTATGAACATTGAGGACAACATGCAATTTAAGTGTGAAGGGAAAGAATAGGTTATGTATCTTAGTACTTTAGAGATATACCTAAGCTTTTGAAATTTTTCTTAAATAGAAATTTTTAGAAATCTATACCTCCTATATATTAAGCAAGCAAAGTTTTTTTTTTTTTTTTAAATTTGTCTAAATCCTTTATGAATGTACAAAACTTGACTGAATTTGAGTAATTAAATTGTTATGATTTAGAGTTCCATATTGCTTAAGCTTAGACTCGAAATTATGATAGATATAGATAGGGTAAGGACTAGTTATTTTAACTTTTTTGCATAATTTTAGAAGATAGTTCTCTATACCTCTTTCTCAAAAATTTTTGGATTAGATAAACAAAGGAGATTTGCTCTTTGAAAGCCATTTGGAAAATCAAAATAGTTGGAGGCATAACTGAATTGATAAAAATAATTGCTAAAGATTGGTAAGGATCGATCTTGATTCATTAGAAGAGAAAGATTCTTTCCCATTGCCAATTGCAAAAAGATATTGGATTAAAGTTGCTAAGGATTGGCCTCAGTCCCTTAGAAAAACAAGGTGCTTTCCTGCTAATAACTGCTAAAGTAATTAAAAGGGCTAAATTAGCATGGATTTGCTTTGGTTACTCAATAGAGTGAGGTTCTTTCCCTAATGCCAATCAAGTTAAAAAAGGAATTTAGTTGAACTTAAAGAGACTTCTAATGAAAACTAAAAGAAGTAGAGAAACAATTAGATGATGCATTGGTGTAATATGCATCCAGTTTAAGTTTTTAAAATAAAAATTGTTAAGGGAAGACATCCTTCTTCTTGAGTTAAGGTGAGAAAAACTCTATAACTTTTTCTTAGTCAGTCCATGATTGTTTTAATCTTTAGTTTAGTTTTTCTTTAAGCGATATGGCTTACTCTAAATTATTTGGATTAATTATTGAAATTTTGTAGGTTTTTAAATATTATTATCTAAGTGTTCTAAAGGCATTATGAAGTTGAAAAAAGAGGGCGATTAAGAAAGAATTTTAGCTAAGTTACTTAAAATTGAGGGTGTACTTTTCTAAGGACTATTTTTAATTACCATGTCTTTAAGATATTTTTGTTTTTTTTTTATTGTTTTACTTGAGGACAAGCAAAAGTTTAAGTTTAAGGATATTTGATGACATGAAATTAGCAGACATATTCTATACTAGTTTTGAATTATTTTGGTTAATAATCTAATTAATTTTTTAGTATTTTGAGCTTAAATTTATTAAATTTTCATTTTCAAGGACTTTAAGAGTATTTTATGAACTTCCAAGGATTTTTATCGAGTTTTGGACTACTTTGAAGAAAGATTAAGGATTGAAGCAGAAGAATTTCAAGTAAGAAACAAAGTCTAGAAAAGAATAAGGTTGAAGACCATGATCATAGTTCATGCCCATATTCCTCTCATCAATCAATTTCCAACGAATTTTAAAGATTTTAGGCAAAGTATAAGAACACGCCTATACTTAACGGCTATTTACCTTGCCCATGGATTTACAATGATTTATGAATCTTCTATTTTTGTTAGGTTTTCTTTATACATGTAGGTCAAACTCTTATAAATAAATATTTAAGCTTAGGTTTATAGGGAGAGCCCCCTTAAAGAAGAATGTAGGCTAGAATTATATTGAGGGTCTCTCATATTCCTTCTTCTTTTCGTATCATCATGTTCTTATTTTGAATTGTTCTTAGCACATCATTACTAAACTCTAGTTCTTATTACAACAATTTATTTTTTTCTTTATTCAATCTATGATATTATTCTTTGAAGATCTAATTACGCCATTTATATTGTTGTCAAATTAATATTTACTCGGGATACTAGTTTGACATCTAAGCTTGCTATTTGAAATGTGAGTCCTTTAGTGAATAGACCCATGTAATTAGAAGGAGTTAAGTATGCTAATAGATTAAGTACCGATTTTTCTAAATTAGGGTAACTTAGAATGACCGACCTAATAGTAGTATTTAAGTTCTTTAGGCAATTTTGCAACACTCTATTCACAAGTGATTCAAATAGAAAAGATTTCAGGATTGGGAATTGTCTAGAAACCTAAGTTTGATCAATTTAGATTAGGTATCTTTATGCTTGAAAAAATAATTGAGATTGAAAAGTTACATAAAACTTGGCAGTAAATAACAACAATTAACTAAGGATCATGTGATCTTTAATTTAACTAAATTATGCTTATACATTTTCGATTAAAGTTGGGAAAAAGAAAAGAAAATCATAATCAATTGGGTGGATTGATTACGATTTGGTAATTAATCTTCGATTTCAATTTAATACAAACTAAATGAATCCGAATCTAGGGGCTAACCTATTAAATCCTAACGAGTACTACTATCTATTTACCGAAATTAGGATTATTCTTCTAATTATCTTTTTATGCATTTTTAAGAAAAGAAAAAAAAATACCTAAGTTTCTACAAATTTTACCATCACCCCGAAAGTACTTATCTACGCACTAGCTGAGATTAGACAATCGTAGTTATTTTCGAAAAACTTTAATATGTTGATTTAATTTAATTTAATTTTGAAACCAACTGAGTTTACGTTTTAACTTATTCAATTTACTAAAAAAAAAAATCTAAAGGGCTCTAACTCTTGAATGATCTTATAAAAAGAATTATCTAAAAGTCCTACAATCCTTTTATGAAAAAAATCTCCTTTAGTTAATTTTTTATTTCTAAAAATTGATTTTCTATAAGAAGATTTCTGAAAAAACTAATCCTAAAAAAATTCCAAGCCAATATATATATATACATCCACAATTACTTTTACTATTAACAACTATTTATACATTAATAAGATCATATACTACTAAACTCCTAAAACTAACATATCCATATATACCTATACTAGGGAACTAATAATAAAACCATAATCAATAAGACAACTAAATCATAATAAATAAATAAATAAATAAAAAAACTAACTGAACCTGAGCTTGAAAATCTACTGTGTGATAATAGCAAGGACAGGCACATGTTGATCGGTGTTGTTCTGGTCGTCGGAGTTAGATTGATGTCAAAGTCCTCTATTCACGAACGTAACACATGTGTACAGCTGCTGTTGGCGTATTCTGTGGATAGCACATGTATTGGACTTGTTGGATGTTAGGAGTTGGTTATGTTACGATTGTTGATTGTGGATGGCTATCACAACGTATCGTTAGACAGTAGCGTGAGTTGTTGTAATGGAGTGTAATGCGATTCGTAGAGCGGAATTAGGCATGTGCAATTGAATCATGTGGTGAGGGTTGGAGCGGCAATCGTGGCTGATTACGTGACAGCGTGGATGTTAGGGGGTCTCCTGGATCCTATTCATTGTCGTCATTACTATTTCGTGCTTGTGTTCAGTCAACGGCGTGGACTTACTGTTGCTGTTGGAGTTGTGCAGTTATGTGCGATGTGTCGACAAATGTGATCCGTGTATATGTTGGAGCTCGATGCAGTGGTCGGTCTCATTGATCGGTCTGGGGACTGGCTGGATTTTGCTCGAAGATCGTCGGGGTTTGGCTTATTCATCAGGGGCCTAGGCTGTTCGTTTATGGATATGGGTTTTAAGCAAGAATAGTTAGGCAGTCAGGTTTAGTATGTGGCTATTCCTTGCGTGCAGAATTGGGATAGGTTAAAGTTAAAAACTAAAAAAAAAAAAAGCTTCTTTCTTTTTGGTGTGTATGTGTATTTATAAACTCGTATCAAATCGTATCCATTGTATCAAATTTAATAAAAATTCAACTAAATCCAAATTATTTATATTAATCCAAATCCAATTTAATAAAATCAAACTAAATTCAAATATTCTCTAATGATTCAAATCCGAACAAAAAAGATTTCATTAGATGTAATCTCGTATATTCAACTCACTTTTTGTAATAAATAAAAAAAATGAAAATAAAAGACACCTAAGTATCTAGTGAGATTTGAACCCAAGACTTCAAACCTTCCTAATATCAATACTCTAATATTTATCCATTAAGTCATTGGCCTATATTTTGATATTTAATACAATTAAACTATACTTAAACTATGTGACTCTAAAAAATAATTATTTAAATTAAGTTAAAACTAAAACTACTTATCCCTAAAATAATTTACTTTCTAAAAATTCTAAAAATCTTTATAATTTTTCCTTTTCTCATTTTTTAGTATTTTCATCATTTTTTAATTTTTATTAATTTTACTTTTTAATATTTTTTTATTATTTTTGAGTCAAGACCTCAACAATTAAAAAAAAACTCAAAAATTAGGACTACGGGGATAAAAATTAGGTGTCTACAGCTACTTCTCTTTGTGGTGAAGTTTGAATAAAACTTTGCCATAAAGACAAAAGAGATACCGTTTTCGCCTTGGGACGACTTTATCTTAACGGACACTAAGACGTTTGACAACAATTTGTTTGAAATGAAGAATAGCAAGGTTAGTACCCTTCTGGGCTAACAAGAATCCCTAAAAGAATAATGAGAACTCGAACATGCCCCCTATAAGTTGACTAACCAAGGTGGGCAAAGCACTCCTTAAGTTAGCTAAAGCCTTTGATAACTTTGATTTTAAACATATTTCATATGGTGATTTTATAGTATTTTCCTCACATTTTTCGTTTTCTTTAAAGAAATTGATACTTAATTGAGTAAAATTTTGATTTCAAGGTTTGAACGCGTTCTAGGATCGAAAAAGAAGAAAAGGAATCAAGTTTCACAATGAAGAAGTTATGAAGTTTTGAAGTTACACAGTTTGGGACATGCCATGTCCCCAGGCTGTGTCCATGCAAGGAAATTGGCCAGGGGTAGAAAGTTACACAACCTGGAGACATGGTCATGTCCCAGGTCGTATCTGATAAAGAAAACGAAAACCTTTTGATACACTATAAAAGGACAGATTAGGTTTTCACAAGACATAAGAGATATTAGAGAAGAGAAGAGACTTAAGGAGAAGGAGAAGGAGAAGAAAAAGACGAGAACAACACCAACTTTAAGATCGGAGAGATTTTTCATCAATCAAAGGGGTTTTTCATGTTTTATTTTATGTTTTTGATAGAACTCGTTTTTAGTCTCATTATGATAGCTTAGAATTCGTGTATTTAGGATTATGGAACCTAGGGTTTCTTGTGACTCTTAAGTTGATTTAGAATTTTCAATAAAGTTTCTATCTTTGCTTGATTCAATTATTTCGTTTAATTGTTAATTGATATTTCTAGAATATCAATATATAATATTATGCATATTGATTGAAAAATTGCATGTATAATTAGATCTTTACATAATTGGAGAGAATTACATGTATACTTAGAGATAAGATACATGTTTCTTCCGGAAAGTTAATTAATTATATGGGAATTCATTATACATTAATGCAATTGTAAGTTATATTACTAAGTAAAGAGATTCTGGTAAATAATTTAGGATTATGGTTAATATGCTTGAGAAAGGTATTAACTTTAATTGTGAATCCCTCCGGTCAAGAATAATAAAAATTAAATTGAATATATTTTAAGCGGTCACATGTTAAACACTAGGGGAAAATTCCTAAATACGTTATTACTTTCTTGAAGTCGTTCTTAGTTTTATCGCTTTCTAAATTGCTTAATCAAGTCCCATAATTAGTTTAGTTTGTTAATTTTAATATTTTTTTATTCATTCAACTCATCATAATTTTTCGGTTAGATAATAAAGCTAAGGTTAATATTAGTACTCGAAGTCTCTAAGGGATTGACTCGGACTTACATCCACTATGTTAAAACTAATAGGTGCACTTGCCTGATATCAGCCTTAAACTGGATAAAATGGGTAAGCACTCCTAAAGCTGGCTGAAACCCTAAAGATAAGAGAACTTGGTCATCCCCCAATGAGCTGACTAACCAAGACAAGTAAAGCACTTCTTAAGCTAGCTAAAGCCCTTAATTAGATGAAATAGGTAAGCTAAAACCCTAACAGGATGAGAGAACTTGGTCGTATCCTAATGAGCTGACTAATCAAGGCGGTCAAAGCGCCCTTTAGGCTAGCTAAGACCTAAAGACGAGGAAACTTGGTCATGCCTTAATGAGCCGACTAACCAAGGTAGTTAAAGCGCCTTTTGAGCTAGCTAAGAGCTAAAGACGAGGAAACTCGGTTGTGCCCTAATGAGTCGACTGTCTAAGGAAATCAAAGCACCATTTGAGCTAGGTAAGACCTAAAGATGAGGAAACTTGGTCGTATCCTAATGAGCCAACCAACCAACGTGACCAAAGCGCCCTTTACGCTGGCTAAGACCTAAAGACAAGGAAGCTTGGTCATGTCCTAATGAGTCGACTAACTAAGGCGGCCAAAGTGCCCTTTGAGGCTTTGAGATGGCTAAGACCTAAAGACGAGGAAACTTGGTCGTATCATAATGAGCCGACTAACTGAGGTAGCCAAAGCGCCCTTTGAGCTGGCTAAGACCTAAAGATAAGGAAACTTAGTCGTGTCATAATGAGCTAACTAACCGAGGTGGCCAAAGCGCCCTTTGAGCTAGCTAAAACCTAAAGACAAGAAAACTTGGTCGTATCTTAATGGGCCAACTAACCAAGGTGGTCAAAGTGCCCTTTGAGCTGGCTAAGACCTAAAGATAAAGAAACTTGGTAGTGCCCTAATAAGCTGACTACCTAAGTCGGTTAAAGCGCCTTTTGAGCTAACTAAGACCTAAAGATGAAGAAACTTGGTAGTGCCCTAATAAGTTGACTAACGAAGGCAATCAAGGCACCCTTTGAGTTGACTAAGACCTAAAGATGAAGAAACTTGGTAGTGCCTTAATGAGCTTACTAACCAAGGTGGTCAAAGTGCCCTATAATCTGGCTAAGACCTAAAGATGAAGAAAACTTGGTCATCCCCTAATGAGCAGACTAACCATGACAGTTAAAATGCCCTTTGAGTTGGCTAAAACCTAAAGATGAAGAAAACTTGGTAGTGCCATAATAAGCTGACTAACCAAGGTGATCAAAGCGCCCTTTGAACTGGCTAAGACCTAAAAATAAGGAAACTTGATTTGCGATAGCGCTTCCCAAGCTTGCTAAATCCCTTAAAGAAATTATAAGTTGGGCAATGTTCTGTGAATCGAGTGATTGGGAGCCTAAGAAACTTTGGATTGGGACTATGCTATACAAGGTGGTTAGCTCCCTAAGAGATTATGAATTAGGACTGTACTCTAAGAGCTAGCTATCCCAAGAGTTTTTAAGAATTAACTATTTTTAGAAATCAAGCTATCATCCTTATGGGGAAACCAAATGCAAATGCAATGTTTTATAAAGCTTAGAACCACTTACTTAGATCTAGCGATAGTTCTCAAATAGTCAAATGTTTTCTTGAGCAATCCAATTAGAACCAATGGTTTTTACCCTTTCCTCCTCCTCTTCTTGTTCTTGCTCTTCTTTTATCTCTTTTTCTTCTTAATTGAATTTTTCTTTTTTCCTTTCTCTCTTTTTGTTTTCTTTTTCTTTCTCTTTTTTCTTTTTTTTTTGGAAAGCAATTTAAGCTTGAAACGAATGCAAGTACACTATACTTAAAGATGCATTCAGGAAGGCGACTTTAACAATGGAAACATCTTCATCTCCTGAGCAAAGATGTCACTTCTTGAATTTCTGGTCCAACCGCATCATTTTTTTTTTTCATGTAGACCTCTATTCTTAAGCTAGTTTCTACTTATGTGCCATCCATTACTCTTTCTGAACATGACCCTATCTTGAAAAATAGAAAATAAATCTCCCTTTTTTGGGGGGTGAATCGTAATAAAATATTAAAAGAATTTTTACTAATAGACATCGCTTCAAGCTAGTTTCTTGTGTATAGGGTTTATTTAGATAGAAGATAGAGTGAAAAGTGGGGACTTTTAGTGGAACGAAAAAGGGGCTAAAGATATTACCCAATGTCAATGACCATTAGGAATACCAACTTTGCATGTAGAAAATGAAAACAAGACCACAATAATACTAAGATTGTTTGCATTTCATAATCTAAACAAAAATTTTATTGATTTTTCAAGGATAGTGCTTCTTCAATGCATCAGCGTTTACTGGGTCCCTCAAGTCTAGTCCATCCATTTGAGATAAGATAACAGCTCCTTCAGGTAATACTTTCTTCACAATGTAAGGCCCTTTAGAGTTCAAAGAAAACTTCCCTCTCGAATCATGTGTATTAGGAAAAGTCTTCCTCAGTATCATGTCTCCTAGCTCAAAACTTCGGGTTTATACTTTATTGTTGAAAGCCCTAGCCATTTGTTGCTAATAACAGATGTTATGGCATAAGGCTACTAACCTCCTCTCATCAATCAAATTCAACTACTCAATTCGCTTCTTTATCCAATCAACTACATCTAACTGGGTTTCTGACAATATCCTAAGCGATGGAATCTCAACCTCTACTGGCAGTACAGCCTCTATTCCATATACCAACAAGTAGGAGGTTACTCCTATTGATGTTCTGATAGAAGTTTGATAAGCCATGAGTGCAAATGATAACATCCTATGGCAATCTTCTTGATAATTCTTTTAATATTCTTGTTCGCTGCTTCCACTGCTCCGTTCATCTAAGGTCAATAAGGAGTAGAATTTGTATGAATTATCCTGAACCACCGGCATAACTCTGACATCAATTTATTGTTCAGGTTCATACCATTATCGATAATAATCGTCTCTAATGTACCGCATCGAGCCAATATATCTCTCTTAATGAACTTAACCACTACTCCCTTCGTTATACTAAAGTACGATGAGGCTTCAACCCATTTAGTGAAATAATCAATAGCTACTAGTATAAATTAGTGCCCATTAGATGCCTTTAGAGTGATCGGGCTAATGATGTCTATACCCCACATTGAGAAAGGCCATGGTACAGATAATGTATGCAATTCTTGAGGCAGAGCATTTATCTTGTTCACATAGATCTGGAACAAATGGTAGTATCTAACATGTTTGATGAAATCTACTTCTATAGTTAACCAATAATACCCCATCCTTATGATTTTATTAGCAAGCATGTAGCCATTCATATAGGGACTACATACTCCTTCGTGTACTTCTTTCATTAGCACCTTTGCCTCTTTCTCATCTACACAACGTAAAAGCATATCGTCAAATGATCATCAATACAACATAGACTTGCTTATTAAGTATTGAGCAGCCAATCTTTTGATTATCTTCTTATCCTTCTTCTTGGCCTCTTCAAGGTACATTCCATGTTGCAAGAATGTTTTGATATCATAATACCAAGGATTTTCGTTACATGAACTTTCCATTGCCAAATAGAATGCTGACTTTTCTTCAATTTCAATCTTAAGTAGCCAAATCTCTACTCCTGCCAATATCTGGATCATTGATGCCAAAGTAGCGAGAACATCAGCAAATTGGTTCTAAACCCTTGGCACGTACATGAATGTAATCTTTTCAAACTTAGCTATCAACTCAGCCAAGTGTTAGTGGTAAGATACTAATTTAGGGTTTTTCATCTTATACTCACCCCGAGCTTGTCCTATGATCAACAAGGAATCTCCATACACCTCTACTTCCCATATCTCCTTAAATAATGCAATTTTGAGTCCCAAAATACATGCCTTGTATTCTGCAATATTATTAGTATACAAGGAAAGCCAGTCTCATAGCCATTGGAAATTGTATACCTTCACGAGATACCAGAATTGCCCCAACTCCACGTCCGAACACATCAGTTACTCTGTCAAAAAACATTTTCCACCCTTAGGGCTTCTCAACTACTTTGCTGATAGAATCATTTTCTATTGCCGGGACACTTTCATCAAGAAACTCAACTCATGCTTCTTAAGGGATATCTTTAGAGGGACTCTCAGCTAACTGATCCGCCAAAGCTTGCCCTTTAACTAAACTTTGGCTCATGTACTTGATGTCAAATTCTGTCAGCAACATTTGCCCCTTTGAAACTCTACCAATAAGAGTCGGTTTTTCTGTTAAGTACTTCAAAGGATCATGTTGTGTTATCAACTCAATTTGATAGTGAAGTGTGTATTATCTGAGCCGATTCATGACCCAAACTGATGCATGACCAAAACTAATGCACAATAGGTTCTTTTGGTTTTTCTGCTAAGTACTTCAAAGGATCGTGTTATGTTATCAACTCAATTTGATAGTAAAGTGTATATTGTCTAAGCCAATGCATGAGCCAGACCAATGCACAATAGGTTCTTTCAGCATCCAAGTATTTTTGCTCCCCTTCTGTAAACTCCTTGCTTAGATAGTAAATCACCTGCTCTTTCCCTTCTTTATCCTTTTGACCAAGCACAAATCCCATGGATTCAGGCAATATGGTCAGGTATAAGAATAATGGATTTCCAAGCGTAGGAGCCACTAATACTGGAGGATTCATGAGGTACTCTTTAATTTTCGTGAAAGCCTTTTCGCATTCCTCATCCTAATTAATCCTCACATTCGTTTTCGATAACTTAAATATAGGGCAGCATTTATTTGTTAGCTATGATATGAATCGAGCTATATAATTTAAATGCCCTAATAATCCTTATACTTCCTTGAGTCTGCGTAGAGGAGGCATGTCAATTATAGCCTTAGCTTTATCAGGATCAACTTCGATACCTTTTTGGCTAATTATGAAACCCAACAATTTTCTTAATGTCACTCCAAAAGTACACTTCTCTGGATTCAACTTCAACTAAAACTTCCTCAATCTATTAAACAGCTTCCTCAGGTTTTCTAAGTGATCTTCCTCTTCCTTGGATTTCGTAATCATATCATCAACATACAATTCTATCTCTTTGTGAATCATATCATGAAAGATCGCAACCATGGCCCTCCGATACGTTGCCCCTGCATTCTTGAGCCCAAATGGCATCACCTTAGAGCAAAACGTACCCCAAGTTGTAACAAAAGTCATCTGTCTTATCCTCTTCGGACATTCGGATATGATTTTATCTTGAAAAACCATCTATGAATGAGAATAAATGATTTTTGATCGTATTATCCACCAAGACATCAGTGTGACGCAATGGAAAATTGTCTTTAGGCATTGGCTGGTTAAGATCTCGAAAGTCTACATACACTCTAACCTTCCCATTCTTCTTCATTACTGAAACAATATTAGCTACCTGTTATGGATAGTTAGACACCTCAGTGAATCCTACTTCCAATAGTTTCTTAACTTCTTCCTTGATTTTCAACAGGACGTCTATACAAAATCTCCTTAACTTTTGCTTTTTTAAATTGCCATTTTTTGGTGTAGGTAAATGGTGGACCACGATCGACAGGTCTAACCCTGGCATATCTTTATATGACCAAGTGAACACGTCTTGATATTCGGCTAACAATGTAATCATTTCTGTTTTTTGTTTCTCTTTTAGATTCCCTCCAATTTTTAGATTCTTAGGATTTTCTTCATTCCTCATATTAATTATTTCAATCGGTTCATCAATAGTAATTTTACCTAGTTCATGTTTATGCCATTCCTCTTGTATATTACTGTGGTTAAAGATAACGCTCCTAACAATTAACCTAATAAGGCTGGAAGAGATATCGATATTCTCATTTTCTACATGTATGACATATTCTTGGTTTTCACTAGGTTCATTAAATTTAGGAAAAATTTATAAAGAAAAGTGTATGTAAGCAAAAGAGAACTAAAACACAACAAAGGAAAAAAAAAAAGAAACTAGGATTTTATTGAATGAATGGAAGTGAATCTCAAATGAGATAAAGGCCTAACTAATTTTTGAACAAAAGGTTTGACGATACATTCGAAACGATGACTATTGAAAATAAAAATTCAAAAAATACTAACTACGGGTCACCCTTTACCCTAGGGAAGACCTGTTACCATTCACCAAGATGGAGAACCAGTTATTCAAATGGCATTGGAACTCATGTGCCATGCTTGTTTCTCCTTCATTAGCAAATTCCAAGGCTTGAGTCTCTTCCTGTATGAATGTCTCAACTAGCGGCAGAAAGATCATTGGGGCATGGTATAATATGTTGCCTCTTAGCCCCTCGCTTGATTCTTCTAGAATTCTTCTATCAAGGTAAGATTGTAGCCAAGGCCGTAGTTGCCAATCTAGCCTTCCTTAAACTCTATTCTTCTATCTTCTTCTCTCTTGGGATCAGTAATTGTGCTTACTTCTTCAAACATCTGTAAGCTTAGCTCTTCTTGCCCTTCACTTCCTATATAGGGTATGGCCATTTCCTTATAAATTTCATAATCTTGGTCTCCTAGAATTGTATTCACATGGCCATTTAAGATAAACTTTAACTTTTGGTGTAAGCTTGAGGGTATGGCCCTTATTGCGTGAATCCAAGGTCTTCCTAAGAGTAAGTTAAAAGATCTTAGAATGTCCATGACTTAGAATCAAATAGTAAAGTGCTGAGGGCCAATACTCACAAATAAATCTATCTCCCTTATAATCTCACTTCTAGAACCATCAAATGCCCTAACTATTGTAAAAGAAGGCCTAATTACAAATGTGTCTATGCTTAGCAAATCCAAGGTCGCAAGTGGACAAACGTTCAACGATGATTTATTGTCGATGAGTACTTTAGTAATGATTATATTGTTACTCTTTACCATGATAAAGAGTGGCTTCGTATGTTTGTTCCCTTCTTCACCTAATTCTTCAACTGAAAAAGAAATTTGATCCATGGCAAGGACGAAATTAGTGACCGGTCCCATCTTCTTAGTTAGAATTTCACGAAGGACCTTCACCTCCTTTAAAGTAAAAAACAAAGCTTCCCTATGCAGTTCAAATGTGATCAACAAGCTCATCAATGATATTTATGGAAGAGTCTTATTGAGTTGGTCCTTGATCTTATACTCACTCGACTTGATCATCTTGGTAAAGGCTAATAGCCCTTCAACATATTCGGATGTCATCTTATCATTCAATTCCTTCAGTATGGCCTTTCTCTCATGTTCTTCTCTTCGGTGGTAGATTTTTCTCGATCAAGTAATTCCCCCTTCCAGAGGACTTGGTTTCTCCTGATTTACCAGGTGATAATTAAATGAGGCAACCTTGTAATTTTCTAGTGCCAATGGTACGTAAAATGTGTACCTCTTCGCTTTTAGAGCCTGCTCGCTAATATAGAACTCAAAAACGTTAGGTTTCTTATTTGAACTAATGATGTTGACGGTACAGTAATAAAAAATCATACCAATCATCAACCCATGGTTAGGTAGGGGATTATTGTTAATGTTGGGAACCGAGGCTTCTACAAAATCTAACTATACCATCCCTTCATCTATTAAGTCCTGAATTCTATTCCTCAACCTCCAGTACGCATCGGTCGAATGCTCCACTTCTTCATAATGATATTCATACCTTACTGTAGAGTTAAAGATTCTCAACCGATATCGATCGCTAGGAAGTTCATACTGTATCAAATTATATTTCTACAACTTCTCAAAAACTTGACTTAAGGGGACTGGAATCTTAGTAAATTGTCTGTAGGTCCTATTAGCCTAAGGTTGGTCCTTAAACTATTGTTGAGTTGAAGGAAGATTTGTTCTGAAAACGACTTGAGCATGTTTAAATTTACCATGCTGACCGTAGATTCTTTAAGCTTGCTATCTGCTGGTCTAGGACTAGATGATGAAACTGGTGGCCTTCTATCTATTGGCTCTTGAAGCTTACCAGAAGAGATGGTGCTTTCAATCCTATACCCTACTGCTATTACTTCATCAAAATTAAACGAAGCTTGCCCGATGAGATGGGAGAAGTATGGCCTTTCCAAGGTGGTAATGAAAGATGATGTAAGCTCCTTCTCAGTAGTAAGAGTAGAGATTCTTACTGCTAAGGACCTCCACCTTTGAGCATATTCTTTAAACGATCCATTATTCTTCTTATGCAAGGGGAGTAGATCCATCATAGTTGGAGCTACTTCTACGTTGAACTTGTATTGTTCATAAAATGCCTTAGCAAGTTTCTCCCATGTATTTATCTGGTTCAAATTGAGTTAGGCATACCAAGTTAAGGCTAGTCCCATCAAACTATCTTGGAACATCTATACCGTGAGTGAATCATAATGGACATATTTACCCATCTTCCTAACGTACAACCTGGTATGTAGCTTGGGGTAACCTGTCCCGTTATACTTTTCAAATTCTAGTACCTTAAACTTCTCAAGGTATGCCTCGATGTCATATGTAGAAAACTCGGTGATCCCTACTTGTTCAAATCCTTCATACCCTGCAAGTAATTTCATCTTCTCAGTGATCTTTTACGTCAGTTTCTTTTCTAGCACTTTCAAGCTGTCTGTACTAGGCCCTTGGTCAGTTGGTCTCACGGCCACATACGTATCAGGTTCAAAAGTTGGGTTGTCTTTCAGGTAGACTCCTTCTAACTCGAATGGGTCTTTTAGAAATTCATGCTCTGCTTTGGGAGCCTACGTATTCTTCCCATAACGGGCCTTGGAGTTTTCTTCATTAACCGATGCTGTAGCTCGCAGCAAAGCGATGCTGTCTACCAAGAAACTCATTTGCTCTACCATCTTCTCCATAGCCCTTTATATGGAACGGAACCTCAACTCGAAAGGATCATTTATCTCGAGTTCTCAATCATTTCCTTAAGTGGTGGCCATCTAAGTTTGGGAATGGGTTCTAATCGGACTTCTTTGAAAGACTTGACATTTGAGAGCTATATTGAGATTTTACCTGATTTGTTAACTTAGTGAAGGCTTAGCATATATTACATTTTTCTAGGGAAAGGAAGTCATTAAATATATAAATGCAAGATGTACGGCACACAAATGCAATTAAGAATTAGCAAGAGACCTTTGATGTGGTAGTTTTTAACTAATTTTATTAATTTTTACAATTGTGAAGCTTTACATCACTTATTCTGTTCGAAAAAGGAATCTTAAAGCAAAAAATATTAAAAGAGCCTAAAATCTAAATTCTAATCTTCCTATGGCCAGTGAGTTCGTCTTGAGTCTTCTTCCTCCTTTGAATCTTGGGAGCTTCCTCTTTCTTGCCCTTAGTCCTCTTCAATTGTGATTCTAATGCCTTTATCTTCTAGTTATACTCCTCACAACAATTCTCCAACTCTTACTCTCTTTTACTCATTCTCTCAGGTTTAGCTTTAACTTAGACTTCTCCCTTCTCTCCATTGTCTTCCATGTCTTTTAACTTCTTTAGTTGGCAATAAAGAAGTCCTTTGGTTTTCTGGCTCCTACCTACTATCCCCTTAGTGGTAGGGGTGGTCTTTCTTATGCACCAAAGAGCTGAAATACATAGGAGCTTGGCTGCTTTATACAAAATTATTACAATTTATTGATTGGGAATTGTTACAACTACAACTTCACAACTGCCCTTGTCTATTTAGGTCTGCCATATCATAAGTTCTTGTGATTTTTCCAAAAAAAAAAAAAGTTTTCATATAATGTAAAGTGAGAGTTCTAAAGGTCCTTAAATTCAACAACCACAACGTTTTTTCAAAGTAACAGTTTTGTGATCGCATCTAAACTTGAGTGAGGTAACCTGATCGAACCCGGAAGATGGTTACCTCATAACATCCAAAGTTTACACTCCCCTCATAAGATCTTAAGACAACTTAGTTCTAACTATATCTACCATGCATTTATATTGTAGAAAAATAGAATAAAATTAAAGCAAGCTGCAAGACTACTCCCTTAAATAAACTACAACAAAAAAATGTTAGTAAAAAAAATAAACAAATAAATAAATAAATAACATACCTAAGTTCTTTTTTTTTTCATCTTCTTTTTTCTTTTTTGAACAATAATCCTACTTTCGATAAATTCCAGTAGCTAGCCCTTTAGCATCTCCAGTGGAGTCGTTAATCTGTAGAACCTGATTTTTCGATTTTCTTTTATTTTAATTCAATTTCCTACTTTCTTATTAATACTAAACCTTAACACATTTAATATTAATCTTTGACTTGAGAAATTGGAAAATTCTAGTATTTTATTTAGAAAAGAAATTTTGGAGTTGGGAAAAAGAAAAGAAAACCATAATAAATTAGGTAGATTAATTACAATTTGACTACTGGTCTTTGATTTCAATTTAATACAAACTAGAGGAATCCGAATCTAGGGGCTAACCAATTAAACCCTAATAGGTACCACTATCTATTTACCAAAATTAGGATTATTCTTCTAATTATCTTTTTTTTTTACGATTTTAAGAAGAAAAAAATAAAGAGAAAAAAAAAAACTAAATTTCTTCAAATTTTATCGTCGCTCCAAAACTGCTTACGTACCCATTAGTCGGTATCAGATAATCATAGTTCTTTAAGAAAAAACTTTAATGTGTTGATTTATTTTAATTTTGAAATCGACTGAGTTTACGTTTTAACTGATTCAGCTTACTAAAAAAAAAAAAAAAGATAAAGGGCCCTAACTCTTGAATGATCTTATAAAAAGAATTTTCTAAAAGTCCTACAATCCTTTTATGAAAAAATCTCCTTTTGTCATTTTTTTATTTCTAAAAATTGATTTTCTATATGAGGATTTCTAAAAAAACCCAATCCTAAAAAAATTTTAAGCCTATATATATATATATACATCCATACTTACTTCTACTATTAACAACTATTTATACATGAATAAGATCATATACTGCTGAACTCCTAAAATTAGCATATGCATATATACCTATACTAGGGAACCAATAATAACCATGATCACAACTAAATCATAATAAATAAAAACAAAAAAAATAATCAAACCTGAGCTTGAAAATCTGCTATGCGATAATAGAAGGACACGCGCATGCTAATCGGTATTGTTCGGGTCGTTGGAGTTGAATTGATGTCGGAGTCCTCTATTCGTAAATGTGACAAAGGTATACGGCTGCTGTTGGCATATTCTGTAGACATCGCACGTGTTAGACTTGTTGGACATTGGGACTTGGTTGTATTGCGACTGCTAATCGTAGATGGCTATAGCGATGCACCGTCAGACAGTACGATTCGTAGAGCGTAATCAAGCGTGTGCGGTTGAATCGTGTGGTGAAGGTTAGAGCAGCGCTCATGGCAAATTGCGTGACAACGCGGACGTTAGGGGGGTCGCTTGGATCTTATTCATTGTCATCACTATCATTTCGTGCTTGTGTTCAGTCAACGGTGTGGACTTGTTGTTGCTATTGGAGTTGCGTAATTGTGTACGATACGTCAATAAGCGTGATCCGTACATATGTTAGAGCTCAGAACAGCAGTTGGTCTTACTAATCGATCATGGGACTAGTCGGATTTTGCTTGAAGATCGTCGAGGTTTTGGTTATTCGTCAAGCACCAGGGCTGTTTGTTTACATGTATGGGTTTTAACCAAGAATAATCAGGTAGTCAGGTCTAATATGTGGCTCTTCTTCACGTATAGAATTAGGATGGGTTAAAGTTAAAAACTAAAAAAAACTTCTTTCTTTTTGGTGTATATCTGTATTTATAAACTCATACCAAATTAAATTCATTGTATCTAATTTGATAAAAATTCAACTAAATCCGAATTATTTATATTAATTCAAATCCAATTTAATAAAATCAAACTAGATTTAAATATTCTCTAACGATTTAAATCTAAACGAAAAATATTTGATTAAATGTGATCCCGTGCATTTAAACTTTCTTTTTGAAAAAAAATAAAAAGATCAAAATAAAAGACACCTAAATATCTAGTTAGATTCAAACTCAAGACCTCAAGCTATCCCAATAGGATACTTTAATACTTATCCGTTAAGCTATTAACCTATATCTTGATATCTAGTACAATTAAATTGTACTTAAGCTATGTGATTTTAAAAAATAATTATTCAAACTAAGTTAAAACTAAAACTTCTTATCCCTAAAATAATTTACTTCCTAAAAATTCTAAAAATCTTTATAATTTTTCTTTTTCTCATTTTTCGGTATTTTCATTATTTTTAATTTTTATTAATTTTACTTTTTAATATTTTTTAATTATTTTTTAGTTAAGAACTTAATAATTAAAAAAAAAAACTCAAAAATTAGGACTACGGGCACAAAAATTAGGTGTCTACACCATTCCTAAATTTATTTTTCTTCTTTCTTTTTCTTAGTTTAGATACTGAACTTTTACCTTTCTACTTTTCTCTTTATAGTAAGTACACTAAGTCAACTCATCTCGGGCTCATCACTCAAGTGACCAGGTTTTACAGGAATCCCTACAAACTCTTTCTCACTCTAACATTCAAGTTAGGATACTCTTAACTCAATTTCTTGAGTTATTGGAGTAAAGGTTCTCATTTCATTACTTTTTGAATGCTCACTAAAATTTTTTGGACTTCTTTTATAGGAATCATTAAGTTCAAACATTTACTTACCTCTTTCACTAAGTGTTAAATTGCCATTAGAATAACTAAAAAGACCATATACTAACTAACTTTGCATAGAAGTAAATCTGTTTACTTTTCACTTAAGGACTTGACCAACTTTGAAACTTCAAATTCTAAGGCTAAAAACTAAGTAAATTAGGTTCCTAAATAATTGACTAATTAATTTTAACTTAGTACAAAAATCTCAACATTGGTGAGTAGGGTACTTTAGTGAGCCAATTATTTAAATCACAATCAGATGCTATCAACAAAAAATTTTTCTTTGTATAATCTTTAGATTCCAAACAAGAAATTCAAAAAAATTGGCCTAAACAATGCTAGTTGCTTAAGAACAAATAAAGTTTAAGCTGATAAGAAATTATAACTATTTGTAAACAAAAACTGGCATCAAAATTGATATTTTCATTTCCTATATCAAAAATCTCTTTTCTTTTTTTTTTTCCCTTAAACCAATAGCCTTAATGTCAAAGGTTAGCCTAATTTTTTTAATAAATAAAAATAATTAAATAAGAATAAATAAGAAAATTAGCTTGGTTAGACATGGGTTACCTCCCATGAAGCACTTAGTTTATAGTCGCTAGCTCGACTTTTCCAATCTTACTGTGGGTTCTCACTCACTACCATAGTGGTGTCACTGTCCATATTTTCTCCTTTAAAATAATGCTTGAGGAGATAACTATTTACCTTGAAAGTATAATTGTCTCTTGCCTTTAACTCAACTATACCATAAGGGAAAATATTAGCTATTTCAGATGGTCCAAGCCATCGTGATTTTGACTTACCTGGGAACAATTTCAATCGAGAGTTGTATAGTAACACTTTCTGACCAGGCACGAACTCCCGCTATTGAATGTTCTTATCATGCCATTGCTTGGCTCTCTCCTTGTAGATCCTAGCATTTTTTGATAAGCTTCTTCTCTGATCTCGTCTGCCTAGTTCAATTAGAGCAATCGCTTTTCAACTGCAGCTTGAAATCAAAATTAAGGTATTTTATGACCCAATAGGCCTTGTGCTAGAGCTCTACAAGTAAGTGATATGATTTACCATAAACGATTTTGTATGGAGACATTCCTATAGGGGTTTTAAAAGCTATCTTATAAGCCCACAATGCATCATTGAGTTTTAAAGACTAATCTTTCCTAGATACATTGACAGTCTTTTCTAGGATACGCTTTATTTCCCTATTGGACACCTCAACTTGTCCATAAGTTTGTAGATAATATGGGGTAGCAAGTTTATGAGTGACTCCATATTTTTGTTAACAATTTTTTAAATTGCCGATTACAGAAATGCGACCCCCCATCACTTATAATAGCCTTGGGTACTCTAAACCTAGAAAAAATGTTCTTTTTCAAAAATTTAATTACTACTCTAGCATCGTTGGTTTGTAGAGCTATTGCTTATACCCATTTCGACACATAATCTACTACCAGAAGTATATATTTGTTTGAAAAAGATTAAGGGAAAGGATCCATGAAGTCTATTCCCCATACATCAAAAAGCTCAATTACCAGAATACTCTTTTGTGGTAATTCATGTCTCCTAGAAATATTCCCAGTCCTTTGGCACTGAGCACAAGACATAACATTATTCCTAAAATCACTAAACAAATTAGGCCAGTAAAATCCATAAGATAAAATTTTAGCTACAGTTCTTTCCACACCAGAGTGGCCTCCTACTTCTTTAAAATGACAATGCTGAATTATGCTAAGCTGTTCTGTTTCAAGAACACAACATCTAATTACTTGGTCAACATAACTTTTAAAAAGATACGATTCATCCTAGAAATAAAATTTCACATCATGTAAAAAATTCTTTTTCTTTTGAAATGAAAAACCATATGATATAATTTTACTAACCAGGTAATTGACTATATCGGCATACCAAGATAATCCTTGGATGTCTACTACATACAATTGTTTATTAGGGAACTTTTCATTAATGGGTGGCTCTAAACCCTTCAATTGCAATCGAGATAAATGATTAGCAATTACATTTTTAGTTCCCTTTTTATCTCTAATTTCTAGGTCAAATTCTTGTAGTAATAAAATCCAACAAAATAACAAAGGTTTTGCATCAGCTTTAGTAAACAAATATTATAGAGCAACATGGTCTATGTATACTATGATCTTAGAACCTATGAGATAAGGCCTAAACTTGTCATAAGCAAATATAACCACTAAAAGTTCTTTCTCTGTCATGACATAGTTTCTCTACACCTTATTCAAGGTTCTACTCGCATAGTATATAACATGAAATAACTTACCTTTCCTCTACCTATGTACTACTCCTACAACATAGCTGTTAGCATCACACATCATCTCAAAAAGGAGCTCCCAATCAAGTGCAACGATCATTAGTGCCAAAGTAAGTTTCTCCTTTAATAGATTGAATGCCTACAAAAAACTATCATAAAAAACAAAGGTAAAATCCTTTTTAAGTAAATTTCAAAAAGTTCTAGAGATTTTAGAGAAGTCCTTGATAAATCTCCTGTAGAAGCCAGCATGCCCTAAGAAGCTTTTGACTCTTTTGACTAAAGTGGGTGGTGGTAGTTTCTCTATTATCTCTACTTTGACTCTGTCTACTTCAATTCCCTTTTTTGAAATGAATCAAATGACTTCCTAAAGACAGAGAAGTCATTCATAAATATTTCAATAAAATCTTCTAACATGTCAATGAATATAGACATCATGCATCTTTGAAAAGTAGTGGGTGCATTACAAAAACCAAAGGGCATTCTCCTAAAGGAAAAAGTGTCATAAAGGTATGTAAAGGTGGTTTTCTCCTGATCCTCGGGCGCAATATGAATTTAATTGTAACCAGAATATCCATCTAAAAAACAATATTAATCATGCCTTGAAAGCTTTTTTAACGTCTAATCTATGAAAGGAAGTAGGAAGTGGTCTTTATGGGTAGCATCATTCGATTTTCTATAATATATGCAAACTCTCCATTTGGTTACAGTATAATTAGGGATTAGCTCATTATCTTCATTTTTCACTACAGTCATACCTCCTTTTTTTGGCACCACCTAAACAGGACTAACCTACTTACTATTTGAGATAAGGTAGATAATACCTACATCTAACAATGTGAGTACCTCTTTCTTCACTACCTCCTTGAGAGTTGGGTTGAGTCATCTCTATGGTTATATTGTGGGTTTGCACTTCGCCTCAAGCAATATCTTGTGAGTACAAATTGAGGGACTAATTTCCTTAATATCGACAATGGTCTACCCGATGGCTTCTCGATGCTCCCTCAAAACTCCTAGAAGTTGTTTCTCCTGGTCATCTATCAAAAAAGAGGAGATAATTATTGGCAAAGTATCATTTGTTCTAAGATAAACATATTTTAAATGACTTGGTAAAGGTTTAAGTTCAAGCACTAGGGGTTATGTCAATGATAGGATTAGCTTCTTCTCACTAATGTTTAGCTCTTCATAGTATTAAGCTTTGATTTCTGACACCTGTTCCCTGCCTTCTTCTTCAGTATCATTGTCATCACTCCAATCATCTAGATCCTTAAGAACTGATTCCATGGTATCCATTCTTGCTTTCTCTTCTATAGACTTACAGATAATCTCATCAAAAATATCAATAATGTAATAAGATTTGCAATTATCAAAATGCTTTATGGCTTCATAAACATTAACCATTACTTGAATGTTGATAACTCTTAAAGTAATCTTACCTTGTTCTACATCTATCAACGCCTTACTTATTGCAAGAAACGATCTACTAAGGATCATAGGTATCTCTCTATCCTCTTCCATCACTACAACTATAAAGCCCACTAGGAAGATAAATTGTTTACTTTCACCAAGACATTCTCAACAATACCCTTTGGGTATCTGATATTCTTATCAACAAGTTACAAGGTGACATGAGTCTCCTTACAATCTCTAAGTCCTAGCTTCCTAAAACTAAACAACGGCATTAGATTTATACTTACACCTGAATCAATAAGAACCTTATCAAAATGAAAATTTCCTATAGTGTAAGGAATAGTAAAACTCCCCTGATCACTTTGTTTTCTAGGCAGGGTAGATAAATTTTTCTGTGAGATCATGGAGCACTCCCCTATAAGCATTATCGGGTCATTCCTATCAATCTTTCTCTTCTTGGTAAGCAACTCCTTCATGAATTTAGCATATGAAGGCATCTGCTGAAATGCTTCTACAAAAGGAATGTTGATTTACATATTCTTGAAGACATCTAGGAATTTGGAAAATTGAGCGTCTAGCTGCTATTGCTTCAATCTTCCTGAAAAGGGGACTAGAGGAACATATGGTTTCACTTCTGGTGACTTCTATGTTTGTTCCTCTTCCACCTCCTTCCCTTTTTTTACCATTAAAATCTCCACCTTTTCTTCAACTCGTCTGTCAACTATTTCTAATGCTTTTTTCACTCCTCAGCATAATAGCATTGACACCTCTAGGATTCTCTTCAGTATTGCTGGGTAAAGACCCTGATGGTCTATTACTCAACCATTGAGAAATCTGACTAATCTGATTCTCTAGTTTTCGAATAGTTGCCTATTAATTCTATAGCAAGGTGTCAGTCTTTTGCATATAGCTCAACATGAGCTCTTTTCCATTCTAAACTGATTTTGTTGAGGTAGAGCGTTCTAAGCAAGCTTTTGCTTCTAGAATCCAGGTAATGGTTAGAATGCATTGTTCTCATTTCTCTACGAAAAATTTGGATGATTACACCATGCAAGATTATATGTATTCGAATATGGTCCTTGATTGCCGCATTGAAAATTGTTGACAAAATTCACTTGTTCTCTACTAGTTAAAGCTGAGTAATTCCTAGTTAAGCACTTAAGAGTCAAATGTGGTCCTAAATATAACTCACAAATAATAATAAGGTTAACATTAAAAGACTGTGTTGAGGTAAGTTACTTACTTAAGTAATGAAAGCTGCAATATGAGCTATTAATTATGATAAAGTGCTATTGTCACTAGCTACTACTAGCTTGCTTCTCTTGTTTTGCTAGTTATGTATACTAGAGGCCATCTCTTCTATCAGTACACTTGCTTCATTATATGTCTTACTCATCAAAGCACCTCTAGCTGCAACATCAAACTAAGGACCTCAATGTCTCATCCAGACTGAGATAAAAGATCTCAATCAGGAGATTGTCAAGCAAGCTATGATGTGGGCATTTTCTGATTGCCTCCTTGAATCTCTCCTATACTTCATAATGTGACTCACCACTAAACTTGGTAAAGTTAGTAGTATCGTTCCTTAATTTTGCGATCCTAGCTAATAAGAAAAATCTCCTTAAGAACTTCGATTAAAGATCAGCCTAAGTGCTAATAGATTCTTGTAGCAATAAACGAAACCAAGCTCTAGCTTTATCCCTTAGTAAAAAGGGTAAGAGCTATAATATGATAACCTCGTTTGTCACGTTATTTATCTTCATTGTATTACAATATTGAAGGAATCCTGCAATATGCTCGTTAAGACTTTCATTGGGATATCCTCCAAACTGATTCGTTTAAACCATCTAAATAAGGGACGGCTTCAACTTAAAGTTGTTAGTAGGCTTCCTTATAGCCAAACCCATCACCATAGGTACTGTATAATCTCATAGTGCTCACAGAACTCCTTATATCTAATTATTACCCTCATTACCTACTATCTCTTCTATCCTTCTTTTGTTCTCTCGCCTCAACTGATGTAAAGTGCGCTATATTTCTAAATCTAGTGGTAAATTTTCAACACTTCTAATCCTACACATAAAACACTTGCAAAGAAAACAAAAATAACACATGTCGTCAACTGTGCCTAAATTACCAACAGAACTAAAAGGTTTAATATTTCTAGTCCTCGACGACAGCGCCAAAAACTTTATTCGCTTAAAATATATATATAAAAATAAATCGCGAATACTCTAGCAAGTGTACTAGGTCGAAATTAGTAATATAAAGAAAGTAAGGTCGTCGATCCCTCAAGGACTAAGAAATTACTAATCCTATGCTAGTTCTTATCAATATTCAAACAATCAAAATTAAATTAATTAATTTAATAATTACTCTAAAACTATTGAAAAGAAAATAACTATGAAAAATTTAAAATTAAGTAATCAATTGAGAATTGTGGGAAAACAAAATCCATCCTAGATTATGCCAATCAAATTGTTATTTTGTTATATAGATTAATAGTTATATGGGTATTTAAGTGTAATTATTATACATTAAAACCTAAGGATTTAAGCTCCTAATTAATTAGTCAACTCCTGCATCTTCCAATTAACAGTAAACTCTAAATTACAATCATATATCTCCCGATACTATGATCGTCTAACGTCTAATGTCCTAAATTAATTATCCCTAATGTCTTAGTGAATAATTAATCGACGAACATCACATTAATTTCTAGATAATTTCTAATTAATTCAATTAACTCTACTTCCACTTTGATTAATCAAATCAACTAAGAATTTCTAATAAACCCTATATCAACTCCAGTATCATTAGGGATTCTAACAATTATAATCAATTGAACAATTATAATCAATTGAACAACTATAATCGAAATCATAGAAATTGTAATCATGAATCATCCATATATCTCTTAATCCTAAACATGAATACGATTATCATCTTAGCTATCCAGGGTTTCATCAATTCCTACAAATAAATTTAACCAACCATACATTTGAAAACAAAAACACAAATACTAATTAAAAGTGCAAAGAAATTCATAATTGATATCATAAGTAATTCATAGAATTGCATAAAAATAATTGAAATAGATGTTACCAATTCTATATTGAAAAAAAAAATAATCTTCAATTGCAACTTCAACTTAGTCTCTACAGCAAAAGCAAATTCTTCTCAATGATCCAAGCAATTCTCCCAAAGAATTATTCAAGAATTAACTAAAAATTATTCTACGACTCTCTAAGTCTAAGGAAAGTGTTTTTTTTTTTTAAGTCTCTCAAATGATAAAACATAAACTATTTATAAGAAAAATTAGGGTTGACTCGCATAACTCTCTTTTTTCATGAAGACCAGCGGTGTAAGTGCAAGGCCAGCTTGTAAGCCAGCGGCGTAAACATCAAAAGCCACCGATGTAAGTTGTAGGCCAACTGCCTTCATTTCCAACTTGCATGTGTTGATTCGGACTTCGTTCCTTTGCCTAAAATTCCTCCAAATCGTCTGTAATTTCACTCTTGAATCCTCTAATTCTTGAAATGTTCAAATGAAAATAATGAAGTACCATTTCTTAATGATTTCTATAAAATCAATAATAATTCTATCTTAATTTGCACTTTAAAACATGAAAAATATGCCTTTATCAAGAGCCAAAAGAAAGAAATGCCCTTATACATATGATTTGAGTAGTAGGAAGAGAAAGGTAACAAATTCTCTAATGAAAAAACTTCACATTTGATGGGAAAGGGGACATCCCAATCCAAGACCAATTAAAGGTGGGCAAAGGTTACAAACCAAGTGTATGGTGTATATTTTGGATAAAAGGAGTAAATCTTGAGAAGCTATCAAAAGCTCTTGAATTAGAGGATCTCAAGTCTAGTGAGAAGGGCCCATTTTGATTACAAAGGATTTTAGATTAGAAAAACTCAATTTTTGAGTCATTCCATGAAGTAATGAATGACCAACAATCGTAGACCATAAGTATCTCACTATGTAAGGCAGGAGCCCCCCGTATAAGAGAACTAATTTTGCTAGCCCTACTCCATTTATGAAACCAAAAACTTATGTTTCTCCCATTTCCTATAGTAATGTATAGAGAAGATTGGAGTAGTAATTTGCTGTCCTTAATTTCTTTAGCTACGAACGAGAGACAACTTTGACTTTGGCTTGTTTCACTCTTATGTGTTTTCTTATACTTTCCTTTCATAAGTCCAACTTAGCAAACTATCCTTGTCCTAAGTTCGAGGAATCTTTTAATAAAGTAAGTCCTATTCCTTATACTTAAGTTAAGTTAGCCTAACCCTCCCTCTTTGTTGGGACTAGATAGTTTCTCCTAGCATATCCAACATGTCTTTAACTATAACAATTTCAAGACTATAAGAAATTGTTTGTAATTTATGTTAGCTTTTTAATAATTGTAGTTGGTAGCTTTCCCATTTGCATGCCGTATGTTGGCAATGATTGAAATACGAATTTTGTTAGCACAAATCTACCAACCATATTGAGACATCTTGCCTTCCATCTACTTCACTTTTTCTATACTTTTTCGACTATGATGTTTAACCACAGAGGTTTGCGTTTTAAACCCTTCTCTAGAAGTAGCCTAGATATTTTCCAAATGAAAATAGGACACTAATTCTCTAGAAGCTAGAGAGCCCTTGTTTGGCTATAGTAGAAATGTTCCTTGATAATAAAAACACCCAATTTGTTTCTATTAACCTTCTAACTAGATGCTCTAGAGAACTAGTTAAGCACCCTAACAATTGTATAAGCATTTACTACATCAGCCTTTGCACAAAGAACTATATCATTAACAAATGCTACATGTGAAATACTTAAGCTTGAGACCTTGACCTTAAATGGAATCTAATTTTTCCTCCCATACCTCTTTTTCAATCATTCTACCTAAGAGCTCAATGTAGAGATTAATGATATAAGGAAATATGAAGTCTCCTTGTCTTATACCCCTTAATGGGTAAAAAGTGGGCAAGGATTTGCCATTGGTAATGACTTTTGATGAGGTAACATATATATAACCTACAATTGATTTGACCTACCATTATAGGAAGCTAAACCCTTTCAGATCCTAATGAATTAAACCCTAATCCAAGGAGTAAAAAACATTTGCTAGATTTAATTTAATGATCATCTAAGCTTGACTTTCTTTCTTTCTATGACAACCCAAAAGGATTTCAGTAATTAAAAATAACATTATCAAGATCCTTTCTCTAAGGACATAACTTGCTTGACAAGATAGATTAGACTATTCAAGAAATGCCTTAGCTTCCATACAAGAATTTTAGTAATTACTTTGTAAAGAGTAGAGTAGAGGTTGGTAGGCTTGTAGTAAAAAATCTGATAAGCCTAGCCATGCTTAGGTATCAGACATATTTAGGCTTGATTTAGAGAAAGGGGGAACAAAATAGGAGAAAAAAATTTAAATTTAGATCTAGTACTAAATGACCAATAAGACTCTAACTCTTCTTTAAAAAGAAAGTATGGAGGTCATCCTTTCCCGGAGCCATCTAAGGATAAATGAAATTAAGGGCCTCTAACACCTCACTTAGGGAAACAGGTGAACACAAAGTAGATTTCCAATCTCAAGATAAACCACGACTAAGAGAGGGTTGGAAAGGATAGTTTGTACCACAACTATCCGTAGAAGAAGAGAAACATGAAGTAAAATAATCGTTTATAATGCTAGTGATGGCATTCTAATCATACACCTAACTTCTCCTACCATCTTTAAGTGCATATATTCTATCCTTAGCTCTCCTTAAAAGGACCAATGCTTAATAGTATTTCATGTTTCTCTTACTCTCTAGTGTCAATTTTGCTCTTGACTTCATTCTTCACAAGCTAGCTCTCTACTTAGAACTTCATCCAGCTCTTGCTTAATATTATCTCTTAAGGAGGCAAGAGTATGTGAGGGAGTATTGGCAAAAGTAGCTTCCTTCTAAAAGTGAATAATGCTAAAGGTTATTTCATTCCCAAATCTAAACTTTCTTGATAATCAGTTGATGGAATGGAAATAGTCATTATTATTTTCTTACTAGACTTGTTTAACTAAGTGCAAAACCATCATGGGAAAACCACATTGACTGAATGTAAAAATCAAATTTCTCAGCGAGTGGCAGTTAAGGAGATTAGCTTCTAATAATAAGTCATAATGATCAATGGACTACTTCTACATATTAAATAGTTTAGATTTAGGGTAAATGGTTCTCCAATCAACATTAAACCTCGTTCTATTAAGTCTTCTTTGAACTTGTTACAATTATTTATAGTATTATACAAGTAGATTTAGACTTATGATAGATTATAGTCCTATGATAGCATTTTCCAACAAATAGTTTAGAGTTATATTATCAAGATCATTATGCTTTCATGAGAAATCTATATATGATCAAATTATTGGAAATTACTTGGTCACTGAATGCATTAGTCATAAGTATGTGAAAAGTTTGACATGTTGTTCATGTTGTTACATGATTTAACCTAAAATTTTCACATTATAAGGATGAATAAAATATTTTATAGATTTCATAGGATACTCTATACTTTATAGAAGTTCTATAAGGTATAAGCTTTATAGTGGATCCTACATATTATAGAGTAGGTTTTGATTTCAAAATTTAAGAACTATCATCTACAAGATAGCATGTAAGTTAGACTTCATACTTTATTGAACCAGCCATCCTTAACATTATTTTATTAAGTTTGTTATTGCAAACCAATTAGAAATGAACAAATCTCCTTAATTGAAACTAATAGATATGATAAAATACAAGTCATTTACTTACAAAGAAAATTGGTCACTTATTTACAAAATCCTCAAAGTCATTTTTTAAAATAATTTTCACTATTGAATAATTAACTATCACGAGTTAGTTCAAATTTTATTTTGATGTATGCCATATTATAACTATAATGTTAGAAAAAAAAAACTCTAAGATGTAGAACCCCGTAATATGTATTTCTTACAAAATTAATCGAGATACTTAATATTATTCATAATTAGTTTACCTTTAAAAATAATCACACTACGATAACTTATATGTATCTTAAACAAATAAATACAATAGTGAAAGTAAGACTTATAAGTTAAGATATAGATGATGTATAAAATTAGCAATAGATTTTCAAGACTATATTCTAACTAATAAAAATAATGTAATATAATGTTATTTAAAGTTTGATTGATTTGTGACGGGGCGTATATCAAGCTAATAGGCAAGTGCACCTTTCAAGTAATAGTATAGAGGACTACGAGAGTCCAAGGTTGTCGATCTTATAAAGATTGAACAATTACTCACCCGTTCTAATTTTTCCAATTAACAATGAGTTGTAATATTGATGATAAATTCAAGTAAAATAAAGAAACCAAAACTAATAAAAGATTAATTAAAAATACAACAATAATGAAATAAAACTATATTATCATAAACTGAGATATCTAGACTCTAATTACTGTTAGTATAACATGTAGTCTTCTAGAGTTTTTAATTAATTTATTATTCTTATTAGTCAAAGGAATTCAAGTATTAATCTAATAAGAATCGTTTATCTATTAAATTCTAATTCTAATTACTTTTTACTTGAATCACTTATAGGATAGGACTCCTTATAATAGCATTACCAACAGGAATTCTACATACAAACAAGAAATAATTGCCAATTCTAAGAGAAATCTATAACTTATCTCTAAACTTATAATAAATCCTTTCAATTACTGTATATCTATTTATATATTACCTCGTGACTTATAATAAAATCAAATAATTAAGTTGAGATTCTAGAAATAACAATTTCTGCTAAATAAAACACATAATTGAATTAATAAGTAACAAAAGAATTGCATTAAAATAGAATAATTATCATACACTATATTGTTATCTCAATGGATCAAAAGTCAATATCAAACTTCTATGCTACAATCATGATAAAGATAAAAGACATGCATGATAAAAGTAAAACTAAACCCTAAAAGAGTGTTTTCATTTCCTACTATATCTCTCTTTCTCTTCTCTCTCCCTAGATACAAATGTCTATCTATCATAATAAAGATAAAGAATTACATGATAAAAGTAAACTAATCCCAAAAAGAGTGGTGTGATAGCTAGACATGAATAATTCCTTGCAATAATTCTTCGAGAATTGTTTTAAAATTAATTACAAGAAGTTTATGGTTGGAGAACATAGTTGTGGTGGGTGATCGTCATCAATTTCTCTTAGAAAATCCTTTGAACTTCAAATTTGAAGTTGAAGACATAGACTTCACGACCAAGGAACACGATAGTGAAGATCAACAGCGGTCGTCTTTATTGCTTCGTTCTTGAATAAATTTTCTTCAACACTTGCTATTTTCAGATTATCCTTCAAAAGAGATGAAATTCCTTCAAAAAAATCATCTAAAATCCTCATCTTTTCTTCTCATTGTTTCAACTAAGTCCTAAAATAAAAATAATCAATAGCAAATTCAATGAAATATCAAAATAGTTTAAAATATTCCAGAAAATATTGCAACACTCATCAATTTGTATGTGTGATTAATTTCTATGCAGATTTAAATACTACAATGGATCATAGAACATTTTTGGGTAAGGTAGTAGATTATAAAATTAATTAGTGGAACAACATAGTTAATTATATGGTACGGAACAATTTACTTTTATCAAGTCTAATTATGCTTGACTTTGGAAAATACTGATTTTATGTCAAAATAAGTTTGCAGTTGGTTTGTTAATTCCATACATAATGTAACTAGAAGATACCTCTTAGACATCCCATAAAATTAGAACGAAACTAAAGGATTATGTTTCAAGTTTTACAAAACATTAAATATATGGATAGAGAAATCATTAATTAACAAAGTAAATATTGCTTCCTTAATGATAGTTGCAATGTCAAATTCAAGTAGCTATGTTGCAAAAAACGTAGTTTTGCACGCAACATAAGTTATTATAATTTTCTAAAGTCATTTCAATATTAGCAAGTCATAATGAGGTTTTAAGGAATTAGCTACACCAATACAGATATATACCTGAATAGACTCACTTGGAAGGGCATATTATGTATATGGTCTGTGACAATTTTGTCGCTTCAATTTGCGCCTTCATGTATCATTTTGTGCCAATTGTAATTTGTCAGCATCGTATGTACCGTGAAAGTTGCCTATTGTATGGTGGTGATTTTAGTTTTGGGAGCAAGTGGATCCATTTTTATGGTTTTAAGGACGACATTTTAGTGGTTGAGATTTAATTTTACGAAGCCGGATTTTCATTTTTTCGGAAGTTCCATTTTTGTCTTTTTGTTTTATTTTTTTTTGGGCAAATGTAAATAACTCCTTAAATACGGATTGATCTCTTAAATTTTAAAGTGTACTTAAAGCTCTCTAAATTTTGATAAATGCACAAATAACTCTTATAAGTTAAAAATAACTCTTCTGTACTTTAATTTTAGTATACAAATACCTCATAAACTTATTGGAATGTACTTTAAGATACTCTAAACTTTGATGAAAGTGTGACTTTTTTTAAGTAAAAAGGAAATGTTATTTGTATTGTTAATTTATAAAAATCTAAGAGATTTTAAAAGTATGCAAGCGATTTGACCTACAAATCAGTTTGTTTAACCTACTTTATAAATAAGTTTGACTAGAAATTTTTTCAAAAGTTTAAAAAGCGAGTTAAATAAACTCAACTCATTTAAGTGACGAGTCAAAGTAAACTAATTTGGATAGGTTTGTTTAATATATTTATGCCGTTGACCCGTTGATTTAATCTACTTTTCAAATGAATGAAGATTACAGTTTTTTTATTGGTTTAAAAAGTGTGCTAAATATATTTGACTTATTTGACCTGTAGATCAAAATGAGTTAAGTCAGATTGATCCATTTAACTCATATGTATATCTCTTGAGATTTTAATGCATATATTGAAAGTTCAAGGGATTGATTTATTTCTATATCAAAGTTTTATGGGGTGTTTTTTGGGTTGATTGCAATTTTCCCTTCTTTTTTTTTGTGTTTTTAAACTAGGAACAATATGATTGGCTATTTTTTCAAATACATGAACTATCCTAGAATATCCATGCATTGATTTAGTATATCTTACAGTACTTAAGTAACTCTTGGATGCATCCTTAGTGGGATTAAATTCCAAATTCTCATATAAATTACCATAAGATTATCGTAGACCTTGATGATTAATCCAAACCTTTTCAAAAAGCTGGGAGTTCCAATAATTCACTACAAGACCCAAGCAAGTTGGAAGTTCAATCTTTCGAAATCTCCATAATCGATTACGTATTTCATTAGCACTGATACTGGAAGTGACTGCATAAATACATTCTTCACATATGGTATATGATGATGAATGCAAGCTCTTACATATGATCGTGATGCGGACTGGAAAGGACTAATGCAATGCCATTATTGTTTTGTGGTAGTAAAAGTTACTACAGTCATCTGATGAAGGGTTATCAAATACCATTTTGTAATATACTACATTATTTTTTATTTAAAATTGAGTAAAATTAATTCTAAAAAAGTTAAAATCGATAAAATATCAATAAAAATTTTTAAGAGGCTCAAGATTAAATCGAAATAGGTATATGGTAAAGTATTATCATAAAAAATTGTTAATTTATGACTTGGATTAATAATCTTAAATACAAAATTCCTTTTAGAAAAAATTAAAGAAAATGTACGTGCAAAATACTGCATTGTGGGGCAAGATGACTTTACCACTACGGATGGCTCCCTATGGCGCCCAAGGGGGCCACATCCGAAAAAAATTTAATTATGAAAATTTAATAAAAATGAAAAACCATATATATATATATATATATATATATAGCTTTTCAGTAGTAGAGATTATATATATTATATATGTATTTTAATAGTTTAGTATTATACAATATTACATACAGTATTTTTATTAGGTAAGAGTTTTTGTAAATAAAAGGGTCATGGTTCATACGACTATCATTTTAACTTTTTTTAGAATTTATTATTATATTGTTTGAATGATATTTTCTTTATTTCTCAATAAATAATACCATAAATTTCCATTTATTGCAAAAATGACCAAATGGAATTGCTACTTATTTAATAGTTTTGCACCATAAATAATAATTACATTACTAATGTTATAAATTTTTTTCCCTTATCACATGAAGTATTAGTAAATAGTAACAATATAATACTTGATATACTTTTTTTATAATTATTATTGTGAAAATAAATGTGTATTATTGAATGACTACCTACTTATCACTTATATTGAAATTGATAATTTTTTTTTAACATTACTGGTGATATAATCTTGTAGAGACGTCACCTGCAAAAAAAACTAAAAGAATGCTTGTACTTGTGCAATGTTGCACTTTTCTTTGTGCTACTTGTAATTTACTGTGTTTTTTTTTTTGTTAAATTTACACACATTTTATGTATTAATTTAATTTCTCTATAAATTAATGGATGGAGTTCAATTAGTATATGCTACAGTAAAAAGGCCATAAGAAATTTATTCTTTTAATCTTTTACAAAGTGCAACAAATATCTTTAATTATTTTATTTATAAATTTAAAATTTCCTTCCAATAAGTATTAGAAAGTGCGGTAATGATATTTATCCACAATATATATATTATATATATGATGCATATAAATAATCGTATAGTAATTTAAATATAGAAAATCCTTCCCCTCCCCCTCCTCCTCCTCCAATCGAGTTGCATAGTTTTGTGTATTCTTCAAGATATTTTTTTCCTGTTGTAATTATCCTATCGGGTTGGACATAGTGGGGATGGATTTTCCCTGCCTATGACCACTCCTCAATGTAGTGCAGGTACAACAAAAAATATTTTTACATAAGTGTAATCAATCATTGCATAGTTAATATCTATTAGATGCATTTTGCTCGCATCCAGGCACAAATTTATATAACAAAGTTTTACCACGAGATTTACGTGGCTTTGAGTAAAGTTGGTCTTCTATTATAGTTCATTGATGTTATAATGATCTGTCATAATCATCTATATTATGAATATAAAATATGGGATTATCACGTGTATAAATCCTAACTCAAACTCAAACTCGAGTTAATAGGTAAGCTACAGTGACTCCTTTATTTGTTGAGGGAATAGAATATTAAGTGTTGTTTGTCAAAATACCTAAATCAACCATTGTGATTTATCTTTAGACCTAAAATCTACCTATCTTTTCGTTTCTTGATTTGCTAGAGGCACTTATTGTTTGCCTATTTATGAAGATTGGGAACCATGACGATCCTGGAGTAGAACTGAATATTTATAAACCACAGTCTAAATTTGCGTGTAATGTCCATCCCATATAACTTTCCCTGTTCTACAACTACAGACCAGTCAGCCCACTAAATCAACTGCAATGGTACGTCGACGGTGATAATTGCTACTAATCACTCTGACTATCTTCATACGGAAGACGTGAGCATGCATCCAAATTCATGCAGCTCTCTGCACATCCAGCCGTGGCTTTTAAGGCATTATTGCCACCGTTACAACGTATTATTAAAATAGGATAATGTAATAATTTATACCTTAATTTTATATTTTTTATAATTATATATTTTAAATTTTAATTTATTTAATTACACGTCTAATTAAAAATTTAATTATCACTATTTATAACTTAATTAATTCTAATTCTTACACGTTGATTTAGTCAACATAATCAACCAATAGGATCATCACCATAACTCCTATGACCCACTTAGAACTATGTATAACTACCCATTACTGTATCGGGTCTTGCAAACCATATTTTTGAAGTGGATAGTAATCTATTATTTTGTAAGAAATGACTAACAGCCACATTTGGGGGTTTGCAAAACCCCATTAAGATTGTGAGCGGCCATTTTATTGGCTGATCATATAGATTAAACTAAAGATATGAATTAAAGTTAATTGAGATATAAATGGTGATAATTTGATCTTATAATTAATTAAGTCAAAATTTCATGTTTATAATCATAAAATTAATAAAATCTTTATAATGAGTTTGGTAATTAGTTGTGGAGGCAGAGATTGATAAGGATGTGGACAGTAAAAATTAACAAACCTTTATTAAAATATTTTTAGTTTTGCATTATGCATACAATAGTTCAAGAGCTTGTTACAATGGGTGAAGCTTGATTTTCATGGAATGGAACTAGAATTTGGTTTCAAAGCCAGATCCAATCTAATAAGAATCTAAACTCATTACCCATAATCATGTGTGGCATATACTTATTCTCCATTTGATTCTAAAGCTAACTTATACTAATACTGTGATAAACTGATATGAATACGTCGATATTAATACGTCAAAATACTTGTTAAAGATAATATATTAGATTTTCTTTTCTTTTTTTGGCCGAAAAGATGAAAATAGATTAAATATGAATTTTGTGCCACTTGGAATACTTAGTGATGTCCACAGACAAATATAAAAGTTATATGTATTAATTATTTCCGTTCTTGTTAGGAAAAAGATGTTTATGTTGTCTTAAAAGACCATCAAACGTTATGTTCTAATTTATTGTACCCACCAACAATAAATATTTAAGCGCCACATCACTCCTATGGAAATTTTTCGCAATAAAGATAAAGATATGAACCTCACATTATGTGGATGAATTGCAGTGTGTAAATAATAATAAATTTTCAATATATAAAAATATAAACAATAACTTTTTAAAATTATGTATGATTATTGGTACTTGTATATTATTTGTTTAGGTATATGAGATATTGATAGAATTAAATCTTTTTTCTTACACTAAAATCATGTAACTTTTTATCTTTGTAAAGAGGTGGAGACTAAAAATAACTTAGGATACAAAAATTCGTGCCAAGTATCAAATTACAAAAGAAGTGCACTGCGAAACTTCTTCAACATCTAATTTGACCATATAAACCGCTGTGAAAGTGCGGACTTCATATTTTGTTTATCAAGAGTAAAAGGGAAAAATGAAAATCCATTAGGAGTTATGATAATAAAATGATCAATACAAAAATTTGACACATGAACCACTATATTAGGAAATCTAAATCTATAATTTATAGTGGTAAAAACAGCTCCTATCGTCAAATCTTTTGCAGTGCTTACCACTAGACAACACATATGGCCGATGAATCCTTCCCATAACTTTTTAGAATAAAAAGTAATTTTCAAAAACTATTCTAGAAATATTATTATATCAACTCGTCTGCTTAAGTAAAAACCCAAGACAACCCATCCAATGTTGGCATCTTCCTCTATAAAAGGGAAGTTCCTTAGCTTTTTGGTATCATATGATTTCACACTATCACCCCATTCTCTTATTCTGTTACTCTTATTCAACCTCCACATAGCAAAGAGACGGTACGAAAGAGCACCGATGTTTTATATAAGCATTGTAGATGTTGTCCTAGTTCTCTTTTTCTATGTAGTCCTATGTTTTCTTGGTAGAAAAAAAGGTATTCCAACAAACTGGCCCATTGTTGGAATGCTTCCGGCAGTCATCGCCCATTCTGGCAACATTTTCGGATGGGCCATTGAGCTTCTCCCACTAAGCCAATTGACTTTTCATTATAAAGGTCCATGGTTTTCAAACAGTGATGTACTAGCCACAGTTGACCCCGCTAATATACACTACATCATGAGCTCAAACTTCATGAATTTCCCGAAAGGATCCGAATTCAAAAGAATTTTCGATATTTTCGGAGATGCGATTTTCAGTGCAGACGGCGAGTTATGGAAGAATCAACGGAAGGTTGCATTATTTTTCATAAACCATAACTCGTTTCATAAGTTCCTAGAGGAGTGTATTTATGATAAGTTGGAAAATGGACTCGTTCCCTTATTCGATCAAATCGTTGATAGAGGTCTAACAGTAGACCTCCAAGACGTGTTCAAAAGGTTCTCACTTGACATCACTTGTAAATTTGTAACAGGTTATGATCCAACTTCTCTTTCAATTGAATTTCCTGAAGTCACTTTGTCAAAGGCTTTGGATGATGCTTGGCGTGCAATATTCTATAGACATATGTTTCCAGAGTTTGTTTGGAAACTGCAAAGGTGGATTGGCATTGGTGTCGAGAAAAAAATGACTAAGGCTTGCGATGATCTGAATCAAATCATTGCAAACTATATAAAGATGAAGAGAGAAGAGTTGAGAAGAACAGGCAACGAATCGAACAAGGAGTTTAATGAAGGTGGCATAGATATATTGACATCCTATATGACCAATAAAGTTGACGACATGCTTGGATTAGATTGCAACGACGAAAAGTTCCTTAGAGACACCATCGTAACTTTCACGGTTGCGGGGAGAGATACCATCAGCTCAGCATTGACATGGTTCTTTTGGGCGGTGTCTCTACACCCATCAGTGGAGGCCAAGATTAGGGAAGAGGTAACATCAGTTTTTTCAAAAGTAGAACCTAAAAGTTACCGAAAATCTGTGCTGGGCAAGCTTGTCTACTTACATGGTGCATTATGCGAGTCCCTTAGGCTATATCCACCGGTCGCATTTCAACACAAGTGTCCATTAAAACCAGACGTCCTCCCAAGTGGACACAAAGTCCATCCTGACTTGAAAATACTCTTTGATTTGCATGCAATGGGAAGGATGGAGTCGATCTGGGGAGAGGACTGCTTAGAATTCAAGCCGGAAAGGTGGATTACGAATTCAGGAGGGATTAGACATGAGCCATCTTATAAATTCTTAGCATTTAATGCTGGACCAAGGACTTGTATTGGGAAAGAGGTGGCTTTCATACAAATGAAGGCTCTTGTAGCTGCTATAATATCTCATGGTTTTCACGTAGAAGTTGAGAAAGGTCATCAGGCCATCCCTGCTTCTTCAGTTATTCTCCAAATGAAACATGGGTTAAAGGTCCAGATTACGAGAATGAAATAGCCTTTAGTATATGAGAAAAGCATCAATACACGTGCTTAAGTTTGAAGAAATAAGAAATTTATGCGTGGGACTTATGTAATCAGTTGTTATATGATGTCTTTAAAAAGGTTTGTTTTGCTGAAATATTTCAATACTATAATGTACTTAATATTATTATGTATTTAATATTAAGTGGTCTGTAGTTGTTTCTATAGCGACTTCAATGACAGTATATTGAATCTCAATTTTAGGTGGCAAACGGGATGGAAAAGCAACCTCTACTATGGCTTGCATGCCGTGTTTTGTGCCATAATTGAGCTTATTAATGTGAAGGATCCCTGTTCTGTTGTATTGTGTATTAAATGATTACGTTGTGTTGAGTTGACAAGCATACTCTACGTACAAGAGCAAGGAAAAGATTTCTATTAAAACCTTAAATGCAATTTAATTTTCAGTTGAAGATGAATACATTGACATTATGTGGCTACTTGTCTTTTTCTTTTTATCTTTTTATCCCCCCGTCTCTCCCCATATATCTCCATCATTGTGAACATTATGGCTAAAATAACCAAGAAATCATGAAGTCAATTGGAAGTAATTAAGGTCAATTACAAGTTAATTAGAACTAGCTAAAGTGACTTAAGAACGAAAAACCCAAGTTTTAGAGCGAATTTTTAAAAAATGGTCATCTTACCTCCACACCCAATTTTCAAAAACGACATCGAACTTTAAGTTAGATAACTTAAACAACATTTAAGATGAGGTTTAGGCAAACCAAAACCAATAGGTTATTTTAAAAGTCGTTTAAACATGAAAATTCAATTTTTATGTCAAAATTTTCTAAAATTACCAAAATGCCCCTCTTCAAGTTTTCAAGAGGAATGTAAAAAATTAAGTATGGATAATTAAAATAAAAATTTAGGTGCACTAGACACAAACTAAGTTGGGAATTGCTCTTAAGTAGGTTAAAAGCACTACAGTTGGTTTATGAAAAAAGTATGAAAATGGAGGGTATTTTTGGTAAAATATGGAAAAGTGTTTAAGTCAACGAAATAGAGTATGTTAGGCTTTAAGGGATATTGAAACTGTTTGGTATAATCACTTTGATACTTAAGTTAGTTATGTGTGTTAGAACAAAGAAGGTAAGTAAAGTGAATATTATGTAAAGAGCTTTATCGTACATATCTTTTGGATATTTATAGAGCATGGTGATAACTTTTGTAAGAGGTTAGTTAGAGGCAATTCAACTAACCTTAAACACATGGTGCTTTATTAATTAAAGCATGATGAATGTAAGGATAGGAGGTAGTCCAACAATTACTTCATTTAGCAATCATTGAACTATTCGTGCTCTTATCTTATAATTTAAATGTTCAAACTTATGTGCTGGGCTCTAGACACTTAAGCCTAAAGATCTAGATCGTATAGTAGAACAGCAAGCTGTCTCAAGCTCTTCTAATAGATTGCATGTCTAGATGTCAACTTGTTGCTATTATTAGGTAGCAAGTTGTAATAGCAGCTAGATTTGGCTGTAATGGTCACTTTGAGGTAAAATAGCTCAACTTTGACTCAAAGGTGGTCGCATCCTTGCAAGCAATGCCTTAGTGAAAATCTACTATCAATAGAGGGCTTAGATGCTTAATAGTTGGCACTTAATCTAAGAGTTGTCAAACTCTTGTAAAAGTCTCAAAAGCAACTTTACAGACCCTTTAGTGTTGATTTTTATTTTTAAATAGCCTCTTCTCCTTGTTGTTTCCATCTAGAAGGTAAAACTCTTACTAAAGCCCTCAAACCCTAAACCCTACTGCACCAAAGCTTAGTTAATATGTAAAGTCCTAACTAATGAAGACTTTTCTTGTCTTTTCACTTAGGAATGAGGAACAAAGGTTGAATTAGTGTGGGTAAGGGGCTGGTGCAAAAATTCAAAAGGTGAAAATGTAAGTAAATTATTCCATTGAAGTTTTATTTGTAGCTTTGGTGCCAAACCTCGAGGGATAGGTGCTAATTGGTATGTTTATTGTAGAAACTTCATATTAGAAGTTGGAAAAACTCCATTTTGAAGGGTTGAAGTCTACGATCAGTTTCGAGTCAAGAAGCAAAAGTTGGTTCTTCAAAAGGGAAATTAAAGATTCATGAAGAATTTTTGCGTTGTTGATAGGTGTTAGTTCCATAAGAAAGTTAAGAGAGTTTTTTCATATAATAAATGATGTGTGATGGAGGTTGTTGAGCATCTAGGCATTCTTAAGTAGCGTAGGAGTAGGAGCATGCTAAGACTGTTTAATTTGTGATTTTAAGTAATCACATGAAGAAACATTTAAAATAAGATTGGTTGATGATTGAATAGTTAGTTTATGAAGTTGAAATATTTAGACAAATAACCAAGTTAAAACCATGGCTTATAAAGGGGATTAGTAGGGTTGCCTTATTGAATCTTTGATCAATTAAACCATAAGCATGTTAATACTAAGATTGGACAAAGGTTAGATAAGATAGAGGATAATTTAGGACAAGGTTTAAAAGATTAAGCCACTCACATTCTGTATCACCAATCATAGATACATTAACGTGATTTTGTTGTGTCTTGATTGTGAACTTAGTGAAGTTACATGTTTTTATGATGTTTAGAATGATAAGATTTAGGTTATGTGATGGTTTAGTAGCTAATGGTCCATAAATGTTGGATGGTGTGCCTTTTGATGCCTAAAGAATATATAGGATGTTGATTGAGTAAATTATTGGCATTGAGATAAAAATTCAAACACGTTTAAGTTTTTTATTAAGCATGAAAAATGTGATGATTTGATGATTTATAGGTATCTTAACGATTTGACAACCAAGTAAGATTGATTGTTAGGAATTAGGCTATAAACCCCCTAAAGTCGCCACCACCATCCTCACACTATGTGTATTTTCTTAAGCTAACACTTGTTTCAAAGATTAACTTGATAAAATGATGAATAGTAAGAAGAACTTGAAGATTGGATAATGATTTAGGCATATTGGATGTGCACAAAGTATTTGAATGCTTAATTTTTATGAGTGTGTGTTTATTATATTAAATGGCTACTCGATTAGTTAAATAATAGGGCTTCCACCATAATAATTCCACTGACAAAGTGAGGTGTTGATTTCATAATGTTGTAAACTTTAACGGAGGACCTACTAGTGCACTGGCTCTATTAAAGACATGTTTGGTTGTTAAAATAGGTTTTAATGTTGATTGTAATACAAAAGATGCAAACCTCATGTGTATTTAATCTTTATAAGATGCAAAGATTTAAAATTTATATAAAATGAGACTTGAAAAGACATAAACATATAAACTCTATTGAATTAGAACCTATTAAATGTAAAGATGCATGTTTAGTAAATTTGACACAGAGGAAGTAAATCAAAGGATATATTAGATGGTAGTTTAGCATGAACAAAGTTGCTTAGACATTTAAATGATAAGTTAGAGGGTGCGCTTGAGAAGCTTAAGTCAAGATGAAACTCAAAGGATATCCCTCATAGGTTAAACTTTAAAATGAAATTCAGAGGATATGCCTCATAGCTATTCGAGACACATTTGACAAGTATACAATGACCTTGGGTATTGCTTGGTGGAAACTTTGGATTAATTAAGCCGAACTAATACAATAAACTTGGCCTAATTTAATGTATGCTACTTGTACATGGTTGTTTGATCTAATGTAACAACGTCCTTAGACTAGGTCATGTTTGTAGTCATAACTTCGGAAACATATGGTAGTGAAGCTTATGTCCATTGTTGTGGCTTGGCAATAGTTAATAGGAAGGTACTGTAGTTGTATTAAATGGTGGCACCTTCCTTAAAGGACCAATCTTAGGATCTTCCACATAAAGTTTAGATTTACTCTCGTGACCCTGATGTCCTAAATGGGATTAAACCCCCTTTGCTCCCTATCATGTTGTCTAAAGTCTTGAGCATTCCTCATACTACTTGTTTATATCCTTAATAATATAATTAAATGAAATGCTTGTTATATTAAAATAAACTCGTATGACATGCAATATGTGTTTGAGTTAATGTTGTACCAAGTTTCGTTAAGATTTATTCCTTATTTCTTTTTCAAGTGATAAGGATATTATTGCTGAGTTTCTTTTCAATCTCAACTTTGATACGTATTACATCTTGTCAAGAAGATATTAGATGGATGATGATATATAGGATTCAGAAGCTTAGTTTATAGTAAGATCTCATTATGATTTTTACTTTTATGCGACAAAACTTCATGATTCAAATTACTTTCTATATTCTTAGCATTTAATGTTGGACTAAAGGACTTATATTGGGAAAGAGGTAGCTATCATACAAATGAAGGCTCTTTTAGCTACTATACTATCCCATGGATTTCATGTAGAGGTTAAAGAAGGTCATCGAGCCATCCTTGCTTCTTCAGTTATTCTCAGAATAAAACATGGGTTAAAGGTTTAAATTATGAGAATGAAATAGCACATGAGAAAAGCATCAACAAACCTTCATGTTAAAGTTTAAAGAAATAAGAATTTGATACATGAGAGTTATTATAATTAGTTGTACCAATTAAGTAAAATGTTCCTCTATAAAATTTTTATTTATTTTTGTTTATGATTAGATTTTATGTGACTTTGTTTTGCTGAAAGTCTTCAAATTCATCATGTATTTAATGTTAAGTGGTGTATATGTTTCTATAATGAGCTCAATGGCAATATAATGAAACTCAATTTCAGGTAGAAAACAGGATGGAAAAGCTACTTCGACTATAGCTTACATGCCTTATTTTGTGTTACGTTGAGCTTAATAATGTGAAGGGTTCGTGTTGTATTGTGTACTAAATGTTCATGTTGTGTTGAGATGACAAGCATATTCTAGGTACTAAGGAAAAGGTTTCTATTAAAGCTTTAAATGCAATATAACTTTTCATTGAAGATGGATAGATTAACATTTGTAGAAACCCCATCTTTCCTCCATTCCCCCACCCCCTATCCCAGCCTTATTTTTCAAAATTTTTAAAATAGAGTAAAGGGTCATAATTTAGAAAAATATGAAAAAAATAGAAAAATTACAAAAAAAAATAAGAAAAGGAAAATAAAAAAAGGGGAAATCTAGAAAAAAATATAACAAATATAAAATTTAGGAAAAATAATAAGAAATCAAGAAAAATACCAAAAAATAGAAAAATTTTAGAAAAAAATATTGAAAAAATAGAGGATTTAAGGAATTTAGAAAATAATAAATTTTTAATTTAATAGAATAGAATTTCTTAATTTAAATAAAATATAAAGAGAAGATCGTTTAGGTCGAGGCTTAAATTTAAATCTAACCCAAGCTCGCTTTGTTTATATGTGCAACTAATTGCACATATGTGCAATTAGTTACACATATAAACAAAGCATAAGCTAATGGTTTAACAGTAAAATACTTAAGCATGGAACTGGGTATAACTTAGAGGACTTAGGTTTGAATCTTGGCAAAGGCATAGAAAGCCTTTTTATTTTTTTCAGAAGAAACACTGCCATATCATCTACAAATGATATTGCCACATGTTAAGGGTTTACTGTACTACATGTCCTAACACGTAATGCCCCTAGATTTGGTGACAACTAACACGGTGCCATATGGTAATCTACGTAGCACGCCACGTCAATTTCCCTTTGCCACAACAGCTACTACATGTTATGTAAGGACACATAATACAACATGGTTAGACAATGTGGCTTACATAGTGCCACGTTAGCATTTTCCTTTTTTTTTTCTCCCCTCTATCATGCAATTTCCGTTATTTTCCCCAACAAAACAACTTCAACCTCTTCGCTTTGGCCTCATTTTTTGCAATGATCCCCAAGCTTAACTACACTAATCAGTGAGTAATTCTCGTTCTAGACATAGCCTACTCTGAATTAAGATAAAACATACGTCTAGATACAATTGTTCAATGGATCAAATCAAACTCTAAAAAAACAAATAAACAAAAAAACTAGTCGTTCGAATTTGAAATTCCTTGATTCAAGCTTCTAAAACCTATCATAAAGCTCATTTTTAATCTTTTCAGCAACAATGAGCATAAGGGGTACAATGTTGACCAAGATTTAACTCTAAATTGTGCTCAAATAAAAAACCAAGAATGGGTCATCCTCCTCATTCAATTTTGAATTTATAGATATTAGATATTTTTCTTTCTTGGATTTAAGCTCCCAAACTATAAAAGGAGCTCGAACAAACAATCATTAACAAATCCTCTCTCTCCCTTCCTTAAGCTCTCTTACTCTTCACATATGAACCTCTCTTTCTCTCTCTCTCTTCGATCCTCTCTCTACAGCCACTCTTGCTCAAATCCACCACCACGATCGGCTTCATAAGGGTTGAAAAGTCAAGAACCAAGTGTCTATCCACCCAAAACAACCAATACGTGACTAAGCCACTGCTACTAGCCATGATTAAACTTCAAACACCACCCAAACAGCTACCCTAAGCTACGGCATCAATCTTACCTCCCTTAATTCTAATCCAAAAGTCATAAAAACCCCTTCCCCCACTCATTTTGGCTACCAGATTGCTTAGAACGACCTTCTTCGAGTTGCTGCAATTAAAAAAGACTTAGAACCAACCTAGATCTAACTGACCCAACCCTAACCTAACCGACCCGACTCAAAGTCTACTCTAGGTTTGACCTACACACTTAACTACATTCAATGCCTAGTTATTTATTTTCTTTTATTATTTAGTCTTTTTTTATATATTGTTAGCATCGTTATTTTTTTTTGTGTAATTATAAATGTAAACCAAAAAATAAAAGAAAAAAGAAAAGAAAAAGGAATACAAAAAAAGGAATAAAAAGAAAAAAGAAAATGTGAGTGGTATGTTTAAACAAGAATAAAAAATGAAATAAAATAAAAAAGGGGGATATATAATAAAAACCTAGTAAATTATTTTGCCACTTAGAGAACCTTCTCTTTAGTAAAAATAAAATAAAAATGAATCTTTTTTTAAATTAGGAATTTTTGAATTTTTGAAAAACCCAATAAACTAGATTTAAGACCCTTGTAGAAAGTTTTCCCATAAATAAACCAAATTGAATTAATAATGTAAACCTAATCTCTTTCAAGAATTAAAATTAATCAACCCACTAAAGATTTCTAAAAGAACTATATACGTCTGATGCGAAATAGCGAGTAAGTAGATACCTGCAAAGAAATGTAAAAAAACAAAAAACCTATTTTTTTAATTTATAGTTAAGATTACTTAAATTATTCAACTCGCCTAACTAATAATTGAGTTTCACTTTATAAAATAGTCTATTGAAAGGTGATTTTCAATATTAAGATTAAAATTGAAAAATTAAATGGTACTCTTAAGGGTTTAGAAATCCTAACCCCTGGACCCTTTTCTCTTATTTTCAAAAACCGTTTTATAAAATTAGTTTTATCGTTAGACAAGTAGCTAAGTTATAACCAATCTACTTACTTAGTTATAACTTAACTTTTTTTCTAGACTCCAGTTGGGTGGCAACTCCAAAGTATTTAAAAAAAAAACAAATCGATTTTCTTTAAATCGTAGTTAAGAGTCAATTTTAAACGAGTAGGGTTTAATATTAATCAGTTTAAAGAAGACTAATTAACTAATTCATAAAAACTTGAGGGAAAAAATCATGCTCGACAACATTATGTGATAACTTATCCTTTTTTTTTCTATCTTTCCCTCTTCGTCTCTCCCCTTATATCTCCATCATCATCATCATTATGATCAAATAATATATACCTTCAAGTTCCTAAAAAAAAAAAAAGATACCCTCTAAATTATTAGTTAAGTGTAGTTAAATCCTCTAAACACCTAATACGTAACTTTTTTATTCCTATAACTATAACACCACCTCTTAAGGCATCTACTTATACTTTTTTTTTCCCTTAACTCATAGTGCGCAAGAGATTATTCGTTATGCCATCCCCAAGATAGGGATAAGGATAAAATGTAATCAACCTATTAACTCAACTTCATTATACAATTTCCAATGGAACTTCTTTCAAATGATATAAAATAGCATAATAGAATTTCAAAAAATATGGCCATTATTTAGATATCATATTTCACTTCATTGTTTAACTCATAATCTAATTAGGAGAGTAAACTTTTACGTTCAAAACCTTAACACTAGAAATATAGTACAGTGGTATTCTTGTAAAGCTGCTTCCAAGAACTTGATACAAAGCTTTGCAACTAATTACTCTCTCTTACTCAGCCTAACTTCCAAGTCCTAACTTACTTTGTCTTCAATATCCAAGTTTAGATAATCCCAAAATCATCAATAACTTAGCAAATTCAAGTCATCAAACTAATATCAACCATATGCGTAACTATTCGTGCATCATATAAATGTTGTGCTAATGCGCATAACATACAATAGTACTGGTATCATAGCCCAATCTAGCTCCTCATCTGATTAGTTGACTTACCCTCCTAAGAATCTAAATACAAAGCCTGTAAACCTATTGCAATGAGAAGTTATCAAAACATAACCTAACTAAAACTACATGAAGTGGCTAGAATCCCTTAGGCAATACATCTCTATATGCTGAAAACCCATTCTAAAAATATGTCAAGTTGAGAAATTTTAACCGAGCTTTGAATCAACCCAACCATAGTTTCTACTAAGTAAAATTTCCAAGTTAACTAAGCCATGAATTTCAACCAAATACCAAGAACAAAGAAATTGGCAAGCAAACCTAGCTTTTAGCCTAGCAATCAAATATCACAATTGTAAAACCTAAAACAAGGAAAAATAAAATATAAAATAAGACAAAAATAATGAAATAAAGTATAAAATAAAGTGGTTTATGTTAAGGATGTAAGATGATCCCTACCTTTCTATTCTTTCCTACTTTATATACTTCACAGGCTTTCTTTCAAAGAATTAATCCATTCTTTAGCAACTAAAAGATCAATACTCTTACCATCAAATGGTTTTACTATTCGTTATAGAGCCAACTTATCTTCTCCTCCAACTCCAGCTAGAGTAGTCGCAAATTGTTGCACCAATTCCATCACTAGCTGAGGTAGAGCTGCCTTAGCTCTTATGGTTCATGGTTGATTAGTGGTCTTCCACATCCTCTTCATATCACTCTCAAAACACACTAAACATTGCTTAAATAACAAGTACCATTATGATCTCATAAAGTCATGACTCCATATTACCTAGCTACCTCACACATCTCATACGTGCCTAAAAACTCGTAGTCCCCAATTTACGCTCTCATACCACCTAAAGAATATCAAATCCCAGCACAACACATGATTTACATGAATACTTATTTTAACTATACATAATTTTGATAATAAACCATACTTTGTACATTCAGCCTCTAAAAGAGTATTACTTTAGACTGTAGAGTTACAAATATTTATAATATTTATAAATATAAAAGACCAAAAGTTGTAAACTTTATTTATCAGACAAAACATCTTTGTCCCTATTGCACTTGATCTGTAAGAATTCAACTATTCCAAAACAACTGACTCTACTAGGGTTCTCAAAAGTTTGTCCTTCGCCTATGCTAGTGCCTAGTTCTTATACCTTAACCGAGGGATGAAACATTTTATACCTTCAGCTTACTATAAGCTAAGTGAGAGTGGATAGACAAGCAACAATACAACGAAAAACATTGCATAAACTTACAGTTATCTCATTAGATAAGACCACTTAGCCAAACAAAAGGAAAATGCAACAATTATATGTCATGGTAATGTACATGGCATATATTAGTACCAATACCTTAGACCAGCTTAGCACTCATATGGTTAGTCAATTTCAATCCAAGTATTCGGATATTATATCCATGAACCTAGCAATAAGTTAGCCTAGCATTAACTATGGAATAAGTTTGAGGTAGTTAGTCTATGTAGATCCTTATGCACGAAAACTCAACTTTTCAATTAAAAACTCATGCCAATAGAATTATAATTTTTGAAATTCTAACCTATAAGTCCTTTTCCTGTTATGGCATGAATGTATCAACCATGTTTCAAATATTCATTAAGCAAAGCAAACATGCTTATTTATTTAACCTTTTAGCCAATCCTTTGCTTTACTTCCTTTCCATTTTCATTTCTAATACCTTGGTGTTGAGCTCACCTAAGTGAACACCATAAGAGGTAGGGGTTAGTACCTAGCATTTATCTAAGTTAGTAGTGCACTTAATAATAGCACATCATCAGATCATGTTTCAGGCAACATAAATATAAAAAATCAAACATCACAGATCTTCATCACATAGTAAGTTCAATCATTACACAGTAGTTACAACAGCTACATGTAAGAGAAACTCACTCCCTATTGAGTAAATATAGATCTACTCTCTACATACATATCCACTTTTGTAAGCTAGCTAATCGCTTTGACACAACTCATTAACACAAGCTTCCTCTTCAACTATTTCATCTAGTAAGGATAAATATTACCAAAGTTAACTATAGGTTATGTACATTTCAAATTGTTAGTAACTTACTTTTGCTTAGGGTTTTGAAGTTATTCTCGAGGAAAATATTTGTCCTAAAATTTTGACAACTTAGCCTCTCATTTATCCCCTAATTTAACCTCTAAACTATCCCTTGAATTATTTGTTAAATCAAGTTAATTCTAAAGTTTCAAAATGAATACTATTTGAAATATATCTTCGACCCTGACAATTCATAATATTAGATATTTCATCTAACTCAATCACTAAACTTAACTTACATAAAGACCTCTAAACGTCTCGTCTATTTCTTCCTCTGATTTATCTTCTAATTTAACCAAATTACTTCTCAATTAAGTCAAACTAAAACCAATAATGAATATATCGATTATAATATTAATTAAGACTCCCTTTGTTATAATATTAATAATGTGAATTACCCTATGTATTATTTTTACCAAAATATGTGTAAATAATGGGAAACTATGAAGTAATCAATATATATACTCAACTAAATTCACGAAAAATATCTATGCCGACCAAGATGAAATGATGACTTTATTGTTGAGGACAGTACAAGCATGTATGTAGACAAATTCGAAGGCATGATGCTACACCATAAAGTACCATATTGGCATAATACAGAGTATTTCAAATATATATATATATATATATATATATATATTTAGCTAGATTATACCAAAAATTAGCTAAAAATAGTTACATGACCATATTAAATCCTAAGAATAGAACATAACATAAATCTTATCGCTAGTAATCACTAGGAATCATTACATGTTAAATCTAATAATTATTTATACCAAAAGCTAATTATCTCCCTTTCGAAAAATATCAACAATTTCCAAGTAATTTGTAATAATTAGCAATCATAAAAACTTTAAAAAATTCTCGAGATTACAATTTAGTAATGAGCAATTTAGTAATAAGCGTATTGTACAAACTTTTTTGGCTCAAAACAACGCCACTTAATATATTGAAATATTACTTTAAAATCCGTTAGTACATAGCATTTTCTTAAGTAAGTGGTATAAATCATTATTATTTCAACAAAATAAAATTATTACAAGAAAGACATGTAAAATAACCCAAGGAAATAATCTTTCATAATTTTCTACAATAACTTAATATTTTATGAAATTAAATGAAAATCGGATACAAAACTTGGACTCATCGAAGCATGATTGTTTGGCTACCTGGGTATGTCAGCCTAACTTCTTTAGCCACCAATTGTTTAACCTCTAAGCCGCTTATTGTTAATTGTAGGTTGCTATTGGAATTGTTATTCCCCTGCCATTTCCTATATTTTTCCTTTTTTTTTAATGTAAACTAAATTTTCTAGAGAGGATTTTAAGAAGCTTGAACTGCCAAAATTCCACAAAATGATACTCTTAACTCCTTTATATTAAGTCTATTCGGTGGAGCAAAATTTGAGAATCACAAATGGTTTTATCTTTAGATTGACACCTTCACAAACATATACTAACCATAAAATGTTGTTGCCACCTCATGGTATTATTATTCTATTGCATTGCTTGCATGCCATGCCTATTTCCATGTGTAAAGGGTTTATTTTATATTTTCTATAACTTTTTGATAATTTAATACATTTTTTGTCCATTAATTAGTACATTATATTAATATATATGCATATCAAGTACATATAGTGTATATAGTATGATTATATAATTATATTATATGCTATTTGACTTCAAAAATTTTATAAATCAAATAATTTATCTTTAAAAACTTGTTACATTTCAAGGCTCAAATTTTTATTTTTCAATAGTTATCGAGCAAACCCAATAAAAATAAGTAATTTCATATACTTTATTTCAGAAAATTAACCTTACTAGGACTCTTCTTTTAAGTTTTATGATCTCTCATTGATGTTAGACTCAATTTAGACAAGATTTTCGGGAAACCCTAAATCATATCGGATGCCTTAGCTTATATCGATATGAAGCAACTAAGGTCTCACATTAGCAAATATAAATTTATTTATATAAAAAATTAATGTATATTGCTAATATATGTATCATATTTCATGAATTAATTTGAAAAGAAAATCAATTGTACATATATATATTTATGAAAATAAGTACATAAATAATATTCAATATTTTTAATTCTTAGATAATATTTATTGTATTGACTAATTAAATAAAGTTTAATATAAGTCGCTTGAATTTATGGGTTCATTGTACTAAAACTAGATATATTCAATGTATGATGATGAATGGAACTACTATATAAACAACATAGAAAAAATTCTTAAAATCATACCCAAAAATGGCTTCTTATGTAAAAAGTGTCCAAAAATCAACCATGACCAATCAAATACATATAGCATTATGTGAGTATATAGGAGATCACCCCACTTCTAATCAAAAACATTTATAGAAAGGGCTTGATGAAAAATATCATTTTACGTTAGTCAATATACAACATCAAACACTCTTAAGTGATCATCAGAGTACCTTTTGTACTAACATAGAAAAAGGAGGGGATACTAAGCAATATAAAAGAACAAATTTTCTAAACATGGAGAAGGCTATTTATGAGTGGTTTCTTCAATAGCAAAATCATGTGAATACAACTGCAGAGCTAATTTTAGAGAAGATAAAAGAGGATGGAACTTTTAGACCCTCAATAGCCTTCATGGTACAACCTTTCTCAAGGTTAGCTTGAGAAGTTTAAGCTAAGACATGCTATCTAATCATTTTGTCATTTTGTAGAAAGTGGTTTGGTTAACATACTAGATATAATGAAAAATATCATTTTAAGTTTATCAAGATACAATATCAAACACTCTTAAGTGATCATTAGAGTACCTTTTGTACTAACATAGAAGAACGAGGGGATATCGAGTGATGCAAATCAACAAAATTTCTAAACATGGAGAAAGTTGTTTATGAGTGGTTTCTCTAACACCAAGATCATGTGAATATACTTGAAGAGCTAATTTGGAGAAAGTAAGGGAGGATGAAACTTTTATACCCTCATTAGCCTTTAGGGAATAACCTTTCTCAAGGTTAGCTTGAGAAGTTAATGCTAAGACATGCTATCAAGTCATTTTGTCATTTCAAAGAAAGTGGTTCGATTGACACACTAGACATGGAGAAGAAACTGGAGTCCATAAGGGAAAAAATAAACCACTTCCCTATGAAAGATGTTTTTAATATGGATGAAATTAGTTTATTTTATAAGTTACAAGCTAATAATTCCCTTGCAACAAAGCAACTTGAAGGAAGAAAATAGGATAAAAAAAAAAAACTTACAATTGTTATTTGTTGCAATGAGGATGGCATTGGAAAGTATGCAAAGACATGTTGCTTTAGGAATGTCAAAATGAATAGCTTAAACTGTTAACATTGTGCCAATAAAAGAGCATGGATGACTAACATACTTTTTGATGAATATGTTTGTTGGCTTAACTAAAATATGCATGATCGAAGAATTTTCATGGTGGTAAATAATCATCTAGCCCATCTAAGAAATATTGAAGGGCTATGAAATGTTAAGTTATTATTATTATTTTTTTTCTTTTTCTTGCCACTTAGCATGACATAAAAAATCCAATCACATGACACTATGATAGATAAGAACTTTCAAGATACACTACAATAGGAGATTTTATCATAAGATATTGGAAGGTTATGAGTTGGGACAATCTATACTAGAAAAGATTAATGTTCTAGATGTCATCAATGTTGTAGTCTCAACTTGGACGATAAATGTTCAATAAGAAACAACAACAACAAATTGTTTCCAACATTGCAAAATTTGTTAAGGGGATGAAGCTGCCTCAAGGAATTAAATGAAGTAGCTTTTGAAAAAGGCATTCATGAGCTTGAGAAAAAAATTAATAATCTTGATTACAACAATAAAATGGATGTTAATTACCTTTGAATTACCTAGGATAAATATTTAGAGGTCCAAAGCTCAGAAGAAATTATGCTAATGTCATTGAAAATCCCATTGAGAGTAAAGTTGAGGATGATTCAATACTTTTGGAACCAATCACATGAAAGGAAGCACTCATAATGGCAAAAACTCTCCACATTTTTCATTGTAATTTAAGAACTCGATACCAAAGCTTTTGAATACGATGAGAAAAGTTAGAAATGAAATTCGTTTACATTTGTATTTCAAGAAAATATAACAAACAATAGATTAATAATTTACTAAGTTATGTTTGTAATTTAAAGAATTATTAATTTATGATAATGACGAGAGCATAAATTTATATAAGGATTTTTTTTTAAATTATTGTCTTATTAATTTATCGAAATTACTAATTTTATAAACTAACTTAAGTTGAGACTAGACAAAATATTACTTTATAAAGGTTACTAATGTATAGAGAATTAACTACACTTGGATATAGTTGTGATGGGGACTATGAAAGGACTTATACAATGTCGTTATCGTTATTATTATTATTATTATTATTATTATTATTATTATTATAGTAAAAGTTGTTACTATTATTATCTCATGCATAGTGCCTCTTTAAAATGCAACAAAATATAATAATTTTTTAATTGAAATTTAAGTAAAATAAACAGAAAAAGAAGTAAAAAATTAATACATATGTTCAAAAATTTTTAAAAGTACAAGATAATAAATCATAGAGAATATGTAATAATATATTGTCATTGGAAAATATTAAGGGGAAATTGCAAATAACCTTTTTAAATTTTAATTTAGGTACTGATTGATTCTCTAAACTTTTAAAATATGGTTTTTAACCTATTAAACTTTATTAAATTGGTAATATAAAGGATATTCTCTCTTTTTATTTTTATTTTTTATTTTTTGTTAAAAAATATGACACTATGACCAAAGTTTAGGAGGTGTTAAAACATGTTTTAATAAGTTTAAAAGAGTATTTATATATCAAAATCAAAGTTTAAAAGAGTTATTCTTAATCTATAGGAATTATTTGTTAATTCATCAAAGTTTATAAAAGTTAAAAATCACACTTTAAAAATTTATGAGATCCATCCATATCTAAAATAATGTTTAAGGAGAATTATTTATATTATCTTCAAATATTAATTTATGATTGGGAATAATGATCTTGATTACAAAACTCTTCTAGGAAAAAAGAAAATATATGTGCAATAACCATTGTCCTTGAAGATATTTTTCGCCTAAAGTAATTATCTATTTGGCGTTATGTAGACTCCATGGGGATGGGTTTTTCCCCTGCCTATGACCACTCCCACATGTAGTGTTGGAACACGGATAATATTTTGATACAAACTGTAATCAATCAATGCATATTTAACATCTATTAAGTGCATTTTTGCTGGCACCCTGTTACAAATTTATACAACAAAGTTCCACCATAAGATTCAAATCGGTTTAGATAAAGTTGGTCTTGCATGACACTTGATTGATATTACAATGATCTCAGAATTATCTATATTATGAAGTGGATGTCTAGATAAAATGTGAATATGGGCTTACTGAGTATGTAAATCATAAGTCAAACTCATCGATTGAAGGATTAGGTTCAGTAAAGATACATATGATGAAATTTGAGTTAATGGGTTAAACTTAAACAACATTGTTTTTTTTTTTTGTTTTTTTGTTTTTATCTAAGTGAATACCACATTGAAGTGTCATATGTTAAATTTCTTTTATCAACTATTGTGGTTTATCTTTAGACCTAAAATCTAATTTTCTTGATTTGCTAGATGTACTAATTATTTTCCTATTTATGAAGGTTGAGAAACATGGAGTTACTAACGTTATTGAGTAGAACCGAATATTTATGAATCAGAGTCCGAATCAGAGTCCAAATGTCCATCCCACATACTTTCTCTGTTCTATCTTTACAAACCCGTCAGCCAATAACTAAATCTACTACAGTAGTTGCATCTGATCTCAACACCTTTTGTACGTTGATAGTAAATTTTGATGGTTGTGTATAGTCACTACATTGATAATATCAACTAACTATTCTAACTACCTTCATAACTAAAGAAGACGAGAGTAAACATGCAAATTTTTGCAGCTCTCTGTACGACCAACTGTGGCTTTTTAAGGCATTATTGTCTCCATAGACACCTGTTCCTGAACCAATTGATTTAATTCACTGTCTTTTGTTGTCTTATTTTGTTTCCTCTATTACAAGACATTATTAAAATTGAATAAAAAAGGTAGTATGTTTGGTTGTTAGTAGAGAAGGTGGATGTGGGGAGAGAAATTTAGAAAGACAGTAAAATTAACAAACCTTTTGTTAAAAGATTATTAGTTTTACATTATGCATACCATTATGAGTTTCTTACAATGCGTAAAGCTTGATTCTCATAAATTGAAACTTTAAGTATATAAGTATACAGATAAAATTAAGGTATAAATCATAACATTGACCTAAAGAAACTTATGTCTACTATCAAATTAAAATAGGATTGTATTGCATTACGAAACCCTTTCAATATCTAATTTTATAATATTTTTAGGTTTCTAGCCATGTAAATTGCTAAAAAAGTCTCGAGTCCTTTTTCACTTTTTTCTTTTATCAAGAGAGCGGGGGAAAAGGCATTATGATAGAAAAATGATGAATAAAAATTTGACACATGGTCCATCATATGCGGAAATATATAATTAACGTTAAAAAGAAAAATAGTGTAATCAAATTCTTTATGATAAATGTTATTTTGGTATATGTACTTTACCTATAACAAGGGCTAAATCCAAATTCGAACATTGAGATCAAAAATCAAAATGCATTTGACTCTTTGAGTTAAGGTAGTAGGATCTAAATAGTCAAGCTAATAGATATACTTAAGATGATCTAATAGATATATTTAAGATTATCTAAAGAGATTTGCTATGATTAGTTTAGAGTATGACCTGTTAAATTAGGCTATCTAATACTAATCTTTCTTAATTTGGCTCACACATCACATGAAGGAAGAGTCCACTTAAGGTCTATAAAAGAAGGGATCTATTTTAGCCGTTGATCACCATCACAGTCTGATGGTCAAAATCAACAGCAACTTTTGTAAATATCTTATATCCTTTCCCATTTGGACATAAGAGAATCTTGATTGACGTTGTCATGCTGTTGAATTCCCTATTCAAGCAGATGAAAATTTAAACTAGTGAAGAACACTAACCATATTCATCGCAATCAATGGGGTTTGATACTATTAAACTTCTTCACTTGTCACATCCTACGTTAGAGCTTAATTAAAATTGCCTATTTCTTTTATCTCCTATTCATTACTTGATTATCTCACTAGCACTAGTTAATGTGTTATCTTAATCATTTGTAGCATGATACTCACAAGGTACATATGCCCATAACCTTCACATTTAAGCCCTTGCACCTATCTAAGCTAAAAGTTTAAATGTACAAACTTGTTACCTGCAAATTTTTTATGGTCATTTATAGCATTTGGATTAGTGGCAAATTGTAAATATAGGTAAAGTTGATGTAACTAATTGTGAAAATGGATAAGGTAACCAAAATGTGTAAAATTCATATACTAAATTGACACTTTTAAAATTTAGTTAGTTAATTAAAAAAAATAAAGTTTAGGTATCGTAACAGGGAATCCATATGGCGTCGTTCCCCAAAAAATCCTTATCAAATCTTTTACAATAGAAAGTAATTTCGAAAACCATTTAGAATTGTTATCATACTAACTCGTTTGCTGGGACATCTCCCATTGGTAACATCGAAGTAAAACCGCGAGACAACCCTTCCCCTGTTGGCATCTTCTTCTATAAAAGGGCAGTTCCTCAGCTCTTTGGTATCATAGAATTTCACGTTCAAATATTACTGTCACCCCATTCTCTTACTCTCTTCCTCTTACAAACCTTTACCAAAAAGCACGATGTTTTATATAACCATTTCCGTTGTAGTCCTAATTCTCTTTTTCCATGTAGCCCTGTCTTTTCTTAGTAGAAAAAAAGGTATTCCAACAAAGTGGCCCATTGTTGGAATGTTTCCGGCTGTCATCGCCCGTGCTGGCGACATTTTCAGTTGGGCCATTGAGCTTCTTCCCCTATGCCAATTGACTTTTCATTACAAAGGTCCATGGTTTTCAAACAGTGATGTACTTGTCACAGTTGACCCTGCCAATATACACTACATCATGAGCTCAAACTTCATGAATTTCCCCAAAGGATCCGAATTCAGAAGAATTTTCGATATTTTCGGAGATGGGATTTTCAGTGCAGACGGCGAGTTATGGAAGAATCAACGGAAGGTTGCATTATTTTTCATAAACCACGATTCATTTCATAAGTTCCTAGAGAAGTCTATACATGATAAGTTGGAAGATGGACTCATTCCCTTATTTGATCAAATCGCCGATAGAGGTCTAACAGTAGACCTACAGGATGTGTTCAAAAGGTTCTCATTTGACATCACTTGTAAATTTGTAACTGGTTATGATCCAGCTTCTCTTTCAATTGAATTTCCTGTAGTCACTTTCTCAAAGGCTTTGGATGATGCTTGGCGCGCAATATTCTATAGACATATGTTTCCAGAGTTTGTTTGGAAACTCCTACGGTGGACTGACATTGGAGTCGAGAAAAAAATGACTAAGGCTTGCGAAGATTTGAACCAAATCACCACAAATTATATAAAAATGAGGAGAGAAGAGTTGACAAGAACAGACTCCGAATCGAACAACGAGATTAATGAAGGTGGCGAAGATATATTGACATCCTATATGACTAATAATAAAGTCGACAGTATGCGTGGATTAGATTGCAACGATGAAAAGGTCCTCAGAGACATCATCGTGAATTTTATGGTTGCGGGGAGAGATACCATTAGCTCCGCATTGACATGGTTCTTTTGGGCTGTCTCGATGCACCCATCAGTGGAGACCAAGATTAGGGAAGAGGTAACCTCAGTTTTTGCAAAACCAGAAACTAAAAGTTACCGAAAAGCTGTAATAGATAAGCTTGTCTACTTACATGGTGCACTATGCGAATCCCTTAGGCTATATCCACCGGTCGCATTTCAACACAAATGTCCTTTAAAACCAGATGTCCTTCCAAGTGGACATGAAGTCCATCCTAAGCTGAAAATACTCTTTAATTTGCATGCAATGGGAAGGATGAAATCCATTTGGGGAGAGGATTGCTTGGAGTTCAAGCCGGAAAGGTGGATTTTGAATTCAGGAGGGATCAGACATGAGCCATCTTATAAATTCCTAGCATTTAATGCTGGACCAAGGACTTGTATTGGAAGAGAAGTGGCTTTCATACAAATGAAGGCTATTGTAGCCGCTGTGATGTGCCATGGATTTCACGTAGAGGTTGGGAAAGGTCAGAAAGCCATCCCCGCTCCTTCTATTATTCTGCAAATGAAACATGGGTTAAAGGTCCGTATTACAAGAAAAGAAGTAGCCGAGAAAAGCCTCAATGAAACCAATGTCGTATGAATTGTTTCGTGGTAAGAATCGGAAATTTAAGAATCCGATACAGCGTTTTAAGGATCCGATTATTGATCTTACTGTGTTGAGTTGACTAGCATAGCCTGTGTGCTCATTGTAAGGATAAGATTTCTATTAGTGCTTTAAATGCAATATAGATTTAATTGAAGATGGATGTAGATTTACATTTTGTGTGACAACTTGTCTTTAATTTTTACCTTTTTCCCACCTTGTCTCTCCATTGGAGTCTCCATTGTCATCATTGTGGTCAAGTAATGCTTACTTCCAAAAGTTTGAAAAGGAAAAAAAAAAAAAAAAATACACCCCGTAAATTGGTGGTAGGATAGAATACAGTCTCTAAACTTTCAACAACATGTAACTTCACTTCCCATAACTTTCACAAAAATACAAATAGTTTCAAAATCATTGCAAGGATCCCAAAGTTATGGGGATTTATTAGCAACCATTTAGAGGCCTATAAACAAATTTTTAAAGGTAATTGAAAGGTCAAATCATACTTCTAAAATTTGAGGGGTCATCCACTTGCATCTAATTAACAAACACATTCAAGGGCATCATTGAAATAAAATGTCTATATATTGATAGGAAGTATGATAAGAAATAATAATCACTTAATTAGCCAAAATCTTTATAATGTGAAAGATGATAGAAGTGTAAAGGTTAACTTTGTAGGGAAAAATAAATCGTTTGCTTAAACTGTAAATTGTAAAAATATAAACAAAATAATCATTGTGATCCTTCCTTACTGTAGTACGAATCATGTTTCATAATCGTGATTAAATTCATCTTCTTTGTCGGATTCAACGACATCAACAAAAGTCTTTAGTCATCCAATTCATACTCCTTTCTAATGGTAGTTCTCGATGTATACTTGACAATTCATAAGTGAAATCAAGCAAAAGACATAGTCTAACAAAAACTAGAGGATAAAAGATAACGTACATACATATTATATCATATTAATAGATAGCACATGTGATTTTGAATCTTCTTAATCCCTCATCTAGTCATTAGACTAAAAGATTATCGATTAAGTTTGATAGAGAATCCGTAACCAAAGATATAGCTTCCTTAGATAATTTCTCTACATACAAAACATAGAATAGATTATATATATATAGATAGATAGGACCCATTAAAAATATTTAAAAAGAAACAATTACATTACGGGGAGATTCTTACGGTCATACGATGAAAACCTTTAAATTGTACATTCAAGCTTGATCAGGTGGGACTGACAGTAGTGAAAGAGTTCTACATAAAAAACATGGATGGTAACATTGCATGTAAAAATTCATGAAAGTTTCTATTGATGTCGCTACACTGTCACCGTAAAAATTTCAATCTTTAGTGCTAATTTTTCATATATGTGGCTACAAGGACCTTTACACCTCAATTAGTTAACTAAATATAATAAGGGGTAATGGAATTACAATTACGTGGGAATGGAATTACAATTACGTGGAAGAAAGGGCATTACGGTGTTTAGTCGAGTATTATTAAATTAATATTACAATGTTCACTTCATAAAACTTGATGGGTAATAAGAGATGAATAGAAGCTAAAATACCTAAACTACCCCTATTTGAATGAATAAAATATAAATTACAAATTACAACAAAAAGAAATCCAGAAACCTTGAATCCCAACTTCACTTCACCATCCCAAAGTAAAACGTAACCACAGGGTTTCTAGGAACCCTTGTTAATAGTCAGTTTTAGTTCATCAATGTACTCGTTCATTCGATTGCCGATAGGTTGAGTAACCAAATCTCTCAACATACTATTAGATAAATGACACATGACATTTCTATTGAGTAGCACAAATCCATTCCTAGTTTGAATTCAAGTCTAAGCCTCAAACGACTAATGGCATATGAAATAAAATATGCTAAGAAAAAACTAGCACATAAAATAAAATATGCTAGAAATCCTATGGCCTACTCTCAGATTTAGCAAAAGTGATTTTTAGATCAATGACTGGGGCTTCTTTGGCAATTGGGGTCTTAGAGCAAGCAATTTCCTCAGCATGAGCTTCATTATCACCTTAATTCATTATCTCGCCACCTTCATCTTTGTTGGCACTACTGACTCTGTCGTCACCTTCATATTCATTGTCACTTTGTCATAATCAAGGTAAAGCTTTAAGATCTCTTCTCTTGCTGCTTAGACTCCTTCCAACAATTTCTTCCTCAAGAGTCTCTCGTACTGTCAACTAGGAGTAACTATATCGAATGCCTCTTCAACCGAAGGTCCTCTTTTCACAGTCTCTTCCAACTCGATAACATGGCTTTATAAGTTCAAGTTGGTTTCTAACTCTTTAATCTACATTCTAAGCAAATCTTCCTCCTCGCTCATAGTGTAAAGAGTTCGACCTAAGCCTCAGTACTCTCCTTTCTTCTTCCGTAGCTCCTCTTTTAATCATTCAAACTCTTTGTACTACTCTTCCATTTTGGCCTTCAGGCTTGAGACTTCATCGGCAGTAAGAGCATGTACCAACTTCTTGACAACAAGGTCTTCTTGAAGCTTTCTCACCTTAATCTCAACCTTTATCCTCACGTTCTTAGCAACAGCTGTCTAGGTTTTCAATGCATTGTATGCATCCTCAATTCTCTGCAACAAATTTATTTAACACAATTAAGAATGATTCAACGCAAGACATGAATACAACCAAGGATATTACCTTATTCATCTTTTTGTCAACTTCGTCTAAAGCCGTCAGAATATGGCTGCTCATCTGGAAAAGGAAATGATTTAGTAACCAGAACAAATTCGACAATTAAATGGTTATAGATACTCACGTCATACAATTTAGGTGCGATATGGGCCTTATTGCAACCGCCGACTTTACCGACATCCTTCTTTGCAAAATCTCTATCCTTAGGAAGAATTACCCCTTCTATTAAAGCTAAGGACCTTGTCCTATCACCTAAGGCCGAGTCAGTGTCTAGAATTGTGTGCTTCCAGCACAAGATGTAATACTTGCTAACCTCCTTATTGGGGATGAATTCAACATTGCTGAAGCTAAGTGCTTTACTGCACATTACCTCCTTCAACCTCTCATCCAAATCTTTAGACTTTTTGGCAATTGGTTGACCGATAAGTTCTTTCCCCAATCTTTTATTATTGCTCAGCGCTACCTCTACTATCAAAGATGACCCTTCTACAGCAATGGCATTTTCATCCTGCTTACATAGATGTGTCTCTTAACATTTATCATCCCTTAACTTGATAAAAGTTTGAATAATCTTAACCGAAGGCTCCTTAGAACAAACAACCTCAGTGGACAGTATCTTCTCACTCTCCTTCCACCTCTTGGTAGGATGGGAGGTCTTCTGTACGACCGCCTACTTCATTGCAGCCTCCTTTGTTGCCTTCTTTACGACAGCAGGCCGAGTGGTAATTGATGAAGTAGTCACCCTCTTAACAGCCTTAGATTTCTTAACCTTAGCCTAAGCTAGTAGCTTGATAGGATTCACCTCACAAGTACCCATATCTACAATACGAGTAAACAAATTAATATAAACATGAGAAAAAGATGAACTTACATTTTTCGTATCGCGTAAGGCTTAAAAGCTATAATTCTCCCCCCAAATCTCAAGAATGGCTTTCCTCTTATGGCTATACTCGACATGGTGGTAACTTACTAGCATACCTTCTTTTTCAAAAAAGATTAGGTCTCCATTTTCATAACACAGTATAAATCTCTCAACATCCTAGAAGAACATTTTCTTCCTCCTCCTTTCTTCAATTTTTCTTACTGCTATTGCATCATTTGGCATCAAATCTATATCTTTTGTATGGATCAACTTAGTCCATTATGTCTAAAAGTCCAAGTCCTCATCAGACATGAATTTGCCACGTCACTTGTAGATCTCGGATTCTAACCCATCTATGAACTTACGCCCATGCCTCACAACAGCAAGGTACCACCTATTAGGCTACCATCTAATTGTGAAAAAATATTGAAAGAGTTGAGGTGTAGCCCTAACCTTGACTTTTTTGCAAACTATCTCGAAAGCTGCCAAGAGCTGGTATATATTCGATGAGAACATACTCTACGCAACTCTAAAATAGTTGAAGAATCCTTTCATGAACATCAAGAAAGGGAAGCACATCTCAAAATCCAAATACTTCAGATATATATGGAATTTACACTCCATTAGGAAACAAACCTTCTCCTCCTCTCTCGGCCTCCTCAAGTTCTACATCCCAGAAAGATCTTACCAATACCTGTTATATTTCGTGACAAGAACTCCATCGGTAGAACTAGTATTTCCATCTGGAGAGTCATGGAAGTATGCTATGGTATTGTACAAATATCTTGCCAAAGACCTCCTTTCCTTATCATTAGGATAATCATCCATAGGAAGCTTGTTAATCGAAGCAAGTTTATCCCACCTTACCTCAATACTATTGACCAAAACACCCGAAGAACATGCCACCTTGCTTCTTATGTAAGGGGGAAAGTGGCTTTAGTTTCCGTTGCCTCAAAATCAAAGAGGAAAAGTCGACAAGTAACGTTGCAAACCATACCTAAATGGTTGTGTGAAATGATATAACACAAGTCGAAGAATGTAAGGTTGAAGATGAGAAAGCAAATGAAAGTTTAAGATGCAACTAGAGAAATGAATTCTAATTGTGAATAGTACTTTATATATGGACAATTCATCCTCATAACTGCAAATCTACTTCTAACAATAATGATGTTCTGATCTAGTAATGGCGCAAATTGCGAACGCGTGTTTCATGATAGAAATCTGACGACTAACAACTTTCTGACAGTTATTAGTTCTATAACAAAATGATGACCTAGGTGATAGATACCATACCTCCAACTTCTTGGTTTCTCGAATAAGAGGGAGTTTAGAAATTATAACCTTTCAACTAGGATGTGATCCGTCCTACTTCCCACCTTACTCAACATTAATCTAAAGAATCACTCCCCCACTCGACCTCTAGTGCAATATATATATATATATATATATATATATATATATATGCATCTCCCTTTATCGATTACTCAAATGCAGGTATTAGGGGACAACTGTTGATAATTAGTTTTCGCTCATCCAATATACTCGTCCATTCAGCTGCTGATAGGCTAGGTAATTGAATCTCTCAATACACCACTAAATAAATGACACACGACATTTCTAATGAGTAGCACAAATCTGTTCTTGGTTTGAATTCAAGTCCATGGCACAAATAGTTATCACAAACACGGTTATATTACATAACCACCTACTCTTTCTACATATGAGGGAAGATGTCAAATCAAGAAGCTTTCACTTATCTTAACAGTTATTCCAACAACTACCTTAGACACTATAACCTCCTATAAGTATTGGAAAGAAAGTCTGTAAGGGGGCTTGGATACTTTTTACTGATATATTTTCCATACAAAATCGCCCTACTAACTTAGGCATCGGAGTAACCATATCAGACTGACCCCGATACCTAGCATTTCACTTTCTTTTGCAGGATTTTCCCTCATCCCAAAATTCACCAACAACAACCTTAACCCTAACTTGACATCATTACCCCAATTTTGGATAAAATTACTATATGATACCTTAAAGATTGTCGGCTAGTAGCATCCCTCGGCAACAGTAGGTCAAGATCTCGACAAAGCAACATGACGTCGTACTTTGTATAGCATAAAAAAAACATGGTTTGTCACTCACAAATTTCATGCGATCTTTTAGTTAGTGTACACTAGGCTATTTGCATTTATGTAATCGTTGCGTAGTGAACCATTAAAATGATACCAATCATTCCTTCATGTGTGCATGTATTGCTATTGGAAAACACATGCACATGTGTACAGTCGTATAAAATTTATAGTAATAGTAAACCCTTAAAATGATATTTGCGAAAACTGCGATGAGTACGTTGTCATGTTGGAAGGTTATTTCGTACTAACACCCTTATATAGGTTTAGAATCCTCATCAATGAATCCCTTTTAATCAATATTGATGTCTAATCACTAATCACTATACAATTCAAATGGTTAGTTCATTTACACTATGTTGTTCCTTCAAAGTGGGTTTGTTTTAATTAGCATGACATTTGCATTTTTATGTGTACTTAGTGTACATATTGGGGATGTAATGTTCATTTGGTAATTTGTGTGTGGAAGGTAGAGGACTTATGGTTTTTTGGTGTACATTTTAGGAATCTTAGTTATAGCTATTATTAGATGAGGAGTTTTTAACGTTGGAAACATTGCATATTATCATTTAGTTGGTTTTTGAAGGAATGGATTTCAGCTTGAGGTAGGAATGTACAGGGTGAAAAAGATTTATATTTAAATTGTTATATGAGGGACTTTAGTTTTTCTTGGAGAAGTAAACGTAGCATTAAATAGGCATTTTTCCTATGTTAAAGAATCTATCTATGATTATTGTCAACTTTCTATTTTTAGTTAGTATTTTTCCCATGTTAGTAATGCTATGTATTTGCATCTTCATCTAATACGATAGACACATCCATGTTAATTATTTATATTTACATTATAATTTGCCAAAGAAAAAGTTGAAGACCTTGACTTTTGAACTTGATATGAAGTTATTTTTAGAATTTCAAGTATATATACATTTTTGCACTCCGAAATAAATTTTTATACCATTAAATATATGCTACAATTTTAATAGCTTTAGTTAAATATTGCAAGGTTCTTTTATCTAGTACCTATTTGCAATATACAAACCATATTTGATATTGATACGCAGCAGGTCTCGAAAACCAAGGACGAGGTGCTCGAGGTTCAAATGGGTATGAAGAGCAAGAAGTGAAATGGCATTTTAATAGTGAATGTGTATGGATATCACGCACAAAAACACAAACACAATCAATGGTTGAGCTCAAAATAGGATTTGATACCACTCACAAATACTAAATAAGACTTGGAATTCAAATAATGGTTAAATACAACTCATTAGTTGTCTTAAATGAGGGGTTCACCACAATCTTAAGATCAAGATTGATAAGAAAGCAAGAAAGATTAAGAGTTAATCAACACTCAATAATCCAGCAAATGTAAGCTCTAAGAGCTTAAGAGTATCTTTACTCGAAAAAGGAATGCTCAAGTATAAATACGTGTTTGAATATTCTTCACTGATCATCCTCCCTTTTAATTACAAATGTTACTATTTATAGTAAGTCCTAAACCCTAGTGACAAAACAATCAATTACGTGCAAAGCCTTAAGCCCTAAAGAATGGGCCCATAATTAAAATAAAAGAAATATTTTCAAGAATACAGTACTATGTGTTTAATATAATTCAGCATGCAGTCATTCAAATTGGATAGGGTCGATTGTTAGATGTTCGAGTCCGAAGAGGAGTCCTTGGAGTCTCATAATACTTGGCCAAGATTCCCCAAAAGGTCGACGCACAATTGTTGAGTACTAGAATTAATCGACAATAATCTCTCCATATCGTACCGTATAGATCTATGGCCTTGAAGCCTTGGTTGTGTGATCTCCTAGCTATTCAACAAATGACAGACTTGTTGCCAAGTATCTCTTTTTCTCCCTCTTGTCCTTCTAGCATCTACTCAACCTCGGCAAGAGTTGAAGCATGTTGGTCTCAATTTCTTACAAGTCAACATCAACTTGGAACAAGTCAACCACGACTTGGAGATAGTCGTAGGCTGATTCCTATCAATACTGTAGGTTTGAAAAGAAGTCATCCATGACGTTAAACAATGAGCACAGGCCGGGACACCAAACAAACTTCTCCTCCCTTTTCACTTCATCATGGGTACTAAGTTGCCTTAGATTTCCTCAACACTCATAGGGGTTAAGTAATAGCACTTCCTATCCTTCTAAACCATACAAGTGTTAAGGAAGCCATCATGGATCACTTTTCGACCATACTCCTATGGTCGGCCGAGAAGCAAATTCACAGCATTCGTAGGCACTACATCGAAGTCAATCTCATCCTTGTATTGCCTAACCTTGAATCCTATTCGTACTCTCTTATGCACATAGACCATACACTTGTCATTAAACCACTTCAATCCATAAGTTCGGGGATGTAGGTAGGTCGGCATCTTCATCTTCTCTATTAGCTCTGTAGAAACAACATTGATGTAGCTTCCTCCATCAACAAGCAAGGAACAGGTCTTCCCATTCACTAGACATTGCATATGAAATAAATTTTCTCTTTATCTGAGATCTACTTTTAAGTTAGCTCACTTACTCGTCATAGCTATGAGTTCATCTAGATTTTCAGCATATATATTTTTTTTTATCAACTCATCTTTTGAACACTTGTCACTTTGACTTTCTACCTAAGCTTTGGGTCCTTCGCCCTTCAAGACCATGGCTTTTTTATTCAGATATTGAGAAGTAATGTGCTTGTAGCCTAGGCACTTGAAGCATTTAACTTATCCGGCCTTGGTGTCGGGTACTTTCTCTTTCTCCACCTTCTTTGTCTTGGCATGATCAAGTTGACTAGATTCACCTCTCTCCACATTCTTCTCTAGCCTTCTCTCGATATATATCTCAAGTTCAAGGCTGACTAGTTGAGGTCAGTTAGCCGACCTTCGATGCCTTCTTCTCCTTTGTCTCTTTACCTTTAAGGCTAGATTGATCAATTCATCCAAAGAGTTAAATGGATGCAGTTCGACCATATTGATAATGTCATCTCGAAGTTTACTCAAGAACCTAACAATAATATGGTCTTAGGGCTCTACAATCTCATATCTGGTCTTTAAGATCTCAATCTCTTGCAAGTACTCTTCAATAGTATTTCGACTTACCTTAGGTTCTGGAAAGTATGGAGTGTCTCTTGCTTGAAGTAGGTCGGCACAAAGCATTGTTTCATCAACCTTTTTGTAAGCCTCTAAGTTCTAATTGACTCCTCTCCTTCAGCATCTCGCTTGGCAATCAATTTATCCTACCAAAGACTTCTACATTCAACAAGGGCTAACAAAGCTAGCTTGACCTTAGTTCTATCATCACACTTATAGTACCCAAACATCTTTTCTACTTAAGGAACCTAGTCAAGGAACTCTTCATGTTGGCTACACCCACTGAAGGTCAACAGTTTAAGCTTGATGTTTTTAAGTCCTTAGCTACGTGCTTAGGGTTCATCCCTTGCATTCCTAGCTGGTCGGTTCACCTCAAGTTAGCCACTTCTGTTGGAGCTCTACACGGTTGTATTTCTTCTCGACCTCATATCTCTTCTTCGAGCTCTTTGATTCACCTCAGAGTCAACACTCCTATCATTGCTTCTTCTCAACTTAGGTTAGTTTTCTCTTCTTCTTGGCTGTCGGTCATCATTATCAAGCTCATTGGAGCCACTTCTACTAGTAGGTGTTCATTCTCTTCTTTGACCTCAGCCAATACGTCTGTAGCCTCTAACTAAACCAGTAAGCTCTTGGATAAAGTTAGTGAGATTATGGATCCAGTACTCCAAGTTGTCAATGTATCTTCTCAAGCTTCCGTAAGGACTACCATTACTATTATTGACACTATCTTCCAACATTCTTGTCCTTGTAGTAATTTCTAGAAAATTAAACAAACATGTTTTACAACAAAAACACTATAGCAACCCAAAAACAATTACTACTCAGCTTATGTAACTTCCTATAACAGATAAACACTTCCACATCAACTAAAATCAACTGCTGAAATTATTGATACTCTACTCAATCAATAACACAATACTATGAGTACTAAAAACACGAACAACATACTACACTACAGAATGACAACTAACAGATGTTCCAATGATGAAACAAACATTGAAGAACACTATACGTATGTTTTCCCCAAAGCTCTAATACCAAGATGATACACAATGGGTCTCGAAAGCTAAGGATGAGGTACTCGAGGTTTGAATAGGTATGAAGAGAAGGAAGTGAAATGGGGGGTTTTACAGTGAATGTATATGGATATCACAAATGCTAAATTTCACTCAGGATTTAAATGAAGGTTAAATGCAACTCATTAACTGACTCAAATGAGTGGTTCACCATAATCTTAAGATTAAGATTGATAAGAATGTAAGAGAGATTATGAGTTAATCAACACTCAATAATCTAGCAAATGTAAGCTCTAACAGCTTAAGAGTATCCTTACTGGAAAAAGGAATACTCAAGTGTAAACACTTGTCTGAATATTCTTCACTAATCATCTTCCCTTTTAATTATAAATGTTGTTATTTATAGCAAGTCCTAAACCCTAATGGCAAAACTGTAAATAATGTACAAGGCTTAAGCCTTAAAGAATGGGCCCATAATTAAAATAAAGAAAATATTTTCAAGAATACAAAATTATGCATTTAATATAAGTTGGCATGCAGTCATTTAGACTGTCTTAAAAGGAGTAGGATCCGAATTAGATATGGTTGGCGATTAGATGTTCGAGTCCAATGAAGAGTCCTTGGAGTCTCACAATACTTGGCTAAGATTCCTAAAAGGTCAACCCACAATTGTCGAGTACTAGAATTAATCGGCAATAATCTCTCCATGCCATGCCAATTAGATATATGGCCTTGAAGCCTTAGTTATGTGATCTCTCGACTACTCAACAAACGACAGGCATGTTGCTGAGTGGCTCTTTTTCTTCCTCTCATCCATTTAGCATCTACTCAACCTCAACAGAGTTGATCGACCTTGGCAACGAACTGTTTGCCTCAAGTTAAAGCATGTTAGTCTCAGTTACTTACAAGTCGGTGTTGGCTTGGAACAAGTTGACTTTGGTTTAAAGATAGTCGCAGGCTAATTCCTATTAGATACCATCCTTGCTAGATAGTTAATGTAAATAATTTCTTTAAGAGTCTTAGCTAAGAGTGACTCCCTCCCATAAGTCTATAATCCCCTTCCCAACGGGTAATAGATTCAACCTCACACCAATTATGCCACCAAAAAACTTCAATATGAAGCCCATCATGTACATCAGTATCTCCTTTCTTTTGTTAGCCTTTCCCATGGCTGACAAGGCTTTGCAAAGGTCTATATCCTAAGTACTTACCCTTTACAAGATGCTTACATAAAGAGTTTCCTTCATAATTTTACCTTTGAATCCGTTCTCTAACCTTCTCACCCCAACCACCTCCATCAAATGGCTGGTTATCCTTCCAAAGCCCAATAGAAAGATCTTGTATCTTTTACCACCTGTAGAACCAAACACCATATCTATAGGTTAGCATGCAACACAACATATCTACTTAGCTAATAGTTCATATATTATCTATACCCTTAAGTTTGTAATAGCTAAGTTTAGTGAGTTTTTGAAAATTATCCTATTCTAGACTTTAAGTGATAATTGTAAGAATTCAAGACAAAGGAGATGTAAATAGATGACTAGGCTAACTCAACCATTTCATCTCATTCTCTCTCTATCGTCTGATTTTGCTCTCGTCATTTGATTTTCCATGGTTTAATAAAATCTAACAGGTTGCTTATTGGTGCTTTTTTGCTGAAGAGTTAAAAAAGAATCCATTCGAAAGATATTTTATAGTTGCCTCAATTCCATTATCACATGACAATAGTAAAGATTATGAAATGTTAGATTACAAAATAGAAGCAGCCATGAGTCTGACAATTCTAAATGACATAATTCTAATAGTTGAAACAATTGTATGATTACATATATCTATTCTTTATCATATATACATATGCTTTTATGTGCTTGTGCATATCTATTTTCTTAAGAATTTATCTATCCACTTTGTCAATCTTCAACCATAGATTTTCAATCGATTTCCTTAACATTTATAGTATTGCATTGATGGGTTATCTATTTTGCTTTTTAGAATCATTTTCCTTAAGTACATATTCACGATGTTGCTTTTATTTCCAACATATAATTATGACGAGTTACCTTCTAATTCAGTTTAGTTTTCCTCTGTTATGGACATATGTATTTATATCAATATCTATTCCGCATGTGCACGAGTTGATATATATAACATTAGTTTGGAAAACTAATGCACATACAAAAAGCGCTTTAATGCCAACAAGTATGCTCAGACTTCTTTATATAAATAAAAAATTGAAATGGTCCAAGCTATTGGACAACAATTTGTTCAAATTTACTAACTTATTTTGCTATTCATTATCGGTAGGATAAGATGTCCAATGCCTTAGATTCTTCATCTTTTATGAAATTGAAAGAGAAGATGGCAGTTTGTTATTCTAGGAAACAATTAGTAGTGGTATCATCTTGGCAACTAGGAACGCTTGGAAAAAGGTTTTGTAAGTGCTCAAAATATTGGGTATGGTGAAAATATAATTAGATATAGACTTTTTTTCATCTGTTGCGATGATAAAAATTAACACCTATCTCAATGTATAGGCTGGAGATGCATGTAAGTTCTTTAAATGAGTAGATCCTCCAACATGCAGATATGGAATAAGCTTTAGAAAAAAAGGTCCTACAAAGATGTCAACAATTGGAGATTAAGTGAAGTAAACACTCCAAATCAATAACAAAGCTTTAGCATGAGTTAAGTTTGTCATATGAGAGGGAGAAAAAGTTGCACATTATGTGCGAATGACTTAAAAGTGAGGATAAGAAATTGGAAGTACTTTTGTGTGTTTCATGGATGGCTTTCGTTATATTGTTCATCAGTTATGCAATACATAGCAACAAAAACATGTCTTATATGCCATATCATTGCTTTACATGATAAAAATTTATATTAGTATTAAAAGCACATATATCCTCTTCCTATTAACCGATGAATTTAATGTAATGATGGGTAATATTGAAGGAGGGTTATGTTGAAGTAATGTTTAAGGGGTTTCCAGTTAAAAAATATCCTCCTTCAATAAGCATAGTCTTGTAGGTAATGATACTCTATCATTTTCTATCGTACAAACAGTCAATGCTTCATACCCAGCTTGCCGATGCCAAGTGAAAGTTGCCAGGATGTGGGATGTCCAATCCCCCCTTAGATTATTGAATTTTACTACTAATGAAAAGTGATATCCTGTGTTATGTTATTGCTTCAATAGTTGCTATTCAACGATGAAAATACTAGAAGTAGTAATATGTTTGGACAAAGAAGTTGGTTGTTTTATCGTGAGTAATGCGGATGGACTCAGAAATGGTAAGGTGGATTTCATTGGTTTAGTTTAAGCTAAATCATGGTATTGTCGAAGACCGTGAATTAAATCTCTGTAACAAAACTTTTCATCACACCCAAGAACAATTTTTCTTGCTCTAATCACACTCCAAGACCAATTCACTGGTGTTTTGTGTTTAGTGAATGATATATATGTAGTTTTTAACCATAACTATACAGAGGGAAAATTATATAGATAGCTTTGAGAACCAAACCATGAATATAACCAACAATCCTTGTTATTCATTTCTTTTTTCTATTTTGTTGGTTCATGATCCTTTTTAGGCTAAGAAATGATATGTTCAATCTAAATGGCATGACACAATTCATCAGGCAAAAAAACATGGAGCTATTCATATACACAAAGTGCAAATAATCAATGCTTGTTGTCAAATATAGCTCCATCCAACAAATACATCCACGCCTTAACTTAACACCAACCCATACAAAACATCCTTCCAAAAAAAATGCGAGTGGACAAAAGCTTAAAATGACATCCATATGATGTTCACCTACAATATCATAAAATGACTACACTTAACAACCACATGAATCGTTAACCAACAAAAAACACCATCTGCATCGATCATAATTATAGTCAATGCTCATTGAGTAGCACTCTGATAAAAGGTAGACAATGCTTAAGCGGAAGATCATGTAAACCAACAACATTTTTAGGAATCCTAGATATCTTAGCTAATGCTTGATATACGTCTTGATGGGAATCAAGCTACTAGACTATTAACCCACAGCCGAGCCTAAGGACTACAGAGACTGGCAAGGTTGATCTTCCTGCTCTAGCCGACTCCTATCGAGGCCGAGTATCTTTTTGCCGAGCAGCTCTACATGCCAAGCTAAATGACTTCTCATCTTTCGAAGATTGTGTGCCGAATGTCAAAATGTCGAGATATCTGCTAAACCACGTACGCTTAGTCGCTCAAGCCTAAGCTAACCACTTATTCGTCATCACTCTTGCTGATAGACCAAGAGAGAGAGACTTCAAACTAAAACAACCACCCTTACTCAAACAAACCATTTGACCGTACTCTTTTGTAATGTACCTTTGACACGTATATAGGACCACATATAGAATTTGCTATACTAATCATTACTTTTCTTGAATATTCATTTTTACCCTTTCATATTCTCGTACATTACTTCTTTAGGGTAATACCATTTTTTTCTTTTCCTTTTTTAGGCAAATTGCCCTAACTTATAAAGTATAAATACCCTTATATTTATAGCTACAGGAATATGATTATCATAAATACGAGTGAATATTCTTCCTTACGTAAATACTGATTGTTTACTCTCATTTCACTCTTATCCTTACCCTTGAGTAACACTAGGTGGTGAGTAACCTCATTAAACTAATTCGTATGTCATGTTGGATTGTATCGTGAGTCCTCAAAAGTTTCATTGGTGCATCATATCCTTTGGAGCCATTCACAAGTTTTGCTTACTTTGCATTCACTTTCCCATTCTTTCACACATTTCTCCATCATTTCTTTAAGATTTTGGTAAGCTTGGACCCATCCAATGACCAGCTTTGTCTGGTCTTGGTCACGATTCACATCATCTTATTATCAGAGCGAAGGTTTTCACTTAAGCTGTAGTTCATTTTTCAAAAGTTTTATTTATACTTTATTTTGCATGTATGAAATAAAGTAAGTTACTATGTTTGTTTAATTATCGTGTTTGTTTGCGGCTACTTTTCTGGTTTATGGAAGTGTTTGCTAAAATACCTAGTTAAAGAGTTTGAACTTTGAATCTACAAAGAAAATGACTGACCCTAGTGTGAACATTAGTGTTGGAGATGACAACAGTAGAGTTGTCCACCATGGCCGATAGTTTTAAGAAACCCCTAGGAGCATTGATGAGGTAACTAACCTCTTCGTAGATTTAACCCAAGCTATTTATGCATTGGTTTACCAACTGACTAAAGCCACACAAAACATCCCACAAGCTGCTCGACCAGCTAAAGGTCAGAACCAAGCTCGACCAATTTGAGGTGCAGGAGTAGACGGACAAGTAAGGTGAAGGAAAGACTTAAGAAAACTAGATGAAGAGGATGAGAAAGAGTACTTTGAAGAAGAGCGAGCTCGAGCCCCTAAATCAGCACTACCAAACCCATTGAAACTTGGAAGGCTACCAAGAGATTAATACTTAGCCTAAAATGAAAAGAATAGTAAGAAATAGATTCATGCCAGATACTTATCTGCAAGATACTTTTACTCGGCTTTAGGAGCTAAGACAAGGAGGTCAAACAGTTGATGAGTATATCTAAGAAGTCCAAATGCTCATGATCCAATGTAAAGTGGAGGAACCCCTAGCACGAATAATCTCTAGGTTCATTACGGAATTAAGAGGTGATATTCAGGACATTATAAAACTCTAACAATTCACAACAATGAATGAAGCCATCCAAATAGCTCAATGAGTAGAGATATAGAAGAGAGGTTGAGTACCAACTAGAATGCTAACTAGCCGACCCAGATAGATAAGTCACTGAACTTAGTTAAGTACTGAGCTAACCCGAAAGGTGGATGTTTGAGTCGAACAGAAAGGCCGACCTGACAGTGACATCCTGACCTAAACTTGTGAGAATAGGGTAAAGATTTGGTAGGAAGACAAGCCATATCAAGTGCTTTAAGTACCAAAGTTTTAGACATATGGCTACCCAGTACCCGAACTGAAGGACTATGGTCATTAAAGGAGACATCTCGAAGCTGGAAGTAGAAAGCACTGATGAGGAACTTGAGGAGGAGAACAAGGCTGAAGAAGAAACTATCGAGAAAGAACTAATTGAAGAGGACATGCCTTGGAGGACTTAAATCAATTAATCATGGTTATCTAGTGTACAATGAACATGGAACCCTCATGTAAGGAGAAGTAGATAGAGAACTTGTTTCATACCACCTATAAGGTAAATGTTCAGGTGTGTGCCCTCATCGTAGATAATGGTAGTTACATAAATATGGTGTTAGCTAATCTTATTACAAAATTGAAGTTACTAACTGTTGCACATCCAGGGCTATACAAGTTGCACAGGTTGAGTGAGAAAGGAACATTACATGTCACTCAGCAAGTTTTACTACCGATCACTATCGAAGATTACTCCGACCAGATTCTCTATGACATACTACCCATACACACTTCCTATATGTTACTAAGTAAACCGTAGCTGTTTGATAGAAGAGTTATTCATGATGGATACCTAAATATGTATATGTTTCAGAAAGATGGCAGGAGGATCACGCTAAACCCGATGCCATGGAGTGAAGTTAGTAAACTCCAGGCCAAACTCACTTACGGATCGAAGAAGGCTCTGGTGACAAGTAGAACTAAACTTCGAGAGGCCATCGATGCTACTGAGCCAACCCTTATGTTGGTCAAGAACCTGCTAGAGATGAAAGAGCGGGGTGAACTACCCTAGGAAGTGTGAGCGGTGCTGGATGAATATGCCGATCTATTCCCAAAACAATTACCCAAGGGATTACCTCTACTCTGAGGTATTGAACATTGCATTAACTTAACACTCGATGCTACCTTACCAAATAAGCTGCCTATCAAATGAGTTCCGAACAAGCATTTGAACTCAAACGTCAAGTCAATAAATTACTGGAGAGAGGGTATATTAAGGAGAGTCTAAGCCATTGTGCTGTGCCAACGCTTCTAGTACCAAAAAAGGATGGAACTTAGCGAATGTGTATCGATAGCCAAGCCGTGAATAAGATCATGATCAAATATAAGTATCTAATCCTAATGCTAGAAGACATGCTAGATGAATTGAGTGGAGCTAAGATCTTCAACAAGATTGATCTAAAGTATGGCTACTATCAAATCTGAATGAGACCGAAGATTAATAGAATACTGCTTTCAAAACTCGGCATGGACAGTATGAGTGGATGGTTATGCAATTTGGCCTGTTGAATGCCCCGAATACTTTCATGAGGCCAATAAAACCATGTACTGAGACATCTAATAGGGAAGTATGTCATGGTATATTTCGATGACATCCTTATGTATAGTGCTAACATGTCGAGTCATTATGAGCATCTTCGTACTGTATTAAACATCCTTTGTGCCAAGAGATTATTCCACAACCTAAACAAATATTGCTTTTTCTTGGAAAAAAGGGTATTCTTAAACTATGTAGTTAGTAGAGGAGGCTCACAAGTAGAAAACAAAAAGGTTAGAGCAAATATTGAATGGCCAACTCTTATTACATATGCCGAATGATATCAGGCAAGTGCACTAATCAGTTTTAATATAGCGGATGTGAGTTCAAGTCGATCCCTCAGAGACTTCGAGTACTAATATTAACCTTAGCTTTATTATTTAACCGAAAAATTATGAAAGTTTGAATTAATTAAAAATAGTAAAATTAACAAACTAACTTAATTGTAAGACTTAATTAAGCAATTGAAAAAGCGATAAAATTAAGAACGACTTCAAGAAAGTAATAACGTATTTAGGAATTATTTCCCCTAGATTTAATCATGTGATCGCTTAAAATATATTCAATTCGGTTTCTATTATTCTTGACCGGAGGGATTCACAACTAAAGTTAATACCTTTCTCAAGCATATTAACCCTAATCCTAAATTATTCATCGAAATCTCTTCACTTAGTAATATAATTTAGAATTGCATTAATGTATAATGAATTCCCATACAAATAATTAACTTTCCGGAAGAAACATGTATCTTGTCTCTAAGTATACATGTAATTCTCTCCAATTATGTAAAGATCTAATTATACATTCAATTTCTCAATCAACATGCATAATATCATATATTGATATTCTAGAAATATCACATATTGACAATTAAACGTCATAATTGAATCAAGTAAAGATGGAAACTTTATTGAAAATTCTAAATCAATCCAAGAATCACATGAAACCCTAGGTTCCATAATCCTAAATACACGAATTCTAAGCTATCATAATGAATCTAAAAATGAGTTCCATAAAAAACGTAAAATAAAACATGGAAAACCCCTTTAATTGATGAAAAATCTCTCCGATCTTGAAGTTGGTGTTGTTCTCGCCTTCGCCTTCTCCTTCTCCTTTTCCTCAAGTCTCTTGTCTTCTCTAACGTCTCTTCTTCCTTGTGAAACCCTAATATATCCTTTTATGGTGTATCAAAAGATTTTCGTTTTCTTTACCAGACACGACCTGGGACATGACTGTGTCCCCAGGTCGTGTAACTTTTTGCCCCTAGCCAATTTTTTCTGCATAAATTGTGTAACTTCAAAACTTCATAACTTCTTCGTTTGAACTCCGAATTGAGTGAAATTTGATTCCTTTTCTTCGTTTTCAATCTTCGAATGCGTTCAAACCTAGAAATCAAAATTTTACTCAATTAAGTATCAATTTCTTTAAAGAAAACAAAAAATGTGAGGAAAATACTATAAAATTACCATTTGAAATATGTTTAAAATCAAAGTTATCAAATTTCCCCACACTTGAGCATTTGCTTGTTCTCAAGCAAATAAATCAAAACAAAACTTTCGGGATAAGAAACGCTAAACAAAATTTATCACTATTTAAGAAACCGGTGAATGAATACACTTGACCCGAAGAAAAATAAGAAAATCATTCTCAACTAACTTGCAATAATAAAGTCAACCAATTTCATCTGACCATATTCGAATGCTCCAACAATACTTAATACTAGAGTTCACTAGTTAATTTATGAAAATCAAAGTTTACCCAAGACATTTAACCAAGGATTCTTAAACTAAAAATTGGATTTAACATCTCGCCAACCGAGAAAGAGTCATAAAAATTTTGTCCATTTGACTAAAGTGTATACAATTCTCTTTTTCATCTCACCAAGCACCATAATCTAAAACAAGCACATTTTACATCCACTCATCCTCTAATCACCCCCTAGTTCATGTTTTTGTTGAGAGGTCTTTTTAAATTTACCTTATTTAAGCACAATTATGTTGGTAGCGGGAAAGAATCTCGCTTTTCTAACAGGCCAGAACTGATCCATACCAACTTATTCCTTATATTGATAGCGGGAAAGAACCTTACTCTTCTGACGGACCAAGACTGATCCATATCAATTTATTTATTTTTTTATTTTTCTCTTTTTTTTCATTAGAATTGGCATTGGGAGTCAATCTCACTCTTCTTACGGACCAAGATGAATCCTTACCAATTTTTTCTATTCATACATTTGTTATTACTTTTGACCTCCAATTATTGTGATTTTTCAAGGGTTTCTCAAAAGAAGAATTTCATTTATTTGTTTGCTAAGAATTATAGGACTTTTAAAAATATCTAAGAAAAAGGTATACATAAAAGTAAATTTAAAAATAACCATGACTAACTCTCAATTAGTGATGTTGCTCCAATCTCAAGTCCTAAAGTTCTAAGCTAAATAACTCGTAACTTTGCCCTTCACAAATTTGACTAATCAATTCTAGTAAAGTATAATAAGATCAATAATAATCAAGATGACACAGTTAATTTGGCTCAACACTTGTTAATTACCTATTGCAAGTTAACTTAAAAATTAATTTGGTCAAATGTAAATAATTGGTCTCCTAAACAATAACAAATTCATATATATCCCTTCCCCACACTTAATAACGTACATTGTCCTCAATGTACGACTAAGAAAGCATAATAGTAAGTTATCGAACAAGAAAAAAAAAAACATCATAGGGAAAAAGGAAATACATGTATTGAAAAAGAAATTAATACTTCCCTACCTTGAAGCATAAGAGATTTTAGTGGAGAAAGGGTGGCTGGTAGCTCAACAAAAGTACCCTCATGATTAGAACATGATGTAAAAGATGTGGACCTCCTTCACACAATGTACTTTTCACGATTTTCCATTGACGACCTGAGAAAAAACATTGAATCAGGTTGGATTTGATGAAGAAATGTGTTGATGAAAAGTAAATCGTGAGGAAAAGAAAAAGAGAAGAGATGAGAAAAGAAATATGTGTTGATGTGTAGAAGTGTGTGAGAGAGTGTGTGTGTTGAAATAAATAGGGCGTGTGCTGAATCGTGTGGGTTTTGGGCAGACACGGGCTAGGACACGACCGTGTCCCTTGCCCATGTAACATTCTGTGTGTGTCATGTGGATTCTGGACGCATACCGGCTGGGACACGACCGTGTCCCATGCCCGTGTAACTTTCTGTTCCTGTATATGAAAATTGGACAGATACGAGCTGGGACACGACCGTGTCCCATGCCCGTATAACATTCTGTGGTCTACTGTAAAGTCTGGATGCACACGGGCTGGGACACGACCATGTCCCTCGCCAATGTAACTTCCTGTTCTTGAATGGGATTCTGGGCACACATGGGCTGGGATACAACCGTGTCCCTTGCCGTGTAACTTTCTGTTTGTGCGGAGGGTAACTGGGTGCCCGTGTAACTTTCTGTTTTTTTTTTTTATTGAATCATGAATTTAATTTAAAAATAAAGGAAACTTAAAGAAATAAAAGTAATTAAACTAGAAAAATAAAAAAAAAAAGAAAACTAAAGAGAAGAAAAAAATGAAATTAAAAAGGAAAAGCCTATGACTAAAATTAAAACAAATAAAAGAAGCAAAGCAAAGTTAGATAAAAGAAAAATAAAATGAAATAAACTTAAAGAACTAAAGTGTAAGCAAAATTAGACATGGGTTGCCTCCCAAGAAGCGCTATAGTTAACCTCGATAGCTCGACGGGATACGTCTTGTAATTCATGATTCTTTATCCAGGTGGAGATAGGACTCCTCTTGAATCTCGCTTTCGAACCATCCATACAAGTGTAAATTTACCCTTCGGCCATCGACCTTGCCAGTTCCATTTCATTGGTGCATAACTGCCATAGTTTCTCTCCTTATCATGCCACTTATCAAATTCATGTAGCCCAAACTTCTTCATTTTGTCTGCTTTTAGCTTAGATCCGGTTATCATTAGAAGTTTCGAACTTTTCACCGCAAAAACATGTTCCAAATGATTTCTTGACAGTTTTGGTTCCAAAATTGGTGGCTTTTTTTAAAAACATTTTAACCTAAGATCCTTTGGCTTATGGAGTGGATCAATCCCCTTCTTATCCCCACTGGATTCATGGACTTCTATTTTGAGCTGCCACTTCTGCACAATTGGGGTTAATCACCAAATTTTCATCTCCCTTTTGCAAGCAATAGCTTGAGGAATCTTTGGTAAGCGTTTCCTGTACACATCTAGATATAACAACATTAGTGGCATTAACATTGTGACATATGTCTTCTGAGTCAAGAAATTTGTTCGTTGCCTCTGGAGTTTTAAAAACTATTTCATCATCCCTGACCCGTAATATCAACTTATACTCACTAACATCAAAAACAGCCTTAGCAGTAGCTAGGAAAGGTCGACCTAAAATGATTAGCACCTCAATATCTTCATCTATATCAAATATAATAAAATCCAGGGGAAAGATGAATTTGTCTACTTGCACTAAAATATCCTCTATGATGCCTCTAGGGTATATAATAGACCTATCGGCTAATTGAAGACTCATGCCTATTAATTTAGGTTCTCCTAACCCTAGCTTTTTGAACAATTTATACGGCATCAAATTTATACTAGCTCCTAAGTCTGCCAAAGCATTATATACCAACAAATTGCCAAGCATACAAGGAATAGTGAAACTCCCTAGATCTTTTAGTTTTTGTGGCAGCCTTTTCTGGAGAAGTACCGAGCATTCCTCGTTCAATGTGATGGTTATAAGCTCCTCCAACTTCCTCTTGTTTAATAGATGATCTTTTAGAAATTTCGCATACTTTGGCATCTGCAAGATGACATCAACAAGAGGTAAGTTAATGTGTAATTGTTTGAAAACATCAAGCAATTTACCGAATTCCTTATTTTGATTAGTGTAACTTTGCTTAAGGGGCTGCGAGTAAGGGATGGGAGGCTTGTACTCCTTCACTTTCGGTGATTCCATACTTTCTTTTGATTTTAGTGGCTTTGCATCTTCCTTACGGTTGATTTCCACTTCTTTCTCAACTATTTCCTCACCATCTTTCTTCTCAACTTGCAGTTTTCTACCACTTCTCAAGGTCACTGCATTAACATGTTCCCTATGGTTGACCTCAGTATTCCCTAGGAGTATCCCTTGTTGCCTCTCAGAGATCATTTTTGCAATTTGACCAATTTGGTTCTCAAGGTTGTGATTGGAAGCCTCTTGATTTCTTAACGATGATTCAATGTTGGATAAGCGAGCCTCGTTGCCTTGAATATATTTTGTGAGAAGTTCTTCCACACTGGACTTCTTTTCTTGAGGGAGAAGAGGTAGGAATGGCCTTTGAAATCCAGGTAGGCCAAAGTTGGTCTTCTGCTAGCCTTGGTTTTGATTTTCTCATGAGAAATTGGGGTGATTCCTCCATCCTAGATTATAAGTGTTGCTGTAGGGGTTATTTTGTTACTTGGGTGGATTTCTTAGATAATCAACCTGTTCCAATTGTTCAGGTGCTCCATACCCCTGCATATCAAAATCACTTACATCCGATTGCACTTGTTGAGGGCCAACTAAGAGTGCATCAATCTTCTTACTCAATAGGTCCACCTTGGCTGCCAAAGCAGTGGTCAAGTCCACTTCATAAACTCCCATGGCCTTTTGCTTGGCTCTAGTAGTTTCCCACTGATAATTGTTCATCGCTATTCCTTCAATCAGGTTTTGTGCTTGCTCAGGTGTCTTTGTGTTCAAAGTACCTCCTGCGAATGCATCAATCATCTGTCTAGTAGATAAATTGAGACCATTGTAGAAGGTCTGAATCTGTATCCATAGTGGGAGGCTATGATGTGGGCACCTCCTGAGCAAGTCCTTGAACCGCTCCCAAGTGTTATATAGAGTCTCCGCTTCCAATTGAGCAAAACAAGAAATATCATTCCGAAGTTTAGCGGTCTTTGCAGGTGGGAAATACTTTTCCAAAAATTTCTCTACCAATTCATTCCAAGCTGTAATTGAATTTCGTGGTAGAGTGTTCAACCACTGTTTTGCTCTACCCCTCAAGGAGAAAGGAAATAGCCACAGTCGGATGGCATCATCCGTGGCTACGTTGATTTTAAATGTATCACAAATCTCTAGAAAGCTAGAGATGTGGGCATTAAGATCTTCATCTTGGAGACCGTCAAACTGAACATATTGTTGCACCATTTGTATAATGTTAGATACAATTTAGAAGTTATTAGCCACGACGGTTGGCCTTGTAATACTAGAGTCAGCTCCAATAAATGTAGGCTTTAAATAATCTGACATGGTCCGATTTGCTTCATTCCCGTTGTTAGCCATGTGTGGTAGATCTTCCTGCTCAATGAATTGAGTATTGGGCTCCTCACCTTCTTCCTTGATTTCAACGATTGACTCGTCGTCAATGGTCGCCACAATTTGATTAGGTCGCGATCTCAAATTTTGAAGGGTAGTTCTCTCAATTTCAGGATCAAGTTCTACTAAATCTTCTGGGTTGCTTCTAGTCATGCACTACAAGAGCAAGAAATATAGAATCAAATGCAGCTCTAGCTAATAAAAATAAACAATGAAAACAAAAGAAAAAGAAATGGTCAAAGTAATAAAGCAACTAATGTTCTTAATATCGAAAATCCCCGGCAACGACGCCAAAAACTTGATATCAGGCAAGTATACCTATCAGTTTAATATAGCGGATGTGAGTCCGAGTCGACCCCTCAGAGACTTTGAGTACTAATATTAACCTTATTTTTATTATCTAACCGGAGAATTATGAAAGTTTGAATTAATTAAAAATACTAAAATTAACAAACTAACTTAATTATAAGACTTAATTAAGCAATTGAAAAAGCGATAAAATTAAGAACGACTTCAAGAAAATAATAACGTATTTAGGAATTATTTCCCCTAGAGTTAATCATGTGATCGCTTAAAATATATTCAATTCGGTTTCTATTATTCTTGACTGGAGGGATTCATAACTAAAGTTAATACCTTTCTCAAGCATATTAACCCTAATCTTAAATTATTCATCAGAATCTCTTCACTTAGTAATATAATTTAGAATTGCATTAATGTATAATGAATTCCCATACAAATAATTAACTTTCTGGAAGAAACATGTATCTTATCTCTAAGTATACATGTAATTCTCTCCAATTATGTAAAGATCTAATTATACATACAATTTCTCAATCAACATGCATAATATCATATATTGATATTCTAGAAATATCAATTAACAATTAAACAACATAATTGAATCAAGTAAAGATAGAAACTTTATTGAAAATTCTAAATCAATCCAAGAATCACATGAAACCCTAGGTTCCATAATCCTAAATACACGAATTCTAAGCTATCATAATGAATCTAAAAACGAGTTCCATAAAAAACGTAAAATAAAACATGGAAAACCCCTTTAATTGATGAAAAATCTCTCCGATCTTGAAGTTGGTGTTGTTCTCATCTTCTCCTTCTCCTTTTCCTCAAGTCTCTTGTCTTCTCTAACGTCTCTTCTTCCTTGTGAAACCCTAATATATCCTTTTATGGTGTATCAAAAGATTTTCGTTTTCTTTACCAGACACGACTTGGGACATGACTGTGTCCCCAGGTCGTGTAACTTTTTGCCCCTGGCTAATTTTTTCTTCATGGACTGTGTAACTTCAAAACTTCATAACTTCTTCGTTTGAACTCTGAATTGAGTGAAATTTGATTCCTTTTCTTCGTTTTCAATCCTCGAATGCGTTCAAACCTAGAAATCAAAATTTTACTCAATTAAGTATCAATTTCTTTAAAGAAAACAAAAAATGTGAGGAAAATACTATAAAATCACCATTTGAAATATGTTTAAAATCAGAGTTATCATCGACATGAGGAGTTTCCATGGACTAGCTTCATTCTATAAGGGGTTCATTAGGAATTTTAGAACCTTCGCTACATCACTTACTGAATCAACAAAGAAGAACATCGACTTTTCGATAGGGAGTGAAGGAGGAGAGAAGTTTTGCTAAGATAAAGGAAAGATTAACCTCTACCCCTGTGTTAGTTTTACCTGACTTCAAGAAAATATTTTAGCTAGAGTGTGATACGTCAAGCATTGGGATAAGCGTTATCCTAATACAAGAAGGTCAACCAATTACCTACTACAATAAGAAGCTCAGGGGACCTCAACTAAACTACTTCGTATATGACAAAAAGCTCTTGGCACTAATCTGAGCACTGCATGTACAACAACATTACCTATTGCTAAAAAAATTTGTCATCTACAAATTCAAACGAAATTGTCAAAGTGACAAGTGAGATGGGTTGAATTCCTTGAAGGATTCAATTTTGTAATAAAATATAAATAAGGAAAGAGCAACGTAATTGCAGATGCTCTTTCGAGAAAACATGCACTCCTGAATGAACTACAGACTAGGTTGTTTTGGTTTGCGAACATCAAAGAGTAGTATTTCGAAGATCCATACTTTGGACCTATATTTGTGCAATGTGTTGATGGAAGGACAGTGGAAGATAGATACTTATTCCAAGGACGAAAATTATGCGTACCGACTTATTCACTACAAGAGCTACTAATTAGAGAAGCCCACTGATACAAGGTAAGTGCACCTATCATTTTTAATATAATGAATGTAAGTCTGAGTCGATCCCTCAGAGACTTCGAATACTAATATTAACCTTAGCTCTATTATCTAACCAGAAAATTGTGATGAGTTGAATGAATTAAAAATACCAAAATTAACAAACTAACCTAATTATGAGACTTGATTAAGCAATTTAGAAAACGAAAAAATTAAGAACAACTTCAAGAAGATAATAATGTATTTAGGAATTATTTCCCCTAGTGTTTAACATGTAACCGCTTAAAATATATCTAATTCAATCTCTATTATTCTTGACCGGAGGGATTCACAATTAAAGTTAATACCTTTCTCAAGCATATTAACCCTAATTCTAAATTATTTATTGGAATCTCTTCACTTAGTAATGTAATTTAAAATCGCATTAATGTATAATAAATTTCTACACAAAAGAACAACTTTCCGGAAGATACATATATCTTATCTCTAAGTACATATCAAATTCTCTCCAATTATATCAAGATCTCATTACACATGTGATTTTTCAATCATCATGCATAATATCATAGATTGATACTCTAGAAATATCAATTAGCAATTAAATAACATAATTGAATCAAGAAAAGATAGAAACATTATTGAAAATTATCAATCAATCCAATAGTCATATGAAACCTTAAGTTCCATAATCCTTAATACAAGAATTTTAAGCTATCATAATAAAACTAAAAACGAATTGCAACAAAATCAATAAATAAAACATGAAAGACCCCTTTTGTTGATGATAAATCTCTTCAATCTTGAAATTGGGTGTTTCTTTCACTTTTGCTCCTCCTTCTCTTCAAGTCTCTTCTCTTTTGAATATCCCCCCCTTCTGTGCGAAACCCTAGTAAGTCCTTTTATAATATATTGTAAGGTTTCCATTTTCGTTACCAAACACAGACTAGGATACACTTTTTAACCAAAATTTCTATTGTCTATGTAACTTCATAACTCATTCATTTAAACTCCAAATTGAGTGAAACTTCATTCCCTTTCTTCGTTTTCAATCCAAGAACGCGTTCAAACCTTAAAATCAAAATTTTACTCAATTAAGCATCAATTTCTTTAAAGAAAACCAAAAATGTAAGGGAAATACTATAAAATCACCATGTGAAATTTATTTAAAATAAGAGTTATCACCTACAGTAGAGGACTGTCTAAACATTTTAAGGAGAAAAGAACATATGAATTGCTTAATGGTCAATTCTTTTCACTGAGAATAAGGTGAGATGTGTACTAAGTTGCTAAAAGTTGTACCATGTACAAAAAGGCTATGTAATAAGATAAACAAGAGAAAGTAATGCCTTTGCCTATTCTGACAAAACCTTAAACTAAATTGAGTATGGACTTTGTTCTCGGATTACTACAGATTACTCGAGACAAAGATTTTATAATGGTCGTCATAGATAGGTTCAGCAAGATGGCACACTTTGTGCCCTGCTCTAAAACTAACAATGATTCAAATATTGCTTATCTTTTCTTGCAGGAGATTATGCAGTTACACAGTGTGCCAAGAAATGTAGTCTCTGACAGAGACTTAAAGTTCTTAAGCCATTTTTAGAGGACCATATGGCGTCAGATGAGGACTAAATTACTATTCAGTACTTCTCGTCAACCCCAAATTGATGGACAAATAAAGGTGGTTAATCGCACTTTAGGATCGCTACTCTAAGTTGCAATGGACAAGAACTTAGCTGATTGGGACGTCTATTTGCAAGTAGTCGAATTCACCTAAAACCGAACAGTACATGACACCGCTAAGCAGATACCCTTCAAAGTGGTCTATGGTTTTAATCCTAAGTTACCCCTCAATCATATCCCAATAGCCGTACCCATGTAAGAAGACCCTAACATAAGAGTTAAAGCATAATCCCTTTAACACATCTATAATAAATTTACTCAACACATCAATCAAGTTACCAGAAGAATGCAAGAGAAGGCCAAGGGTATGATGACTAAGCGATTCTAGCAAGGAGACTTGGTATGGCTACAACTCAATAAGGAACAATTTCTGAGCAAGAGAAGGAACAAACTATCTATAAGAGTTGAAAGACCCTTTAAGATCCTCCAGAAGATCAATGATAATTCCTATAAGTTGGAGCTATTCGAAGATTATGGGGTATTTAACACCTTCAACATTACTGACCTTAGGCCCTATCATCTTAATGAAGAGATTATCAAAGACCATGCAGATTTGATCATAAATCCAAATCAACTAGGAAGGAATGATGGGAATCAATGGACCATTGACTAATAGCCAAGCCCGAGGGCTAAAGAGACTGGTAAGGCGAATCCTCCTGCTCCAATCGACTCTTACAGAAGCTAAGTATCTCTTTATCAAACAACTTTGCATGTTGAGCCGAATGACTTCCTATCTCTCGGAGATTGTATGCCAAATGTTAAGATATATGCCAAACCACGTGTACTTACTCACTTGAGCCCATGCCATCCACTTATTCGACATCACTATTGCTGATAGACCAAGAGAGAGAAACTCTAGACTAATATAGCCACCCTTGCTCGGACAAACCATTTAACCATACTATTTTGTCTGCATCCTCTAACAGCATCGCCAATGTACCTATGACACATGTATAGGACCATATATAGAATCTGCTACACTAATCATTGCTTTCCTTATATATTCATTTTTACCCTTTTATATTCTCTTATATTACTTTTTTAAGGTAATACCCTATTTGTCTTTTCCCTTTAAGTAAATTGCCTTAACTTATTAGGTATAAATACCCTTGTATTTATAGCCGCAAGAATATGATTATCATCAATACAACTGGATATTCTTCCTTACATGAAGACTGATTATTTACTCTCATTTTACTCTTATCTTAACCCTTAAATAAAGCTAGGTAGTGAGTAACTTCACCGAACCAATTCATATGTCATATTGAATTGTATCGTGAGTTCTCGAAAGTTCCATTGATGCATCATATCCTTTGGAGCCATTCGTGGGTTTTGCTTACTTTTCATTCACTTTCCCCGTTCTTTTACACATTTCCCCTTCATTTCTTCAAGCTTTCAACAGTCTTGGACCCATCTAGTGACTGGCCTTGTTTGTTTTTTGTTACAGTTCGCATCACCTCCATTTGGGATAACCCTTCAATTCTTAGTAGGAACATTATCAGCTCATGCAAGTCTATCCTTGCCTTATCTGACATTAGGCGCTCGACTGCATTGTCGATTGTGTGCTTCATTTCCTACAAATGTGTTTGAACTTCTCTATAGGTAAATATCAGTTCATAAATTGTTTCAGTACTAATCGTACCTTTCTTTTGCTTACCCTTGGATTAAACTGTACTTTAACAAACTAAAATATCCTCTATTTCCTTGTCATTTCGAAACTCCTCTTCTACATTATGTGATGGGGCTTCCTCTTACTGTTGCTCTTGTTCTTGGTCTTGCTCATTATCTAGTTCTTCAAGTACATCATCAACAGTTTGTGCATCTTGCTCAATTGTACGGTCATTTACATAGATTATAGATAGATCATGTAGAAAAGGAAAAATTTTGTTCATGAATTAGGCAGCCTCTTCGTGTGTCTACGTAGAGTTTGGTAAGAAATAAAGGTTACAACCATTTATATACAATACATACAATTCATATATTATAGAAAATGAAGTGATACATGACTCATACTTGTAGATAAGCTTCCCATACACTCTTCTCTATAGTAACATAAGACATGATAACAAAACTTTAATTTACTTTCAATATTAGATATTACGACATAAGACATGAAAACTACTAATAGTGTTTGAAAAAAAAAATAATAAAAATAACACTCGATAGAAATAATATCAAAGCTTTGATGCCACCTTCTCTTAACTAACTTCCTCCAGACAGTATATAGTTCAACTTCTCCTTCCATGTAATACGCCAAACAACATGATAAATAATAATAATGAGTACAAACCTCAAAACTTCCCTTCAAAAAAGCATCAAATATGAATACAGATAAAACTGGAATTCCAATATCACCTTTTGTTCAAAACATGAATGTATCATGTTTCCAATTTCAAGGAAAGAAATTGTACATTCATCATTAAAGAAAACTCTTACAGCAAAGGGTATCTAAACGAGTGGTGGCAAAAATGTGCTCACAATCATCTCCCAATCTAATATTTACAAGATAACTCATCTGATATGCCTTCGAGGTAGAATCAAAATATCGATTATGATGTTTCATAAAAGCTCTGATAATGAAGTGTTGCAATTTTTGTTGTTTTGTATGTCTATGAGATAAATAAATATAGAGGGATGTGAACGTTTCTTCGAAAGAATATTTTACATCGATATTAAAATTGAAATAAGAATTGCATCGGGAAGTCATATGTTGCGTAATATTAATCTACAAAACAGAGTCAAGGATTAATTAAAGGAAAGCTAATGTAATGCTTCTGATTCTATTAATTGATGTTTGCCGCAATCTATATGTGGATAGTAGAACTTTCAATAAAATAAACGGTTTGCAAACTATGATTAAAACACTATTTAATATACCTGGGTCATTAATGATAACATAATAAATAGTCAAAATATCTAAATAAACAGCTAAAATATGTACTTTTTCCTATTGCTTTTATTTAAATGCCTCAAAATGCGTCAAGAAGAAGTAAAACAAAAAACTGGCTTCCCTAAAAACTATAACTCAATCGCATACAGAAACGTTAACATAAAACTAGAAACTTTCCGTAATAAACATCCAATTCGGTATACGAAAGTAAATCAAAACTCCAACCTTTTCTAAAATGATCTTCTGCTTAACGATCGAACTCTAATGATGAAGACATTTGAGAATAAATTTCAAAACTTCGTTGCCGATATTAACAAGCGACGATCTCAAAAGCTCACAAATCTCTTCCAATTTATAGAGAGGGGTGACTTCGTCTTCACTTGATGTTGTTGCATTGACCTAAAAGGAGTAAAACAAAACTTCATTAATCTATATAACTACAGTTTTGACGAAATGTACATGAACATATCCAAAGTAATGGCTAGCACAAAAAATAAAACTACAAACCCAAAGATGCACAAACAATTCAACTTTGATAAAAATGAGAACAACAATAGGCAAAGACAAGATTGTATCTTAATCAAGGGAGATTTCTTTTCTGATACACCATAAAGGTACGTACAGGCGGATCTTCTTCTTCCATTGAGACCAACTCACCAAAGGAGGTGCGACAGTCAACTTTCTCACGACTTTGAAATGGGTTTTGTAAGACAGTAGGATTCAGTTCTACAAGTCAACTAGGGTTCCATCGATGTAGGGAATGGAGAAAGAGGGGGTGATTACAATCACAGATGTGGATCATGTTTTTATATGCAAGGGTAGTTATTGTGATTTCGTAAATTGTTTTGGGGTAGTGATGGAAATAAAAATGGAGAAAAGTTGCTGAATTAGGATGCAGGGATTTCAAGCGGGAATGGGGATTCAATATTTTATTGTAATAAGATTTCCATTGAATCTTAATCCGGTATGCAATAAAGGGAACCAAACGCAGTAATAAAGGCCTTGATAGGAATGAGGAGTGAATGGAGAAGCTATTCCTTAAAGTAAATGAGGTGTTAGTGGTGTTGAAAAACCATCGTCTATGTGAGAGTAGCATGGTGTTATCAGTGACATTCTTTTTTTAATGTAGATGTATATAGAGCACAATTTTAAAATGTGAAATGGCTTGGTGGGTGCGATCCCTTAAAAAAAATAGTCCTTCGACCCATTAAGCGATCACCTACCACCATTTAAAAAAAAAAGGAAATTGAAGAAAAATACCTACATTACTTGGTAGGTCATACAACCCTCTTCTACTATTGTTGGTCGCTTGCAATGAGTAGGTACATAATACATAAGGTATGAGACTTTACTCGTACCCTACTCTGATAATATCGATTCCTAAACTCTAATACCCATATGCTACCTTCTAATACCTTAGAACTATCATATATCCTACACAAGGTACATGATACCCAATATAACTTGTAATTTTTTTTATTGTAAATTTCAATGTCGCTAATTTCCACTTATTTTCCTTTCCTCCAATTTCTTTCATTCATTTTTCTTTTTGATCATTTTTTTCACTAATCATTATTATCCAAACATATCAATTGTATTAAAATCATGGTCTCAACTTTATGTACTAAATAAATAGTTGCATATTTGACTCATTTAAGGGGTTGACTTATTTTTATAATAAGAATATTCATAAATCACAAAGCGCAATCTCTCAATTGATAATCAACATCCATAATGATGTTTTATGTATCACAATTAGTAAATCCTAAATCCTTATTAAACCTAGTACAAACCCTAATCTTCGATAAGGGAAAAAAGATAGAAACCTCATTCTCAATGAAATCTTAACTTGAAAAATGTTCTATAAATCTATTATGCGATCTTTTTCAAATCTAAGACAAAGAAATTATTGCATCAAAAGAAAATAAGTTATTAACATACCTTATTTAGGTGACTTTACAAAAATTCTTTTTTTTTTTTCCTTTTATAATTTTAGTAGAGTTAGACTTAGTAAATGAGAAAGATAGAGAAAAAATAATAATAATAATAAACAAAAGACTACGGAAGAAGGGACTAACATGAGGACATTGGGTTTAGTGTATTGTTCCTCATATGGTTGGATTTGTTATTTTTTTTTAAGCCTATACAAATGAAATGGTATTTTATTTATTTATTAATTTTATTTAATTATTATTACAAAGTGTGTATAGAGTACCTTAGAAACTATACCTTGTATAATTCACAATACAAGTTTTAAGGCGGATATAAGATACCTTAACCTCATACTTATATCATATCCTATAGGTATGAAATTTAGAAAATTGCCACTCAAGCCTATCCAGTTACCTTAAATACCCACCTAGAACCTAATTAGTCGAGTATCTTATATGATAAAATTATCTACTCACTCCTAGTAGTTGCTCAACCACTCAAGATTAGTGGGTAGGCAACTATGTTTCTTTTAATTTTTGTTTCCTCCTCTCTTTTTTTTTTTTAATTTTTAATTTTTTAATTAATTATATTATTTATGTATGTAATATTTATTATATGTAGTTATATGGTTAGGATTATTACATTTTTTCTTTGCAAATTTGATTTTTCTTAATTTTTGGTTTTTATTTCTATTTTTAAATAATTTTATTTCTTTTTTAATGTTTTCATAAGCACCAAAGAGATGCTATGTAAGCATCACTTAGCACTTAACAACCATGTCATATTAAATTAATGGAGTTATAACTAAGGACTAACTAAATCTTTTATTTGAATTATTTTATGAAACGATTATCCTTATTTGAACTTTTTGAAATATCAATCCTACCACTAAATGTTGATCCACTCTCGTGTGATTTACCCTAACATAATATAAAAGCTATTTTAAATTGCTATTACTTCTTTCACTTAATGTCACTTTGAAACCACTACTAATAACTCAAAATAGTAATTACTTTAATCCACCGCTATATTCTCATTTAATGTCAGTTAAAAACCATTACTATTAAATTGGTTTAGCCATTTCAAATTGCCAATTTTTTTATCACTTTGACAAGTATAGCTACTATTTTAAAATAAAAGAAAATACAAGAAGAGAAGTATTTTTTGAACACCATTAAAATGCTAATATTAGTACTATGAAATTCAAATGTATTATCTTTTACTTATTCAAAAAAGGTGTTTCCATATCCTGAAGAAAATATTAATAAACCACATCTATTTATAAGGTCCCAAATTGGTGCAAATTTAACATCCTACTTAAGCACAAACATAAAATAGAGGATTGAAGAACTCGCTTCAATTGAAATAGAGTCTCATTCCCAACTTAATCTAGGTCATCATGAAATAAAACCATGTTTCATCAAAATTTAGATCAATTTAATACAAGCACTAATGTTAATAATAGTATCTAGAAGGAAATAAGAAGAACGTTTACATGTAAGTTTGATTTTTCAAAGCCAGTTATGAAATGCTGGAGACTTGTAAATAAAACTTAGAAACCAATTTGGAAGGTTAGGAGTCTAAACTACCCTAATGCTCTTAAAGATCCTTTCCAACTATATTAAGAGTAATATATCATATCTTAACTAAACTTATAACACAACTATATATAGTTCTCAGAAAACTATGTTAATTAAATTAATTCTAGAAGCATTTTTTTCTAATCAAATGGCATATAATAAATAAATATAGCAACTAGAAAGATATCTTCAATCACATTCTTTCTCATAGTAGCTTAAGGGATAAACATACCCTTTGGTTGATTGATATCACCAATTTGGCTCCCAAAATCAATCCAATATAAAAAAAAAAACAAAGTAAACATAAATTTCAAAAAATATAGCTACAAGTCATAGATATAGCCTTTTTCATATTACTTTTATTTTTTTCCCCCTCCTTTAACTAATAGTATTACGATGGCTATTTGATATGTCCTTAATCTTATCATAACCCAACTCACAAAATAATCTAAACAAAACTAAAACCTACTGATAAATTTGATCCTTTTAAATTGATTTAATCCATCTACTTCTCTAATTAACAATCTCATTCTATACTACATTCTCGAAAGTTCATTAGTGTTCCCAAACGCTTAAATTCAAAACAATAGCTTCTAATACAAATTCAAATAAATTCCAATTATATCCAAAACAAAGGGCATACAATATGTTATTTACATAAAGTTTATAATTTTTCCTTCTATCTCAGAATTAATATAAGATGAGTGTAGTAAGTACTCACCATTATGTCGAAGTCATCTAATATGAACACCATTTTGTGATCTATCTAAATTCTTTCCTTGATTATTAGATTCTCTTTGTCCCTTAGATAACTTAAAACTTCTCTTTTCAGTTGGCACGACCTAATCAATCCCATAATCGCAGTAGGTGACCGTATACATACGAAGGTCGAAGACTAACCCCCTTGTCAATTGTCACCCCTCCATACAGTGTATAAGGCTACTTTCACTTCCAATTACCCTCAATCATTCAAATAAGTAATATCACAGCATAATACTTAATCATGCCATGCACTTAATATCATAAATACAGCCAATTCTAACAGGATGTTAAATCCTTAAACATAGATAAGTCTTGATAAGTAGTCTTAAGTGCTACTAAATAACAAGATACATAAGTCTAAAAAGATAGTACTAAAGTCTAAATCATTTATATAATGTCTACTCCATCACTCGAGCCTTCCTACAAAAACTCCCAAGTTTCATAACTAACCTCGGGTATACTGCGGCTAGGCTTGACAAAAAGATGCTCCTACATCAAGAAAAATTTATAAGGTTATAAGCTTATACTTAGTAAGATATTTTCTCTTATCATGCCTTCAAGCAATAATGATTAATAAGCATATGAATGTATAAAACAAGTAATATGAAAAAACAAGAACATGCATTAGTTTAAGAACCACATGCAACTCATAATTTCACCCTCTATAGTTAGGGTTAAAGATTATTAACCAACACAAATCATCCATCAGGTTCTAGCACATAGGTTTTTATCCAACAAGCACACCAATGTGCTTACATATGTATATATATACATATATACTTCATTATTTTGAAAAATAACAATACACATATTTCTAAACTAGAAAATTCCCAAGTCTAATGGAGTGATGGCCCCTATAATCTACGCATACGCTTTAAGCGAAAGTATCAAGACATAACCCTTAACCATATGGTTAGCATCTCTTAGCACTTAATAAGCTTGTAGGCCAAGATAGAGACTCAATAAATATGACACTATAGTGTGCCAAAAAAACAATCCCTTCAGGAGCTTCTGTTCTTGTAAACCCCATCCTACCTTTCATGTGAGATGGTCGTTGATATGGAAATAATGCAATGAAATGGAATGTATGATCTATTTAGCTATTAGCCAAGTAGGAATTAGGTGCCAATCCTCACACAAAAGAATAACCCTACTAATATCCACCATGCAAGCAACTTTCAGTTTTTATAATGATATTAAGTCATTTAGCATCCAAGTAACACCAAACATGTACATTCCTAACCCTACATGCAAGAAGTTATCAATTATACATGTAAGACATTTAGTGAAACTAACTATAAGCAAAATCAAACATGGAGTCATCCGAGTTACTTACTTACCTATATTGCTAACCCTAGTAATCAGGTAGTAAGTTGTCCTCAAAGTCGATGTCACTTGATCAATATAAATAAGGAAGACAAGAATTTATCGTTTAAAGTCTCACCCTATTTAGTTTACTAAGTCTATTTTTCCCATATTATCACTTACTCTCGTAAGAAGAGGTCCCTCCCACACTCATAAGTGATTAAGGATCACCCAACCTCTTGAAATATGCAGCTAAAACCACCAAGGAGCCTATGGAAGTAAGCCTAGCACTCAAAAGCTCGTAGGGATAATCACTGCAAGCTCGACAAAGCATGTGAACTTATACACACGACCATGTTCTCAAGGACTTATGAGGCTCCCCAAGAGTCCTCTATTTGATGAACGTCGGGAACCCCCGAGTCATAGCAGTTTTCCCCTCTTAAGACCAAAAACATCATTAATGTTAGGAATTGCCCAAACATATGGCATGGGAACCTAGATGCCAACAATGCAGGCACTCGGCTACTAGTGATGTGCCCTAGGCCATGTAGATTTTATGTCATGTGAGTACATAATAAAAGGATTCCGTGAATATTTGTTCTTTCTTATATCATTAAAGTACGTGACTTTAATAGTAAAACCATAAGGCAATGAGAATACTATTTTTAATTATCCCTAGTTGCTCGTTATATAAAACAATAATGAATTAATACTAATATGTTAGCTAAAAGATAATCATGTTTTATTAATTATAGATATAAGAAATCAATTCAACACATAGATACATATAGAAATACATTATATTAGAACGACTCACCATGAGAGTACTACTTGGATCAATCTGATAAGTATTACTCATTATAGTGTTATTTTAGACTTTGACCCGATGATATCATGGATTCCAACATAGTAAGTTCTATGTTTTGACTTAATTCTTTATCAGTTTAACTGGATGATTACAAGAATATGATTGGATATGGAATGAATTATGTAGAGGAATATGAGTATTTTTTAAAGAATTTTCTATCTCATCAATTTAAGAGATATATCTTTTGGGCCCCTTAAAGAGTAAGATTGAGAAAAATGCATGGTTGTACTCAAATGAATTGACAAGGAGTTATCAATATCTTTTGTTTAAGCTAACCATACTCTAGATTCAAAAAACAAGTGATTAAACAATATAAGAGTATCTTGATCCATACCTTTTATTTAATCATTAGATATTATGTGATAAATAGACTAAATAACTTATTGTTTAAGAGGTAGAGTCGGATCACCAACCTTCACTTGATTTAGGTTGGCATAATATCTTGCTATAAGCCACTTATATCTTGCTATAGGCTACTTATATCTTATAGGTCCAAAAGGAGTTTTCAACCTACTGGCAATATTAAGTGAACTTACAAGGTCATACACAAAGAACAAACCAAATGAGCTATTGATTTTAAATAAACCTAGCAAGAATTATTGAAATATTTATTATTTTTTAATAGTTTAAGAATGATCAATATTGGTATTTATTGTTTCTAGAGAAAAATTATTAAATAATAAAATAACGTATTTTATTAGATATTGTTAATATCTCATAATAACTCTATATCTTATAGAAGATATATTTGCTCCTTTATATATAAATAGAGACAACTCTCTATTAATGTTACATTGATGCCTTGTCATCAACACTAAATTTATAGAGAAATTTTATAGACCAAAATAAAGAGAAAACATAAGAGATTATGAGTTTATTCCTGTGCGAATGCAAATTTGCCCAAGAGTCTTAGTATACTGCATCCTATTTCAGTGAGTTCATTCATATGTAGATGTTGGTAAAAGGTGTTTGCAATCTACCATGCTTGTTGATCTGCATAACTAAAAATTTCGAAAAGTATCACATAAGGTAAAAAAAATTGCAATACTTTTTTTATTTAATTGGTATGCTTGCATCCTAAGACGTTTATGGTTAATAAAATTGAAAAATTCTTTATGCAAATCATAAATTTGCATCCCTAAAACCTAATGTCAGTGAATTGGAAGGGTCAATGGAGTAGAGACTGAAGGAAGAAAGGCCCTCATATACCCTCCAATCAATGCTTAAAAGCCCCCATCAGCCACCCCCCCTAAATCATCAGGTGACCCTTTATATCCCTTAATTAGTGCCTAGAGAGTTTACCAGTAGGGTAGGACCTCAATTTGAAGGCTCTCCCACTCAGTATGATCATTTAGGATTCACTCATGCACTGGAAATTCTATGAAAAGGAACAAAATTATGTCACACTCTTAGTCAATTTGGGTGGAGTAAAGTAAGAATGGGAAAAATAGTCCCCATTACCCCCTTTTATATAGTAAAAGGGAGAAATTCAAGCCATCCACATATGACCTACTTGCTTATCCAATGACTGGAAGGGGGTGACAATGATAGGTCATTATCAATGTCCACCATTACTCTTAATTGCAGTTTCGTCATGCATTTAATGGGAAAGTGTGTTATGCATCCCCCAAGGCATTGCCATTGTGCATTAGAAAAGACTAAGCATAGGAAGGACCACTATTAATGGTTACATCAACCATCACTTTTAAAAGGTCATTTCTAGAAAGTCACCTACAATGCTTTCGACTCCCTGATGCATTCATGTACTATGGTATGCTCACACACTCATTTGTCCACTACTGAAACAACATGGGCTTTGTCCTTCTTAAGCCCGAATCTCCCAAACTACCTTCACCTCCTTGGTACTGACGAGTGTAAGGGGGCAAAGGTTGATAGTTGACCATTACCACCAAGGCCTTGAAGGCCTAAACCCACCAAGAGGCCTAACATGGACATCTACGAAACCCTTCTGGCTCAAAGGAAGAGAAGCCTTAAGTTGGTTTGAACTTTGTCCCCTACTTAAGGCAAAGCTTGAGCACCCTAGGAGTGTTTGACATAGGAACATCTGGCTTTCACTCCCCATTCTAAAGAAAAGAAGCTCACTCTCCCCTAGAAGACTATGCTAAGGCAGCTTGCTAGATTATAGGTTGAGCTCTCTCCCCGCTTCTTAGCTCCTTCCTCTCGCTTCATTAAACACTAAATGACCACTTAGCCTACAAACTATTCTCTAAATTAGGGTAGCCACACACAGTCGTTAAGACAAGCTCATTCCCCAAGCATTTGCCAACCAGCAAACAAGAATTTGTCTTATCTAGCACTAGCAGCGTCACCTCCTTAGATTCCACGCTAGCCAATCCTCTCCTACAATGTGTCCACACAACTTAGCATCCTTAACTTATAAATAAAGGTAAGGTCTCTAGGTAAGAGGAGGACGCTTTTACTCTCTCGAGAATTCACTTACCTTATTATGATTATTCTTCCACTCTCCTCGCTAACTTGAGTATCAAAGGATTATTACTGGCTACACCATAGGGGCTTTTTATAGGTCCACTTCTTCCTACGATTGATGAATTGCTCGGAGTTCACCTAAGAGCCATATTTGTGATATCCCCCATCACCAGTAGGGATTTACACTAACTTGGGAAAAGCTAGGCTCTAACCCTACCTCCTAAAGTGTTTACTTAAGTGAACCTGATATCGGGATTTTAGAAATGACGATGAAACAAAGTAAAAGTTAGGCTAATAAATAATGAGTAAACTTACTTAGATTTTCTAGGTATTGCTTGGTGTGTGATTTGATACATGTATGATATGACACAAAAAGAACCTAAGAGTCAAGTTTTCTAAAAACTGAAATTTTGCTAAGTTAGGTTGTATATGAAAACTAGGTTTTCAAGTATATAGATACTGCATTGTATCTACTAAGCTAGCTATATGTTGGATTTTCTAACCACTCCTTGTAGGTATTGCTAGGCTACTAGGTTTTGGTAATTGATTGTTGCTTTACTAAGGTCGTAGACTTTGATTTGTGTCTAGATGCTTGGTTGAAGTCAACCAACTGGATGAGTTGCTAAACCGGGCTAGGATATTGTTACTGATACATGTCACATACATAAGCATGGAATGCTTGTGTGGCTATGATATGATATTGGTTGTATTGTATGTTTATTTATTCACTCTCACTCAGCTCAACAATAGATGGGGGGATAAGTTGTCTTATCCTCAAGTTAAGAATGAGTAGATAGAGAATTACATTATAAAGACAAGGAGACTTCAGAATATTAGTTAAAAGAAAGCTCATGGAAGGAGTCATTGGCTAGGATACAATTTGATTACATGAAGGTAACTCTTCAGGGAAGAAGTTGGTGATACCTTAGTAAAGATTTAGTATAGTACTTATAGTAAAAAATGTGCATTTGTAAAGGAATTCTACGTTGTATAAATGTGTACAACATTGATATTATGAGTGAGCCATACTTTTGTTAAAAAAAAAAAAAAAATTAGCTATTGTTTATTATGTTAAATAAGAAATGATATGGAAACAAATGTTTTATACAGTTGAATAATAGGGTGTCTACAAATTTTACCTTATGGATAAGGTTGCTATGGTTGTATTGTTTAATGTTTTTGTAACATCTGCTGAGATTTGTCCTAACTTGAGAAAAGTTAGGTAGTAACCTTACCCCATAAGGTATTCAATTAAGTAAACCCGATATCGAGGTTTTAAAAATGATAAAGAAATGAAGAAAGGCTAGGCTAATAAATAATGAGTAAACTTACTTGGATTTGCTAGGTATTACTTAGTAGGTGATTTGATACATTCATAGCATAGCACGAAAAGGACTTTCGGATCAATTTTTTTAAAACTAAAATTTTGCTAAGTTAGGTTTCATATGAAAAGTTGGGTTTATCATATAAACCACTTGATTTATAAAAGCTAAGTTTTTAAGCATATATAAATTACATTGCATTTACTGGACCAATTATATGTCGGATTTTCTTACCACTCCACATGGTTATTTAGAACAATTATATATTTTTTTGGCCTCTATACCATCTTGATAGCTACTTTCATTTGTATTCTATTGAGCACCGTATATTGCATTTTCAATTTCATCACTAAATGATATATACTATATGCTATTAATTATTTGGGTCCTTCTAACATGAAGGTAAGGTTTTGTAGAATTTTGTTTAAGTCATGCATCTAACTATTTTCATGAAAGCTCCGGTCTATTATCCTTATTTTATATTTTCTTTCTATGTAATACTATAACTCCTTTTTTACCTACTTTACCTTACTATTGCGTAGCCCTATCCTAGGATGAGCAAAAAGTAGCTGCAAATAAAGGTGAAAAAAGCCTTACTCCAAGGAAGTGAGCAATAGAGAAATAAGAAACGTAACAGACAAAACATGTGGTTATAATACTCTATGATGAGAACAATTATAGTGCAGAGAAAATAGCCTTGCTACGAGCAAAAGAGCCTTAGCATAGTAAAATGGTGAAAGCCCCAGTCTTATAATGATAATAGTGATAGTGCAGTGAAAAGAGCCTTGCTTTGAGAAAAGCCTTGACAAATTGAATATGTTTTTTTTTTTTTTTTTTTTTTTTGTAAATTTTAAAGTTTGGAGTGGCAAAACAGGAAAAGCTAGGGTAAAAACCATCCATACGGTGAAAATAGTCAAAAGTGCGATGAAAACAACCCTTTTATGATGAAATAAACATCAATACGATGAAATCGCTGTCTGTGAATCTAAAATTTTGGAATAGTAAATTTATAAAACTAAGGTGAGAACTCTAGAGATATTTAATCGAACTTCAAAAGTTCATAAGTTTGTGAATATGTGGAAGAAGAATTGGGAAATCTATTGTTACGGTAAAAATCATTTTAGTGAGATGTTGAAAAGCCTTCTTATGGCAGAAGTAATCTTACTTTGGTCAAAACTCCCTAATTATGATAAGTGAGCCTTAATACAGTAAAACCACGGAAACCCTCCCTGTGGTCAAGACAATCTTAACATAGTGAGTATCGACACAATGAATGCATGATCTATGGGCTGTGAATTTTTCGAAAAATGGTGGAACTCAAGGGACCCACGGGCATACAACCTTCAAAAAGCTGGTGACATTGTGAATGTGCAAAGAAATAGACGAAACTTCAACAAAAGCCCTCCCTAAGTTAATAACAGCTTTACTATGGTGAAATAACCTTAATTATGAGGAAATGAGTCATAATACGATGTAACGGTAGAAACCCTTACCATGGTGAGAACTATCTTGGTGCTGCTGTGAAAAAAGCGTCGCTACGAGAAACCGAGGCTTAGCATGATGGGTACCTAATTGACGAATTCTAAATCTTGGAGCAGTGAATTTGTAGAATCATAGTTTATTTTAATCAGTGTGAGAATTATTTTTACTTTATCCTACTTGAAATATCTAAGGGTAACATTTTCTAATATTGTGTGCTTATCTTTGTTATAATACACCTGCATGCGAGTGCAGTATGCTTTTGCAAATGAAGATAATTAAGGTCATATTCGACTATGGAAAGCCACTTCCCGGATTTAGACATAATTGATATCAAGTGCATGGAAAAAGGCTCCCCATATGACCCTTTTTTAAGGGTATTATGAGCTACCGATATCTTTTATTTTCTACTATTTCTCTACAGCAAAGTTCTAGTAACTCGTGGCTAATTTATATTCTAAGTTCTAGTATCACTTCACCAATCCATATACTAAGTTCCAGTAACTCTCAATTAATAAATATCCATCGTTTGTAATTCTTTGTTCTTAAGTCGATACAAAGTCCATGAAAAAGCTTCCTATATGGAGCCCTTAAAGAAATTATGAACCACTATATTGTTCACCATTTTCTATTGGTTGTCCATTGCTGGTAACTCATGACTCTTGGCTTATCTAAAATTGATATTAGATTAAGGTGATTGTCATAATTTATTTCTTCGGCAGTATTATTAATCATGCAATTTTATTTTATGCCAAACTAAAAATCTGAAATTTTGGTCTCTTGAAGAATCTGCCATACGTAATTAAAATTTGAATAATCATTTTTTAAATATATTAGTAAACGAAACTATTATTCACATTTGTTCGTAAATCGTACAACTCAATAAGATAAGTTACTTGACCTGAGAAAATTAGACAATTTAATACGTTGTTTGGTGTTAACTTTAAGATATAATAAATATTTAGGATATGAAATTTATTGCATGTCTGATATCTTTAGTTGCTCCCATTTCATATCGGCCGATATTTTTGCCCAATTGCGATCTACATTCTACTCAAATTCCAACCAACTTTTTTTTTTTTTAATGCGATTGTACTTAAGATTTTTCCACCATTCCATCCTTATTTTTTTACAAAATGCATTTAATAACCATTAGTTACCGATTGTTTGTATCCGGTCCGATAAAATAAAGAATATGGGACCTTAGAAAATTCCCCCGTTTTGGAATGTTATCTAAGAAATCAGCCCGCCACATGCAGTAAAACAAATTTATCTCTTTTAAGGGAAAAAAAAATTATTTACATAGATCTACACAAGAGGAAATTTGAAAGCCATCTCCCAATTTTTTCTTTTTGACATTTTTATAGGAGATGATAATTCGTTAATTTAAAAATAGTCCTTTTCCTTTTTACCTATGGGCTTTCTGAAAAGAAAGACATGGATTTCAATCCATTACTATAGCCTGATACAAGTACTCCGACACAAATCGGTCACCCATTAAGCTATAAATTGATTGCTAATCCGTTGTAAAACAATTACTACAAATTTAACGTGGAGAAATTAGAAAGAGGAAAATTTTTCATTCGATCAGTGCTGAAAAGATTATATTAACGGTGGTGGAGGTAGGATTACGTTGGTTATTCAGACATTTATCATGGAGACACACAGATGTAAAGGAAAGTATAGATGAAAGCGTCTAATAGAAACAAAGGGAGATAGTGAGATGAAAGAAGACAAGTGTATGCGCATATTTTTGCGTGCTTGCATCACGTTTAATGACAAGAAGCAGATATAGAGTCTTTAAATTCTACGTTAATTATATTTTAAAGAAAAAAAAATCTTTTTCTTAAGCCTATTTTATCCTTAAAACATTTGTAAAAGTCTATTAACTTTTCTTTTAATATTTTATGGATTCTCATAACACAATTTAACCGGTCAAACATAAAAATTAAAATAATAAAAATAAAAACACGGCTTTATGGGTTCCTTATCAATGAAACCTGCTACTTTCAAATTGTGTTGAGGGTGGTTGGAAGGGCCCGGATTGCAATAACTAAAGAGGACATTTTGGTCGGAAACAGGAAAAGGGAAAAGAAAAAAAAAAAAAAAGTATTGCAGGAGGCTGTCAGAATATGATCGCGGTCTTCATTAGTTTTAGACGATTCAAATAGGAACTAAAAGTTAAGATTATTGTACTTTAATAGTATTATTATTATTTTTTATTAAAATAAATTAAAGTTGGAATCCCTAGCTCCATATAGCTTTAAAAAAAAAATAGCAATTATAAAAATTATTAGGCGTAGGTTTTATCAAGTGATATTTCTAGTAGTTATCGTATTTCTCGGCTCGTATATGTCGTATCCATTTATCGAGTGAGAGTGAAACGTTTTGCATATGATTTGATAGGCCAACATTGTTATAATTATAGGCACGTCTACCAACGACTCGCATTTATTAATTTTAGTACAATCAACCCCACGAGAAGAGCTCATCCTTCTCCATTTATATATTTATATATAGACAGTAGAATCTCCATCATGTGCATATTTTCTTTTGTATAATCAATATCTTCCATGAATGTTTCAATTGAGCCTTTTAGAAGTTGTCCTAACTTTCTTTTGCTTTGTAGTCGTCCTATGTTGTCTTAGCAAAAAGAATGGATTACCAACAAACTGGCCAATCATCGGTATGTTACCAGAGCTAATCCTTCATGCTCACAACATCCACGATTGGTTCACTGAAATTCTAGAGCAGAGCGAATTGACTTTTCTCTACAAAGGCTTATGGTTTTCTAATAGTGATATGCTATGGACGGTTGATCCTACTAATATTCACTACATTGTAAGCTCAAATTTTACAAATTATCCAAAAGGAAAATGAGTTTAAGAAAATATTTGATATTCTAGGAAATGGAATTTTCAATGTAGATAATGAGTCATGGAAAAATCAAAGAAAAATTGCATTAATTTTCATGAGACATGAATCGTTTCATAAGTTCATAGAGAAAATTATTCATGATAAGTTACAAAATAGTTTTATTCCTTTATTGCAACATGTCGTGGATAGAGGAATAATAGTTGATTTTCAAGATGTGCTCCAAAGGTATACATTTGACACCACATGTATATTTGTAACTGGAAATGATCCAGGTTGTCTTTCAATTGATTTTCCTGAAGTTTTTTTCTCTAACGCATTTGATGGTGTTGAGGAGGCAATATTTTATAGGCATGTATTACCAGAATTCTTCTGGAAGATGCAGAGATGGATTGGTATTGGAACGGAGAAAAAAATGAGTCAAGCCTGGCAAATTTTGGATCAGATGATTTCCAAGTACATAGCATTGAAGAGGCAAGAATTGACTACGAGAGGCTTAAAATTGAAGAAACAAAATGAGGAACGTGAGGTCGGGATAGATTTATTGACATCATATATGACTAGTGAAATTGAGAATTTGGATGGATTAGATTGCAATAATGCAAAGTTCCTTAGGGACACTGTTCTAAGTCTAATGGTTGCTGGAAGAGATACTGTTAGCTTAGCACTAACATGGTTCTTTTGGGCTCTATCAAGACACTCGTTAGTTGAAAATAAAATCAGAGAAGAGGTAAATTTAGTAATGTCAAAATTAGAACGAAAAGGTCATCAAAAGGTTGTTCTTGACAAGCTTGTTTATTTGCATGGTGCATTGTGTGAGTCCTTAAGGTTATATCCACCACTACCATTCCAGCATAAGAGTCCTCTAAATCCAGATGTCCTTCCAAGTGGTCACAAAGTTAATCCTAATATGAAAATAGTAATCAATATGTATGCAATGGGAAGGATGAGCTCAATTTGGGGAGAGGATTGTTTAGAATTTAAACCAGAGAGATGGATTACAGATAAAAGAACAATCAGACATGTACCATCATATAAATTTTTTGCATTCAATGCTGGACCAAGGACTTGCATTGGAAAAGACATAACTTTTATACAAATGAAGTCTGTTGTGGCTGCAATGATGTTGCATGGATATCATGTGGAAGTTGAGGGGGGTCATCATGTTATTCCTTCTCCCTCAGTCCTTCTCCCTATGAAACATGGGCTAAAGGTTCGAATTACGAGAGTTCTTCCTTAGATTTTACATCAAGCATATTTATTAGAAAATCAATAATATTACTGCTAATGAATAAAGATTTCAATTCCTCAAATGATATAGTAGTCATTTACATGTTGATGATCTCTGTACCGAAGATAAATTATGGTGGTTGGAGCTTGTAGATGTTAGTATGTGCTTTATGTGCTAAGGTTTGTTTATTGCATGTAAATATATTTTCTCATACTGATTATGTATTAATATTCCTTCAAGTTCTTCTTGTTTTTGAATTTAACTTACAATATAATTCCCTAGATAGTTATTGTATGTGAACAATGACGGTAGGAAAGATATTGATAAGAATTCCAATTATCTAAGACATTCAAAATAAATTCTTAGTTAGTTTCGTATCCAAAAAAATCTTTTATAAAAAAATACAAGAACAATATTTGTATCGATCAGGAAAGCTACTGTCTCTCATGTCTGCACACTTAGTGGAAAGAATTATAACTCAGTAAATCTATAACCATGATAATGTGTGCTAACATTAATTATTGGTTAATTATTATGAGTAACAGAGTTAACAAGGATCAAGCTTGTGATGTTGCATTGTTCAATCTCATTTATAAATTCAAAGAAAGAGGTTGAATTACATAAAATCATGTCACTTGTTAAAGTATGTGAATTTAATTTAATTTACAATATAATTCCCTAGATAGTTAAAGTATGTGAGCAATGATGGTAGGAAAGATATTGATAAGAATTCCAATTAGCAAGACGTTCATAATAAATTCTTAGTTTTGTGTCTAGAAAAATTAAGAAAAAAATAAAATACAAGACTAATATTTGTATCGACTAGGAAAGCTAATATCTCGAGACTCCTTTCCACTATAGTAACTTAGAAAATCCATAACCTAATAAATTAAATAATTGAGCATATATTAATTGATCATTGCATAATAATAATGGTAAATACATTAATAATAAAAGACATTTATAGCTTGATGAAATGATATTAATAAGAGAATTTTTTTAAATTGTAATTATTGGCACACATATTATGAGCGCACCATTTGCTAGTGATTTTTTATCTGTCCTCTTCGTTTGACTAAGAATGGTCACATTCCATTTTTTGTTGATGCATACTTATTGTAATTTTAAATGGTTAAAATCTATTATACTATATCTAATTGATTGATATTAACTATAAAAAAAAGAAATTGATTGATATTATATAGTCATATTTGTACTAATAAAATATGCTTGATAAACGAAGATATTATATATAGTCACATTTCGTTTTATTATCTACATATCTATATCTAGTGTATTTGATTGCCCTTTAGTGCTATTCGCTTTTTTAATTTGAAATTAATATCTATGCACTAGATATAGTAAATATCCTTGATATAACATATTTGCCAGGTTCCAAACTGCATTAAATATGCATGAATCAGAATCAATTATATTTCGACATAAACTAGGGCCTCCACTGAATCGTATTTACAACGTTGACTCCTAACTTATCTTTTTCTTTTTTCTTTCACATACTTGCTGTAAGGAATTCCAATTATCAATTCATATATAATTAAATTAATTTAAAAAATTTAAATGCAATTTTTATACTTTACATTTACTTAGTGTCCAATTGTTCAAAAATTATGTACCAAAAATGATGTGTATGCTAATAATGACAATCTTTACAAAAATGATACGATAAATTGATTAATATAGTTTTATGCTGTAGTAGTTATTGTAATGTATCAAACTTTTTTCTATCTCTAATTACTTAAATTAATAGATATCTAGTATCTATTATGTCAACATTTCTTAAGAAAGGAAAAATTTTTAGTAGGCTTTCTATGTTGACACATAATTTCTTAAAAATTTGAAAGTTAAAAATTTTAAAAGGCAACTTATCTAAACTAAAATATTGAAAATAAATAAGCCAAAGCTAAGTATATTAATACCTGAGTGCATAATGGTAGTAGAATTGTTATCTTGAATATTACACATAAATGATACCGACAAATATATAAATTGTAGGATAACAAAATTACATTAAACCTTATATTGAATTGTTAACCTACCAACACAACTCATTTGTCACATTCGTTGTGTGAGTTATAACTAATAATTTAGTTGAGAATTTGTAAAATCCAAAATTGGCATAACTAATTTGTGAACTCGCTTAATAAAATTGTTAATTTGGCAAATTTTATCAAATTATCGGTTCGTAATTTTTTTTTTCAAATAAGATAAAAAGTTATATAACGAAAATATCCTTCAAAAGCTCAACAAAAGAAAACCACACTAAAAAGACTAACTTTAACTTGGTCTAAGTGTTGTATCACCTTGCCATCAAGAAACTACAACCCTTTGGTCATAGCTAAAGTTAAACATAATAATATCTACTAACATCATAGGAAAATTAACAAAAAAGGTAAAGTTTGATTCCATTCGCATCCCTTCTTTGGTTAAGACATCTGTCAATTTATCTTACAAAGGGAAACATTATTGAAATTATGTATCATAGATAAACACTATCTAATGATACCCGAATTCGAGTTGTCATTCAGGTATCCTTAGTTGACAAAATCTATGGCAGAGGAGATGTTTGACTCGATGATGATGTTTCTCCATTTGCTCTCAGTTGCTAACTTAAGTCCCATTAAGATGGCTCTTAACACTGCTTCTACAATTGTTAAGCCATATCACTTTCTCGAACCTCCGCCCAACACATGTGCTTCATGATCCCTGCCTACTATAGCAATAGTTGCTCTATTTTCCCTCTAATCTACAACTGCATCACAATTAACTTTTACTACAATCCTTAGAGGTTTATCCCATTTGTTGATGAAAGTTGCTTACAGGTTGACCTTCTTCCTCTTCCTTTGGATAGCTCGCCATTCGTAGGCTTCTTTTCTCCTTATTTGGCCCAAATAACATGAACAAGAATAGAATAGGTCTTGGATAGCAACTTTGATTCCATGGTTGCTTCCAGTTGTAGGCATTCTTTCTTATCCATTCTATAAAGTCTTGCCAGTTCGTATTATTTAGTAAATCACTCTACTAAACTCTTTGCCATAATTGTTAGTTTAGCAAACTTTACCTCTTGTATTTTCAATGCTTTTATATCTAGATTTTCTAATTTTTGTTCATATTTGTTTATTATTGCTCTTATCTTATACTCAATTTATGATACCAAATAATTACAATACAATAAAGTAGGAAAAAAACTTATAAGAAATATCTATGATGTTCAAATAGTCAATAGAACCTTTCAAACCAAATTTCCAACATCATAGTTTTCGTTGAAGATATTGAGGATTAAAAGGTGTAAAATCCATACATTGAAATTGTAATAAAAATGACAACAACAACATGTGCTTAATTACTCCAATGTGTAACTATTGTAGCATATACACTATACATGTAATTATTGTATTAGCTCAATTGTACATTGATAAAAGCGTATTTTTCATATTTTAATGTGCAAATTAAATAGAATTATTATTAATTTTATAGAAATTATTAAGAAATGATACCTAATTATTTTCATTTGAACATTTTAGGAATTGGAGGATTCAAAGTGAAAATACAGACAATTTAGAGGAGTTTTATGCAAATAAAAAAGCCTGAAATAAGCTATGGCATGATTCGAATTCAACATAACCGGCCTACACTTACACCATTGGCCTTTGGAGTCTACGTCGTTAGCCTATCAATCAGCCTTCATGAAAAAGAAGCCTTACGTGAGCCAATCCTAATTTTTTTTTTATAAATAGCCTTATGTTTCACCATTTGAAGACTTTTTTTTTTTTAACACATACACACTTTCCTTAGACTTAGAAAATCGTAAAACAGTCATTAGATAATTCTTAAAGAATTCTTCCGTAGAATTGCTTGAATCATTGAGAAAATTTTGCTTTTACTATGGAGACCAAGTTTTAGAGTTGCAATTGAAGTTTATCTTTTCCAATTACAGAATTAGTGACATCTATTTTAATTATATTTATGCAATTCTATTAATTATTTATGCTTTCAATTATGAATTTCCTTGCAATTTCAATTAGTAGTTGTGTTCTTGTTTCAAATTCCATGGTTGGCTAAATTTATTTATGGGAATTGATGAAACCCTAGATAAATAAGATGATGATTGTGTTCGTGTTATATGATTAATAGATAAAGGGATGATTCATGATTGCAATTTCTATAATTTCAATTATATTTGTTTAATTTATTATAATTATTAGAAACCCTAGTAATAAGGGAGTTGATATAGGGTTTGTTAAAAATTCTTAGTTAATTTGATTAATTAATGTGGAAGTAGAGTTAATTGAATTAATTAAAAATTATCTAGAGATTAATGCAATGTTCAATGATTGATTATTCACTAAGACATTATGAATAATTGATTTAAGACATTAGATAATCATAATATTGGGAGATATATGATTGTAATTTAGAGTCTACTGTTAATTAGAGATAGAAGAGCTGACTAATTAATTAGGGGTTTAAATCCTTAAGTTTTAGGGCTTAATGATTTCACTTAAATGATCATATAGTTAATAATTTATATAACATGGTAATAATTTGATTTTTATAATTTAAGGTGGACTCTGTTTTTTTCATAATTCTCAATTGATTGCTTAGTTTTAAAAATTTTATAGTTATTTTCTTTTTAGTAGTTTTAGTATAATGATTAAATTAGTTAATTTATTTTTTATTGGCTGAATATCAATAAGAACTATCTTAGGTTTAGTAATATTATAGTCCTTGAGGGATCGACAACCTTACTCTGTATTACTTAATTTTGACCCAGTATACATGCTAGAATATTCGCAATTTATTATATATATATATATATATATAGTTTAAGCAAATCATACATATAGCTAAGAAGAGTTGTAATATTATTAAAGTAGTAGTTAGAAGTTAGTCAATCCTAGCTACAAATATATAAACAGAGTCATTAACAGTTCAATATAGTTTTAAAATTTTCATCTTCCAAATTTCATTACGTCACTCATCTCTTTCTTGAAACACTTCCTTTGATATGGTATCAAAGCTTATAAAATGAATAGAATTAGAGAAGAAGATATACCGTCCAACCCTTATTTCTTACATAAAAATAAAAATCCATCCTTAATTTTAGTATCTAGCATATTAACTAGACAAAATCATCATCCATGAATTAGATCCATAAAGATGGCATTACTTTCCAATAACAAGCTTAAATTTTTTGATGGAAAAATTTTGCCTCCTAGGAAAACAATTCCTTTTATACAACATGGGAAAAGCGCAACACGATAGTTCTCTCATGGCTAATCCATTCCATGTCTAAATCGATAGCTCATGGTGTCATATGGATTGATATAGCTTTTTAGGTACAGAAAGATTTACAATCACGTTTCTCATTGGGTGATTCCATTAGAATATATGAATTGCAAGAGGAGATCTATAATCTTCAATAGGAAAGTCTTAATGTTATGAAATATTTCACACAATTAAAAATTCTTTGAGATGAACATGAAATCCTTAGGCCTTTATTGAATTGCAATTCGAACTATGATTGCAATGTATCAAAGATCATGAAAGATTATTTGAATAATGATAAGGTAATTTGATTTTCAAAAGGACTTAGTAAAAGCTTTTCAATAGTGAAAACTCAAATCCTGTTGATGGATCCTCTACCAAACATTAAGAAGGCATTTTCATTAGTGTTGCAACAAGAAAGACAATTTCTTTCTTCAACACGTCATATTAAATCTAAGTCTAATATGCTTATTAGTGTAATAATGAGTCAAAATGTAGGGACTCAAAGAAAAATATGGAATTTCAAAAATAAGAAACCATTATGTTCTTATTGTAGTATTGTGAGTTGTGCAGTAAACAAATGTTATAAATAATTATCCTTTGAATTTTAGAAATACAAAAGAAAAAATGGTTAATCAAGTTAAATTATTTTATAAGGAAGATATATATGATGGAAAATCTTTGTAAGATCAATTTCCTTTTACAAAAGAACGATATGATAAGTTGACTCAACTTCTTAAGAATGGAATGAGTTCAAATAATGAACAAAAACAAAAGTCACAAGTCAATGCAATCACAACACCAAAATATTCAATACAAAAAGATGTTTTTTCATGAAGGTGTTTATTTTTCCTATGGCTCTTATAATGAAAGATCGAGTCATAAAACTTTGATATTAGACATGAGTGCTAGTGACCATATTACTTGCTCTATGAATAATTTTAAGTCATGTCGAATAGTTAAAGATATGTTTATAAAATTACCTAATGAATCAAAGAATATTAAAAAAAGGACATTAATTAGATATGCTAAGATGCAAAATGGGCTCTATCAACTTGATTTACACTAAGAACAGGATGCATTAGCCATGTTTAAGCATGGTAATTTTGTTTGTTCATCAACACAATGTAATAAAAGTCATCTTTAGCATTGTAGGATAGGACATGTACCCTTCAAAAAGGTTAAGATGATTTTTAAGTCTAGTCTAAATGTTATGGTACTTGATTTAAGTTTAGAGAATTTACCTTGTGAAGTTTGTCATTTTGCAAAATAGAAGTGTTTTCCATTTTCTATAAGTGTTACAACATCATTTGCTTGTTTCGACTTAGTTCATATGAATATATCAGGACCAATGTCAATTCCTATTTTGTGCAATCGATACTATTTTCTAATAGTTATTGATAACTATAGTAGATCAACATGGGTGTTTTTAATGAAATTTAAATCTAAAGCTAGAATTGTATTACAAAATTTTGTTATGTTTGTACAAACACAATTTGGGGTGATGATAAATGCATAAGAACAAACAATGGGTAAGAGTGTAATGTTCTATGTTTCTTTCTTCAAAAGGAATTATTTATCAAAGACCTTATATTAAAATTTCCCAACGAAACATTATTGTAAAAAGGAAACATCAGCACATTATGCAAGAAGCAATAGCATGAAGAATGCAAGCAGAATTGCTAATTAAATTTTAGGAGGGATGTATTTTACATGCAACTTATCTAATCAATAGAACACCCTCCACAATTCTTGGAAATATTTCTCCATATTAGATGTTATATAAGAGCTTACATATATATGATCAGCTAAGAGTATTTAGGTACCTTTGCTTTGCCTCTATCCATGATAAAAGAAAGACCAAATTGATCTTAGAGCTTTGAAATATATATTTCTTAGATTTATGCCAGTGATCAAAGGATATAAGCTCTTTGATATTGAGCGATAGGAAATGTTAATTTCAAGAGATGTAATTTCCTATCAAGCCATGTTTCCATATCGTGATAAATAAGCTATAATCGATATTGAAGATAATTTTATGTATCTAAATGTGCCAGTTAACAGTGGCTCATACTTGGATAATGTTACAAACAAAATCAAGCTTCTTTACATCTTTATGCAATTGATACAAGTATTATTTCTAATAATCCTTTATCTAATGCACTAATTGATCAAAATTTGAGTAGCAACAGTAATGAAAATTTTAGAAGATCCTTGCATAATACTACGTTACCTATGTATCCACAAGACTATCATTGTTCTAATACTAAAAGAAAGAGTCCTCATTTGGCGTCTATCATATTTTCTTATTTGAAAATTACTTCAAAACACTATGCTTTTGTATCTATTATAGACTAACATCATGAGCCAAAAACTTACAAAGAGGCTATTAAGTACAAAGAATAGTAAGTTGTTATGAAGACAAAATTTAAAGCTTTAAAGGCTAATCACACTTAGGATTTAGTTGAGAGATATAAAATTAGATGAGTTTACAAAATCAAATATAAAGTGGATGGAACTATAAAGTGATATAAAGTTAGATTAGTTGCAACAAGCTATAATCAGCGATTTGAAGTTGATTTTTTGCATACTTTTAGTCCTGTTGTAAAGTTAACCACTGTTAGATTGTTGCATCCCAAAATTGGTTTTTACATCAACTAGATATAAATAATGTATTCCTTCAAAGTGATTTAACTGAAGAAGTTTACATATAATTGCCTGAGGGATTTTAACCTCAAAGCTCCTCTAAAGTATGTCTACTAGTAAAATCATTATACAGATTAAAACAAGCTAGTCAACAATAGCATGTCAAGTTATCTTTAGCTTTACTTTCTTATGGTTTTCAACAATCAATTGTTGATTACAACTTGTTCTTAAAGTTTGATGGTTCTTCTTTCATGACTTTATTAATTTATATTGATGATATTATTGTTGACAGTAATTCCATGGAAAGTATAAATGCAATCAAGGAATATTTGCATAATACTTTTAAAATCAAGGATCTTAGTACTTTGAAATTGGGTTTAGAAGTAGCTCAAATTCCAAATGGTATAAATTTGTGCCAAAAGAAGTATTGTCTTGATTTGTTACATGATATTGAATTTTTATACTCCAAGCCAACTCCTATACCTATTTTTCTACCTCCAAACTTGTAAAGAATGATAGATATCCATTACTTACTGATTCTTCAATGTATAGATGATTAATTGGCAAACCACTATATTTTACTCACACTAGACCAGACATTCAATATGTTGTACAATAGATTTCACAATTTCTAGACTGTCGTATTGAAACACATTTGTTCACTGCTCATCAAGTCTTAAGGTACTTGAAATCTGCTTCAGGCAGGGGCTGTTATTTTCAACAAAAACTAAGCTCAAACTTAAAGCTTTTAGTGATTCTAATTAGGCTTCCAGTTAAGATACTCGAAAATCAATCATTAGTTTTTGTGTGTTCCTTAGAGATTCATTAATTTCTTGGCAAAGTAATAAATAATCTATTGTATTTGTTCATCATTTAAAATTTAAACATCAAGATCTAGCTTTAGTTTTTTGTGATAGCCAATTTTCCATCTATATTGATAAAAATCGGCTCTATCATCAAAGAATTAATCATATAGAAATCAATCGTCATGTCGTACAAAAAAAAAACTACAGGCTGAGGTTATTGCTTTATTACTTATCTCAACTCATCATCAACTTGTTGACCGTTTCACTAAACCATTAACTACTTCATTACTTAAAGACTCAACCTCCAAGCTCAACATATACAATTTGTATGCACTAGCTTGAAGAGGAAGAGGAGGAAGAAGTATGTTGAGGGAGTGGTAGGGTGGGTTAGGGGAGTGGTAGGGTGGATGTGGGGAGGTGGTTTTGGGGTAGAGTAGGAGGTGTTGCTATAGCAGAATACATACTATACATGTAATTACTGTATTGGCTCAATTGTGCATATAGTTGAGAAGAATTGTAATATTATTAAAGAAGTAGTTAGAAGTTAGTTAGTCCTAGCTACAAGTATATAAATAGTTCAATACAGCTTTAAGATTTTCATCTTCCAAATTTTGTTTCATCACTCATCTCTTTCTTGAAATAATTTCTTTGATAGAAACATGATGCTATTATAATTAACTTACAATAAAAAAGACAAAGTAAAAACGCATAAAATCTAAATTAAACATATCATTGAATAATTGACACTAACTAAAACATAGTTTTTTCTAGACTAATAGATGTAACATTGTAAAAGCAAAGGAAAAATTACACTAGAGAGTATCAAGATTTGAGAGTAAAATTAAATAGAAGATCAACATTTCAGTAGGTAAAAATAAGGATTGACATTTCAAGAAGCGGTTAAAATAAAGGATTCTTGTTATAACAACATTAGTATTAGTTGAGGTGTCCATTATTTATTATATGGCACTTACATGGACATATTAATAATAAATTAAAAAAACATTAAAAAAATTACCTCAAAATTAAGGAAATTTGAAAAATAACCAAAAAAAAAGCAAGAAAAGAGAAAAAATTTAAATGAAATAACTTAATATGTATAAAATATATAATTACATAGTTGATAAAAAATTTGAAAATTAAAAAATAAAAAAAGAAAGAGGAAAAAATTTAGAAAATTTAAACCAAATAAAATTGGTCAAGGCTAAGGGGTGGTTAGTGACCATTACCTAACATGAGGGAGGGGTCGTATGGTACCTACTTAAAGTCGTCATCGAGTTGTACAGCCCAATTAGGTTACATAACTTAATCGAGCCACCATTGGGTTTTGCAACCCTATTAAGTTTTGTACCCTACTCTCTTTTTTTTCTAATTTTGCCACTTGGGGTGGTCGCTAACCATCTTTTGGCCTTAAGGTAGCTGATTTTTTTTAAAAAAATTTCTTTAATTTTTAATTTTCTATTTTTTAATTAATTATATTAATCGATATCTTTAGCTATTTTAAAAAAACTTCGAGTTAAATTAAAACTACCCTTCTTAATAACTTATGTTGGTGAATAGTAGTATTTAAAAAATTCAATGTGCTGAGACAATAACAAATGTAAACAATAAAGAACTTTAGCCTTATGTTTATTGTTTTCTTCCAGCTTCATTGTTAAGGATTTGGTCTTCTTCACCTGGTGTCATTCCAATTGATCAACTATTTTAAAAACAAATAAAGAGAAGTTACAAATCTTGGCACACTTAGCCTTTACAACTTTCTACTCTGCTTATATAGCCTTTCTTTAATTTAGGCTAATTATAGATCTATAGAAAAGTAAATCTAACTTCTCTCATAAACACGACACTCAAATATTTTGATGTTTACAAATCAAAATGAGAAATACAATGAAGCTCTCAAATAATTTAGCACGAGAACAGAAGAAGATTATGAAGATCAAGCTTCGATGAATTCTTTGAAGAAGTATCTGAGAAATTCTCTATATAGTAAATAGATAGTATAGTAACAGAGTACTTTTTCGTTTCTTACTAATTTGTAAATTTGAATTTGATGTCTTTTTATGCTTGACTTCATCAATAACTAATGCTCTAATATTTGATTTGATCCTTATCCTCCAAATCTTCCAACGTTCTAATGTGTTTCTATATATTCAAAAATATTTGGGATTTTAACTAATCTAATATGTAGCAACCATTTGTCACTAATGAATAAACCTTATTAGATTTTTCTATTTGATATAATCTTTTGAAGTCTCAATTAGTTTCAAATTCAAATTGAATATCCTTAGATCTTCAAGATTATCTTGATCTCCATCCATTGTAAACAAAATATCTTATTTACAGTTTTTCTCTCGAACTGATTCAAGTCTTATAGACAAAATCCTCTAAATAATTTGCATTTCCTTAATCAAAATTTAATTTAATCAAAATCCTCCTTAAAAATAAACCTCCATAGATCATAATGCCATCTAATGTGAAATAGGATTATGTGCATTTCCTAAATATACCCAATCAAGTAGAGTTAGGTCTTGAATAAAATGTTGATTTATTCTTTTGAGCATCTATTAGTTGAACTCTCTAACTAAATCTTTGAAAAACTTCCAATGCCTCGAATATGCCTTTTAAAGTTTTTGAACAACTTTTTGAATTAACTTACTATCCCCTTTAATAGAAGTCTCTAAGTAACCTTAAGAATACATTCTGAGTTTATCTCTTTAATAATATTTTGAACTTTCTATTTAATTCTCTAAAATATAAATGAATACTACTTAAAACATTCTGACAAACATTACAAATATCTAACTACACTTTTTGTTATAATCAAAATTCATGAAAAAAAACTTAACATATATAATTATATATATATATATATATATTATACATATTAAGATATTTGCTTTTAAATTTTCTATTTTCTTTTGTTTACTTTTTTTTCATTTGTTAAATTTCCTTAATTTTTTTGTAATTTTTATGATTATTTTATTATTAATACCTATCAACGCCACATGCCTGCCATATATGTACTACATCAATGCCACGTGGTAAACAACGGATGCATGAACTAATATTAATGGCATTATAACGATAATCCTTTATTTTAACCACTTCTTGAAACGTCAGTTCCTTGTTTACACTTATTTAAATGTGATCTCTATTTAAACTTACCTTTAAATATTGATGCACTCTAATATAATTCTCCTTAAATGCAAATAAAAGCAGTTCAATTTTCATTTACTTTTCGTAGTGACAATCTATGTGAAAAACATATTGTTTTTCCTTCACTGAAATTTCAATGACAAACTAAATAATTCGATTCATAAACTAAGCTTTCACAATAATTTGAATTGCAAATAATTATAATGCAAGGAGATAATAAAAGGTTTACATATTTTCTTACTTTCAATTTGATCATTACGACAACCCTTTTTTTATATTCAAATAATATATGATGTAACTTTTTGTAATAGTTTATGAATTTAGATAATCATGTATCAGTTTGTAATAATTAAAGATGAGAAATATGATAGATATATAATCGAAAACTTTCTTAATCATGACATAATTTTCTCTTTATGTAAAATTATTCCTCTTTTAATGCAATTATATAAATGAAATATTGTATTTTTATACAATAGATATTAATTTTGCATATGACAAGTAAATTACCTTGAAAGTTTGATAGAAGGAGGTATTAAGTGGAGTTTATTAATAAGAAAAAGATACAAATATAATTCAAGATCATTAGATATTCTATAAGCACTTGGACCTTGAAAGGTGATATGTAACGTATACCAAAATTCTTACAAAAAGTATATTGTGAAATAAATAAAATAGTGATTTGAGAAAATCACAGTATAGGTAGTATAATGACTATAAAAAATTGTAGATAAATAGAGTATTAGCCTGATATTTGAAAGAATTACATAGGCAAGTGTTTATCAAATTTCATGGCAATGATGATTATACAAGGGTATCAAGAAAGAGATGGACAAGTGGACAAAAATAAATAAATAAAATGAGACAAAATGTTCATGGGACAAAATGAAAAGGGACATAAAATATTTTGTAACAAAAAGAAGAGGAATCATAAATTTGTAGCTATGATAAAAATTTGCCATTTTGATAAAGGATTTTTAGGATAGTATAATTTAACTATGGGAAAATACCATTTGAGAATATATTATTTTTAACTATAATTACAATTGATAATTTATAAAAAAACTATTAAGTATTTAAGGATTGTTTAATAAAATTAAACAACAGATAACTAATTCTTGAAGGGCAATTTGAGTAATTTGAAAAGGATACAGAAAGGTATATTCTTACTATTGATAATGACTTCGCAATGATTAGTCGAGGTTGGGGCAATTATACTGTTACCTTTAAAGAATATGACAACTTAAAAAAATAATCAAGAATGGCCAATGGATTATTTTTGGGCATTGTCTTACAATTCAAAAGTAAAAACCAAATTTTTAGGCTTCTTATGCTACTTTTAATCAAGTTATAGCTTAGATAAGAATATTGGAACATCTACTAAAATATTATTTGCTTGTAGTATTGAAAATTATTAGGAGAAGTTATTAGCCCAATTCTATACTTTTACACTAAATGCAAAAAGAGGTTTCTTTGCTTAGCTTTATATACAAATATATTTATCATAATCATGAATACATATTATTATTCTCATTGATTATTCCTATAAACTTTAGCATCAATGTATCCATAACCTTTACGTTAATTGTGGGTATATTAACCATACCACCTATTGGTAGGCTTTTTTAGATCCTTAAGCCCACAACCAAATCAACCTCGACAAAGCATGAGCATAGCATATTAGTCTCCCTAGCAATGTGGCCAAAGCTTAGTAGGCACTTAGCTAAAAGGACCATCAACCCCTCTCTACCATTCTGATAATAAGTCAGTTGCTGAAAGTCAAGAAAGTTGAACTCCTAAAACCAATATGGCAAATGAGTTTCTTGATTTATTTCACTAAACTTGAGCATTGTTTACCAAAAAAGTGCAGTTACCTTGGCAGCTACTTACAAAAACTATACCGCCCCTTTAGAAAGTAGCAAACTAATCTATCTTGGGACATTTTCCTAAACTTGAAGATACAACATAGTTTATCTAAACTAAAAAGTTGTAGACTTGTTCCCTATAAATAAGGGTAAAGGCTCCTAGGTATAGACAACATTTAATAATACTATTATACTATATTTTTACCATTTTACTAATTTGAGCGTCGGAGTGTCTACGGTGGAGAATTATTTAGCGTACTTTTGTAAAAATTTGATTGCCTCAAGCCTAAACTAAAGAATTGGAGATCCAAACTTGAGCCTACTAGCCTATTTCTATCCCAACAAAGAATTTAACAATTAACAATTGGTGCCATCTATTTATTGTTTCGCAGACCATCATGGCTAAAACCAATAAGAATAGAAGAACATCTTCGATCAGCCGAGAAATCATTGATGGTAACCCCTAACCTCTAGAAGGGGGAAAACAACATCTAAGAGTAGGTATAGAGCATCGTAATGACAACAATGAAAATTGGTAAAACATCCAGTAGGCCAACAATGAAAATTGGCAAAACATCCGAGAGTAGGCGTAGAGCATCGTAATGACAACAATGAAAATTGGAAAAATATCCAGCAGGCCAACACCAGTGATATTTAAGAATTCTTGGAGATAAGAAACTACTGGTTGAATTAATTACCTAGAAAAAGAAGCATGAAAAAGAAAAAGTGAACTATTGGAAAAATTATGACAAGTTGATACCGATCCCCACATGCCATTGCTGGAAGACTCTATTAACTTGCAAGTGGAAATGCATCCTTACCCAAAAAAGTGGGCTAAGAACTCGAAGCAAATGAACCAAATCACTCTAAAAAAGTAACCTATTTAATACAACCTATCTTTGATAACACAACAAATGTAAGTCGATGAAAATCCTACTCTTAAAGCTAGTACGGTCACTCACGTCATGTTAAAGCAATAAAAAATAAACCCTAAGTAGGACCTAAAGTTAGCCAATTTAAGTATTGCCTAACAGGAAACTTACATGCAGAAACTTAGTACGGCAAAACTGGGTAAGGAGGTTAAGCCATGTGAAAGACTTAGCCATACGAAGGCCCTCCACGATAAAAAGTGTTTTTTTTTTTTCATAGGAAATCTTGAATGAGGTATTACTTCCTCGGGCATAACTCCTAATGCTATGTTTCTTTGATGGAACCAATACCTCATCAACCACCTTGTCTACAACTGTACTATGATGGGACTATATAGTTTTAGTGATGCAATAATGTGTAAAGCTTTTCTTAGCATGTTGATTGTTGCTATTGTATAATAACCGTAAAGTTGGGTCTATATCCTCATTTAAGGAGTTAGCCACATAGTTTCAATGACATTTCATGGTGAGTAAAGCCATGGGTAAGGACTTATCTATGTTATACACAATAAAGCAGAGGAGAAATGAGGCACTTTGCAAATGCATAGATTGATTCAACAAGCTTACACTTTAAGTGTAACTTGGATAAGGTTGTAGCCTTACATGTCATCATTTATGGACTCATCCCATAAAAAGACTTCTTTAAATACCTCATGTTAGAAAAATCGTCGAATTTCAAATGCTTCCTTAGAAAAGCCTAAAAATTTATCACTCAAGAAGATATAATCTCAACTTGAAGAGAGATACACTATCACTAGTACGATAGTGACAAAAATAATCTCAAAAGTAACAAAAGAATGCAATTCCACCTAAAAAAGCCACCTCACTTATTCTCTCGATGGGACAACCCCAATGATAGAAACTATTGCACTAGGTCCTTTCCTAGCTAGACCCCTTTCTATAGAACAATAGGAGAAATGTTCTTGGAAGTCGGTCATCTAGGCAACCTACCTTGTACCCCTAAACCCAAGAGTGGAGGGGGAGAGCTTGAAACCTATTTTGAGTAACACTAAGCCTTAGGTTGCAACATTGACCAATGCACAACACTAAAAAATGCAACTGAAGATACCATTCGATGAGGGTACTTTCAAGAGTTTGTTAGAGACACTAGAAACATGAGGCAACATCCTAACCAACAACATTGAGAAAGTAGAGTCGACAACGAACACAATTAGGAAGAACAACAACATGATGGTGATCGAGGAGAAGGAGGTATACAAAACAACTGCCTCAATGAAGCGATTAACCTCATTGTGGTGAAGGGACCTAGCATTAGCAACTTGTTGCACAAAAACTTCATTAATAGGTTGTTGGACCATCTCGTTTATGTAATACACGAGAAGAAGCCCAAGATTGATAGCATGATATCTTTCTTGGAGGCAAACCTAGAAGACATAGACTTCCTTTATGCTGACACCCTTGTAGTAAACATAGGCATCACAGGCTTTGATGTTAGTAAAATATAGGTTGATAATAAAAGCTCAACCGACATACTTTTCAAGCATTCCTACAATAAAATGAAAGAGAAGTTAGAAGGGATTCCCCAAAGACCCTACATGCAATGTCTGTTAGGATTCAATAACCAATCAATATGAACTATTGGCCTTATCACTCTACTGGTCGAGCTTAACAATGAGTCTAATCGCATGGTGACTAAGCAGCTCAAATTTGTACTTATAAAATACTAATCACCGTATAACATTATAGGATGACCATATTTGCAATGCAGCTAAACATCAAGTTTCCCATGCCTAACAGCATCAACATAGGCTGGGTTAACCAAAAGCTCTCTAAGTCACATTACCTAGCCGCATTCAAGCACAATGAAGCACTCCACATCAAAAGAGACCCTTTAACGTGGCTTAGAGACTATCTTACAACATAATACAACATCAAAGATGAGTAGATAAGCCTAACTTCCAAGCAAACTACCAATTAGTAGCCTGGCTCATATACTACCCAACTTTGAAACCTAACTCACCAAATTCCTTCACACAAATGCCAATGTGTTTTCCTAAACTACAAACAAAATGTCAAACATCATTGTAACCAAAGATTCAATACACCACTCGAATGTCAACCCTAATATGAAGCTTGTATAGAAGCATCATTTCGCCCTTAAAATAGACTACCATAGAAGAAGAGGTATAGAGGTTGTTAAAGGATGGATCTATTAAGGAGGAATAATGCCTTACGTGAAAGGCAAATGGGAAATAGAGGATGTGCATCAACTTCACTAACCTTAACAAAGCATGCTCAAATGACTGCTGTTCTCTCTTTAGAACTAACTAGCTCATCGACTCCACTATAGGCCATGATTTGTTTAGCTTCATGTATGCCTTTTCAGGCTATAACCAAATCTGCATAGTATCTAAAGACAAAGTTCATACATAATTTGTCATGGACTTTGGTACGTATTGTCATCATGTCATGCAATTCAATCTAAAGAATGCTGATGTAACATATTATGACTCATAACCACAATGTTTAAACCACAACTTGATAAGAACGTTGAGGTGTAACATGATCATCAAGAGTAAATTCCCCTAAGACCATATCAATGACCTCCAAGAGACATTTAATATGTTGCAAAAGTATAAGATGAAGCTTAATCCTAAGAAGTGCACGTTTAGAGTAGCTTCAGGAAAATCCTTAGGGTACATGGTTACTTTGTAAGGCATTGAAGTTAATCTCGAAAAGATAGCCACATTTTTTATTATGTAGTCCCTTAAAAAAATCAAAGAGGTATCATAACTAACAAGCTGCATTGTCACCATCAATATGTTTATCTCTTGTAGTGTAAATCAATGGGTTCAATTTTTCAAGTTATTGAAAAACCCAACCAATTTCAAATAGACCTTGAAATGCCTAAGGGCATTCAGTGACCCAAAATGATTCCTCGTCTTAACTTTAATCCTTTCAAAGTCTATCCCAAGTGGAGTGTAAACCCTATAAATTTATATTTTAGAGTTAGAGTTGAACTTGGATATCAATGGGTATTTCCTAAACTCAACAAGACTAAAAAATTAAAACTAATAAAATTTTAAAACAAACTCAAAAACCTTAAAGATAAAATTTGAAAACCATAATCCCATATTAAAATCCTAAATACACATAACAACAAATTAAAACCATGAATCCAATACATATATATATATATATATATGATTACAAATTTACCCAAAGTGTATATACCATGCTATACACGTATATCTTTATACATATAATTATTTATGCAATATACCATATTAGACTAACGAGTTCAAATTAAGCTAATTAAAGTAATAAATTAGTAAAATCACAAATATTACCCTTAAACAATGTATATTGTGCCATACATATTTATATACACATAACCATCCTATACATTAAAATATATGCTATACTGAATAATATTGGTCGATTAATCTAAGTCCACTAAAGTACTAAATTAATGATATTACAATTTTGCCTACATACTTGAAGTGCGCCATATGTGTATAAAATCTTATTTACATATAATAGAAGACACAATGTATTGCATAATGGTAATTGATTACATTAAGCCAATTAAATTACTAAATTAATAAAAAAAATTTAATTACATCCTTTGGCCCCTAAAATTCCTACATAGCACCAAGTATATGCATACATAATACGTATGCTTTCTTCATGCATTACTTGATGCCAAATATGATAGACGTAATTTTTTCGTATATCAATATACCGTATATTTTACTAATATATTTTATAAAATACTATAAACCGTAATGTATTCGATTAATTTGAATTTATTAGTCCCTAGCCAAGCCTAGCCTATCCTCAGTCTACACACCCAAATACCTGTAACATCACATGCTAAATATAAGGACTACCATAACGAGAAAATATCGTCGCAATTTCATGATTGACAACCGGCTCACCAAAGAAATAGGGACACCGTCCCATGCTTTGGCCCTAGGTTAATGACAACCTATCAATATTGCTCGCACTCTCCCTCTTTCCTCCTTTTTATCCCAAACGAAATCCCCTACCCTCACTTTCATTCTTGTGTTTTTCATTTGCTCTTAAAATCAAAATGCACACTTTTACCCTGTCTCTCTTGGATTATCTCTCACTAGAGACACCCTCTCTCATCATATTTCTCACTCGACAATCTGTCCTCCATCCGTAAGAAAATAAGGGGGAAGCTTGAACTTAAATCTATCATCCACACATTCCACTTCCCTTTTTCCCATCTTGGCAACTAATACAGGTAAGAGAGTGACTCTCACTCCCTCCTTATCTCTCATTTTCCTCCTTCTCTTCCTCGTTGATTTATCTCTTCCCTTTTTGTAATTTGTTTCTTTTTAACTCTTTCCTCATCCGTGTCGTGACAGCTTTGGTTTTAAAAGAACCAAAAAACAAAACATTCCATGTCAACCAAAGAGCCCTCAAATGAGAACTACGATGAGTACCGTAGAGGAACCGCAACCACTAGTAACAAAACTCCGGTGAGTGATGTGACTCCGAATTGTTACCTAGTTGTACAAGATTGAATACGCCTAGGTAAGTCAGTGCCTTTGTATGTGATTTTATCATAAATTCTTTGTAGGATTCAAAATTTATGAATCTATTGTATCAAGAGCTGATGAATGCAAAAAATTGAGAAGCGTAGGAGTTGTCGTGTCTTGTAACAAGATTATGGAAAAAAAGAAAAAGGGAGAAAAGCCTCTTGTTATGGCCGAGAATCAAAGATGAATGGGGACATTAGTCGTTGTTATGAAGCAATACTGCAGGTGAGAGTTATTGGATAAACACCCCTCCATGCTGTTATGAATATACATAAGGAAAGTTAAAATCTTTTGTCCTTTCGCCAAGGAACAAGTAGAAATAGGGGGGAACAACACGATAAAGTCGAGGGGGACGGGACTCTTAAGGAAACTTGAAACTATATACTTTTAAAGTATGCCACAGGAGGTCAATACGTAAAGCTATATTTTGAAACTGGGAGTCACTATGGCTATCTGCTGACATTAGGAAAAGGTTCTTAAGGCTTACATGGAAACATATTACAATCTGCCCTGATCGTATATTTTAGTAAGAAAAAATCAGTGTACAGAAATGATCAAGTGAGGTATAATAAGTGAAATAATAATGGTAATTGTTATTGTTCTTGCCGATAGCCAATTAAAGCCTGTATGTCCAAAGTTTGTAGAACAATGTACAGTGAGGGGATGTTGAGGTTATTCAGTATAGTTACTTCGATACTTAAACTACTTAAGTTAGCAATGGACTTTTGATGGAATAAAATATATGATACGCATGCTTAGAATACGGAGTTTTTAGAGAGAGAGTTATCGTTGGGCCGTGGTTTGTTATTTATAGTAGAGTGGAGTTGGTGGTTGGAGATTAATTGGGAGGAGGGAGAGATCTTCTCTTGAAAGTATAGAGAGTGGAGTTGTTATGCCAAACGTGTTTCTAATATTCTGGATGTGACTGTTTTATTTTTATCATGTAGATCATGGATGTTATAGTGATTCATGGGCCTAGGCAATTCAATCCTAGATTCGAGGCCTACCGAGGTGAGTTTAAGGTAGTAAGGTCTAGTGGATCTTGTCGGACCTAAGAGGTCCATGCTCAAAGTGTCCTGTTAATACTTATCTCCCGATAGTCTTATTATCGATGAAGAGGCAAGTAGAAGGAATACATGGACTGCTCAGGCGTGACTAATCCGACACCTAAAAGTTCAATCTGATGCCACGGGTGCCATGTGGTGAGATTGTAGATCCAGCATAATGGATGGTCCGAGGTGGAAAGGCTCGAAGTGGGAGGTTGTTCGAAGTGGTGGATCACTAGTTCAAGAACGTCTAAGACTGGGTGAACAAGGGTGGTTAGGTATTCCTATGCTATAGACCAACCTGTTGGAACATGGCTTGTTAAGGGCCGAACAGATGTAGATGTGTCATGTCTTAGTAATGCTAACCAGTTAGAGGTTAAATGGGTTCTAAAGAAGCTTCTTGCTAAAGGAACTTTTTTAAAATGCAACTTTTGTCTGCTTGTATTTTATGCATTAAATGCAATGTGATAAGTATTGTGTTGCAACAGACTAGTGTGCAGTTACATGCCTTTTTCCATTTAAAGGTAGTCGTCCGATGGAAGTGCTTTCCACGTGTCTACTAGGTAGGGTTCCAATTGATTCGTGTTTATACATATCCCTATAACTACCTGTACAATTTCTTAGGTGGTTTTCCTATAAATAAGAGGATTGCAAAGAGAGACTACTTTTTTGTATTCTTTTCGCTCAATTGTTGCAATTTTTACGTTTGCATTCGAACTCTAAAACCTTTTTTAGAAGTTTCAAGTCTTTTTTTCCTTTTTCAAGAATCACGATCTAAGATGAGGCTAGCTGCTCTTCGCCGTTGCTTACTTCTAATTCCGACTCTACAAGAAGTAATCCCCCTTAGGCATAAGAGGGTGAGGTTTCGTCATTAGCACAACTTGACCAACCAATTAGGATAGCTGTGGAAGCGTTAGACAGGGTCAAGATCATCAATGCCATCCACAAGGATGTATATGCAGATGTTCCTTTGCCTTCCATGAAAGATTTGTTCAATGCTCCAGGTATAGGTAAGGGGCTTGATGGTCATGTAAGTAAAAGTAGGCAATCCACCCTTAACTGGGTCATTAGTAACTTTCTCGTAGGGGTAATTCTTGGTTGGCATATTATGTTGTCAACCCGAGATGAATGAGTAGCCCTGCTATTAGGGAAGCGCTTCGTGCTTTTTGAGAAGTGCTTGGAGTTTGGGTAGCACCTCCCTTCAAGTCATTTTGAAAATGAGTTCTTCAACTACTACCGTTGCAATTCGTCATGGGTCCTTCCGAATGAGTGGAAGGTACTGAAGGCTTTCCAAGCGCTCTATGAATACTTGGTGATAAGGGTTACTTTCGAGCTTTTCTACCACTTCTATATGTGGACGAGCATAGGGGGGTAGCCTTACCTCCAACTACGCTCAAGGAAGAAGCTTTTCTACGGCCTCATGGACTCGGTTAAATGTTGACATGATGAGTATGTAATGGTAGAACTGCCCGAAGAGGCTGATTTTTGGACCTGGTGGATTAGGATGGTTTGTACCAAAGGTGAGTAAAGGTTTGGTCCCAGCAACATCGAAGTTGTCCAATAGATCTTGGTCGTTAAGAGGTGGCTAGGAGATCAACACTACAGAGATTATAGAGAGGTATTTCTAGTACCCAATCCCCGAACTCTTTCCCAACATGGAGAAGACTGTGGTAGAGAAGGCTAAAGGTATAGGATCGTTCTTACACGCCTGTTAGTTGTGCTAGTATCGAGTTGCTTTGTTCGATGCCTATAGGATGGGAGAACTTCCTCGGTCGTGCAAGTTACGACAGTGTTTTAGGAATGGTAGTGGTAGTTTTTTTTTTTATTTGTCCTTATTTTCTTTTTCTAACATTAAATCGGCATTCTTGTAGGCAAAAATTTGTCTCTAAGGATGTCTCGTCCATTTGTGGACAACTTAATGAGTCGGCGCTAAGTGCATCCAAGGTAACCCAACCAATAGGGAAGGTAGTGAGTCATAAGCCATGATTGAGTGAGACCAGCAAGGTACGGCCGAAGTCTATGCCTCAGGAGATTCCCCTCGTTATCCGTAAACAATTGACAAATGTGGAGCCTTTAAGCATGGCTTCACTAGCTCTTGCCATCCATCCATCTAAGCCTATCATCGTAGGTCACGAAGGCATTGAAGCGGAGAGGCTCGATGTACAAGTGCTTTCTTTTCTAGAGGCATCGGAGGAAAGGGGAGAGGAGAGGATCTCCCCTCTTACAACGGTAAGCCAAAAGCACAAGGCTCCTGAAGCACCTAAGGACTCGACTCTAGTGGTAAAGAAGCAAAAGCCCTTGATGAGAGATCCTTTAGTGAAAGGGAAGTGAAATGAGTAGCCCTTGGCTCATCCCTACCAGAGCATCGATGATATAATGGATGGGTTTTTAGATGTTCTCAATAATTTTTGAAAGATGGGGTTGGGGCTGGACTTATTCCACGAAGTGCCACACATTTCTTAGCATAAAACACTGAAGAGGAGGGGTGGAGGGTGGCAAGTTGGAGATGAAGAGGGCTCAAGGAAAGATCTTAAGGCCAAAAAGAGATGTCTACATCGGTAATCTAACACTATAGCACTGGATCCTTAGTTATCAAGCTTCAATAGGGTCTTACACTCTTAGTGATTAGGTTATCTTAGAGAAGACCTCCCAAGAGGGTGGAGGCGACTTTGTATAAACTGCAAGCCGCTTGAGTACGCTGATGCGGTAGGTAGGTCTTCCTTACTATTGTAATGTTGTATTTTAGTGTCTTGTACTAACTTGTGGGTTCTATTATCATCTTGCAGTACTATGGCCAAATGCTCCTTGAGCTAAGTAAGTCTCATGCCACTTAAAAAGAGATAACAGGGTTATGGGAGGAGTTAGATTGGCAGAACAAGTGCTTGCTAGAGGTAAAGACTTCTAGTAAGAGATACTTGAGAAAATTTGCTTAAGCTAACAAGCGCTTGTGTTGCTCTATTATGCAGGTGGTAGGGCTTCAGGTGAGGCTCAAGTATGCTGAGTAGGAGAGGAGCAAGTATGCCAAGCAGGAGAGGGGCAAAGTCAAGAGAGCGGCCCAGAAGGTCACGGAATTGAAGGTTCGGCGAAAGAACGAGCAGAAGACGAGGGCTCGTCTCTCATAGAGGTTAGATGAAGAGGGCATAACTAGGGCCCGAGCCGAAAATGAGAATGCCCAGTTAAAGGCTTCCATGGCTAAGCTGGAAATCGAGCTGGTGATGAAAGCATCCGAATGCAAGGGCATTAAGGCTAGTGGGTTTGAAGGTTACTTTGGAGTAGTAGGTTAGGGAGCTATGGGACAAAGTTTCGAAGTTGGAGGAGCTAATCTCCAAGATAGAGAGTAAGGAGGTCTTCAGCGATACTGCTGTTAAGAAGGCAGTTGCCGACTATAAGACCACCGAGGAGTGGCTAAAAGAGCTGAAGGACCTTTCCACTAACTCTACCCGTTTCATTAGGAGGGAAGTTCTTTCCCATTATTCGAGCCTGAACTTAAGCTTCCTGGACTTTCTGGATTCCTCTACATTTATTGAGAAGAGGGAAGCCCTGGTACAGGAGAAAGAGTCTGCTCAGGTGGCTAACGATGCAAACACACTCTCTACTGCTGGGGTAGGGCAGGGCAGGGCAGGGCAGGGCAGAATAGGGCACTTTTACATTTACCTCTGCCCTAGCAGCCCAATAAGAGGCCACTATAGAAGCTATCCTTAGGGGAAAACTGTTCATACGGGATCTTTCTACTGCTCCTGGTTCACATTTCTCAAGCTCCACTCCAACTTAAGGCTTACTATTTAAAGCGCTTACGGATCTGCGCTTTGAACAAATAGATGCTTTGGATTTTTCTGAATTACCAGAGTTAGCTGATCTTAAGACATAGTAAGGTTCTGTTTTATTCTCTCTCTCTCTTTTTTTTTCTTTTTTAAACTTAATGTAATTAAGGTCGGAATGTCGGTTTTTGCTCTGTAACTAAACATCCATGGAATAAATAAATAAATGTTTTCCAAACTTCCTTCACTGCTCTTTGTTTGTCTTTAAATTTTGTTAACCCTTGTTGAGGTTTTATTAAGATATTTCCTCTTACCAAGGTTACCTTCATAGGGGGTCAGGTTGGCAATGTTTCGACTTGCCTATTGCGTAAGAGTTCCTCTATGTAAGGGGTATTTTCCCTTACCGAGGTTACCCTAAAGAGGAGTCAAGTTGGTAATGTTCTGATCTGCTCAGTTCGTGGGAGTTCCCCTATATAAGGAGTGTTTCCCCTTGTTGAGGTAATCTTAAGAAGGTTAAGTCAGTTGTGTTCCAACCTGCCCAGGTAACTGTTCATGTACAAAAACAAAGGTAGAGAGTGAGAAGTACGTGATCAATTAAGAACTTCTATTTCGTCACAATTGAAAGAAAAACTGTACATGATGAAATTCTAATCAAATTAGAGACGTAGGTTATCGGCGTTCTATGTGCATGGGAAAGCTCGCCATCTAATCTTTCTAGCATGTATGCTCCATTACCCAGTCTCTCTTTAACTTTGACCAGGTTAGCTTACCCTACCTTTTGCATGAATCAATGGCTTCTAATTTTTGGCACACTAGGTCACCAACCTTGAACTCCTTTTGTCGGACCTTCTAATCATAATATCGAGCTGCTCGATGTTGATATGTAGTAACCTGAGTAGTAGCAAGGTCTTTGATTTCCTTGATTTTGTCGATGTTTTCCTGTAGCAATGAGTTATTTAGAGCAGCGTCAAAACTTTGAGTTCGGATATTAGGGAGCTCAAGTACAATAGAGAGAATTGCTTTTGACCTAGAAGCTAGACAGAAAGGGGTTTTGCCCATTGAAGTGTGGTGTGTAATACTATACCCCCATAAAATATTGGATAGTTCGTCGGCCTAAGCATCATAAGATTGGTTACACGCTTCTTGAGGCTGTTTAAAATGACCCGATTTGTTGCCTCTACCTGTTCGTTTGATTGGAGGTGGGCAATTGGGGTGAAGTGCAAGATGATGTGGTGCTTAGTGCAGAACTCCTTGAAGTTGGGTTTATCGAATTGTCAGTCGTTGTCCATGATCAGTGCATGGGGGACTCCAAACTGAAAGAGAATATTGTTTCTAAGAAAGGACTCCACTCCTCTCTATGATTCTAGCTACGACTTTAGCCTCTACTCGCTTTGTAAAGTAATCCACGGCAAAAATTATGAACTACCATCCTCTTGATGCTTTCGAGAAGGCACCAAGGATATCAATCTTCCATTGTGCAAATAGCCATGGGCTTATCAGGGGTTGGAGGGCAATACTGAGCGTGTGATTAATTATAGTATGCTTTTGGCACTGCGGGCACTTTTAAGCTATTGTCTTTGCGTCTTCCCTCATGGTAGGTTAGTAATATCTGAGCCATAGTGTTCGAAAATATAGGGCTTAGGACTGAATATGATATACTCCGACGTATAGCTCTTCCATAACGTCAACCCCTTCCCCTTGTCAGAGATACCAGAACAAAGAGAGGCTAATTCCCCAGCGATATAGGATGCCTTGATTAGTGTATAATTAGTAACGTAGTACCAAAGCTTCTTCAACTCTCTTTTATCCTCCAACAATAGAACCTCTTCCAATTAGCTTCGAATGGGATCCATCCAGCTCGGTTTAGGTGCCGCTGCAATTAGTCTAGAATTTCAACCGAGCTTAGAGCTATGCTTTTTTTTTCCGATAGGTACTCTATGAAGATCTTGTTGTCCTTCATCTCAAGCTTCCGTATGCTAGTGGAAGCCAACTTAGAGAGCCAGTTTGCTGCGAAATTTTCCAGTTAAGGGATCTTTATAATGTCCCAAGAAAGGAACTCCATCAAGAAGCTCTTCACTTTCTCGAGGTACTTTGCTATAATGTTGTCTCTAGCTTTATATTCACCTTAAACTTATTGGGCAGCTAGCATAGAGTCTGAGAAGATTAACAACTGGTTGACATCGATCTCCTTGGCAAGTTTGAGACCAATTATAAGTGCCTCATATTCGAACTCGTTGTTATTGAAGTCAAATCCGAACTTGAGGGCATAGCAAATAGTAACCTAGAGCAGGTCAGTTAGAACCAAGCCTATGCTTCCCCCTGTCGAGGTAGAGGATCCATCGATGTAGAGAGTCTACACCAGTTTATCTTCGCCTAGCTATGCTTCCTCTTCTCCTATGTACTTTGCCACGAAGTTAGTCAAGACTTGTGCCTTGTAGGCCATTTGTGACCGACTGTATTCCATACACGCTCAACTCCACTACATATTTCATCATCTATCTAGATTTGTTAGGTTTCTACAGTATGGTGCACAGTAGCTAGTTTGTGAGTACAATCACTTGGTGCGCTTGGAAGTAAGGTCTTAGTTGTTGGGCAATGATGATGACAACTAGCGCAAATTTCTCTACTCGAGTATACTTAACCTCAAGCCCACGTAGTATATGGCTGACATAATATACTGGCATGTCTTGTCTTCCCTCTATCTTGACCAGCGTAAAGGAGAGTGGTTGATCGCTTATGGCCATATACAAAAATAGATTCTCCTCTTAGACAGGCTTCGAGAGGATCGGTGGATAAGCAAAGAAGTCTTGGAGTTGCTAAAAGGCGGTAACGCATTTAGGAGTCCATTCAAAACACTTTGGATTTTGAAAAAGTCTGCGCATTTGTCTATGCTCCTAGAGATTGCTTTTGGCCATGCATAAAAATAGATCCTCCTCTTGGACAGGCTTAGAGAGGACTGATAGATGAGTGAGGAAGTTTTAGAGCTGTTGAAAGAAGGTAACGTACTCAAGAATCCATTCAAGACCCTTCAGATTTTGAAAAACTCAATGCATTTGTCAGTGCTCTTAAAGATAAATGTGCTTAAGGCAGCCACTATACCAGTGAGCTTCTGTACGTCTTGAATCGAGGTTGAAGGCTTTATTCCCCTAATGGATGTGATCTTCTCGAGGTTAGCCTCAATCTCTCTCTGCGTGACCAAGAATCCAAGGAACTTATTAGAGCCAATGTAGAAAACACACTTTTAAGGGTTCAACTTCATGTCATACGTGTGCATTCGATTGAAGACTTCCCGGAGGTCCCTAACATGATTAATCAGCTTTTGACTCTTGACGATCATGTCTTCGATGTACATCTCCATGTTACGCCCAATCTGGGACTTAAACGGCTTCATCACCATTCATTAATACGTAACCTCGGTGTTTTTTAGTTTGAACGGCATCACGGTATAGTAATATGTTTTGTAATTGGTGATGAAAGAGGTATGGACTTCATCCTTTAGGTCCATTTTAATTTGGTTGTACCTCGAGAAGGTGTTTATTAAGCTTAACAGAGTGTATCCTAATGTAGAATTGACGAGCTAGTCGATCCTAAGAAAAGGGAAACAATCTTTGGAGCAGGCTTTGTTGAGGTCAGTATAGTCGACACACATGAATCACTTCCCATTTTTCTTCTTAACTAGTACCACGTTTGCCGGCTACGTCGGGTACTTCTCCTTCCTTATGAAGTCGGCTTTAAGTAGCTTCTGCACTTCTTCCTCAATTGTAGCCTGCCGTTTAAGAGCAAAATGCCTCTTTTTTTTATTTGACAAGCCGCGTAATGGTATCAATGTTGAAGCTGTAGATCGTTAAGTAGGGGGAAATCCTAAGCATGTCCAATGTTGACCAAGTAAACCTATCCGAATTTGTCCGTAGAAGGGTAATGATTTCGTCTTTTACCTCAGTTGGAGTCTTAATCCCAACTTTCATGGTTTGGTCGGGTAGAGTGTCGATTTGGACATCTTTTGTTTTTTCCCTGGCCTTACCCCTCTCAACTGACCTCTCTTATAGGCCTGTTTCTAAGGCGAAGACACTATTGCCTTTGGCCACCTTCATATATAGCTCTCGTGAGAGCTTCTAATCATATTTACATACTCTCACCCCCATTGGAGTCAGAAATTTGGTCTTCAAATGCAGGGAGGATGTGATAATCCTGAATGTGTTTAGGTTTGGTCTTCTTAAGAGCACATTGTAAGGGAAGGGGAAAACTATCATAACGAACTCTACGTGTCATTGTATTACGTGGTTGTCATCGCCAAGTTTCATGTCTAGCTTTATGATGCCCTTGGCTTAGGCTATATTATCATTGAACGCGATCAGATTGTAGTGGTACGACTTCATCTTTACGAGCAACTTTTTCCTTATTCCATTAAATGTATTGAGGAAGAGTATATCAGTGGAACTATCAGTATCCACAATAATCTTCAAGACCTCAAATTTTGAGATCCTTACCCCAATCATTACAGCATCTTGGTGGGGGGTGTAAACCCTTAAAATTTTCGATTTAACTTTTGAAATAGACTCAACTGTGTTAGACAATTTAATAGGCGACAAGGCTAATGAAAGAGAAAACCCTAAAAGAATTAATCAATCTCGTAAGAAACTTTTATACCCTAAATGCATTTAAATGCTAAAGATTTTGTTTCAAAGTGATAAAAACCCTAAAATGATCACCTTAAGGATATATGTGCACTAATTCATCGTAATATATCCTAAAACCCTAATTGATAGTATAACCCTCATATTTTGCTAAATCATTAATAAAAGATTAGAGATGTCTTTCAATCAAGCATATATGTTTTGAATCCTCAAGTAGTCATTTAGAAACTAAGATAATGAATTATGGATTGCATCTATCTCTTAAGTATATGATTAAGATAGTATTACATAGAGTTAGGAGTATAATTGAAGATTAGGATAAATGTAGTGAACCTTAATACCCTAATTAGTACTTTTCGCACTAGTTACACTAAGTGGTTTACTAAATGATGTATATAGCCTATAAATACCTAAAGTAAGACCTCATCAATTATTTTTACTAATCAATTTACCAAATACTTCATTTCCTTTCATTTTCTTAATTTTTCCCTTAATTTTCCTTAATTACTACATTATGTGTACAAAATGGCATAACTTTAAGGAAAGTTGACCAAGTCAACACAATTTGACTAAGGTTAAAGGGTTGACTAAGTTAATACATGTTGACTAAAGTTAACAATTTAAAAAGTCAACAAAAGACATTAATGCATACAGAAAATATCTTAGCATCTAATGATTTTTTTTCTTTTGGTTTTTCTTTTCTCCCCCTTTCCTTAATTGCTGTCTATCTATCCCCTTCTAGACTTTATCATTTGCTTTCTTTCATAATCAAAACAAAGTAAAAGAAACAAAAAAAAAAAGCCTTCTCCATTTACGTGAGCTTTCCTCTTCCATTTCACTTTCGATACTTTCCTTTTTGTCTCCTTAATTTGAACACAAACTAAGGTATGTGATTAAGTTACTTTATGTTGTTTATATTATTTATTAGTTAGGTAATTAGGTAGATTAGATGAGTAAACATATGTTAACCATGATCTTGAAGAAGAGGATATAAAGTTCTCATCTTTAAGAGTAGGAAGTTAGAAATCATGAAGAAGAGGAAAGGAATGCATGTGTATATACTCTTAAGCATGTGTACATAAGGAAACATAAGGGAATACTAAAAGAATACAAGTATGAGAATTTTTATACATGGGTATTTACCATGTACATAATCTAAATTAAGACAAAATCTAACTATACATACCTATATTATACTAAACACACACTTAAAAACACAAAAGAATGAAATTAGGAAGATTTTCTTAAGAGGAAAATTAGGCATACGAAATTGTACAAAAATACGTATATGACTGTATAGGTATATGAGTATGTATACAAGTATAAATATTGTATAAGTATAAGTATATGTATAAGTATACTCATATACATATAAGTATAGTAAAGGTATATATACATAAGAGGTTAAGTGAAATGTACATAAGACATTTATACATGACATAAGCATGAGGTGAGGCTTATGTAATCAAATGATGAAATAAGCAATGAGGTAATCAAAAGATAACATAAGCTATGACATAAGCAAGTGATGACATAAGCTATGACATAAGCGAATAATGATGTAAGCGATGACATAAGTATAGATTATAAAACAAAAAAATAAGAAGAGTGTATAATAATTAGGTACCTATATGAGTAAACCCTAATACACCTTCTAAATTGGATTATACTTAATTAAATACATGAATTAGTAATAGAAAAATAAACTCTTTTAAGTATAAGAATTTAAGGGTTAACTAAATCATTAAGTATAAATAAAAGATATAAATATAAGTAATAAGAGTAAAACACGGGTCATAATGTTCAAAATGGACATTACTGTGTAAACGTACGTCCGAAAATGATGAAAAATGACTATAAATTCATAAATATCAGAAATAAAACAAAAAAGTTACATACGATTAATAATAAAGTCTAATTAGATAAAAATTAATAGTAATTTAAGTAGAATTAGGTAACTAGATATTTAGAATTATTAGTTAATTCAGTTACTTACTAGCGTTATCAAATCATAATGATCAGGTGATCTCGAGGTGAGTAAGGTTCTCCCGATCAATTACTACGATTAAGGCAAGTCGCCATGGCTGAGTAAGTAATTACCCTATGATTACATGCTTGTTTGTGATTATAGATAGTGGACTTAAATATTATTGTTAATTGATTATTGTGTGGGGTTTGGGAAATGCTTGTGTATGATATTGTGTATTGAATTGTGAAATTACCCTAAGTACAGATAATGCTATGTTTGTTGTATGGTAGTATAGGAAAATGATTATGTGTATTATTGGATGGTCACAGCATAATTTGAACTTAACCATGCTTGTCTTATAAAAAGAAACTGGAACATGCATTAACATGCATTGCATGGACACAATTCCAATTGTTACATCACACAGAGGTAAAGGGAGGCTATTCGGGGGTTGTTATTATTCATTTATTGGTTCTGTATGGTGTACTCGTACAAAATGACCTTATCCTAGTTAGCGGGAATACTAGGCGTTGGAGGCGCCAACCGCCTGGCTAAAGGTCAAGTCTAGAAGCCTCCGTTTAGGGGTAAGTATGGACTGTGGGGGTCCACTCACAATTATACTAAAACTTAGTTTTCATGAAAATGAAAAAATTATTTGATTTGAGTATAGAACATGGAGTTCTATAGTAAAGAAAGTTCTAGTATAATACCTGGATTTGATTGGTGTCATGTATACTCCAACCTTGACATCGAAAGGCGTTAAATTCGAGTTACGTATATGAACTAATTAATTATACGTATTGTTTGGCATTCTGTTTGATTATTCATTTATATGCGTGGATATAATATACTTATAACTTGCTTGTGGTGTGACTGAGAGTTTTGGTCACTAAGTTTAGACTTACACCCCTTTAGACTATTGCTGTAGGATAGCCTATTTGTAGAGGCTGGCCGAAGGATGTCATAGATTAGCTTGGGAATTTGGGCAAGAACGAGCTGTCCTATGTATTGAGAGAGAACAGTTTATGTAGACTCTTACTTTTATATTTTTGTTTTACTTGTATTGTAGACTTAAATGTACTCAATTATTGTATAATGTAAATTTTGTAGTTCAAATTTTACATAAATATGTTAATGTGATGGTATCATGTGAATCTATGTATTATTGGGAAACTAGTGGTTGTAGAGCCTTGTATATTGTATAAAGAGTTCTTGATTAGAAGGATAACCAATCAAGGATTTTTTGTACAGTATACGACGTCTACCATGACTAGGCCGTCCTTAGTTTGCAACAGATTTAATGGTATCAGAGCATGAATACAAATAGGGCAATTAAAATATTGACTCTAGACATTTAGATAACCCACCTAGTGAGTTTAAGGTGGGGTAGAACCTGGTTAAGTATTTAAGCTTTTACACTTAAACTATACAAATTATATTAACTCTATTGTAAGATCTAATATAAACCTTGTTGATTTAGGAATCGATATTATAGCTGATAACTAGATGGGTCGTCCTTAGGCAGCAGTGGGGTGAGACACTGTTTAGTTATCGGCGATGGTTGCAGATCCTCTATGAGGATTTGGTTTTAGTGAGTAGACCTCGTACATTACCGGAGGTGTTCGTTGCTTGGGGTTATGGGCTAAATAGCTATTAGCAGAAAGAAGAAAGTTTTGGAGCCTGCAGATTTCTAGTGACATACTAAAGAATGAGGAGATGATGTACTTACTTAAGTCTAAAGAAAACATTGTTTATCCTCATCGATTGGTCTTTCTGGTTTATGGGGAACCTAAACCAGCAAACCTTTCATTTACTCTTTAGAAAGATGTAGGTTACGGAGTTACTTTAGCTATTGATAGGTGAGTCGATCACCGGAGGATTGATACTCCGGGTCATGTTGGCACAGTGGTAGAATCTAGAGTGAATGAAGTTGAATATTTTAATCCATTACTACTGGAGAATGAGCCTGAGCTAGAGATCAGATCGGATGCATTAGCCTTATATCTTGAGCCTCCTCAAAGATTTCACCCTACTTCAGATCCTACGCCTGAGTTTGAGTACTACGAAGTGGATCCAAGGCTTCCACCTAAAGTTATTACTGGAGGAGATCCTGATGAGATGCTGATGATTTAACCAGAAACCTTAGATTTCTAGTTACCATAAGAATGGGCTTGACAAGATCCTAGTGAGGAATCAAGAGTGAATTCTAGCATTGGCTCTATCTTTAGAGTTCCTGAATATGTACCTTGAGATGACCCTGGTGCTAGACCATCATCTTACCTAAGATGGATAGAGTATATGCCTTGATAGTTTAAGTATGTAGTAGCTATGTGACTTCAGAGTGATCAGGCGTATCACTTTTATTGTAAATATTAGGATCGTGTGTGATCATTTTGTACTCGGAGTGTTACTTGTAGTGAGGATGATATGTATAAAAACTAGAAGAAGTGGATAGTTAGGTTTAACTAAGGATACGTTATATGTAAGACTTGTCCTTTGGGCATAAAGTTATATAGATGTAAACTCCTTTTGTTTATAAGAAATGAAAGTTGTAGTTTATGTATCATGAGTGTTAAAATAATTATGTTTACTTTCATTTTCATAATGGATGTTAAACTTAATTATTTATGACTAAGTGTTTCTTACTGAAAATTGGAAATAAATTTTCAATCAGAATAAGCGTAGACGAGGACCTCTAGTTAGAGCTCTACCTACTCTAGAGGAAGAACCTCATATGCAGCGAAACCGTACAGATAAGATACTAGCTGCAATACAGGCACAAAATGAGTTATCGAGGGCATTTTTAGAAAGAAAATGTATTCCACCTATAGCTACATTACTAGTAGATACTGATAGAGAAGCACCCTTTCTTCCTCCACCTCCAGTAGGTTAGGCAGGAATTGTGCCACCAGTACAACCTGATTTAAGACAGCAGCGTAGTATGTTGCCAAAGTTTATTCGCTACAACAAGTATTTTGAAGGTTATGCTAATCGACCGGATGAAGCTGAAGGTTGGTTGAACCAGATAGAGTGGTTGTTTGAAGCTTTTGAAGTACCACTATACCTTCGACTCACTTATGGGACTTATATGCTTAAGATGCGAGCACGAACGTGGTGAGAATCGAGACAAAGGAGTTTAATAGATCCAATCACTTGAGAATATTTTAGACGAGAATTTCCAGCTTATTACTTTCCTAGAAGTTTGAGGATAAGATATAGGGAAGACTTGTTTGACATAGTGAAGGGAACAAAAACTGTGGAGCAATATGAATCTAAATTCAATAGACTGTTATAGTTTGCACTCCCAGAATATTAGACTAGTGACAGACTGAAGATGCAGATATTTTCTCGAGGATTAGATCCTGAGACGAAGAGAAGGATGATAGAATTTGAACCAAGATGCTTTACATATATGGTTGAAAAGGTAAGAGTTTTGGATATAGCAAAAAGACAAAGTGAGGAAGCAAACAGAAGAAAGGTTAATGTGTTTGGGAAGTGGCCTTTTGAAGGACCTGAAAGTAGTAGCAATAGCAGTAGCAAATTTAGAAGGATTATAAAACCCCAAATCCCTATTCAAAGGAAAGCAGTTGGCGGAGTTGTTAAATGTTGGAGATGCAAAGGAAATCATTATCCTAGAGAATGTCCACAACTTCAAGGAAAATGTTTCTTCTGTGGTGATAATTCTCATCGGGTGACAATCTGTCCAAAGAAAAGTACTGTTACATGTTATATTTGTAACAAAGTGGGACATTTCTCTACTGCATGTCTACAGCGTACGACTGTCACTACTCAAGTAGCTAAACAACCACCACCAGTTGTTGGACATTTGGGTATAGGGAAAACAGTTGGAGGACCAACATTAGGAAATACTCGTTTAGCTTCAGCTAATATTGCTTAGGTATATAATTTGGAGGGTGAGTGGATCTATGAAGACATCCCTAAAGAAGAACTGGAGGATTATGGTGAATCTGAAGAGATAATAAGAACTGAGCTTATTGCAGGTATGTACTTTTAAGTATTTCCTTATGAATTATTGAGATTTGAGTATTTAAAGTACAGTTATAATAGGATGATAATAAGTATGTAGAATTAAGAAATAAGTAGGAAATAAGAATTATGATAGTAAAAGTATAAGGAGAAAACTTTTTATTATGATTTAGGGAATGTTAAGATAGATGGATATTCTGTTTATATTTTGTTCGATACAAGAGCTACACATTCCTTTATATCACCTGAAGTGGTGAAAAGAGTAAGCTTGACTACCAATGCTACAGAATCCAGCTTTGGTGTGGGAAGTCCTATAAGAAGCGTTACAATTGCAAAAGAGATGGTGAAAGGATGTTTGTTTCAGATTCAGGATGTTAATAGGATGACTGATATGATTCTACTAGATATGGGTAAATATGATGCAATATTGGGGATGAATTGGATGACTAAAGTCAAAGCTAATGTCGATTGTCAAGAAAAGAAAATAATGTTTAAAGTTTCTAATGGAGTACAAGCAGAATTTAAAGGAGATTCAGTTATAGTAAATGTACAAGAGTTAAGTGTTATGGAGATAATTATTGATGATAATTTGGTAAATGCGATAGAAGTTGATCAAAGGAAGCCAACATTGGAGGAAATACGAGTGGTGAATGAATTTTTTTATGTATTTCCTGAGGAGTTACTTGAATTGCCACCGAAGAGATAAATTAATTTTGTTGTTGATGTAGTGCCAAGAACTGAACCTATTTTAAAGCCTCCTTATAAAATGACACCAATTGAATTGAAGGAGTTGAAGAAGTAGTTGGAAGAATTGTTAGATCAAGGGTTCAAAAGACCAAGTGTTTCCCCATGGGGTGCATCAGTGTTATTTACTAAGAAAAAGGATAGGTCATTGAGGCTCTGTATTGATTATTGGGAGCTAACTAAAATGACCATTAAGAATAAATACTCACTTCCACAGATTGATGATTTGTTTGATCAGCTGCATGGTGCAAGTGTATTCTCTAGAATTGATTTAACATCAAGATATCATCAATTGAGGATTAAATCTAAAGATGTACCGAAGATAGCGTTTCAGACACGATATGGTCATTATGAGTTCCTTGTCATGCCTTTTGGTTTGACAAATGCACCTACTGCTTTTATGGATTTAATGAACCGTATATTTAAGTCACTATTGGACAAGTGTGCAACTGTATTCATTAATGACATTTTGGTTTATTCTGTAACTCCTGAGCAGCATGAGAAGCATTTAAGGACAGTATTGTAAACTTTGCGAGAGCATAAGTTGTATATAAAGTTATCCAAGTATGACTTCTAGCTAAAGGAGATATCTTTCCTTGGACATGTGATTACAGCAACTCTGATGGGGCGTTAATCGAGCTGCTTTTGCTCGATCGACTCCTAAGGTGAGTATCTCCCAAGCCTTCCCTGCCCAACATGATTGCATTTATGATGTCATTGGAGGCGTAGTCATTGTGGCCAACGCCTCTGAGGTACCCTATTTGCATCGTCATTCGAGCGATCATCACTCCTCCAATGGTTCACGTATTTGTTGAAGAAGCTATGCTGGATGGAATATTCAATGGTGTTCTTCAATTGGAAGCACTCTTCAGTGGTATGGCCGTGATCATCGTGGAACTAACAAAATTTGTCAAAGTTCCAACGGTTAGGGTTCCTTCGCATTTTGTATGACCTTTAGAGCAAGTTCCGGTGCTTCCCTTCGAAATAAACCTAGGTAATCAGCCTATTCAGGGGCATGTATTGGATGTAGATAGGGGACGGGAGCAGATCGTGCTCAGTCCGGCACTTCTATTTCCTTGAACACTCCCTATCTGATCTACCCAACAGCCTACTGCTAAGGCGATCCATTACAGACAATTTCTCCTTGTCCTGCTTTCCGCCCAATCTTTCTTAGTTGCCATCACATTTGGTGCGAATGTTGTTTTCCTAGTTGATGTACTTTTAGGCTTTGTTCTAGAAGTCAGTCAGGGTCTTCAACTTATTCTTCGTAAGCGATTAGAAGAAATTTCATGAGGGTCAGATGCTGAGCTGTGCAACATGGACAACGACTCTTTCATCTAGCTAAGGGATCTCGACTATGGTATTATTGAATCAGGCCACTTAATTGTATAGGGACTCACCTTTACCCTGCCTTACTAAGTATAAGGAAAATGTGTCCTTGGATGGGGGCTTACTAGCCTTAAAATGGAGGTTGAACTTCTTGGCCAGCTCATTAAAGGAGTTGATCAAGTTATTGAGGAGGTGGTTAAACTACGTCTGTGTTGCCTTCCTTAGTGTACTCTAGAAGGCCTTGTACATTATAGCATCCCCATGATTGTGAAGGTTTATGAGGGTATAGAAGTGGAGAAAATGGTCGTCAGGGTCACTCGTGCCATTATACTAGTGTAGGGATAGAAGTTTGCCATTAAGGGTTAGTACTTTGTATTAGACACCCCTAATGAAGGGGGTCTTGTTGCTAGCGACCTACCTAGTATCGCCAACAAGCTTGCTCCCCTACTGCTTAGAGAGCCATCGTACCATTACACGGAGCTCGTTTTGGTCAGCATCATCTACTAAGTGAGCTCATTGTATGGCCAAATGAGCTTGAACTCCCTACGAGTTAGCTTCTTGCTCATTGCCAACCAAAGCTTTGTCATAAGTTGCCACTTATTTGGCTGGCTATTGGCACAATGAGAAATTGGGTTATTGATCCCTTCCATTCTACTGCTACTGCTGGATGTTGTCCTACCTAATGCGGGCATCTAAAGCTTCAGGGTGGTGAGTTTGTATACTGCGATGCTTCGCCTCGTCCAAGCAAGTGCGGAGCTCCTTATTCTGCTTAGCATACTGCTCAGCCAAGTGCTCCATGTACTCTAAGCATTTTTACAGCACGGCTCTTGGGAGGGGTTAATTGCCCCTAGGTTGGTTGTTTACCGATTGTTGATTTGCTTGCTCGTTGCGCTGAGAGATGATGTAGAAAGGCTTGATGTGGTTTATGTGTTGAATGTGTTAAGGATTTCAGGTGTAAGAATTCTATTTCCCACAAGCAGTGCCAAATGTCATTTCTTAGTTCTTGCCGGTAGTCGATTAATGCCTATACGTACTGGGCCTACAAAACAATGCACAGTGAGGGGACGTTGAGGTTGTCTGGCGTAGCCACTTCAATACTTAAGTTAATAATAGGCTTTGATGGAGTAGAATACGTGATACACGAGCTTAGAATGTAAAGTTTTTAGAGAGAGTTACCGTTAGACAGTGGTATGTTATTTATAATGGAGTGAAGCCGAGCCAAGCCGAATCAAGCCAACAGTTGGAGATCAATTTGGGGAAGAGAGATCTTCTCCCGAAAGTGTAAAGAGTAGAGCTATCATGCCTAACGTGTCCCTAATATTCAAGATATGCCAATTTTATCTTTATTATGTGAATCATGGCCGTTGCAGCACCTCATGGCTTGGGTGGTTTAGTTTTAGGCTCGAGGTCTACTGAGGTGAGCCTAAGGTGGCGAGGCCTGGTGGATCTGGTCGAGCGTAAGGGATCCATACCTAAAGTGCCTTATCAACGGTAATGATAATACTAATGGCAATAATATTAACAAAATAATAATAATATGGGTAGTGACAAATATGAAAGGCATAATGATATTAATGGATTGAATGACATGTTCACTTACATTTATATATATATATACACACACAAATATAGATACATTTATCAACAGTAAGCTAGCATAGAACCACTTGAAAACGTTTTATGTGCATTTTTCCTTGCACATATACATATATTTATAATAATGTATGTTTGTGCACATATCATACTTGTCTGTGTTCACTATTTTAGCTATAAGATTACCTATATGAAAAATAACTATATTTTAGTAATATAACTTTAATATAGTATTAGTATTTATATATACATATGTAATATGAATTTATATAAAACATTATAAAATGTGTTAAACCTTAGAGTCTAGTAAGGAATCATTGAATCATGTATATCTATTCAAGTTTTACTATTTGACTTTGAAATAACAAATATAATGTCTATTTTATATTATGTTTGCATGAGAAATTGTATTTGGAAAAAAAAAATACATACATACACATATATATATATATATCAAAAGTTATAGTTTATTTTTCTTATATTATAATTTGACTATAACCTAGTATATATCTATCTATATTAGCAAGGATGATAATAACCTTCTCTTATATGGTTATATATTATTGTTGTTCGGTTTAGTATATCAAAGACCACACTTTATATTTACCATAAGGTCATAAGATAGATTTAAGTAATGTAAAACCTTATCTATTGTTAATAGTCCAGTTTAAAGTCAATAATGTTCATAATAACTAATTATTGCAACTTACACTAAAATTGGTAATTAGCTTCTAATCCACCTAGCCTTTGATATGTACTTATTAGTTTGTGAAACTAAGGTTTATTAAAATAATTCTTACTAAGGATTACCTACTCTAGAATACTTCTAAATTTAAACAATACCAAATTCATAGAGTTATAAACTATATATTATAAAATGATTCAAGAGGCATTATTAATAGATGGTTGCTAGGTACAACAAGCAAAACCTTATATTAAGTCAATCAGTCAATTCAATTGAATTAGTTACCAATTCACTTTGGACCAATGTAAATTTGGTTGGGCTTCAAGTATAATTTAATTTTCCTAAAATAGATAAATATTTATCTCAATCAAACTTACTTTATATATAGTGAAATATAAAATACATGATGTATATTGTCTTATGTTAATTAGGGATAATCAAGAAATAGGCAAACCTTATATAATATTTTATTTATTCATTTATTTTTTTAAGGGATAATTTGATCCTTTATTTGAATTTTAGATGTTTATTCTATTTTATTTATCTTGAGGTGATGGTACATGTATGTTATGCTACTTAACGATTACTACAGTTAGTTGCTACTCTAAGTGAGCAAGTATTCTTAATGACTTTATATTTGTTATGTGCTTATAATTAATGTACCTAAATTGTTTATATTAATAAATGGATGCTTGTGGTTCTGAATGTGCATGTGTTTGAATATTAGTTGATTATTGTACAAAATATTATTAGATAAGCATTTGTAGTTTTTTTTTTACGACTTTTCACCGAACTTATGGAAGTTTGAATCGATTGAATTAGAAAGCTCATAAGTCCAACCTTTTAGTTCTTTTATTTCTACTCTTAAAATAAGATTCTCTTTTTCAAGATTGTCTTAACTTGATAGAAAATTATCATTGTCTATCTGCATTGCTTCCTTATTAGTTTTTAATATATCATTTTATTCTACCAATAAGTTATCAATCTAGATTTGATGTTTTTATTTTTTCATTCTTTAGGGTTTGGATTTCATAACTAGTGTTAGTTATTTTTTATCAACTATTTCAAGTGCTTTTACAAGCCTTTTAAACTATTTATACATACTATCAAACATTTCATCTTCAAATTCAGAAGCTACGTCTGATAAGGCCATTAAACACATATTGTCTTCTTTTTCTTCTTCATCTTCTACTGTATCATTTGATTCATTCTTTGATTCATCCAAGTCACTCTAAGTGGTTAGTAGAACCTTTTGTTTTTTTTTTTGTTTTTTTTTTTTTGTACATTTGAGTTTCTTGATAAGCATTGGGTGCTAATGATATGTCCTAAGCCATATAGATTTAATATCATTTGAACACTTGTTTTTCTTTATGATATAAGTGATTTTATTTATCACATTGTTATTAGTCTTTTAACATAATAAAAAGATTCCTTGAATATTCTATTCTTTCTTACGTCACTAAAGAACGTGACTTTAATAGTAAAACCATAAGGTAATGAAAATATTATTCTAAATTATCCCTAGTTGTTCATTATATGAAACAATAACGAATTAAGATTAGTATGTTGGCTAAATGATAATCACTTTTTACTAATTATGGATATAAGATGTCAATTTAGCAAATAGATACATATAGAAGTACATTGTATTGGATCAACTCACCATGAGAGTACTACATGATTAATCTGATAAGTATTATTTATTATAGTGTTATTTCAATCCTTTGACCTAATGACACTATGGATTCCAGTAGTTTAACCGAATGATTATAAGATTATGATTGGATATGGAACAAATTATATGAGGAAATGTGAGTATTCGTAAAGGAATTTGTTCTTTTCATTAATTTGAGAGAGAGATCTTTTAGGCCTCTTCAAGAGTAAGATTAAGAAAGATGTAAAATTGTGCTCAAATGAATTCTTAAGACGTTATCAATGTCACCTATTTAAGTCATTCAATCTCTAAATTCAAGATATGAGTGATTAAATAATATAAGAGTATCTTGATCCATATCTTATGTTCAATAATTACATATCGTGTGATAAATGGACTAAATAACTTATTGTTTAATAGGTAGAGTTGGATCACTAACTTTCTCTTAATTTAGACAGGCATAATGTCTTACTAGATGCCACTTATATCTTGTAAGTTTAAAAAAAAAAAAAAAAGATTTAGGCTTGTTGCCAACATTAGGTGAACTTGCAAGGTTACACACAAAAAACGAATCAAATGAGTTATGGGTTTATTTTAAATAAATCTAGTAGAAATTATTGAAATATTTATTATTCTTATATAGTTTAAGAATAATAAATAATGACATTTATTATTTTGTTAAAGATAAATAATAAATAATAAAATAATGTATTTTATTATATATTGTTAATATCTTGCAATATCTTCTAAAAGATATTATCTCTCCTTTATATATGCATAGAGATAGCTCTTCATTAGGATTATGCTAATGTCTAGACGTTAATAATAGACTCACAAAGAAAGTCTATAGACTAAACTAAGGAATAAACACAAAATATTGAGTTTATTCCAGCCCGAATATAGATTTGTTCGAGAGTGCTAGCACACTACAGCTTATTTCCAGCGAGTTTCATTCGTATGTGGATACCAGTAGTTAAGTGTTCGCATTTTCCAATGTTTGTGATCTGCCTAACTGTGAATTGCGAAAGGCTTCGTACAATGTAAAATTTGCATTCTTATTTTTTATTTAATTAAAAAGCTTAGATCTTAGGGTGTTTAGAAATAATAGAATGTAAAATTCCTCTATGCATATAAACGATTAAAATCCCTAAAGTCCAGCACTGGGCAATTAATTTTTAATATGCCAAGGCTTCTTATATTCATAACATACCACCTCTTCCTTTTCCCTCCTATCTTTCTTTACTTCCTTTTCTTTAGGGCTTTTCCTTACATCATATTTGCCATAACTAAGAATTTTTGTTACCTTGCTTCTTGATTGTTCAATTTGGTAATCTAGAAAACAATATTGTGTCTTTATTGTCATCATTATCACAATCTAATTTTGTCTCAAAATTGTTTATGCCTCTATGTATAGGTTTATAGTTGTTTCAAAATTTATTTAATATCCTCAAATCATAGACAATATATGAATTTATTCAAAGTTGAGAAAATTTTTCACACTTACAGCTTACTAACACTAGGGCCTAATTAAGCTCTTTTAACAATAAAACTCTAAAATACAAAACTAACCTTCTTGTCACATATTTTTATCCAATTTTATATTATACTTATTTGTATACATTTGATAAGATAAATGCATGAATCTAGAAAATATCCATCAAAGTTTTTTATGTACAAGATTCATATAGAAAAAGAGACAAAACTCATGTACAACGTTCATTCTTAGTGGTTGGAGCCAACAGATTAAGCTACCTAAGGAGCAAAATTGCATTAGCTAATTTCAAATTAATTTCACTTGTTTAGCTATCAACAATGTAGCCTAAGTTGATTCTACGCTTACAATTAGTTGTGGTTTGTAAAGCCATTCTCTCTATCATTTTCCAACCATCAAGTTAATTGCAAGCAAAAGATTTATTCACATATTGAGGTCATTTGTCTTCATAAATTGAATGTCCATATTAGGCAGTGTACATCTAAGTAAGCTAAAACTTCAATTGTCTCTTTAGTATTAATAAGGCACTATTTACACCATAAATTGAAAGAGGAATCTACAAAGCCTAAAATGAAATAGAGCATTGCTGATAGCTTCTAATAGACCCATGGGCCTTTTTCTTAAAATTCAAGCTTGCACAATATCTAACCCTTAATACTATTGGACAAGGACCATATAAGCATTTAGACAACTTATGATAGTAAGTAGTCTAAGAGAATGAGACTTGTTTATGAAGTTGTAGTCGAACAAAGATCAATTCATCATGTTCAAATTCAGTAAAGAAACCTACGACTATTAGCATGCTTTTTCATTTTAGCTTAAGCATTAGGCAACCTCTCCTTAAAATATCCTCAACACTACATCTCTATGAGTAAGATTAAATTCAATATCATCTAACATAGAAGTACCATAGAGATATGATGATAAAATTAGTAGAAGCCTCCCATAAACTAATTCAAAAAGAATGGTTGTATACCCTTATGAAATTAGGTGTTATAAGTAAACTCTACCCACGGTAGGTACTTAACCCAATCAGTAGCTATACGCATCATAAAGCTTCTCCAATATTATTATATAGTCCTATTTAGCATCTTAGTCTTCCCTCACTTTTTAGGTGATAAACATCATTGCTAACTTTAAACCACTAAACTTGAAATTTTCCATCTAAAATTAACACAAAAAGACAACATCTCTATAATAATTTAAAAAAAAAATGATCTTAGAACACAATGTAACTTTACTACCATGTGTCGAAAGAGTGATGCAACTTTAGTGACCCTTATATGGAAATATTTAGATAATCAATCCACTACGACCAGTGTAACTATGTAACCATAAATTTTCAATAAACAAGTAATTAAGTTCATGCCAATATCTTCCTAAATCCTTTTAAGTATATGAAGAGGCACCAAAAGTCCATGGGGAGAGTGGGTTAAGTATTATACTTGATTATAAATTTAGCAATTAATTTTCAACTATCTTCTTCATCCCTTCCCAATAGAATTATGTAGCTAATCTTCTATATATCTTTAAAATACCAAAATTTCCTACAATTGGTTTCGAATGAAATTCTTCTAGACATTTAGGTATTAATAATGATTGAGGCATAAAAAATAATCTATGTTGATAATATAACAATTGATCATTCCCATACAGATTCCATTTTAGTCCCTCTTCTTTCTTCTTAGCAGATTTAAGTGACTTGAATTCATCCAATTGTACAAATTTGCATCAATTGATCTATTAAATGAAAGCAAGGTAAAAAAAAGACCCAAAAAACTTAGACTAGAGTCATCTAACCAAGATAAGGCATTAGTCACTTCATTCTTAACTCCTACCTTATATATGACTTTATAATTATAGTTAAGCAACTTTGCTAAATATCTATTATTCTAATGGTTGTATTACTTGAGTCAAAATTTCCTTTGGGCTTCAATGATCAATTATAATGTTGTAATGGGTGTGAGTAAATATTTTCTCCACTTTCACACTACTTTTACTAAAGCATGTAATTGTCTTATATTGGTAGAGGCTTCACACAGGTTATGTCAGGACCCTACAGGAGACCTAGTAGGATTACCTAAAATTTTCATAACATGTGTGCACCCATGATATGAAAACCATCTTGCAAGTCAGAGATTGCAAGACTCTAAATAATAAATCACTAAGGTTAATGATTTTCAAGTAATTAATTTATTATAACATGACATAATATATAATTATAAATAACTATGGATGTCCGATATCCCACAGTTCCTTAGAACCACAGAGAATCGGTATCCCCTACCAAATAATAAGACAGGTATACCAATATTATAAAATTGTAGGAAAAATTAAATTATATTAAATTCTAACATGTGAATATTTTCTACAAAGAGTGCTTATGTATCACTTATAAAGATCTCAACTAATTCTAACACTAATGTACATATCTTCATCTCGCACTCAGCACTCGAGACTCATCCCAATCCCATTGTATGTAAACCTGTAAAAAAAAGACTATTGGGGAATAAGCTACAAGAGCTTAGTGAGCTATCCCTCATACCATACTAGCAAACAAGTTATCAAACAAATTATTATAACCATATGAATGCATGTACACGCAGAATGCCAAACAATATATGCAGTTGACTGATACTGCATATAATATCGGATTTTAACGCCCTTCGAGATAAGGGTTGGAGGTTCATCGGCACCAATCACAACCGGACTCTAGCTCCTGGGTTTTTACCCATAACTTTGAATTCCGTATTTCACAAAAAAAAAAGAAAAAAACTATAGTTCGATTTCTAAAAATCCAGTAGTTCACAAAGTTCCAAGCTTAGTGGTGCGGTGGCCCCCGCAGTTCATACTCACACCCTACAGCAGTGATTTTTAGACACGACCCCCAGCCACCCACGATTAGCGTCTCCAGTGCCAATAGAACCCGTAAGCCAAGGGTAGGGTCTTGCTGTACCCATGCTCCTGCACGGTATTAATCAAATCATGTGGGAATTCATCCCTCCAAGGCCGTTCATTACCAACCGCGTGAAGTGACGGCCAGAATAAGTAATGCGATACATGGATAATGCATGACCTTTTTGATTCAAGATAAACCAAATATAATTAGGTCAGATTATGAAGCGATCAATCAATATCAGCAAACCATCTAATTCATATAAAAATAAACCATACCATCAAATTATCAATTATCGTATTTAACAATATTTCTTACAATAATCAATCAATATCAAGCACACACATATCTCGAAGCCCCATGCATCAAGTTATTGATATTCAATTTAAATGCACTAACTACAAGCACAAACAAGTATAGAGTCATCGGGAGTATTCACTTGACTATGACGACTCACTCTAGTCGTAAGAACCGATCGGGAGATCCTCACCCTCGTCGGGATCACCTAATCATTACGAGATAATAAGGATAATAAGTAGTTGACTCAACTAATGGTTCTAAATATCTATCTACCTAATTCTACTTAGATTACTATTAGCCCTTATTCGATTAAACCTAATTGTTAATTGTACGTAACTTTTTCATTCTATTTTCAATATTTACGAATATATAGTCATTTTTCATCTTTTTCGAACGTACATTCACACGGTAATGTTCGTTTTGGATGTTAAGACCCATGTTTTATGATATGGGCTAAATTTATTGAAATTTTTAACTATGAAAACTTAAGTACTCTTGTTACTTATATTTTTATCTTTTGTTTATACTTAATGATTTAGTTAACCCTTAAATTCTTATACCTAAAATATTTTACTTTGCTATTGCTAATTCATGTACTTAATTAAGTATAATCCAATTTAGAAAGTGTCTTAGGGTTTACTAAGTTAAGTACCTAAGTATTATACACTCTTCTTATTTTCTCATTTTCTAAACCTACGCTTATGTCATCGCTTGCATCATCATTTGCTTATGTCATTGCTTATGTCATTGCTTATGCCGTTGCTTGCTTATGTCCTGGCTTATGTCATCATGTGCTTACCTCATCACTTACCTCATTATGTGATTACATAAGCCTCTCCTCATGCTTATGTCATATGTACATGTCTTATGTACATTTTACTTCTTCCCTTATACTTATATACATATACCTTATATATATATATACTTATATATCTACTTAGACTTATACCGTATTTATATATGTATACATACTCATATACTTATACGGTTAGATATGTATTTTTATACACAAATTCGTATGCCTAATCTTTTCCTTAAGAAAAGCTTCCTAATTTCATCCTTTTGTGTTTTTATGTATGTATTTAGTGTAGTATAGGTATGTATAGTTAAATATGGCCTTAATTTAGGTTATGTACATGATAAATACTCATGTACAAAGGTTCTCATACTTGTGTTATTTTAGTATTCCCTTATGTGCACATACATATGAGCATATACTCATGTCTTCCTTTCTTCTTCTTCATAATTCCTACACTTAAAGATGAGAACTTTGTTTCCTCTTCTTCAAGACAACGCTAAACACATAACTACTTATCTAATCTACCTAATTAACTAACTAATGAAGAAGATAAAATACGATAAAGTAACTTAGATACATACCTTTGATTATGTTGGAATTAAGGAGACAAAAAGGAAGATGTTGAAGGTAAAATGGAAGATGGAAGCTTACGGCAATGGAGGAGGATTTTTGGTTTGTTTCTTTTGTTTTGTTGTCATAATGGAAGAGAACAAATGGTGGGGTCAAGTTGAAGAATAAGTGGACGGCAACAATTGGGGACAAAGAGAAGAGAAAAATTAAAAGAAAAGATAAGAGAAGCCATCATGAAGGAGTAGATATTTTCCTTATCTTTTAGTCTTTTGTTGACTTTTCAAAATGTTGACTTGGTCAACTTTTGGACTTTGGTCAACATGTGTTGTCTTAGTCAACATTCTTTAAGTATATATAATTTTGTGCACATAATGTAGTAATTAAGGGAAATTAGGGGGAAAATGAGGGGGGAAATGAAGGAAATGAGAAGAAATGAGGTATATGATAAATTGATTAGTAAGTATGGTTGATGAGGTCTTACTTTAGGTCTTTATAGCTTATATATCTCATTTGATAAACTACTTTGGATAACAAGTGCAAAAAGTACTGATTTGAGTATTAAAGTTCACTACATGTAACCTAATCTTCAACTATAACCCTAACTCTAAGTGAGACTATCTTAATTACATACTTATGGGATAAATATAATCTATGACTCATTGTCTTAGTTTCTAATGGATTACTTGAGGATTCAAATCATATAAGCATGAATAAGGGTCATCTCTATCTTTTTACAAATGATTTGGCAAAATATGAGCATTATATTATCAATTAGGGTTTTAGGGTATATCATGGTAAATTAGTACTTTTATATCCTTAAAATTATAGTTTTAGGATTTTTATTACTTTAGGGCACAATCTCCAATGTTTTTACACATTTAGGGTTTCATATATTTTTACGTGATTAATCTTCAATTATCATCTTAGGGTTTTGATGAGGTTCGAGGTTTTAAGGTCTTCATATGCGGTTAGGGGTTCAATTGATGATTTAAGGTTTTTTGTGTCCACTTTAGGTTTTGGATTGAGATTTTAATCGATTTTAAATCTCACTGGATCTTTTGAGTTCGGGAAATCATCTACAGTTTGAACGTTTATTTCTATACTTAGAAAGCTAAATTCGTGGGGTTTACAGGTTAAGAGGTAGCTTTTTGCTACAACAAGCAACAAGATTGTTATCCTATGAAAGGGTAACCCTCAATCCTATATCCCAAGGCATTTGTGCATACTATTAATTGCTTTGTAAAATTAGACGGGGCAAGAATGGGGACACTTACTAAAGCTATCTTCAAATAGTGAAGAGCCTTCTTAACTTCCATTCATATTTATCTTTTTGGAGCATATCTATCAAAGGAGATGCTATGGTAACATACCCTTTAACAAACCTTTCATAATATCCAAAAAGTTCTAAAAAGGCCCGCAACTATCTCAATGGTAATGGCAAATTCTTTACTATTTCAACTTTGGTTAGTTTGGGGCTCATTCTTCAAACCACTAATATGTGACTAAAAGGCTCCATAGAAGTTTGTCTAAAAGCACATTTACTACTTTTCAAACAAACGGTATTATTGGACAATACTTCAAGCACTTTTGATAAGTGCAATATGTAGCTCAAGATTCATACTAAATATCAAGATGTTATCGAAAAAATACAATGAACAACTCATGGAAGTAAAGTCTAAAAATTTTGTTCATCATGCCTCGAATTGTTTATTGGTGCATTAATTAGGCCAAATGGTATGGTTATGAACTCATAATGTCTCTCATGCATACAAAAAGTTGTCTTTTCTTCATCTAGAACATGGATGCAAATATGATGATAACCAAAACACGAATCTAATCTTGAAAAAGTTGATGCCCCTAATTAAGTTATCTAATGGTTCATCAACGGTTAGAATTGGAATACTACACTGCTGAATTAATCCCCATTCCAACATTTTTCCCACTTACTTCTTTATCTCAATTTTTTTTAAGGTCGGGATATCAATATGGGAGCACATCAATTGGTGTAGTACCTTGAGTGAGATGAATATGTTGTTGGTTGTCCTTTAATTATGTCAATTATAAGGGGTACCTCCAACTAAACCTATGTGCTGGTTTAAACTGGCTATAAACTACCGGTTTACAAGTTAGTAAGGGAGTGAATTGAGCCCAATTTAGCTAAACCAACGGTTCAAGAGAATCGACCCTTGAGCCGTGGGGCTTTGTTTTTAAATTCTCTTTAATTATTATAAATAATTTTTTCTTAAATAATCTGGCCTATTTGTCTATTTTTTTTTTCAATTAAATTTAAAACTTTATATCGACATGTCAACAATAGTTGCTTATGAATCAAATTTCCCTCAATATATCTTAATATTATATATAGTATATTATGTATAGTACAAATATAGTATATATACATAGTATATTAATTATTATATATTATATATAATATGTACTTGTTTGCATTATATTATATATATATATATATATTTAAATTTCAAGGTTGGCTCAGCCTAAAATCAATAGGTCGAATCGTCAGTTCATAGCTTGGCCAATTGGTTAGGTTCTACATGTTGAATCGCTTAGGCTTTTAGGGCTGACGATTCAATGGCCTAATCTGACCTACCTATGATAAAACCAATTTATGATTCGAAAACGACTTTAGTACTAGTCTAACTCCAACACATGCAAATATTTTATTAATATTTATTGAATAGTTGTGCTGTTGGTAGCCTTTAATAATGTGTTATTATTTTCCCCTTAGCAATAAGAAAAGGATTGTCCCCCCTGTATAGGCGGAAATGGAGCAACCCATGACTACACACAATATAACGAAGAATCGGAGGGGACTGTGTCCTACTACAAGAAGCAATTAGGGATTGACAAGGACGACTGGGATCACTACATCAAAACGGTAGTAGTCTCACAAAAAGATCACCGATGTAGAGGCCATCGACAAACTCTGCTAACTAATCGAAGAATTATTATACCCTCTAGAGTCTGCTATTGATCACACCATTGAGAGGGAGAGTAGAGAAAGTTAATTCTAGAGTATTCTAGATCCTTGTTGATTTTTTTAGAGAATTTAACTAAGCTAATTGCAATTACTAACTTATATAGGGCAAGGTAATGTCTACTGATTAATCTACCCTTACTGATATATGTGAATGCCAAGGATAAAATAGTAAATTGATAATTACCTCCTTATACCCTTCAGAACTTGGATTTACCTGATATCCATACTACCCTTCTTAACTTAATTTTCCTTTTTATTACTTTGTTATTTTCCTTGACTTCAGATATTTCAATGTTTCTAGCTAAAGTCCCAAACAGGCATTAAAATTAATTAACAACTTCACCAGTCAAGTTCGAGTAAAGCAACGTGAAAATCTTCGGGGAGCAATCTTGAATAATTTCTTATTCATACGTATTATCGAGATTTAACATGAAACGTATGGGATGATATTCGATATTCTAGCACTATAAATAATTGACTAAGTCATTACTCTCTTAAGCAAACGATTGATCTTTTCAGATACTATATTAGCATAAGGAAATAAGGAGATATCTATGTATCAGTCTCACGTTTTCTTCACAAATCAATAGTTAAACTTCATTTTTGTTTTTCCCCATAATTATTGTTTTTCCCATTAAGAGTTGCTCTATGCAGCGCTAAAGTTTTGTATTCACATACTTGTGAATGCATATTGTACGCACAAAATATCTATTCAATTGATCCATGCATCCACAAATATCAAATTGAGAAAAATGTGAAACAAAATATTGGAAAACAAATAATGGAAGTACACGTACATCTAAAGCAAGTACCGGTTGATATGATTGGTGATGAGAATAGTTAGGTAGAAGGCCAGTCGGCAATGATGTCAATACTGATCTGGTAGCTGTGCTTCTTACAATTACAGAAACCGGAGGGGGTACAATAGGACAAACACTTTCAGTACGCCAAATAATGTGGGGAGTAAAAATGGAGGATAATAATTAGGAAACAAACGTAGACGTCTTTAGAAAAATCATGATATATAATAATGCAGTAAGTAAAATCGTTATATATGAAGCCATAATACGTTTTATATGTAAATTTTTGTATAAATATACAGATTTAAATTACGCTATATATTTTATACCAGAATTTATATGTTTAAACTTTGTTTTTAGCCTGCGACTTCATATGACACTCAATAACATCCCGTAAATTGTAAATTGTCTGCATCACCGAACTGAACTATAGCCCACCAATCTTCCCATTGAAGTGATTAGTTCCATAGATAAACGGCTTCAACGTCTCAGGATCTAAAAACTCATCAAGTTAACCACGATTTTGCATTCTTAATATAATAGATATTTCAATTACAGCAAGCGTTACTACTTAACTACAATATGGTAGGGGAGCTTTCCAGATCATTCATTTTCATAGAGTAAACATAGAAACACGACAAGCCAGACTTGAATCAATAATACACTACATAGCATGCATGCATATATATATGATATTCTCTAAGCAAGCCCATGTAGTTTGGTAATTCTGACCGTTAACCCATGCTTCATGTGGAGAATAATTGAAGGAGAAGGAATCACATGGTGACCTTTCTCAATCTCCACCTTATAACCATGCGATATTATGGCAGTTACAGCAGATTTCATTTGTACGAAGGCCACTTCTTTACCTATGCAAGTCCTTGGTCCAGCGTTAAACGCCAGGAATTTATAGGAGGGTTCATGTTTCATTCCTCCCCTTTCAGTAATCCACCTCTCCGGTTTGAATTCTAAACAATCCTCTCCCCACATCGAGCTCATCCTTCCCATTGCGTACAGATTGAAGAAGATTTGCAAATTGGGATCCACCTTGTGACCACTTGGAAGGACATCCAGTTTTAAGGGACTCTTGTGCTGAAATGGAACCGGTGGATATAGTCTCAGGGACTCGCATAATGCACCATGTAAATAAACAAGCTTGTCAAGAACAACCTTTTGATAATTCCTTGGCTCTAGCTTTGACATTACTAGATTGACCTCAGCTCTTATTTTGTCTTCTACTGATGGATGTTTGGATAGAACCCAAAAGAACCATGTCAATGCTGAACCAACAGTGTCTCTCCCGGCAAGCATGAAATTCAAAATGGTGTCCCTAAGGAACTTGTCATCATTAGGGTCCAGACCACATAGATTCTCCATTTCACTAGTCATGTAGGATGTTAATAAATCCACACCAACCTGTTCTTCAATTTCTTCGTTCTGTTGGGTTCCTGTTTTGGTCAACTCCTGTCTCTTCATATTTATGTATTGGGCAATAACTTGATCCAAATTTTGCCAGGCGATACTCATTTTCTCCTCCATTCCGATGCCAAGCCATCCTTGCACCCTCCAGAAGAACTCTGGAAGCAGGTGCCTGTAAAAAATCGCTTCCTCGGCATCATCCAGTGCCTTAGAGAAAATCACTTCAGGAAATTCAATCGAAACGCAACCTGGATCGTAGCCTGTTACAAGTTTACAGGTCGTGTCGAACGTGAACCTCTGAAACACGTCCTGGAGGTCGACTGTAAGACCTTTATCCGCAACATGTTGGAGTAATGGAATGACTCCATTTTCCAACTTATCGTGAATGGCTCTCTCCAGGAATTTATGAAACGATCCATGGTTCATGAAAGACAGTGCAACTTTTCGTTGATTTTTCCACAGCTCGGTATCTGCATTGAAAATTCCATCTCCCAAAAAATCGAAAATCCTCTTGAACTCAGGCCCTTTTGGGAAATTTGCGAAATTCGAGGTCATGATGTAGTTAATATTCCTAGGGTCGGCTGTGACAAGTATGTCACCATGAGTAAACCACAAGCCTCTGAAGAGAAAATTCAGCTGGGACTGCTTGAGAAGTCCAGTGGACCAATCATGCATGTCACGGGCGTGGAGGAGCATCTCCGGTACCATTCCGATGATTGGCCAATTTATTGGCAATCCAGTTTTGTTGGTAAAGTAACGTAGGACTATAAAACAAATGACAGCTAGAAAAACTTCTAAAAGGCCAAATGGGAACATGATGGTGTTCTTCCTATTTTCTTTTGTCGTTTGGTTTTGTTGGTGTATGCAGGGATGTTTTATGCAGTGGTTTAACAAGAGAAAGAGAGAGAGAAGGAAACAAAAGCAAGAGATTGGAAGAGGAATCGTAGTTTTATGATTTCAAAGAGCAAAAGGAACTCATCGCTGTATATGAAATTTCGAGCTGCTCTACTTTATGTAGGGTTCTGTCCGTACAAGACCCGTACTTGTTTGGTAAGTGAGTTCGGGGTGGGCCAGGGTGGTAATGAATCAGCGATGCACGATCATGAGGTAATGTTTGGGCTATCCAAACGTGGGCCCCTCTGGAGATTCCATGTGCCTAAGCTTTACCTGCCTCTCGCTAGAGATGTTAGCATCACTGTTGGTTCCAATAATTGACCCGAACAAGTAATAAAATCAAAACTTAAAGGAGTGAATCAAATTGAACTTACGGTTAGATCTTAGTTGAATTTTATTGATCATATGAAGGGGTAAGTCGAATTATATTAAATCGTATAGGTAAATTTGGATTTGATAAAATTAGTATGAATAGAATAGGCATTATAAAAGTCACGGATTTTCAGTACTGCAAACATGAATTTTTTTTAATATTTAATTATTATTTAGTAAAATAAATTTTACAAAATATAGGGAGAGAAAATTAGATATAATCACTCTATCAAAAAACCAATGTTGACATTATTTGATTTCTTTTTTTCAAACATTTTTAAGGTATGTTTTTATCGATTTTCAATTATATATTCCTTCCTTTCATTAAAACAAATTACACATTAAACTTTCTTATACCATGCAAGGACAAATTTGTATCTTTTTCTAAAAGTAATTTGTATACTAACTTTCCATGCTTGGACAGTTAAATATCTTTTAATTATCTTTTCCTCCTTCTCCTTCCTTTGGTTTTTTTTTTTTGCAAATTGCATGCCGACTTTATTATCTTGTTTGGAAAATTTTCTACACATATTTTTAAACAATTGGCATGCCAACTTGCCGTCTATTATATCCAAAAATCTTTTAATTTCATTCTTAAAATTTTCTTTAACTATCTTCCCTTTGTTTTTCTTTATTTATTTATTTTGGTCTTTAACAAAATTCTTTTAACAATTTACATACCAACTTTGCATCACAATTCGTTGATTCAATTGAATTCTAGGAATATATATTAAAGAAGAAAGAAATATTTCATTCAAGAGAAATTTTTTTTTTTTTTCTTTTACGAATTACAAAACGAAGGGACAGAGAGGGAGAGAGAGAGATCCATCACAATATGAAACTATTCTTTACCTCTTCTTTTGTTTTTACATTGGTTGGTGATTATGAGCTCCCCGTATTGGAGTCAAGAAACCTAAACTTCAGTTCTCGTTGTCTTCTGTGATCAATATAGCTTCAGCGCTTTATACACACACATGTTTTGGTGGTCTCTAGCTTCTATGAAAAGCTGTAGGGTTATGATTTCGTGTACCTTGACGGAAAGCTAACTTAGATAAGATCATCGCACTAAATGTGCTAAAATAGATTGTATCAAAAGGCGAAGTATTATTGGAAGCATGTGTCCTTTACCTGAACACTAAGCTTAGCCATCAAAATTTGCTCCTTCCTCTTACTCTGCTTATCACGCTTAGTACACCGGCAGACGAGGCATGCAAACCAATTGAGTTACTACTAGACCATGGTGGTTGGGATTCAATCTTCCATTGTGCACCTGATAGTTGATATAAGTTATTGAGTAAAGTTTCTACGCCTCTTGATTATATGTAACAGTATCATCTATAGCATTTGTTATCTCGATGTTGCTGTGTAGAACTCACCAAACCCGAACCAAGATCAAGCACTTTTTGCAATGTAGAATAATTGAAGAAATGGGCTCAAGTGACCTTAGAACTCTCCTACCATTACAAGCACGGTAGATTAAAGCATTTGATCATGAAAATACGTTCCCAGCACATTCAAGATGTCAATAAGGTGGGGTTACACGGCATTGCTCATTGGGTGGTAGGAACCTGACAAATAATTTATCGATTCAAGGAAAGCCCTGTAAATTTCTTGTACATGTATTTGCATGTTCTCTAGTCCCCATCTACCATTTGAGCAATGTTAGGTTATAGACAGTAGTAGCATAAGTATTATGAAATGTGGACGAACCTTTTTAAAACCTTTTAGGGACTCTATAAGCAATAACATCAAGTTACACCTTATTTGAAACTGAAGAGATAGTACCTTACGATCATGACCAAAACCCTTACAACATTTGTGGTACTTGTCGTGTTTACAAAGAAGCATGAAAACTGCTTATTGAATACTCGATCTTAGTAATGTGCTTGACATCCAAGCATCTAGCCCAGCATGCACTGCTAAATTTAGTATCTGATAGACACACCAGACATAAAGCTCAGTATACCTTAATTGTTGCATTAGAAGCAGATATGTGTGCTGGCTTTCGTGTGTGTTCGTAGTTTGTATGTACTAAGTTCTTTGTTACTCACTCTTCTCTTCTCTTTCAAGCGATGGCGACTTCTATCTTGATTGAGTGTATGACTCTTTTGGTTACATGTTTAATTAGACCATTCTTAATCTGTGATAAGTCATTTCATATTTTTAGGTACCATATTAACATCTTAAAATATTTTCAACCTCAAGAAACTCATGACTTTATCCCTAAGTTCTTTCATAACAATTACTTAATATTTTTGTAGGTCCCAAATAATACATTTTAACCAATTAAAATTCAAAACTAAAAAGGAAAATAGAGTTGCTTGTTAGAGTAACTTTACTTGGCTAAGTGACTCCCCACAATGGACAAGCAACTATATGTTAGTTGCTTAAATAGGGGAATTGAAGAGATCTATTAAAGATGATCTTAAGCAATCCCCATTCACCAGCAACTCATTTTATGTCCCTATATGATATATTAATATATTAAGCAACTCTCTAATTAAGAAATTCACAACTTTATCTCTAAATTACTTCATAAAGTTTCTTCATATTTTTTTTTTTAAGTTTTTGTGTACCCCTAATAAAATTACTTAAACATTCAAAACTCATAAAAAATAATAAAAAAAAAAAAAAAGACAAACCTGTTTCTATCGCTGCTCTGCAGAGCAACGTCAATTGATAAGGCAACGCACTTCAACCGCGAAGCAACTTCAATTTGGTTGCTTAACGTGCGAAGTCACGAAGGTTGCGGATGCTCCTTTGAGCACGATGGGACGTCAAGAGTGGAGACTTTTAATGAGAGATTTAGTTGCAGTTTCTTTATGATGTTTTAGGTCGTGTTGACCTTGTCACTGTTTTACTGCTCTATTTTTGGACTGTCATAACGGACATGGGCTTGGACATTTGGGTTTTTGGGCATTCAGTTATCTTGTTGCATGTTGACCGTAAGTTTTTTTTCAAATTGTGATATGGGCATCAATAGAGGAATTTTCTAAATTAAGCAATAACTTTCGGAAATCAATAGTTTTTTATAATGTGTGGTTATAAGAACTGAATTAAATAAAAAAAATAGAACAGGATAAATATAAAGGGGACTGTATAGTATAAACTTATTGTGTCATATTTGATTTATACAATACTAAATATAAAATTTGTATTACTAAATTAATTATTTATATTATAAAATAAATATATTTTTATAATATTTAATAAAAATAATATTAATTAACTCAATATTTTAACATGGAATGGTATTTTTGAAAATACAAAACATTTTATATTTTTGTCCAGTAAATTTTTCGTTTTGTCCCATAGTGTAAATGAGATAAAATTTAAACTTTTTCTCTAGTTTATCAATCTAATTTTTATTCTATCATAAAAAAAGTTTATTAAACCAAATATAGGATAAAATTTATTATCCAATTCAATACCATAAATATTGTACAACCAAATACTTTCAATATTTAAAGTGAATCATCACTCCAATCACAACATTATATAAAATCAAGAAAGGATCCTAAAAATACAAAATTGAATAGAAACCCTCTAAATTATAGATAGCCTAAGCATATTCCTCTTAAGTGGAGTATGTGGTTGCCTATCGTCACCATTAGAGTTTAGGAGTATCACAGTTTAGGTGGTATCAAAGTTATAGAGTCGGATAATTTAGGAAGTGGAAACTACATGGGTACGCTTGCTTGTAAATTTGTTATGCTCGTTTTGTTGTTTTGTTGAATTGAACCGAACTTAACACGGAACCCACTAAAAGTAACTTTAAAAGCTAAGCCATTGGTTAATTGTTATTTATTTAGCATGTAACCTCTTATTATGAAACCGAAATAGTTCTTTTTTTATGTATATTTTGAATTTTGTTATATTTTGAGCTAAAATGAATGCTTGCTATATATAATAATTTAGCATAGACTAGAAATAGCTTGCTTTATACGAATAAGACTTCTAAAAATTAACTTGCTGGACAAGATTAATAATACCTGTAAATTGTTATGGATGTTTGAATTATTTAACAAAGTGTTTGTTGCTTGTTTTGCATGTCGTAATCCTTAAATGGCCAAAAGAAACTTGAGACAGTGGTTCAAGCTGGTGATAGGGGTAGTGGTACTGTTAGGGTGCATGAGTTTGCGAGGTCAGTTAAGCACATTGATGTTGCAACTATGGATCAAAGCAAGGCTGTGGAGCAGATAGATAGAAATGGAGGAAGCATTGATGTTTATGGATTTCCTAAGGACCAAGATAGATTCTATTGCTTTTAATTAGGATTTGTTTATGGTCTTGTTCATGATTTTTATGGAACTGGTTCTACCTTCCATCATTGAACTGATTGTGTTTTTATCTATTCAAATTTAATAAATATTACATCAAAGGTATGTTAAAGGACTGGATCGATCTTATCAAAATAAAAAAAACAGAACCATAGAAGTTCCCAACTAGCTAATGGAAAGTAACTCAAAGATTAAAGGGTGGTGAGATTACCCAAGGGAGGTTTAGATATGAGTTCTTTAATCGCTATTTTCTACTAAACTTAGGAGAAAAAAGATGATTGTCGATTTCCTCAACCTAAGTTAAGGTGCATGTTCAATGGAAAAATTAAAGGCTAAGATGTATCATGTTATAAAGTTTGTTTCGGAAGTTATGAAAAGTGATAAGTATGCAAAAATTTAGAGTTTTTTTAATGGTTTACGTTAAGTTTCTTAATTTGGTTTTGATAATAATAAAACATGTGTAAAATTATTATTAATAAATTCATTAAATGTACAGATATGTTATGATATAATAATGATATATTTCGAAAGAAATCATATTAAAAAAGTAGAAGTGTATGAATTGTTTTGAAAATTTTGACTATTTTAGAATTTATGTCACAAATTGGATTTAAAAATTATATCAGAAAAAATATATAGGTGCTATAGACTAGTTATTCATATTATTAATAACATTTTAAATTGGATAAATTAAAAGGAAAACCCAGTGAGTTTATATTGAGTATATTAGTAAAAGGAAAATATTTAGTTGGTTCAATATTTATGAGGATTTCAAGAAGGGTTAATTTTATGAAGGTGGAATAATTGGATGTGTAAAGTTGAATGAATTTATGGATGGAGATTAAACCATGAAACTAATATGTTGATAAATAACAGCTCGTAGAGCAGTTTCGAAGGCGACGTGGCAACAAGATTGAAATAATATCGCTGGGACGTGTTCGATATTTGAAAGAGTATCAAGTGATAAACTCCAGCTGCTACAATCCTAAGTTATGGGGATAAACATAATGGTTTGATGGAGATATACACGGATTTGTAAATTCAAATCAAATAGGAGTTATGGATAAATCATAAGATAAAGTTTGAGAAGATGTTCTTAATGATTTAATGGAGATTTGAGTAAATTTCGCTAATATTTTTAGATGAATTTTTTGTACAACGGCTCCAAACGTCCAATTAGGAACTTGTAGTGAACACGGCTATTTCCAACATGGCTTACAATATTTTTCAAGCAAGCGTTGGTTAAATCCGCACATGGAGATTAATTTCGGTCCAAGCAAATATAAACATATAGCAAGCATCCTTGGTTTGTTTCATTTTAAAAGAAGCTCAATATATTTTATTCTTCAAGTCACATGACATCACTTTGTGTCCATGAAGCCTGTTAACGTGGCAAAAGAGTAAAGTGAAGAATTTTGGCTAAGTTAATATCTTTTATAATTCATGTACGTGGTCGTATTTTTGCTCCAGTATAATTCAACCTGGCATTAAATGTTGTTTAGCTGTTCTGCAGGGAAATTTTTAGGAGAAGAATTTGAGATGACGAGATAATGGATAATGATTTTGTGCAGAACTTTTTAGCGATATTTTTTTCAAAATTCAAATTTGGAAGATATAATGGAGATTTGTAAGGGTTTTCTCTTCCATATAATGTTAGATACATCTGTTTATGAAAAGGATAAATTTTTTTGGTGAAACTTATCAAGTAAAAATTTTCAGCAGCATTTGTAGACAAATTTTGTAATATTTGCCTCAAGATTTGAATTTCAAAGTCAGAGATAAATTTGAAAAGCAAGTCAAATTACAAAAATATCTTAAACTAGCCATTTTTTATGAGAAATTGTATGTTTACTACGAAAATTAAAAAAAAAAAAGTTACATAAATACAGTAGCAAAATCGGATTTATTAGAGGCGATATATATTAATTTGCATTAATATCACATTTAATAAAACAAATAAATACGAGATAAGCCTTGCATAAAACAAATAAATTTGATTTTGATTTTTTTATTAATATTATATTTATTACATGTTATATACATTAATACCGCATTAAATAAATACAAGATAAGTCCCACGTAAAACAAAAAAATGCAAAAGCGCTGCTCCCAAGTTTCTATACCTATATGTGCCTTAGCCTTGGAGCTACAGTATTGTATTTGTCATATATATATTAAAATTATATTTATTAAATATAATTTAATAATGGTATCTAATTTATTAAATCACAATTTATAAACATGAAACATTTATAAATTATAATGTTATATCTTCAAGATGCGATTTGGTATTGATAATTATACAATTAAATTTATCTCATTTATATTAATATAGCTTTTTTTTTTAAGAAAAACAGTAGATATGTATTAAATCTCGTTTTCTAACTGTTATTCAAGATATACTCCATATATTTGGAGATAGAAGCAAAATAGAAGACATAGAGAAAGACCCGAATATTTCTACAAAATTCATAATCAAGATAACAACCCTCAAAAACTAACTCAAAATTGACTTAGAAATTGCATGAGACAAAATTTTTCATTTATTGTCTCTTTATTTATACTAAACAATTTGAGAGGATTATCATTTTTTATTTCCTTGCTTCTTTGTAATTATTTATAAGAATTTGTGCTTTGGCTTAAGAGATGTTTAGAGAGACCTTTGTAGACCTATGAATATCTTTGGGACAAGCTAGTGTAATATGGTAAAGAACGACCGTAATTGAATTGTAACCTCTTTTATTGATTTGAATATTGGAATTGAATTAGTGAAACGGTATCAAAATAGAAGATCAAATCCCCAATAATAGAATTAGAAGAAAATAATCAACACAAAGTCGAAACTCTATAAACGATCTACTTGATTTTCTCTTCCCTCATCTCTATTTATTTTCCTACTTATTGTTATTCTTATTGTTATTTGTGCACCTAAAGTTGATAATCAATATACTATTACATACACCATAGTAAGTCATTAAGAGGGCACATTTTTAATTTGAAAAAGTTTAAATTTTCTAACAAAAGTATCAACTCTAAAACAATCTTTCTTTCATCTCTCTTGATATCTTATATGGGACATATAGTTTGGAACCCTGACTCCTACATGAGATGAGGGGATTCGAAATGAGGACTTTCACTAAAGTAGTGAACATGGCATAGATCTTGGAACAAGGAAGAGAGAATATCAGGGCTTTCACAATGAATCCAACATGAAATGACAAGATTCAAGTTGAGTACTTGCACTACAGTAGTGAACAAGGTAAATATCATGGAATAAGGAAGAAAGAAGATTAGGGATTTCCCAAGGAATCCAACATGTGATGAGAGGATTCAAGTTGAGGAACAAAGAACATCAGAGAAGTCAAACAAAAGAGCTCAAATTCTTTGATAAAGGCTTGGACCAACTATTATTATCTTTAGGAGTAGATTTTCTGGACCCCATAGGGAAAGCAAGAGTACAAAGCCCATGATCATGCAAGAGTACAAAGCCCATGATCATGACTACACCTACTATACCTAGTTTTGATCAAAGATGCCCAATACGCGATAGCTGAATGCAAATGGAATCGAAAACTTGCTTTACATGGGAAAGGGGGACAAATAAGAATGGCCTCAGCCTATTTGGAAGGCCATCTTTTGTGTAAGCAATACGGACAAAGGGAAAATGAATGCAAGGAAGTCAAGAAAGAACCTGCAGCTGAAGTAGGAGAAGAGGGAAGACAGGAGCTAAAGTTTGTGTTTTACAGCATGAGGAGCAGGCAGCCCTGGTCACAATTGCAAGTACACACTTCCGATCTCATCTCAATTTACATAAGTGTTAATAGGTACTAGGGCCACCCACTGTTTTTTGTCTAAAGACAGTGAATTCTTGTGAGGTACCTAGTGAAGTACTGAGGTGTTACCTTCTGGCTTGTCTGTAAATACTCGTTTGAGTGGATGGCACCAAGTTAAATAGAATGATTAGAGCTATTGATGTATTTATCGAAGGTAAACATCTTCTTGCTAATATGATGTATTGAATATAAATGATTTAATGTTATACTTGGTATGAAGTAGTTGGTTCGCTACAAGAACAAGAGTCAAGCAAGTCTATTTAATTACAATGACGATTTTCAACTATATAATTTTGAGTCAAATTGAAGATTCCAATATGCAGTTTGCAAGTTATTGAGTAGCAAAATGTCAAAAATCGACACCCAAATACCGGGAGAGATATAACAAAATATTATGCTATGTCAAAATATATTATTCTACAAGTCGGAAAATTTGCATTTCGACCCACATGGTAATTAGGTTGTAATTTATGACCATTTTAAATTTATCTGACTTGGATAGTTACAGGACATGTACTAAATCTTATTTTTAAATAAAAGTACATTTTATGAGTTCATAAACAATATAAAATTTGCTAAAATTATAAATTTCATGCAAAAGTTATGCACAATTTAGGTACCAATACAAAACATTTGTTTTTAATATTCAGAATAATTCATCAATTAAGAAAATTCTAAAATTAATATTTTACAAATCAATATATCATCAAGTATTAAAATGTATCAAAACTAAAGTTCAAATACCAAAATCCAATCGAAACTAAAGTATAAACAATAAAATGCAAAAATATGCAATTTCATTTATAGAGACACTAAGATGAAACCAAATTGAGAAAACAAGCATTCAATCAGACAGAATAAAAATTTAAATACAAAATTACCAAAAATTGTAAGTACACGCACTCTTCGGACCTTTATGCCTTCTGAATATATTGGAACCTCCAGCCCCTCCCTAGAGTTTAATCGTAGAACTTAGAATGCAAAAGGACCACTCGCACCAACAATTTGTTTATCAGCCTATAGGAGGAGATATGTATCGCACAATCATTCTAAACAAATAAATCAAATTTACAGTAAGAAGGGAAGAAAAAGGGCAAAAAAACTCATGAAAAGTAATGACGTTGGGCTGCCTCTCGTGATGATTCCTCTGACTGAACTATGACAGCCTCCTCTACAATAATCCAATCTCCACTTCTGTACTCTTCAGTGCATAACTGAGAGCAGCTCTGCAAGTGTGAAACAAATAACAAAGCAAAGCATGAGTGAATGAACATAGAAAAGAGACAAAGTGAGGAAGAAGGAAATGGTAACACAAACAAATCCGATCTCCAAGCATTTACATACATGAAGCGAGAATTGCTAGCCCAACATAAAGGGATTGAATAAACTAGCACTTCACCTCTATATCTTGTTTGTGCACTACTCTTTACATATGCACATGATGTAATAAAAAAGAACACACAAGAATGAAGTCTTATCCTATTGGTTGGCGTAGGGCATATTTTCAAGAACACTCCTCAATTATATTTCATATTTAGGGATAAAAAACCATATTTCATAATTGTGATGTGCAAATCTATCAACAAAAATTCTTATGCTCGAAAATCCACTTGAATGTATTTGTCCATGAACACTCTATGTTAAGTAGGCAAACCAGAGAAAGAAAGCATAGATTGATGTAGTGGATTAAAAGAACTACCTTACAGCAGGTATATACAAGGAGTGTCATCCAATCCCAATTCTCAAGTGCATCTTTCTGTCGATCATTGGCTACTTCATGAAGAAAATACAACAATGGCGACATCAACTGCAACTCAAAGCTCCTTGGTTCACCACAAAGCATGCATGTTCCAGTATCTCCAAGCTTTGCAGTAGCCATGAGTGGCTCACCTCCATATGAGTATCTTAGAATTCAGTGACACGAAAAGAGTAATATAAACTTAACAGAAAAATGAAGATCTAAAAGGAGGAGCAGACCAAATAAACCAACCACCTAAACTAGAAAGGTGCATGATAAATCTGGAACAAAAAGCTGGACAACATGAGCTTCAGCTTTATTTTTATTATTATGAGGAAAGCAACTTCTCTAAATTTGAAAGCACAAATATTGCTGGTTCATATATGACTTAAAAAATACACCTTAGGAGTCTCTGAACCACTATTTACTCAGCAAATTAATCACTGAAAGTGGAGGTAAGCACAAGATACAGAAACTTTGTCCTATTCCACCATCAGGTTCATCTTTAACAAGTCCAATCAAAATAGAACTAAAACTTGGATGTTCAGCATCGAGATGACAGACTAAACTGTTACTGCAATAGTAGACCTGCTAACAGATCTAGATTTAGCAAAGTTTTATACCTGATACATTGTTCTGGGTTACTATCCAAACGTTTCTTAAACTTCAGATATGTCCTGTCAGCACCCAACGCTTTATCATACTCATATTCCTCCTTCCATGCTTTTTCATCTACAGGGTCATCAGCATCACTCTTGTCCTCTTTTATTGATATAGATGAAAGACTGGAGCATACAGATGCAACATCCTTTGAAGTATTCTTTTCTTCTTGGCTATATATGTAAAAGCAAGGCACCGCTGCAATTAGCAGATATTAAATCAATCACAACCATTATGGAACCAAGATAAGAATACAAACGAACTTTTCCCATTTCAACAAGCTTTACTAATAAGTAAAGTAATTTCCAGGATTGTAAAAGAGAAACATGGACAGATATATGTGACACCAAGTATGATATCAAAAGCTCTCTCACAAATGCAGAAGAGGTAAAAACGCATTAATGAGCAGTAGGAAGAATATCAGAGTTCTCTTTTACCAGAAAAGTTTACCTGGCATAGTTGGAGTTGAGCTTATGCATTTGCCAATACTCTTGGAAGGGTCAGGGGCATTGCGTTTTTTCGAATGGGAAGCTAAAGTAGCAGCTTCAGATAGCGCTCTCTTCAAGTCATTCAAGTCCAAGTCTTCATCATCCGAATCCTCCCACCAATTCTTTTCCCTATCAGAACATGAGGATCCATTAGCAAGTGGCACATCCAGATCACTGCAATTCGACATTTCCTCTTTAAAAGACTTAGGTAGTGAGGATTCACTGGAAGATACTGAATTCTGACAAGTAGTATTCACTTCTTTGTCTCGTCCTCCATCAGATTTTTGCATACGGATGGCCCGCCATCTTCTAACCATATGTGAAAACAATTCATGTCACATCGTGGCACGAGGAAAATCCTGATTGATTGAAACAAACGACCAGAATACTAGTGAGGACTGAATACCTGGAGGGACTGATCCCACATTGCTTTGATATGCAACCAAAGACATATATGACACGCTCTTCAATTTTCAAAGTTTCTGTTTTTATAGGAGCATAAACCTAGGTAAATATTCAATAAATATATTAGAACATACCAAGTATCCATGGACTCCCAAAGTGGTGACCACCGCCATTACACTAAACAAGGAATTGATCTTCCATAGATTGTCAAAACCAGGACGATATCATTAATAAAGTGATAAATCATACAAACCTGAGCAAGAAGGCCAAGTTTATTTGCACATACACCACAATCTAGGAAATTTGGCCTCAATGTTTCTGCAGGAACAGGCCAATCCTGCAAAGGGTGAACAATGTAAGGCGCTTCCAATATCTTAATACTGAACAACACAAGGTGAAATTTATAAACATTTACTGACAGGAAGACCACCAATTTTTGTTGTGTAATGATCTGATGGTTCGGCAAAATCATCGGCCCATGGTCCAGGCATGCCAAGCACAACCCCACCCATAATTTGCTGTTAAACCTAAAAGGAAAAAAAAGAAAGGCTAACATATGAACTACATCAGTATCTGAATAATGCAAATAATTAAATTGTGGAAATTTCACATATAGAGAATTGGGCAAGTTGCAATCAGACCCGAAGCTGTTGGTTATGCACTGATATACCCAAACCTCGAAAAGCATGGATTTACCTCCGTAGAGCCAACATAATTTTCGGGGAGTTTAAGGGTGTATCCGCACGAGATCAATAGTTTTAGTATGATGCAATTAATCTAGAAAACTTAATTAGATAGATATTATTTGGAACCCGGTATTGATAATACTCTCCTATAATCAACTGCATAATAGAGCCTTTTCAACCAAATAAGTAAATTACTCAAGCGAAACCCAAACTTGAAAGACAAATGACATATAACATGAAGATATATAACACCAGAGAGAGAGAGAGAGAGAGAGAGAGAGAGAGAGAGAGAGAGAGAGACCTTGTCTTCTTCTGCGAGTAGATTACCCGCCGTCGGTTTAACTGTATGAAGGGAGGAGTTGAGTTTAGGAGGACAATGTATGACTGAGATGCAGTGGAACCAACTTGCTGGTGTTAGGGTTCAGCGACCGGTTCAGTGCGACTGCGATTCGATTTAAAGAGCATCGGTTTTTTTTTTTTTTCCGTGAAAGCTGCTTTGCAAAAGCTCAAAAAGATTCATTAATATTAATGTGTAAAGTATTTGGATGAATAGTGATTAAATATGATTGATATTTAAATACTTTCTAGTGTAATAATAGTATTTTTTTTAAATTATATAATTCATATTTTTATGTGTTAAAATTTTATTAATATTTTTTTATATTTTATCCATTCATATCACATGTAGGTACTACTGTTTTTTTTAAGATATATGTTTTGAAAATAACATCTTTTTCCTATAATACTATGGCTTTCTAAGTATGGCTTTCTAAGTGTCTATTAAACCTAGTTGCCAACTTGTAATATCAAACTTGATACCTAAAAGGAGCGTTATGTCGTTCTTATGTAAGAATAAGGCTCATTTAAAACTCTCAACCTAAAAGCTACTTTTTCTCAATTTATAAATGCTTCATAACATCCATAAGTCACTACTTCCATTACTTATTAAGGAATTAAAGAGCATCTACCTATAATCAAAACCTTATATATCACTTATTATACGAAAATTTATACTTTTTATCAACATTTGCCCCATAAACATGTTGTGTAGTAAGGTTGCTATAATTGGGTGATCACGTGCAACGTGTGTGCCAATGACCAACTTAGGAGATTAGGAGATATTTTGATCTGATAACATGTGAAAGGATGTTGTTAGGAAGAGACATGGAAGAAAGAACAGATAAACTTAATATCTTAAGTGCATGCACAAGACAATAGATCAATCTCGATGTTCTTAACTATCCTTGAATTGTTCTTGATTATACTACCAATTTGATCTTCTTTGAAGTGATTTCACCAATTTGATCTTCTTTGAAGTGATTTCAGTAAAGTTTTAGTATTTACCTCAAGTTTTTCAATTTTCTAAATAAATCAAATGAGAAAAGAATTATCTTATTTATAGAGTTTAAAGTTCAATCTTATATGTCAAATGGCTTTAAAATAAATGGTTGAGATTAAGGCTAGATATTGAAGTTTAGCATCCTATTTAGCCTTCATGGGCTTAGATACGGGCTTTAGGCTTACGATAATTTAAAAAAAAAAATCTTTTTTCAAAATAAGTTTGAAGCACACTTAAACCTCTTAAGGCTCAATAAAGTCAAACGAAGCCCAAATGAGCTCAAAGAGGTCACTTTCAACTCTACTTTTTGTGCATAAGATAATTAAGTGAGGCTAAGAGTGGAAAATTTAATTTGACAATCCTCATTGTAAGCTTACTAAGTCAAATCTCTATACAACATCCCTAAGCAAGCCAATTTCTCAAGTTCTATCACTAGTCCAATATATCGATTCATGGCATTAAATGAGTTAGAAACTCAGTTATTAAAATAACTCTCTACATTTTTCCCCTAACTGAAAGGTCCCTTGGAGACAGTTAAGTGAGTTTTGGGTATTTGTAAAAGTTGTTTCTTCAATTATTCTGTAGACATACCGTATGTTAACTTTACTTGCTTAATCACTTACAATATCGATGGAATTTATGCTTTTTTCGAATCATTGAAAAACTGAGCACAATATGCTAGTATTTATTTTGCTACCATGGAATACATACTTCCATATGCTTTTGTATCATACTTTGTGATGATTTATTACTCCCATGATAATGATTTGTATCCATTGTATAGAGATGATAAGTTAGCTCCTCTAGATATTTCTTCCTCATTCTACAAGTATTGGTAGAAAAATAAAGCCATTGGAAGCATTTGTAGAAATTTAGAGCTTCAATAACACTTCATCCAACAATGTTATATATACATATATATAGATATATACATTGTTGACATCCAATTCTTGTCTGTCCTAAAGCTTAGCTCATAAGCCGGCCCCTGAGAGTCCATAGACAAGGGTACGGATGAACACTTCTTTATATTGCGACCTACTTAAACACCTCTTTGCAAGCACTTAATGACTTATCCAAGCGAGCTCCTTCCAAGCATTGAAACTCGTTGTGCAATTCTTACCTGGCTCAAGTATAGTAGGCAAGGACATTCCTGCGAGCTTAGGCAAGGACATTTCTATAAGCTCTTAAGACTTGGTTCATCCCCAACCAAATGCTTATAGGCTTCCCTAGAATCCTAACTCCTCTTCTGTCTTTAGCACCAATACCCAATTGCAGTTCATTAATTTCCATCTGACATCCGTGGCACAGTTAGCATACTTAACAGCCTCTGAAGATGTTAGAGTCTCAGATCATAAATGTGGCTATTGTAGACATCGTATTTTTATGACCCTTTTTCTTTTAGGTTCTTTTTTTAAAAAAAAAAAATTAGGTCAGGCTTCCAAAATATGATAAAAGATTAAAAAATAAAAAATAACTTAAAAAATGAAAAAATACAAAGTATCATAAGTATTAAATCAAGTCAATAAGTCATTAGGGTCAAGTCATATAATAATAAAATATAAATGCAATTTAATAAATGTTGAGTCTTTAAAAATTGAGGCTTTAATAAAAAAAAAATATTTCTTTTAAAAAAGTCCTATAAAAATATTGAATTCATACAAGTAGACTTTTGTTCAACTTAAAATTTGAGTAATTTTACTGGACAAAGAAGAAATAAAAACTCGAGATTTATTAAATTAAAATTTATGTTGAAAATATTTAGCATGTGTATTTGGAGTTATTTTATTTTGTTTAAGTCATTTTAAAATGATTTGAAATAGATTGGGTTCGAGTATTAAAGCTTGAAATAAAGTCGAATACTACAAGTAAAGTTTAAGCTTAACAAGAAAAAGAGGCTTACCAAGTTAGTTAGGTGCATGGACTTAGGACAAGGATATAGAGGCCCTTCTAGGAGCAGACACTTCATGTTTTTCCTTTTTATCATGGTTTCCCTTTTTCCTAGCTAAGAATTCCTGCGAAAGGCAAAGAAAATAGTAGCTTTCTAGAAAGCTCATTGTAACAACTAATTTCACCACATGTTTAACGAATTTTTGCAGATTTAGTTGCAAGATTACTAACTCATTATCAAAATGACTAAATCTTGTAAAGATTTGTAAAAACACTAATTAAACGAAGATTTGATTAAATTAAATTAGGTTGAAATTATCTTCTAGTTGGTCATGGGTGATTCGATCACATTTAAATTTTTAAAACAAGATTTGTGTTATATAAAATGAAACTCAAATGGCACTTAAAAGGAAGGAATAGAAATCAACACACAAAGAATACCCAATTTTCATCTTCATTGTGACTTCCCCATCCTCGACACTAATCAAACGAACATCAATTCCAAACACCCTTGTCCACGCCAATACACAGCTCAGCCACACCAAGCTCACTATACTACAACAATCCAACAACATAGCCAGTTAAAAATCACTCATGTAGTGGACCTCTTCCCTTGGTGTGATAGCAAACACACAACTGTAGATACCCCAACAGACGAAACCATGCCAACCACTCGTTGACACAAGCGTGACCAAATCAGCGTTCAAACCTAATGCAGACCACTACACCTCTCACTCGCAACCTACATACATGCCCTATAACAAACCACCGTCAACCCTCTCCTATCCATGCCTACTCACCACTACGTATAAATAACCCAAGTTACAAACCCAAACCACTTGTGACTCCAATCCTCTAACCCTCTCTCTCACTCCACCCTAATGATGCAGCCACCATACGCTTAGCAAGCCTAGTCACGACCCACATGAACCCGATGAAGCCTGACCACCACTACTTGCTACTTATCCAAAACCACCAAAACATCACCTCCAGACAATGGCATCAATACCAATCTCATTTTCACCAAAGAGATTGTCATGAACATGAGAAAATCCACTTGAAAAGTTCATCAGACCAAGTAGAATCAAGTTATCTTAATAGTTGTTATTGCTTCAACCTAATACCCAACCTTGATTTGCCTATGCGTCTGTTACGAACCTCCCAAAATGGGTCATTCTTAGGAGGTTCCTAAAGCCCAAGATTAAAGCCCAAGATTAAAGCCCAAGCCCATTAAAAGCTTTTAGAAGATGAAAAGCTCCAGAAAGTTCTAGAGAAGTCCAGAATCTTGTATAGTAGTAGGTGGGGTAAGTGAATATGGTAGTTAGGAGTGAATTGTAACCGCTAGATCAAATTGATCTTAACCATTAAATTGTAAAGGCTTTCTGTATATATAGGGGTCTTCCCCTCAGATGTAATACATAAGTTATTCGAGTGAATACAGTATACTTTCAGAGTTTCTCTCTCTACTTTCTCTCTCTAAACTTTGTGAGTATGTTATAGGTTGACTTAGCCTTCCTTAGCGAGGTCAAGAACGCTAAGTATCGTACGAGGTCAAGCGACGGAATCTGCCCGTGACAAGTGGTATCAAAGCCTAAAAAAGGAATTGCTTGTGGAGAAAATGTCATCTAGAGGAGACAACAATACTTCAATGGTTGATGAGTTGGCTGACCATGACAATCGCCGTGTTACCAAGCAAAGGGCTAGGTTTCGGGACTTACTGAACTCTCTCCTGAGGCTAAGGAACAATTTGATGAGTCTCAAGACAATTTTGAGGAAATGGAGGAAGAACTCTGAGGCAAATTGTAAGGAGCATTGAATGGGGCTGTAGAAGAGCTTAGGCAGCATGGAAATGTTATTGAAGAGAAAGGTGATGCTCTCTAAGCTCGATTTACGACCTTAGAAACTAAGGAAGAAGCTTATGAAGCTAAGATTGATGCAATGGTAGTAGCCATGCGTCTAAAGATTGAAGATCTCAAGATGCAATTGACGGCTTATCGAATTGCTGTTGCAAATGGAATGACCCTCTAGACCAACCATAGGGTTGATATTCCAAAGCAAGAGCACTTTAACGAGATGCGGTCTGCTCGAGAAGTAGACAACTTCTTATGGGGAGTGGAACAATACTTTAATGCCGTAGGAATCTTAGATGATGCTGGAAAGGTACGTACTGCTGCCATATATCTGAAAGACTTCGTTATGGTATGGTGGCACAGGAGGACAGCTGATATCAACACATGGGATAGTTTTGTATAAGAGCTGAAGGGTCAATTCTCCTCCCAAAATACTGCTAAGGAAGCAAAGGTGAAATTGCGTCACCTAACCCTTTAAGGTGAAATTGCGTCACCTAACCCTTTAGTAATGTTTATGTAAAGGAATTTTCAGAGTTAATGTTGGAGATCCTAAACCTTAACTAAGAAGATGCTTTAGTAATGTTTATGGATGGCTTAAAGCCCTAAGCTAAATTAGAGTTGGAGCGAAGGGGAGTAGAAGACATTTCCAAGGTTATAGCAATTGCTAAAGGCCTAATGGAATTTCGGAAGACTGATCTTAAGATCACAGGGGGAAGATGGAAAGGGGGAGTTGAAAGGGAGAAGAGTGGGAGTTCTTCCAAAGGGAAAACCAAAGCAGAAGAAAGAGATAACGATCGAGGAAGAACTTGTGAAGGGAGAGATGGTGAAAGATGGAAACCCCGTGAATTGAAATGTTATTTCTGTAATAGACCCCATTATACCAGGAAATGTCCGAAGAAAGAGAGACTAGCAGCACTAGTAGCAGTTGAAAGCTCAGATGATGGGGATGAGGCCCAGTTAGGGTCAGTTCGCTTACTCAGTGCTATAAAGTCTCAAGTTAATGAAAGAAAAGGATTGATGTATACCGAAGTATCGGTAGTAGGTAAGAAACTTAATGCCTTCGTAGATACAGGAGCATCTCATCTTTTTATTTCTGATATGGCAGCAAAAGAGTTGGGGCTAAAAGTGGAGGAGACCAAAACATGGCTCAAAACAGTTAACTCAAAAGAAGTTCCCATTATTGGAGTAGCCAGGGGGATAGAGCTCCGTATTGGGGATTGGTAGGGAAAGGAGACAGTTGAAGTAGTGCTAATGGATGATTTTGAGTTTGTGATTGGGATGGATTTCTTAGATCGCATTGATGCACTTATCGTACCGTGGGCTAACTGCATTTGTGTACTTGATCACAACTCACAATGTGTAGTACCTATCGTAAGAAAGGTAGGCCAAGCCACCAAATTCCTATCCGCTATGCAATTGGAAAAGGGACTCAAGAAGAATGAAGTCACTTACTTAGCTTCCTTAAAAGTTAGGGAAGAAACTAGGGGTCAAGAAAGGGTTCCACCTCAAGTGGGGGAAATATTGGAAGAATTTAAGGATATAATGCCGCCAATGTTGCCTAAGAAGTTACCACCAAGAAGAGAGGTAGATCATGTGATAGAATTGGAACCTAGAGCCAAGCCGCCCGCTACCGTCCCATATAGGATGTCACCTCCAAAATTAGAAGAGTTGAGGCAACAATTGAAGGAATTACTAGAAGCAGGTTTCATTAGGCCTTCAAAGGCACCTTTTAGAGCTCCCTTACTTTTTCAGAAGAAACAAGATGGATCACTCCGAATGTGTATTGATTATCGAGCCTTAAATAAGGTCACGATAAAGAATAAGTATCCCATTCCACTGGTATCGGATCTATTTGACGGGTTAGGAGAAGCTAGATACTTCTCTAAATTAGATTTACGGTCGGGATATCACCAAGTGAGGATTGCAGAAGGAGACGAACCCAAGACCACTTGTGTTACAAGGTATGGTACTTTTGAATTCCTAGTCATGCCGTTCGGCCTTACCAATGCCTCAGCTACTTTTTGTATACTTATGAATCATGTTTTGGCCCCCTTTCTTGATCAATTTGTAGTAGCGTACTTGGATGACATTATGATTTATAGTAAGACGTTAGAGGAACATATAGAGCACCTTCGCTCAGTATTCTTAGCTTTAAAGAAGAATGATCTATATGTGAAAATAGAGAAATGTGCTTTTGCACAAGAAGAGGTGACGTTCCTTGGTCACATAGTAGGGAGAGGAAAGATTAGAATGGACGAAGGAAAGGTACGGGCCATCTGGGATTGGAAGGAACCCACCAAGCATACTGAGCTGAGATCCTTCCTTGGCTTAGTAAATTACTATAGAAGATTCATTAAGGGCTATTCGAAGATAGCAAGCCCATTGATAAACTTACTCAAAAAGGATACCCCTTGGGTTTGGAGTACAGATAGACGACGGGCACTCGAGACCTTGAAAATGGCAATTACTAAGGAGCAGGTCCTTCTCCTTCCCAACTTTAGCAAACCCTTTAAGGTATGTACTGATACTAGTGATTTTGCTATTGGAGGGGTTTTAATGCAGGAAGGACACCCTGTAGCATTTGAGAGCCGAAAGTTGAATGACACAAAGAAGCGATATCCAGTGCATGAAAAGGAGATGACGGCGATAGTACACTGTCTTCGAGTATGGAGGCACTACTTGTTAGGGAAGAAGTTTGTGGTCAAGATTGACAATATGGCCACTAGCTATTTTCATACTCAAAAGAAGCTCTCTCCTAAGCAAGCCCGATGGCAGGTTTTCCTGGCAGAATTTGATTTCAACCTTGAACATAAGTCAGGTAAGATTAATGTTGTGGCGAATGCTTTGAGCCGAAGGGTAAAGTTGCCAGCCATCAGCAAACCTGAAAGCAACCTCATTGATAGAATTCAAGAGGGAATGGAGAGTGATAAACAAGCTAAAGCTCTATTGATCCAATGTCAAGAAGGGAAGATAAGGAGATTTTGGCAAGAGAATGGACTAATATATACAAAGGATCAACGAATTTATGTGCCCCAATCCTTGAATCTAAGAAGGGAGATACTTAGAGAGAGTCATGATTCTAAATGGGCAGGTCATCCAGGAATGCATCGTACCTAAGCCTTAGTGGAAGAAAAGTATTTTTGGCCACACATAAGGGAAGATATTGAAAGCTATGTCCGAACTTGTCTCGTGTGCCAATAAGACAAAGTTGAACATAAGGCATCTCCGGGACTACTAGAGCCTCTTCCCATTCTTGAATGGCCATGGGAGAGTGTTTCCATGGACTTCATTGTAAGTTTACCTCGATCGGAAGGGTATGGTACAATCATGGTTGTGGTAGACAGGTTCTCAAAATACGTAACTTTTGTCCCAGCAACAAAGGAGTGCCCAGTAGATGAGGCTGTCCGATTGTTCTTGAAACATGTAGTAAAGTATTGGGGCTTGCCAAGAAACATTGTGAGTGATCGAGATGGGCGATTTATAGGGAAATTTTGGACAGAATTGTTCAAACTTCTGGGATTTGAGTTGAACTTTTCAACTAGTTTACATCCCCAGACGGATGTTTAGACAGAGCGAGTGAATGCTTTAGTGGAATTATACTTAAGGCATTTTATAGGAGCTAACCAACACAATTGGACCAAGTTGTTAGATGTGGCGTCGTTTCGTTTAACCTACAGAAGAATGAGTCCATCGGACAGAATCCTTTCGAGATTGTCCTGGGAAGGCAACCCTTAACTCCTCATACAGTGGCAATAGGATATACGGGGTCCAGCCCTCTCATATATAAATTTGCAAGGGAATGGTAAGAAAATCACGACTTAGCTCGGACATACTTAGACCGAGCTATCAAGAGAATGAAGAAGATTGCAGACAAAAAGCGTAGGTCGATGGAATATCAGGTAGGTGACCAAGTGCTTGTTAAGTTACATTTGATACAATGTACAAAAGGACAACTACATAAAGGTCTAATGAGGCACTACGAGGGTCCATTCCCAATTGTGAAACAAGTGGGGCAAGTGTCTTACAAATTGGAACTTCCATCCAAACTGAAATTCCACCCGGTTTTCCACGTAAGCATGCTAAAACCATTCCACAAAGATGAGGAAGACCCTATAAGAGCTATATCACAAAGGGCCCCAATAGGAGTACGGGATTCATTTGATAAGGAAGTAGAAGGGATCATAGCTGATAGACATGTGAGGAGACGTGGAAAAACTCCCAGACATGAGTATATGGTAATGTGGAAAGGAAGAATAGAGAGTGAGGCCAATTGGGAACCAGCCGAAGCACTGTAGCAATTTAAAGACAAGATTCAAAAGTTCCATGATGAAGGAGCGACGAGGGCATCGTCGGATTGAGTGAGGGAAAATGTCATGAACCTCCTAAAATGGGCCATTCTTAGGAGGTTCCTACAGCCCAAGATTAAAGCCCAAGCCCAGTAAAAGTTTCTAGAAGATGAAAAGCTCCAGAAGGTTCCAAAGAAGTCCAAAATCTTGTATAGTAGTAGGTGGGGTAGGTGAATGTGGCTATTGGGAGTCAATTGTAACCGTTAGATCGAATTGATTTTAACCATTAAATTATAAAAGCTTTCTGTATATATAAGGGTGTTTCCCTTAGATGTAATACACAAGTTATTTGAGTGAATATAGTATACTTTCAGAGTTTCTCTCTCTAAACTTTGTGAGTGTGTTACAAGCTAACTTAGCCTTCCTTAGTGAGATCAGGAACGCTAAGTGCCGCACAGGATCGAGCGATAGAATCTACCCGTGACACGTCCCTGACCTAACCGACCCAAATTAACATGTGTTTACCCTTGGATTGGATCTGGTCCATATATTGGTGGGTCTTAGTTTTGCTTTTATTTTAATTTGTTATTATTTTTGTTTTCTTTTTCTCTCTTAAGTCATTTTTTTTCTTTGCAAGTTTTTTCATTTACTTAGCATTAGTTAGTTTTTATTTATTAGCTTTATTATTATTTTATCTTTTTAATTTTAGGATAGGTATATTGATAAAGGTTAGCACATGTACACTAACTTGAGTTCTTTTTTAGGATTTCATATCAATTTCAATGAAATAGCAATCTTTGCATTCTTAGAGCTTAAAATTGCATGTCTACTGAACTATTGTTAAAATCACGTTTTTTAGGATATTTGTATATTTTTATATAAATTGCATATTTTGCATCTTAAGCCTAGTTATTTTAGGAAAATTACATTTTTTACAAAGTTGCATTAAAAAAAAAAGATCTACGTCTTTTTATAAAAATTGCATTTTTTAGGCACAATTGCATATTTCATATTAGGTCAAGATTAGATTAAGATAAGATCGTATCTTGTCTATAATTAGATATCTTTTTTATAATTTAAACACCTTTTCTATAGTTAAGAATACAATTTAAATATCTTTTCTATGGTTTAATTAGTTTAAGCATGTTTTTCACATTAATCATATGTTTCATGGAAAATTGCATTTAGATAAAAATTTGAATTTTTTTTTTTTGTTTTTTAGTTAAGGCTATTTTTAAATTGAACAATAAAAATTAGGGTTTCTTTTTTAGGATTTTTCTTAATAAAAATGACCTAACTAAAAATGTAAACTTGGCTCATTTTCATAAATAAAAATTGTTAACCTACTAAAGATTTTTTAAAAAATAGAACTACGATCAATTTAATATTGATTAATAGGTACATATGTACAGTTATAACAATCGTAAAATTTATAAAATATTTAGTTTTCTTTTCAATTTTTAGGGAAAATTTGTAATAAAAAATCATTTTTATGCATTTTTACATATTTTCACATTTTTTAGGCAAATTATAAAATAACGGTCTGTTAGTTAGTTTCTTTTAAATTTTTTACAGGATGATTTTTATCTTAATTATTAACCCTCGAATTTAAATTTTTTAGTTAAGTTTTCCAAAATTTTTTAGAAAATCCGTAAATTAGTAACAAGTTAGGGTTTTCATACCCAAAAACCTTAATTTGAATTTTTTACTAGTTTTACTAATTGACAACTCCAAATTATTTTTTAAAATATTTTTTTTTAAAAAAGTTTTTTCTTAATTTAATGTCGAGTACCTTATATTAAACGGACATGACTTAATCTAGGTTAAATTAAGGAAAATTAAAATAAGGCTCAACAGTTGTCAGCATGGTCATCGCCAACCACCCTTCAGGGCTACCCTATCAGCTTCGTGGCTCGTGGAGCATGACAACTGCTAGTATGAGCAAACCCTAAACCTTCACATGTCCACGTAATCATACTCTTCTTACACTATAAGTAATATAAGAGGCAACTAAGTAAAGGATTTGAAATCTCCTTCTCTCAAACACAAACACACACTCAGTAAGCATTACCCATGAAGGCTTTAGCGCTTAACCGCCTCTCTTCCCTTTCTTTCCCTATCCTTCTTGTTGATTTAAGCATCAAAGGGCCCTAGATGTCATAACCCTAGAAGGATTTTTTCAAGTATCTAAGATCAAAGAGCCAGAGCGACCTGATCAACCCCAAAGCTTAAATTCAACTTGTTTAAGCCTAATACATCCCTTATTATCCTTAGTTGATTCATACACAATCAACATTTTGGCATCCATCATTATAGGGCACCATACACAAGAATGGCTAAAAGTAAAAGTAACAACCCTCATGCATCAAATTTAGGCGATGCCCCCTCCAAGGCATACTACAGTGCCCTCACCATAAGATTATAAAACTTCCAAAGTTCAATAGCTTGGACTCCTTATCCAATAAATTCTTGAAGAAAGTAAGAAATCCTAGGAATCCAATGCAACTCTATACAGAGATGTTGCGATGCTAAAAAACATATCCCAAAAAGTCCTTAATGAGGAGGCAATTATCAATTTCTCCTCCGAGCTAAACCTAAGTCCCAATTTATGAACTACACACTTAGCGCATTCACATAACTAGACTTAACACAATCAACAAACCTATAAGGATCTACGTAAGTGGTTGAATCATAATTGTAGAAAACGCTTATGTAAGGCGAGCACATGGCGACAAGTAAACAAGTTAACAACCTATCCCCAAAATAATCACCAAAAGCACTTTAAGGAGATGAACATTGATGAATTGGACTATCATGACCCAACAGTATCGTTGTCATGGTAGGTCACCGTATACCGTATAAAGGTTTACTATCAATTGCCTTACTGATCGTAGCCTTACTGATTGCGGCCTTTCATATGACACACAAAGCTTCTTCTACTATACGTTACCACCAAGCTTATAGATATATAATATAGAGCAATTTAACTGAATTTACTTCTATGGTATAAATTAACTAGATATGTAGACTCATAAGATCCACACCAAAAGAATATTACAAACAAATGCAGTTCATAAGGAAACTGCATTAGAAATTTTAATCTATGTTATAAACAAAAATATAAAAGTAACTAGTTTTTTACAAAACTATTACAAAATTTCATCTTCGCTCGTTAATCGCTCCAACCCGTCCTTATACGAGACTTACCACGGGCATACCTTGGCTCAGATAGCAAAGAGGTTTTCTTGCAACAAAAGAAATCTATCGGGGTGTAAGCTTAAGCTTAAGCTTAGTGAGATAAATATCCTTGTCAGTATCACATAGCATAAATTTATTAGATTCACAATTATATGAATGCATAGATAATTAGTATGCCAAACAACATATGCGGTGGCCTAGGAACTACATACAACTTAGAATTATGCCCCCCTATAGTCGGGGTTTAGAGGTAATTAATCGACCTAAACTAAAATCCGGGTTCTAAACCTTAGGTTTTATTTTATTTGCAATATTGTGCTTAAGCCAAACAAAACTATATATATATATATGTATATACTTTCTTTACCGAGTAACAAATCATATTTTTAAAATCCTAAGTTTAGCTGTGTAGTGGCATTTACCATCCACAAACACAAGCCCTAAGCAGAAGCCACAAGACACGACCCCTTACTAACGATTAGCATCTCTTGACACTTAGTAAGACTATCAGCTTAGGACAGAGACTCAATAAAAATGATGAAATAGCTAGTACCCAGTCTTGTAGGAGGCCTTTCCCCCTGTGAGTCCCTTCCTATCTTCTGTGTGAAGTGGCAGTCGATGTTTTTCGGATGCAATTATAGGGAATACATGATCCATTTAATTTTTTTCATTGTATAAGTGATTAACTCGATTTTCGAGGTGATCAAACAATTTTATTCCATGCAATTACATGTATAAATTATCACAAATGATTCCCATTATTATATAATTAATAAGCCATAGCATTCATTCACAAATTCATACACATGAATTTCCCACATCCCACAACAATCCAAATTTATATATATATATATATATATGTATAAGTTTAGGTACATCTATTCTACAAGTAAAATCAAGTAAAGAGTTATCAGGAATTTACTCACTCTGCCATGCGGTCAGTCAAAGTAGTCTGGGGGTAAATCGTCTCTATACGTGGTGTCCCCTAGTCATCGAAATCATAATACTATAAGGGATTGAAATAAAACTTAGAAAACTAAACTAAAATCCCTTAAGTTATACTCTCGACTAGTTTTCGTATCTTTTTTTTTATTTTACTTAAAAGTTCAATTGCATATAACTTTTTCGTTTTAAATCCGATTTTTATGTTCTTATAGTCAATCTTCATCATTTTCAAGTGTACTTTAATATGGTGAGATTAGATTTTCAAAATGAGGTAAGAAAATTTGTCCATAGGTCAAAATAGTAGCAGTCCTCATGATTTGGAGTGTTTTTGGGCTTTGTTTGGTTAATGGGCTTTTTGAGTGTACTTTAATGTGGGCTTTTTAAATCCAATTTTTATGATCTTATAGTCAATCTTCATCATTTTTTAGTATACTTTGTTTGGTTAATAGGCTTTTTAAATTTGATTTTTATGATCTTATAGTCAATCTTCATCATTTTCGAGTGTACTTTAACGTGGTGAGGTTAGATTTTCGAAATGAGATATGCAAATCTATCCATAGGTCAGAACAGTAGTGGTCCTCATGATTTGGAGTGCTTTTAGGCTTTGTTTGGTTAATAGGCTTTTTGGTAACTTGGGAAATCCTTTGGTTTTGGTCTCAAGATTTCCTTCTAAGCTCAAAATATTCCTTAAGGTCAGATTTGCAACTTTGATTTACACTCCTAAAGCCATCAACCACTTCTTGGGCTCTTAAGTGGGCTTAAGTTGTCAAATAGGCTTGTTTTTTATCCAACTCAAATTCAACTACTTTGTCGGGCTTAGGGAGTGTCTTGTGGGTTTCTTGAGAGTCTTAAAACAACTCTTATTGATGTGTCAAGTTGCTGGTAAGAAATTTAAGAGTGGTTCAACTTAGTGTATAAGGCCCGTTTTGGAAGTTTTAAGCTCGGTTTTGAGTTTTAAGTTTAATATACTTATCATACTTGCCTCAATTGGTCTTTTCACTTTGTTTACTTACTTTTATCATATTTTTAAGTATTTTTTAAGGATGTTCTAGATCTGGTCGATTTGAATATGAGAGCTTTTGATTTGGTTTTCTAACTTGTTTCATCATTTTCTTAAGTTTAGGTGTTAGATCATGAACCTAGGTTACTTGTATTCAAATCTTAGCTTAACTTCTTTTCCATGAGAGAGTTATTTGACTCATACTTTTCATGCAAATAGTAGATCCCATACTTATTACAATTTCCACATCATAGCTCATGTCTTACGAAGTTGGTTTCCTCATGAAACTTAATGTGATAAATTTTTCCTTAACCTAAGTTTAGATTTAAGTATGTTCAACTTAATAGAAATGAAATTAACATCCAAATGACCTTTGAATCCTTACGTCCAGCATGATCCTCTTTTATTCAAGTTCTTGTTTCAAGATTTTTCCATTTTAAAATCTTCTATTCAAAGTTTTAAACAAGTGTCTCTACAAAATATTAACTTTATATGCTCGTTTTGTAACTTTATGTAAGGGTTTCATAGGTTTGTTTCTTAAGGTTGTCTTTGAAGTTATAACCACTTATGATCATACTCATATCTTTAAGAAATCAAAATCTCCTAACATGAATATCAACCTACTAACATGAATATCAACCTACTAACACAAAGGTACACTTACTCATCCACAAAGCAAAAGTATGGTGGTTATGCACAAATGTTTCACTTATGCTCTTTATCTTACTTTCTCCTTTTGTACCTTTTTGAAACCTGTGTTGTTGGATCCTTTGAAGTAGACTTCACAGAATCTTCTAAGGGTCCTAAAGAAGCTTGAATGTTGGAAAGGAAAGACACAAGAAAAAGTTGAAAGTGCCATGAGTAGAAGCTTGGAAGTGGCGGCAAAGTTGAAGGATTTCTGGGGTAAGGTTGTTTCTACTTTTGTTTTGGTTTCAAGTGAAAGAAAAAGGAAGTGAAAATGAAATTGAAAGTGAGAGAAATGGAAGAAAAAGTGGCTGGTTAGGGAATAGGGTAATTGTGTGTTTAAGCAGCTTGAAATTATTGTCTTGTAGCATACACAGAAGTCAACAATTGTAACTATCGATGATGTAAGCATTAAGGGATGAATAGCGGTGTTTAAGATAAATTGATCGATGGATGAAAGACAAGAGTATGGCCCCCCCCTTTTCTTACTTGTTCAAACCGGCCATTAGGTGTCCTTTGGGGCATGGAATTATCTTGTCTTATTTATTAAAGTTAAGCATGTGAAATCTTATGACAATTTGTCCATATGTAGTATAAGTGAAAGGTTGATAAGAAAAGTGTCTTATCACTAGATTTTGATAAGTTATCAATTGATAAATGATCCCAACTTTCAATTGATAGGTCATTTAAGGTGATTAGTTAGTTTACTTATTTATATGTAAGGCTTAGGCATAAAGATAAGGGCATTGCTTTATGGGAAATTGTTTTAGGATTTACTTCTTGCATTGTTTTGTAAATTATGATTCGATTCTTATAAAATTGTGAAATTTTATAGAGTTGAATGAAATTATACAAATTAAATTATTGATTAGCCGCTTAGGGTTAAAAGTTATTAATTGTTTTAGGGTTTAAGGTCTTAAGTGACTTTAAAGCTTGTAGTTTTTCAAGTTCAAGTTTTGTCGATAATAGGTTTTCAAATTAGAGAAATAAGTTCATTTCTAATTGCAAACTTGAGTTCTTAATTTAGTTGATCCTTGGGAATGTTCGGGAAGTACTCTTAGTCAGATCATAGGCAAGCTAAAAGTAGGGTTTACATCTTTCCCCCTTTAAAATAAGTTTTTTCTTCAAAACTTAAATACATACCTGAAACTTCAAACAACTGTGGGTGCTTTCACTTTACTTCTTCCTCGTCTTCTTAAGTAGCTTCTTCCCTTTCATGGTTTCTCCAAAGTAATTTTACATAGCTGATTTCCTTATTCATTATTTTATGAACTTTACTATCAGTGATCTAAATTGGGTGTTCTTCATATGTCAAATTTCCTTTAAGTTGTATCGGCTCTAGTTCAATTACATTATCAGGATCAGGTACATGTTTCCTTAGTATCAACACGCGAAACACATTATGTATTCCAGCTAAGTTCGGTGGTAACACTAAGTGACATGCGAGGTTTCCTACTTGCTCAAGAATCTTAAAGGGTCCAATGTACTTGGGGCTTAATTTCCCTTAAGTTCTCACTCAATGAATGCTCTTAGTCGGACTTACCTTCAAGAATGCATGATCTCCCACACCGAACTCCAGTTCCCTTCTTTTTAAATTTGCCTAACTCTTTTGTCTGTCTTGGGTTTCTTTCATTCGCTTTTTAATGATAACTACCTTTTCAGTTGCCTCTTGTACCAAATCTGGTCCTAAAGCTGCCTTTTCCATATCATCCCAAAATAATGGAGATCAACATCTTCTACCATACAAAACTTCATATGGCGGTATTTGGATGGATGAATGGTAGCTGTTGTTATATGTGAACTCAACTAGTAGTAAGTGAGAATCCCAATTTTCCTTAAACTCCATAACACAGGCTTGAAGCATGTCTTCTAAAGTCTGAATTGTTCTCTCAAATTGTCCATCTATTTAAGGGTGATAAGCTGTATTGAACTTTAAGTTCGTCCCCAACACTTTTTGTAAACTTCTTGAAAAATTAGATACAAACCTTGGATCTCTATCGAAAACTATTCCAGCAAGCACTCTATGCAAACATACTATCTCCCTTAGATATATTCGAGCCAACTTTTATAAGAGATAAGTCATGTTGATGGGTAGAAAGTATGCTGACTTTATAAGTCGATCTACTATCACCCATATAGCATCATGGCTTGCTGCCGTTTGGGTAATCTACATATAAAGTCCATAGTGATTTGGTCCCATTTCCACTTAGGAACGGTCAACGGTTGCAACAATCCTCCTAGACGTTGATGCCTATCCTTAACTCTTTGACAGGTGTCATATTTGAGCACAAAATTTGCTATATCCCGTTTCATCCCACTCTACCAAAAATTCTTCTTAACATCCTAGTACATCTTAGTTCCTCCAAGGTGTACCGTATATCTAGAATAGTGGGCTTTCCTTGAAATCTCTTTCCTTAGCTTAAGATTATCTGGTATGCATAGACGTCCCTTCTTTCGAATCATTCCATCCTCAGCTTGACTAAAGTTTGTATACCTTTCTAGTACCATCTACTCCCTTATATGCTGCAGAGCAGGGTCTTCTTGTTATACTTCTTGGATTCTTTCCTGTAGTGTTGGCTAAAGGACTAAGTTTGATAATTTGGCATTTGCCTCATGCCATGCGAGTTCGAAGCTCATTCTCTCAAACTCTTTAATCAATTCTCTTTGTTCAGTAAGCAGAGATGTAACTTCAGCATGATTCTCCCAGCTTAAAGCATCTGCTACTACATTTACTCTCCCAAGGTAGTAGTTGATGTCGAGATCATAGTCCTTTATTAACTCTAACTAGCGTCGTTGTCTCATGTTCAACTCCTTTGGACTGAACAGATATTTCAAGCTCTTATGATCAATGTAAATTTCACACTTGACACCATCCAAGTAATACCTCCATAGCTTTAGTGCAAACACTATAGCTGCTAATTCCAGGTCGTAAGTAGGGTAATTCCGCTCGTACGGTCGTAATTGTCATGAAGCATAAGCAATCACTTTTCCATTTTGCATTAGCATGTACCTTAAACCATTTTTGGAAGCATCACTATATACCAAAAAAGGTTCCTCATTGTTAGGTAAGACCAAAACTGGTGCGGAAATTAAACGGTTCTTCAACTTTTGAAAACTTTCCTCTCTTTCCTTACTCTATAGGAATTTTTTATTCTTTTGAGTCAGTTGAGTAAGTGGTTTAACAATCTTTGAAAAGTCCACAAATTTTTGATAATATCCAGCCAAACCAAAAAAGCTTCACACTTCTGTGACGATTTTAGGTCTTTTCCAATTTGTGATAGCTCTTATCTTTTCTAGGTCTACTTTTATTCCTTCTCTAAAATGACATGTCCTAAAATGGATACTCTCTCAACCAAAAATCACACTTGGATAGCTTGGCGTATAGCTTGTATCCCCTTAAGGTTTGCAATACTAATCTCAAGTGTTCCTGATGTTGTTATGAGGTTGAAGAATATACTAAGATGTCATCAATGAACACAATTATGCATTTGTCTAAATACACTCCGAACACTCTATTCATCAAATCCATGAATACTGCAGGTGCATTAGTTAGTCCAAATGGCATCACTAAAAACTCATAATGCCCATATCTTGTTCTGAATGTTGTCTTAGGTACATCCTCTGGCTTGATCCTCAATTGGTGATAACCCGATCTTAAATCAATACAAGAGAATATACCTATGCCTTGTAGTTAGTAAAACAAGTCGTCAATATGGGGTAAAGGATACTTACTCTTTACAGTGACTCGGTTTAATTCCCTATAGTCGATACAGAGTCTAAGAGAACCATCTTTCTTCTTGACAAACAAAATAGGTGCTCCCTAAGGCGAGACACTCGGTCTAACAAAACCTTGGTCCAAAAACTCTTGAAGCTACTTCTTTAGTTCTTTTAACCTTATTGAAGCCATCTTGTAAGGGGCCTTAGAGATTGGCTTAGTCCTGGCCATTAAATCAATGCAAAATTAATCTCCCTCTTAGGTGGCAATCCTAATAGCTCTTTTGGAAACACATCAAGGAACTTGTTCACTACTTGGATATCTTCTATCCTTAACTTTTCTGATTCAACCTCAACCGTGTTCATCCAACTTGTTTCCAACATTAACCTCAATTGGTGATAACCCAATCTTAGATCAATACAAGAGAATATACTTACGCCTTGTAGTTGGTCAAACAAGTCATCAATGTGGGGTAAAGGATACTTATTCTTTACAGTGACTCAGTTTAATTCCCTATAGTCAATACAGAGTCTAAGAGAACCGTCTTGCTTCTTGACAAACAAAACAGGTGCTCCCTAAGGCGAGACACTCGGTCTAACAAAACCTTGGTCCAAAAACTCTTGAAGCTACTTCTTTAGTTCTTTTAACCCTATTGAAGCCATCTTGTAAGGGGCCTTAGAAATTGGCTCGATCCCGGCCATTAAATCAATGGAAAAATTAATCTCCCTCTTAGGTAGCAATCCCGATAGCTCTTTTGGAAACACATCAAAGAACTCGTTTACTACTTGGATATCTTCTGTCCTTAACTTTTCTGATTCAACCTCAACCGTATTCATCCAACTTGTTTCCAACATTAACTCAAAGGAGCTTAGCTCATGTTTTCCTACTACTGTCAATTCTCCTTGAAACTCCGCCTTGAATCCTTAAGTCCTTAAAGTGCACTTTCTTTTTCTTACAGTCATTATAGCTCCGTATGATGTCATCTAGTTCGTGCCCATAATCATCTCATACTTGCCTAGATTGAGAATGATAAGATCCATCATACTCTCGTGGCCTTATATGCTAAATGAGCATCTCTTCACCATCTCCTTTGTGGTAACTAAGCTTCTTATAGGAGTTCATACACTGAAACTTGATTCGGTGATGGTCATAGGCAGTTTAACTCTTTTTACCACTTTGGGGACAATGAATGAATGAGTTGCTTCAATGTCAAACATAGTGTACACTGAATGTTCCTTTATATTGACATTCCTTGGATCGAATTTAGGTTGAGCTTTCACAAGGTACAATTATTAAGCTTTAAAATTCTTATTACTAAGTTAAACACTTTTAGTCTTTTCGTATTGAAACGTACTTCTTATAATATGACTCAACTTAAAAGAAAGTTCCAGTAACAATGGTGGAACCATCGACCTAAATGACTACCTCATCCATTTCCTAACAATGATGAGCTTACACAACTTTGCCAATTCAATTATGTATAAGGCTTTCCCTATAACATTGGTGAAAGCGGCCTTGCTTTGGTTTAGCACCTTACCCAATGACTCCATTACATCATTCAATGACTTAGAAGGAAAATTTCAGTAGCACTTCCTAGGTTTGAAGTTGCTAAGAAGAGATTCTTCAATACTCTATAATGTAAGGTAATGGTGAAATGAAACTTACGCACGTACTTCCAATGCTTTAATTATGTGAAGCTATAGGTATCCAAGCTTGATATTGGAGTGACCTTACAAGCCCTCATCATAAGAATAGTCCCCATTGGTAGACTATTCGATGCGGTCTCATTAAACAAGTCCGATTCACTGGATGAGTTCATGCAAGTGGCCAAGAAGTACATAGCCCAAAAGGACACCATTAGAGCTTGATTCAAGGTAGAACATAACATTCAAAAGTCAGTAAAAGACCACTTAAGTCCCAAAGACCTAAAACCACAGTTCTTAGCATGAAACAAACAAGAAAGGTAGAGACAAAAGTTCGAAGACTACCCCTCGTATACACCCCTCAATAGAACTCTTAAGGAAATCATGTATAAGGTTAGGCAACAACTCCCATGAGCACTTAGTATTTGCAAAACCCTAAAAGTAGTGAACTTAAGCAAGTTCTATGACTACTACTAAGTGTACGGCCACATTATGAAAGAATGCCATCATCTCAAAAATGCAGTTAAAGGCCTTGTCTGCAAAGGCTACATTGACCATCTTATAGCAAACAAAAGGAATCAAATACAATGGCAAACCTAACATCACTGCATAGAATAGCAACAATAGGCTTAGCAGCAACAATAACAACATAACAAGCAAACTGATTCCCTATAGGTGATCAAAATGGTCGAAGACGATGGAGACAAGTTAACACCATATTTGGGGGACTCAGTCTCCTCTCAAATGCTATAGCCATAATGGCCTAGTAGGAGGTATACCTTGTAAGAACCAAAAAGCTAAGGGTAGACACAATAATCAATTTCACCAACAAAGATGAGCAAGGAATTGACTTCCTTTACAGTGATGCTCTCATAATAAACATTGAAATTGGTTACTTCAATATCCCCAAAACATTCATCAATAGTGGGAGCTCGGTAGAAATATTCTTCTACAATGCCTATAAGTAGATGACAAACCAACTAGATGAACCCTTACAACCATATAAGCATGGCCTCATAAGCTTCGAGGGAGGTAAACCTATGTAAGCAAAAGGAATCATCACTCTCCCAATAAGATTAGTCGATAGCAAATACGTCACCACACAATCCGTCGACTTTGTTGTCATCAACCTTTAGTTGCCATACAACGTAATTCTAAGCTGACTAAGCATCACCAAATTTGACATGATCATTAGCCAAAGATGCCTAAAAGTAAAATTCATGACACCAACTATAATTGGCCAAGCCTGAGGCGACTAAAAGTTATCCAAATCCTTATACCTCAAAGCCCAAACCAAAAACAACGTCATGAACATAGAGTCTACCATGCCTTCAGCCCTAGTACTATAAGGAGAGCTAGAAAAAAAACAAAAGAAATCGAGCTAATAAGTTTTACACTTCGAAGTGATAGAGTCACAACAGTCCCACTATATAAACCAACCTAACATAGTAGCTCACCTTACAGATGCTATCATAGATTTAATTTACACAAGGCATCAATAACTACCCACTTTGAAGTAAACAGTTCATAAAAAAAGTATCATTATATCTCATTTAAAGATTTAAAACACATTTATATAGATATATATTGACATTAACATCCCAAGAGATATTTGTACATCATAGTAGTTTAAAGTAAAATTTACACGATTAGATTCACATAACCAAAAGTTACCAATAAAAGATCCATAAGGGTATGAGCAACCAATTGGAGACATAAGATTGTACAACATACACAAGCAAGGTTATCAAGTAATTAATTAAATGCAGTGCAGCAGACAAATGTCATCATATAATGTTCTCCTGTTTATTGTGAAATTAGAGAAATTTCACTTGCTCTAATCCAGCTTTGAGAAGTTTTCGTATATATATACAACAGCTCATAACCAAACTCAAGATTATGCAATAGAGCCATCTGTCCTCCCGTAACTATCCTTCGAACCATTGCCCCTTCCTTACTGCAACCTCCTCTTATATCACTTCAACTAAGGATGAAGAATGAATCATTATGATATAGCGCTATTCTTTTCGAAGGTATTGATATTTGGTTAGAGATTCCTAATCGTCTACTAACAAGTTGCAATGCATGTTCAGTTATAGCTTTAGGTCAAATTTAATTTAAGTCTATTTTGTGGTGAGTAAACAAGTTCATACAGTGCAAACAATTTGAAACTACAGCAGTAAGCCACTATATTCAATCAATTCCAAAGGCACACGAGCAAGCTACTTACATCCTAAGCCTCCAAGTACTATAAAACAATATTCCAAAATATAATAATGTATTGATCCTACACTTACCTGAAGTCACCCACTTGCTCATTAAGGTATGATATTGGTTGTAATGTCGTCGTCCGTTTCTATAATAAAAATATCATTTTATTATTTATACACTTATTACATATAAGCTTAATGCTTGTAACTAAAAATAAAATTTTCAATTTATGATTATATATTACTTAGTTGTCTAAGTTTCATAACACTTATAGTTAGGTTTGTCCTAAACTGGACTCTAATTCAACTACCGAATCAATTCCTAGATCAGACTCTAATTCAGCTTCTAATTACAATTTTACGCATAAAACCTAGAAACTTCCCTTAATCTAATATGTGAAGTTCAACTAACTACAATTTATGCATATGTGTCTCTTATTTAATACCTAATCAATTCTCTAGTTTATCCTATATACTTTACTCTCGATCTAGCTTTTGAATTTTCTTCTAATCTAAGGATACTCTACATTTTTAACATAATTCCCAAAATTTATTACTCACACCCAGATTCATAGCTCAACATGGAAGCCCTCATCAACTCATTTTGATTTGACATACATTACCCATTTATTATAACATTCCATGTATTACACAATCATCACCTAGTATGCCCATATTACCTACTTCTAGCACTCTAAATACCATAAATATTAGTTTTTTTTTTTTACATTAATTAATGCTTCAAAATATCCAAATTCATCACAAATCAAATTCTAACTAATTTTGTTGAAAAATCTCCTCTTATGCTTAGGAAATTGGCTATTTAATAAGGTTTTGAAGGCCTAAAAATTAGATAATTTTTGGAAAATAATTTTCAAGAAATTTTTTTATGAAAATTTACTATATATCTTAAATAGTATACAGTAAATTGTAGGGTTCAAAACTATCTTAATAAGGTGTTTGAAAACAAAAGCGTAAATTAGCTCGAGTTTACTAATTTCTTAAGGGTCATCTATTCTAGGACCTCAATCTATCAAAATAATATTTTTCCCTAAATCATCATACAAAAGTATTCTAGAATACCCACTTTCATAATTTTCCATTGAAATTTAGTATTTTTAATAATTTGTACAAATATCGTATAGGAATTTGAACTTACAGTTTGCTTTGCTTCTAACCACCAACAATGGCTCCACCTTTGTCAATAGCCCCTAGTGATGGGCTAGCTGTCAAGTGGTGGTAGTCGTCTCCTCCCAAGGGGGTGTTTTGATGTGAGCTTCTCTTTTAAGCCCTAATTGCACTATATTTTGTATAATTTTTGTAAAAATACAATGTCTTCTCTTTTAGCCTGCCTCTAATTAAATTGGGTTTCTAACTGATCAAAATGAATTCCAATTGTGTGTTCTTAAATTTATAATTTCTTGAATTTTCCATTGCCAAGTATCTGATTTTCCTCTTTATGTTTCATGTTTTAGGTGTGTTAATACTATTTAATTATTTCCAAATTTAATCCCTGCTTATTACACCTAATTTCTAGAATTTTCTACATTTGACACATATTTTTCTTAATTTTTTTAATTAATTTAGTATTATTTTAATATATATTAGGTATTTTATGTAATTTTGGATATTTTTACCTACATGTAAATATACATATAGTACAAATAAATACTCCTAAATATTATTTAAGTTATTTTATAATTTTTAGTATACATATATTTTATCTCTAATGATTTGTGAGTTAGCGAAACTCATTTTATGTGTTTCTAATAAATAACGAGTAATATACGTATAACTTAATAATAGAATATTTATTTAATTACTTTATTTTCCTAAATATAAACTCACGATAATACTTATACTAATATTCCTAATTCCGTTTTAAAATTTGGATTTTATGGGATAATTTACGCATTTATCCTAAATTTTACATACTAAATCTGGTATAACCAATTATTGAGCTTACATTTCCACCCCCCTTTCAAAAATGTTTTCTCCTCAAAACTTTTGTATATCAACTTCTTATTTAATCAACCAAAGTTACAACTTATATTCTTTTACTAACCTGAAAATTAGAAGAGCCATGGATATTGTTTCATCATTGCTACTTTCGACTCCTAGGTAGCTTCTAATTCTAAACCTTTACCTTATTGTACATTCAGATACTCCACATCTTGATTCCTTAATGTATAAATCCAATTACCTAATATCTTTATAGGTTGCTTTATAGCTGTGAAGTTTTTCTTTAATTCTATTGGCTTTATATCTATTATCATATTTAGATTCTTAACAAACTTCCTTAGCATTAAGACATGAAATACGTCATGTAGCCTAATAAACTGGGGGATAAAGTTATTCTATAAGATACATTACTCACTTTCTCTAGCACTTCAAATGGACTAACATACCAAGGACTTAACTTTCCTTTTGAATCAAATCGTCTAAGTCCCTTAAATTGATTTATCTTAATGTAAACATGATCTTTAACCTTAAACTCTAATGGCCTTCTTTTCAAATTTACCCAACTCTCACAAAGATCTTAAGCTTTCTTCATTCGTTGTCGTATAATCTTAACTTTCTCACTTATTTGATTAATCATGTTAGGTCTAATTATTGCATGCTCTTCATTACTTTCTTCCATATAATGCTTCATAGGGTGCCATCTATATAATTGTTAGGTAACTATTATTATAAGCAAAATCTATTAATGGCAAATATTTATTCGAGTCACCACCAAAATCCAATATATAAGCCCGCAATCTAAAGTTTGAATTGTTCGCTTAGATTAGCCATCTATCTATGGATGATAAGCTATACCAAATTATAACTTTGGACCTAAAGCTCTATGTAAATTTTCCTAAAATTTGGATATAAATTGACTATCCTAATTAGAAACAATGCTTTCAAGTACATTATATAATCTTATTATCTCTCAAATATGCAATCTAACCATTGTTTCCATTGAATCTCCTATCCAGTAAGGCAAGAAATGTGCATTATTTGTTAATCTATCTACGACTAGCCAAATTGAATCATAGCCTACTTTAAACTTAGGAAGTGTCACAAGAAAATTCATTGTAATATGATCCTTTACGATTTTGGTATTTCCAAAGGTTGTAATGAACCACCTGGTCTTTGATGTTGCACTTTAACTTGTTGACACGTAATACATTCTACCACATATTGTGCAATATCTCTTTTCATTACGATCCACTAAAACATCGATTTTAAATCATTGTACATTTTATTTCCTCCCAGATGTACTGCATAACCCCATAATGTGCACTTCATCTAAAATTTCCTTCTTTATGTTAGAGTTTTATGGCACACATATCCTTTCTTTAAATCTTAATATACCTCTTCCATCCATCTTGAAATCTAAAATATCCCCTTTGTTTAGGTTTTATTTCATTTCCTTCATGTCCTTATCCTCCTCTTGCTATTGCTTAATTCTCTCTAATAAGATAGGTTGCATCACCAAATTCATCATTTAACTATTAGGTTTACACCAATTAAACCAAATTTCCAACTTTTTTAGTTCTTACACCAACTTATGTTGGGAAGTTAACAATAAAGCAACATGTTCATAGTTCTTTCAATTCAATGCATTAGCTACAAGATTGGATTTTTCGAGATGATAATTGATGTTCAAATTATAATCTTTAATTAAATCCAATCATCACCTTTGTCTTAAATTCAGCTCCTTTTAAGTGAAGAAATATTTTAAACTCTTACAATCAATATATATTTCACATTGCTGTCTATATAAGTAGTGTTTCCAAATTTTTAGAGCAAACACCATAGCTGCAGGTTTTAAATCATGAGTTGGATAGTTTCTTTCATGTAGCCTCAACTATCTTGATGCATACTGATATGAGGCAAGTGCACCTATCAGTTTTAATACAGCAGATGTGAGTCCGAGTCAATCCCTTAGAGATTTTGAGTACTAATATTAACTTTAGCTTTATTATCTAACCGAAAAATTGTGAAAGTTTGAATTAATTAAAAATACTGAAATTAACAACTAAACTACTTATGAGACTTAATTACCCAAATTAGAAAGCAATAAATTACGAACGACTTCAAGTATGCAATAATGTATTTAGGACTTCAAGTATACATGTAATTCCCTTCAATTATGCCTAGATTTAATTACACATGCAATTTCTCAATTAACATGCATAATATCATATATTGACACTCTAGAATTATCAATCCATAATTAACGACATAATTGAATCAAGAAAAGGCAGAAACTTTATTGAAATTATAATTCGATCCAAGGGTTACATGAAACCCTAGGTTCCATAATCCTAAATACTTGAATTTTAAGCTATCATAATGAATCTAAGAACGAGTTTCATCAATAATATAAAATAAAACATAGAAACCCCTTTTATTGATGAACAATCTCTCTAATCTTGAAGTTGATGTTGTTTCCCTCTTTCTTGATGTTGTTCCGCCTCTTTCTTGATGTTGTTCTTAAGTCTCTTTCTCTTGATGTTGTATCTCTCTGTTTCTGTAATGTCTCTCTTTTTTTTCTTTTGAAACCCTAATATGTCTTTTTATAGTGTATCAAAAAGATTTTGTTTTTGTCACCCGACATGGCCTGAGATACGACCGTGTCCCTAGGTCGTGTAACTTTTTACACTTAGGCAAATTTTCTACACAACTTCAAAAATTCATAACTTCTTCGTTTGAACTCGGAATTGAGTAAAACTTGATTCATTTTCTTCGTTTTCAAGCCTAGAACGTGTTTAAACCCTGAAATCAACATTTTACTCAATTAAGTATCAATTTCTTTAAAGAAAACAAAAAATATGCGGAAAATACTATAAAATCACCCTATGAAATATGTTTAAAATTAGAGTTATCACATACACAACAACTTTCCCATCTTGCATCAGTACACAACCTAATTCATTCTGAGAAGTATCACTAAATACATTATACGGCTTACTTGGATCAAGTAGTGTTATTATTAGTGCCATAATGAGTTACTTCTACAATTCTTAGAAACTTTGCTCACATTCCATATTCCACTCTAATTTGACATCCTTTTGAGTAAATCGAGTCAACAGTCTTGCAATCTTAGAGAAATCCTTTATAAACCATCAATGGTATCCAATCATACCTAGAAAACTTCTCACTTCCGAAATAGTTATCAATTGCTTCCATTCCATTACTTCTTTTACATTTTTAGGGTCTATAGAAATTCCTTCTTTAGATACAATGTGATCTAAAAAAGAAATCATCTAACCAAAAATCACATTTACTTAACTTAGCAAATAACATATTTTCTCTTAACTTCTTCAATGCCAACCATAAATGCTTTATATGCTCTTCCTTAGTTTTGAATAAATTAGAATATCATCAATAAACACCATAATAAATTTGTCCAAATAAGGTTGACATATACGGTTACTTAAATCCATAAATGCAGCCGGTGCATTCGTTAAACCAAAAGGCATCACTAGAAATTCATAACAATCATATTAAGTCCTAAATGAAGTTTTAGGTACATCCTCCAACTTAACTCATAGTTGATGATACCTCGATCTTAAATTCATTCAAGAAAACATGGTTGTCTATAGCTGATCAAACTAATTATCAATGTATGCTAATGTATACTTATTCTTAATAGTAACCTTATTTATTTCCTGGTAGTTTATACATAACCTCATGGTACAATCTTTCTTCTTTACAAATAATACAGGTGCTCCTCATGGTGAAATACTCAAACGTATAAACCCATTATCTAAATACTCCGAAAGTTCTTTCTTTAGCTCCTAGAGTTTGATGGGTGGCATTTGATGCGGAGCTTTAGAAGTACGCTTAGTTCCAATGACTAACTTAATGGTGAAATCCAACTCTTAATGCGGAGCTAAACTCGGTAAATCCTCTGGAAACACATTTGCAAACTCACATATTAAGGTATATCTATTCCTTTAGGTGCCTCTTTCTTCACTTTGATAGCAAATACCCAACAAAACTTCCAATCATTTTCTTCTATCTTTGTTCCATTTCTTTCATCACATATCTCAATGATAGCTAACTTCAATTAACCTCTACCTACTCACCCTTGAAACACCACTTCTCCATCATTTAGAGTAATAGTATAACTACTACATTCCATAGTTGCCTTATACTTAGATAATCAATTTATTCCTGTAATTACATCATAACCTTGTAAAGATAATATTACAAGATTAATAGGGTACTCTTTCCCTTGAATTTTAATTTGACCATCGCATACAACTTCTTGGGTCGTTACTTTCTTCTCAGTAGGTGTTCTAATACTATAAGTCATATAATTTTAATTACATTAATCTCCTTTTCATTCATGAACCTCTAACTTGCAAAAGAATGAGATGCACTGGTATCAAATAATGCAAATGCAAGTTGTCCATTCATAAGCACATCTCTTATCATAAGTCCTTCATCAGTTCCATCTTCAACTCCCATAATTTCTCCATTATCATCATGATAATACTCCTCCATCTAATCAACGAAATCTTCATCATCTTTATTTTCTATATATTCTATAGCGAAAACACAAGTAGGTGCAATAGTATTATAAGAGCCTCTAATACTTGGAGAAATGTTTGTTCTTGCCACATTTGTTACATTTTACTAGTTTCATTATAGGGCAAGCCCCTAATATATGTTTCTAGTCACCATATGTAAAACACCTTCCCTTAAGTTGAGCATAATGTCTAGGGAAATGATTTGCTCCACATTTTCAACATTTGACATTATCGTCCTTATCATAGAAATTCAAGCCAAGTATTAATTGTACATGGCTACTAGCTAATGTTACTAGCTTCTTCCATTTCTGCCCAAAACTACTAGTAGCACCTAAGTACTATCTCTTGAATAATGAGCTTGGCTGAAAACATTTGCCGAACTTTTGGCTCTATATTGTTTGCATCCTTAAACGATTGTTTTCTAATTGTCGCGCCTTATCTACCACTTCATTATAAGTAATGAAACCATAATCGTCCAACTTACAACACACAATAGGATCAAATCTCATGAGAAATAAATCCTTCTTTATCTTAGGATTATCTCGATAAGAAGTGGGTGTATATTGCAACAATTTATTAGACTTAATTTCATATTGAGTAACACTCATATTCCCTTTCTTAAGCTTAAATAAATCTCATATCATCTTCATCTGAACACCATAAGGGAAATACTCTTTAAATTCTTCCCTAAACATCTACCAAATGATATTATCTCTTAATTGTCTCGTTCTTAAGTCCTACCAAACTTGAGCTGCCTATTTTAACATAAAAGTACCATATGCTAGCTTCTGGGACTCCAAGAATGTAAAAGCCTCAAAACTCCTATCAATTTGAGCTAGCCAATCACCAACTAAGGCTAGTTTACCTATCTCACCATCAAGGTACCAATTTGCCTTTATGAACTTAGGAAGCTTATTTACACTTGAGGATGTTCTATTTTTGTTCAGCCTCTTATTACCTGCATTACCACTAGTGACAAGATACTGAATTAATGTTCCTTACTATCTCATTATCATATGCATACTAGCAAGCAATTATCCAAGGGGAATAGCTTCTTATGATGGTGGAGGTATATTTTGCCTAGGTTGCTCTCTTAATGGTGATGGAACTCATGGTGGAGGGTCCTAATTTCCCTCAGACCTTCCATTGTGACTTCCACTTCTAGTTTCAACCATTATTTGCTTAATATTTATAACTTACAAAACCTACACATATATCTATTCATAAGTCATCCAATTGCTTATTCTTGTAAATATTTCATAAATTGTTGAATCCTTGTGACTTATATTTGTATAAAATAATAACAATAGCATTCTAATCAACATACATAATATGCATAACTTCTACTATTCTCTTGATAATTGCTTTACATAATCTCATGTGCTTATAACTCTAGAAAATAAAGCTTTCAACTCAATAAACTTTTGATTACATACATAGGATTTACAACTTAAGTACATCACTATTTACATTAACCAGTACGGACTCAATATTTATAACTGTACATTACAAAAGATTTACATTAATGATCATTAAGATACTTTTTATTTGATTACATAAGCTATTTATAACATTTATACATGATCCAAAAATTACAAAATACATCAACATATTAGAAATACACCAATCAAAATGCTACTGGATTATCCTTAAGGATTTACTAAAACAAAGTCAACTATCTAAATATACTCATCATTAGAACTATTTGTTATAGCTACTTAGTCAAAAGGAATCCACTCCATATGTCCACCTACTATATTATCTTCCTCATCACTTATAGATTCAAAGCTTATTAATATTAACTCAAGACTATTAGGAATTGTAATTACTTTGTATACTTCTTCATTGTCAAACTCATTAACATCGTCACTAACTATTACATCATGCTCTATATTCTCATCTTGTATAGGATCTACCTCTAATTATTTGTCTACACCATTACTTACTACCCTATTCATCTCAGCACCAGCTATGGCCTGCATTACTACAGTATGCATGTCTATACTACATTCACCCTCAATATCCACTTCCTGTTCATCTTCCTCAAGTTGTTCTTCTTTAAGATCCTCATCTTCTAGATCCTCTTCAACATTAGCTTCATCTACTTGATGATTACTTTGTATATTTGATTGATCTTCACCTTGAGGTTCTACAGGTTGTTGTTGGTTCCCTTAAGGTGGTTCAAGTATCATAGGTTCAGGGTATGGTTCATTTGATGCTAATGGTATCTCTATTCCTACCCCGGTTGGTTTAAGGAAGCATGGAAATCCATCAATGACCCTAAAGGATAAAGCTTAAGAGTATAAGGTACAAAAGTAGGAATATGAATAATACTAGTAAGATAGAGTCTCTCTTCTTCTAATCTTGCTAGAAAATATCTTACTGGCATCATTAAAGCTATGATTTGTTCCCTATCAACCATCTTTGTTCAAAAGCTGCTATCATAATGTATATATTATACTGGGGTCCTAGATTAATCTCCACTAATCCTACCAATCTTGCTAAGTATAGCACATTTTGTCAATAAACTTATCAATAATCTCATCTACAGTTCTAAACATATCCCAATCAGCCATTTCTAACAACAATTGTTGCATTTTAACCCAGTAGTCAATAGGAGACTCTTCTCCATTCTATTTAAACCGCAACCAACTAACTATTAATTCACTGCTATGACCATATAGTTAGATTTAAGATTAATTAGCCATTAACACACCAAATATTACAATTATTTTTACTTTATAGTTCATAGTACAATCTTTTATCACCTACTTAATACTATCCACTCTTACTGTGTTCTTATGATAGCTACTTCTTTTAATTATGACACCTCAAAGTGAGTTCACTAGAACTACATTTTGATACTAACCAAGAATTGTTACACCTTGAAGTGATGGAATTGTAACAATCTTACCGTGTAAACCAACTTAAGATAGTAGTTAGCTTTCACAACTATTATTGTAAATTTGATTTACGTAAGGTATCCACGATTGCCCACTTTAAAGTAAACAGTTCATACAAAAGCATCATTATATCTCATTTAAAGATTTAAAACATATTGATATAGATATACATTGGCTCTAATATCTTAGGAGATTTTTACACATCACAGTAGTTTAAAGTAAGTAAATTTTATATTATCAGATTCACACAACCAAAAGTTACTAGCAAAACTCTCAAGAGTTCTATTGTTCTTTTAATTTAAGTCTTCACTCCCTTAAAATCTTCTAAAGGAACTAACCTCGAAGTAATTATAATACAGCGTTTCAATTAACACCTATAAGAAGATCTATAAGAGTGTGAACAATCAATAGCTTAGTAAGTAAGAACAAAGACATAAAACTATACAACATACATAAGCATGGTTATTAAGTGTAGACACATAATTTTTGCCCCTCTGTAGTAATAATTTTTATTTTTACAAAAAGGGTCCTAAATAAAAAAAAACAAAAAAAATTAATAAAAGATAAAAAGATAATAAAAATTAACAAATAATAAAAATACCAAAAAAAAAATAAAAAAGGAAAAATCATAAAGATTTCGTAGATTTTTAGGAGCTAATTTATATTAGGAATAATTAGTTTTAGTGTTAGTTTTAGTTTTAGTTTTAGTTTAGTTAAAAATTTTATTTTGGGGAATCGGATAGTTTAAATATAATTTAATCGTAATTACATATGATATGATATGATTTTGTTAGACTATATAAGCACTCCGTACAGAAACAAAACAGAAAAGAATAGGAGCCCCTGCAGAAACTAGCAACACGCCATGGCCCTTGCCGCGCTCCACGAACAGCATAACTCCAGCGAGTCCTCGATCAATTAATAAGTCCGTCGAATGTCGCTTGTCCTCGCATAGCTATCGCCCATCTACTGTCGCAATTCTACGGTCCCATGTCCTGCAGCGAACAATAATAGGCACACACCATAGACACTTCAGGCACACTGTTTATCATCTCAGCGATAGCAACAGCTCCAGTTACGCATGGTCATCACACGGTACAACGATCAGCCTTTACAGACTTCACAAAGCTCCACATCCCGACAACGTGACTGAACCATAACCCACTACACAGCTGCAGTTCGCCATATGCTGTCTACACAGCATTGATCCATACACAGATCAGTCTCCAGCGCAGCAGACGGCAGAAGAACAAAATAGTAGCACAGTGGACGGTAGCGAAAACAGCAACACAGCAAACAACAGTGAAAACAGTAGTGCAGCAGACATCAGCAAAAACATCAGCGCAACGGACATTAGCGAACAGAACAGCAGTACAGCGGACATCAGCGAACAGTAGCTGTCTACACTACAGCAGCTCAACGCAGCGAACAGCAGCAGCGAGCGCAGTCCTGCAGCAGCTCAACGCAGCGAACAGCAGCAGCGAGCACAGTCCTGCAGCAGCTCAACGCAGCGAACAGCAACAGCGAGCGCAGTCCTGCATACTCCTGATTCATCCACAGTGCACCACGGCTTGGTCACCGAACAGTAGACACTGCTCGACGCTCCGTCATCTCCGAATGCCTGTAGTTGTCTCATCTACAGCCTTATGTACGAACACGATAGTCAACTCCACGTCCAAGCTTCGCTGCACATCTACTTCACGAGCAACTCCTTACTGCATTGTGGACACAAAATCAGGTTCGGTTGTTTTTTTTTTATTTATTTTATTTAGTTATTCTATTATATTGCATTATTGTATTATATTAGATCCTTAGTTAGTTATACGTGGTTACATATATTAACTTAGCAGTTTCTTTTTGTGTTAGTTTCCTCATATATGTATATAGACTAAGTATATTATGTTTTACTTATTTAGATAGTTAGTTAATAATAGTGGTATAGATATATACATATATATTAGTCTAGGAAAATTTTTAAGATTATTATTTTTTATTTCTTGCTTAGAAAACCAACCTTTAGAAGTAAAAATTAATGAAATATCAATAGGATTTTTAGAATGTCTAAGAGAGTTTTTTTTTCAATTACTTATGAGTTGGGATCCTTTAGATTTTTTTCTTTTGAATAAAATTAAATCGGTTAAAAATATAAACTCGGGCAGTTTTCAAATTTAAAATCAATCGACATACTAAAGATTTTTCAAAAGAACTACGATCGTCTGATCCCGGCTAACGGGTATATAGGCACCTTCGAAGCGACAATAAAATATGTAGAAACTTAGGTTTTTTTTTTCCTTTTGATTTTATTTTTTTTTATTTTAAATATTATAATTAGAAAAATAATCCTAATTTCGGTAAATAGATAATGGTACCTGTTAAGGGTTTAATAGGTTAGCCCTCAAATTCGAAACCCTCTGGTTCTTTATTAAAATTGAAATCAAAGACCGGTAGCTAAATCGTAACCAATCCACCCAATTGGTTACGGTTTCTTTTTTTTTTCCCGACTCCGATCGGGTGGCAACTCCAAAAATAATTTTCAATAAAAAACTAGAATTTCTCAATTTCTTTAGTCGAGAATTAATATTAAATGGGTTTGGGTTTAGTATTAATTAAGAAATGAGAAATCAATTTTAAAAAGAAATAAAAAAATCAGGCTCAACAGTTTGGCGACTCTACTGGGGACTGCTAGTGGGCTAGCCACTAGAAGTTACCGAAAATAAGATTATTTAAAAAAAATGGAATAATAAAAAAAGAACCTAGGTATGTTATTTGATATATTTGTTTATTTTATTTATTTATTTTTTTACTAACATTTTTTTGTTGTGGCAGTTTATTTAAGGGGGAATTTTGGGGGGTTTTACTTTTGCTTTGTTTTTTGCATTATAAATGCATGGTAGATACGGTTAAAACCAGGCCGTCTTAGGACCTTAGGAAGGGGGTCATTGTGTAAGTTTCGGATGTTGTAGGGCAACCATCTTCCGAGCCCGATCAGGCAATCCCACTCAAGTTCAGATGTAACTATAGAACCGTTGCTTTGAAAAAACGTGGTGGTTGCAGAACTTGAGGACTTTTAGAACTCACCTGTTGCATCACATGAAAACATTTTTCTTCTTTTAAAAAATTTACAAGAACCTATGATATGGTAAACCTAAATGGATAAAGGCAGTCATGAAGTTGTAATTGTAATGTTTCCTTGTAAATAATTTGTAAAAATTTTATGTAAGGTTTAGATTACGTTGTAATTGTAACTTTAATTTTGATTTTGATTAGTCATGGCTATATCTAGTCAAGGGTCTTTTGAAGACATTTATGTTCACCTACCGCATTGGCCTCAAAAACTGCTTCACTCGTAGTTTCGACTCTTCAGCCTAGATAAACAGGAGTTGATTAAGAATAAGATTGGGCCCATCCTCTCTTTACAGAAGATCCCCGTGAACATCACTCTAATGCGGGCCTTCGTACATCTATGGGAGCCTGAATCTATCACTTTTTGTTTAGGCCCATATCAGTTGAGCCCAACCTTTATAGAGTAAATAAATAAAAAATAATAAAAACAAAAAAAAAAAGAAACAAAACAAAAGAATCAAACCTATAAAATAACAAGTAATTATCATTGTGCCAAGTATTTTAGCCACCAGAAATATCCATTCTTTTAGGTAAATTCAATATTTTGCAAATAGCCTTCTTCATTTGGAATAAATATGATTTAGATATTTTCTTTGTTTAGTCTTTTATTCTTCAGAATTCCTCTCTTGTAAATAGATTCTTAGTAATGTTGTTCTCGACTTATATATATTTCTATGAAAGCAATCTTCAGTAATCATCCATTCACAATTCCATTACTCGGTCTTTGTAACACAAAGCCCTAACTTTCCTTCTCTCTCTTTCTAAAAAAAAAAGAAAGAGAAAAGAAAGAAAAAAAGAAGGAAAGAAAAGAAAAGAAAAAGAAAGAAAGTTACTAATGGTTACAAATCCTTATAAGGTTCGGGACAAACACAATCACTTGGCCCATTAAGGCAAATAACCTAAACAAACCCACTTGGCCCGAGAAAATAACCAGCCAAACCCGAACCTTAACCCATTGAGATGATTCAACCAACTCAAAGCCCCCGAGTTGTCGAGTCCAAACCATGAACTAAGTCAAAACACAAAGCCATGAAACACTATCCTAAGCTTGATCCCCGACATAAACAAAAAGGGCAAATCATTAGTCCCTTCTACTTCAAAAGTTGTCAGTTTCAGCCCATTTGAACTCTAAAGAACATAACCCAAAATCATATATGGAAGCTTAAGGGCGTTAAGACCTATAAGTCTAGGCATGGGGCATTTAGTCTTTGAAATTTCACAACCGGGGCATGTTCCAAGGAATTGGGGAGTAAGGTCCGTCATCACCTTAAGGTCAATCCATCCTTTTGTAAGGAATTGATAACTCACTTTTAAAAAGTTTTGAATGAAAAGAGGCAAGCTATATCCTATACACTAACCCTTAAACACTTTGAGAGTTAAGAGACATCATGGTGAGGATATTTTGGATTCATTCCTTAAAGGAGGTCCATTTTGAATTTGATACGCAGACCGCAATGAAGTTAGGCATTCATTTTCAAATCCCAAACACAATTATTCTTTGATAACCCTATTAGACTGATCTGGAGTCATTTCAAATGTAAACCCTGTCAAGAACCACCCCACAGTGGGGCAATTCGGAGGTTAGGGTCATTAATTATGAAAGAAGGATAAAACTGATTTGTGCTTACCCCAGTAATAACAATTCAAGGATAATTTTTGTTTCTGATAAATTATTCCCTTTGAAGAAGAGCTAACATTTTTCCAGATACCCCAAAGGCTACACGTACCTTACCTAAGCCAATGCACTCTAAACCTATGGATTTAGGGCCTTGATTCATTTAGAGACAAAAACTTGACAAAAGAGATAGTTATTTTTTGGGAGAGAAAAAAAGAAATGAAATAAAAAAGAAAAAAGAAAAAATAAAAAGTAAAAAGAAGAAGAAAAAGAAAAGACAAAAAAATACTAAGAAAAAGGAAAATGAAGAAATACCCAAATATCGGGCATAAGAAAATCTCTAATCAAAGAAGGCCCAAGTTGCTTTAAAAACAAAAGTCCTTGAATCGCATTCCTAACCAAAAACACAAAACCTCATATTCATTCAGAATTACGTTCTCTACCACAAACCAAAAACTCCATATTCAGTTCAAAATCACACTCCAAATCATGAACATAAACCCTTCTTATCCACTCAATTCTCAAACACAAGACCTTTCTACCCACAATACCTCCCTATTCAAAGCTCTTCCGATTTTGAAGAATAATTTATCTATGATAAAAATTATTGTTGAAATTGGAGCAAGCGCACATCTAGTTCATTCCTAAGGGTTTTTGACTTGTACCCCCTGGGTTTGACGAAAGTACTTCTTTCAAATAGGCCCTCTCAATTAACTTCTTTTGAAAACATTTCACCCAAAAGCCTAATTTACAATACTAAACCCAAAAAGACCTAACAGATTGATTAAAGCGTATCACTTATAAACTGGATTGTAATTTCTAGAATAGTAATTAAGAGTGAAATCCAGACCGAGAGTGCATAAGGAAGTCCTCTTTGATTAAACTAATCGTGAGTTAACCTTTTCTTACAAAATGAATGTTTAAGGCCTATCCAAGAAGCTCATTGTCTAGGTTACAAACTAAGGTGGATATGAGATACCTTACATGATTTTTGCGTTCACCTTTTGTATCCATTAGCAAAATTTCAAGGAAAAAGAAAAAAAAAAGAGAGGAAAAAAAGAAAATGAAAAGACGTGAAAAGGAGAGAGAGAAAGTGGAGGCTTGTTATAAGTTTTTCCATTCATTTTCCAGTCCATTTCATCCATTGTAACCAAATTTTCAATTCATGTTATAAACAGTTTTCACCAAATTCCTCGTTTGTAAATTTCTCAAATCAATAGTTTTTTTTTTAAGTTAGCTATGTTCCTCAGTTTACTTTCAACTCTCAATAGAGCTTAAGTGAGTCTGAAGGGTGCTTACCCTTTATCCGTTTTCTTAAAGATATAGCTAGTGCATAGAGCATTGTTCCTATCCATATCTTCTTTAGCGCTTTAGTCAGCTTATGGAGCACTATCTAGATTCATATTCTCATTTAAGGATCTAGCCAACTAATAGAGCGCAGTCCCAATCTAAAGTTTCTGAAGCTTTTAGCTGGCTCACAAAATACAGTCCCAATTTGTAATTTCTTAGGGAGCTAGCCAACTTGTGAGTGTAGTCCCAATCCAGTGTTTCTTCAACTTCCAATCGTCGAACCCACAAAACGTTACCTGACTCAAAATTTTTTTGAGGGATTTAGCGCTTCAGTCAGCTTATGGAGCGCTATTTAAACTCATATTCTCATTTAGGGATCTAGCCAGCTCATAGAACGTAGTCCTAATCGAAAGCTTCTTAAGCTTCAAGTTGGCTCCCAAAACGCAGTCCCAATTTATAATCTCTTAGGGAGCTAGTTAGCTCGTAGAGCATGGTCCCAATGTTCCTTAAACTCACAATCGTATGACTCACAAAACATTACCCGACTCAAAATTTCTTCAACGGATTTAGAAAGCTCAAGAAGAGTTATCCCAATTCAAGTGTTTTCTTCACATTTTTAAGTCTTAGCCAGCTTAAGGGGCGCTTTGACCGCCTTGGTTAGTCAGCTCATTAAGGGCACGACCAAGTTTCCTTCATTTTTAGGTCTTAGCCAGCTCAAGGGGCGCTTTGACCACCATGGTTAGTCAGCTCATTAAGGGCACGGCCAAGTTTTCTTCATATTTTTAGGTCTTAGCCAGCTTAAGGGGCACTTCAATCGCCTTGGTTAGTCTGCTCATTAAGGGCACGACCAAGTTTTCTTCATTTTTAGGTCATAGCCAGCTCAAGGGGCACTTTGACCGCCTTGGTTAGTCAACTCATTAAGGGCATGACTAAGTTTTCCTTCATTTTTAGGTCTTAGCCAGCTCGAGGGGGTGCTTTGACTGCCTTGGTTAGTCAGCTTATTAAGGGCATGACTAAGTTTTCTTCACATTTTTAGGTCTTAGCCAGCTCAAGGGGCACTTTAACTACCTTGGTTAGTCAGCTCATTAAGGCCACTACCAAGTTTTCTTCATATTTTTAGGTCTTAGCTAGCTCAAGGGGCGCTTCGACCTCCTTGGTTAGTCAGCTCATTAAGGGCACGACCAAGTGTTTTCTTCACATTTTTAGGTCTTAGGCAGCTCAAGGGGCGTTTGGACCACCTTGGTTAGTCAGCTCATTAAGGGCACGACCAAATTTCTCTTCATTTTTAGGTCTTAGCCAACTCAAGGGGTGCTTTGACCGCCTTGGTTAGTCTGCTCATTAAGGGCACGACCAAGTTTTCTTCATTTTTAGGTCATAGCCAGCTCAAGGGGCACTTTGACCGCCTTGGTTAGTCAGCTCATTAAGGGCATGACTAAGTTTTCCTTCATTTTTAGGTCTTAGCCAGCTTGAGGGGTGCTTTGACTACCTTGGTTAGTCAGCTTATTAAGGGCACGACTAAGTTTTCTTCACATTTTTAGGTCTTAGCCAGCTCAAGGGGGGCTTTGATTGCCTTGGTTAGTCAGCTCATTAAGGGAACTACCAAGTTTTCTTCATATTTTTAGGTCTTAGCCAGCTCAAGGGGCGCTTCGACCTCTTTGGATAGTCAGCTCATTAAGGGCACGACCAAGTGTTTTCTTCACATTTTTAGGTCTTAGGCAACTCAAGGGGAGCTTTGACCACCTTGGTAAGTCAGCTCATTAAGGGCACGACCAAATTTCTCCTCATTTTTAGGTCTTAGCCAGCTCAAGGGGTACTTTGACCGCCTTGGTTAGTCAGCTCATTAAGGGCACGACCAAGTTTTCCATATTTTTAAGTCTTAGCCAGCTCAAGGGGCGCTTTGATCGCCTTGGTTAGTCAGCTCATTAAGGGCATGACCAAGCTTTCTTCATATTTTTAGGTCTTAGCTAGCTCAAGAGGCACTTTGACCACCTTGGTTAGTCAGCTCATTAAGGGCACAACCAAGCTTTCTTCATATTTTAGGTCTTAGCCAGCTTAAGGGGCGCTTTGACCGCGTTGGTTAGTCAGCTCATTACGGGAATGACCAAGTTTTTCTTCATGTTTAGGTCTTAGCCAGCTCAAGGGGTGCTTTGACCACCTTAGTTAGTTAGCTCATTAAGGGCATGACCAAGCTTTCTTCATATTTTTAGGTCTTAGCCAGCTTAAGGAGCGCTTTGACTGCCTTGTTTAATCAGCTCATTAAGGGTACGACCAAGTTTTCTTCATTTTTAGCTCTTAACCAGCTCAAGGGGCGCTTTGACCACCTTGGTTAGTCAGCTCGTTAAGGGCACGACCAAGCTTTCTTTATATTTTAGCTCTTAGCCAGCTCAAGGGGCGCTTTGACCGCCTTGGTTAGTCAGCTCATTAAGGGCATGACTAAGTTTTTCTTCATTTTTAGGTCTTAGCTAGCTCAAGGGGCGCTTTGACCGCCTTAGTTAGTCAGCTCGTTAAGGGCACGACCAAGTTTTCTTCATTTTTAGGTCTTAGCCAACTCAAGGGCCACTTTAACCGCCTTAGTTAGTCAACTCATTAAGGGCACAACCAAGTTTTTCCTTCATATTTTCAGGTCTTAGCCAACTCAAAAGGTACTTTGACCACTTTGGTTAATTAGCTCATTAAGGCACGACCAAGTTCTCAGTATTCTTTTTAGGGATTTTTGCCAACTCACAAAGGTACTACCTATTGCTAGTCTAACATTCGTCAAGTATCTTAACGTTCCTTAGGATAGAGTCATCCTAAGGCAAAAACGGTGTCTCTTTTGTCTTTGTGGCAAAGTTTTGCTCAAACTTTACCACAAAGAGGGGTAGCTGTAGACACCTAATTTTTACCCCTCTGTAGTACTAATTTTTATTTTTACAAAAAGAGTCCTAAATAAAAAAAAATTAATAAAAGATAAAAAGATAATAAAAATTAACAAATAATAAAAATACCAAAAAAATAAAAAAAGGAAAAATCGGAAAGATTTTGTAGATTTTTAGGAAGTAATTTATATTAGGAATAATTAATTTTAGTTTTAATTTAGTTAAAAATTTTATTTTAGGGAATCGGATAGTTTAAATATAATTTAATGGTACTGAATGTCAAGATACAAGTCAACGGCTTAATGGATAAGCAACGAAGTATTTGGGTGGATTTAGTTGGAGGTCATGGGTTCGAGTCTCAGCAGGTACTTATGTCTTTATTTTTCTGTCTTTGCAGAAGCAAAATATAAAATCGGATTCATATCTAATCAAATTATATAAATTTTAGTTAAATCAGATTTGAATCTAATTTAATTAACGAATTGACAAAAACAGAACAGAAAAGAACAGAACAGAAAAGAACAGGAGCCCCTGCAGAAACTAACAATACGCCACGGCCCTTGCCGTGCTCCACGAATAGTACAACTCCAGTGAGTCCTCGACCGATCAACAAGTCTGTCGAGTGTCGCCTGTCCTCGCATAGCTGTCGCCCATCCACTGTCGCAATTCATGGTCCCATGTCCTACAGCGAACAATAATAGGCACACATCACAGACACTGCACGCACACTGTTTATCATCCCAACGATAGCAAGAGCTCCAGTTACATTACACGACACAACGATCAGCCTTTACAGACTTCACAAATCTCTACATCCTGACAATGTGACTGAACCATAACCTACTACACAGCTGCAGTTTGCCATATGCTATCGACACAGCATTGATCCACACATAGATCAATCTCCAGCACAACGGATGGCAGACGAATAGAACAGCAGCACAGCGGACGGCAGCGAAGACAACAGTGCAGCGGATAGCAGTAAAGACAGCAACGCAGCGGACATCAGCAAACAGAACAACAGCACATGGACGTCAGCGAACAGCAACTATACACATTGCAGTAGCTCAATATAGCGAACAGCAGCAGCGAGCGCAATCCTGCAGCAGCTTAACACATCGAATAGCAACAGCGAGCACAGTCCTGCAACAGCTAATCACAGCGAACAGCAGCAGTGAGGGCAGTCTTGCAGCAGCTCAACGCAGCGAACAGCAGCAGCGAGCGCAGTCCTGCAGCAGCTCAACGCAGCGAACAGCAGCAGCGAGCGTAACCCTACATACTCCTGATTCATCCACAGTGCACCACGGCTTGGTCACAGAACAGTAGACACTGCTCGACGCTCCGTCATCTCCAAATGCCTGTAGTTGTCTCATCTACAGCCTTATGTACGAACACGATAGTCAATTCCACGTCCAAGCTTCGCTGCACATCTACTTCACGAGCAACTCCTTACTGCATTATAGACACAAAATCAGGTTCGGTTGTTTTTTATTTTATTTAGTTATTCTATTATATTATGTTATTGTATTATATTAGATCCTTAGTTAGTTATACGTAGTTACATATATTAACTTAGCGGTTTCTTTTTGTGTCTGTTTCCTCATATATGTATATAGACTAAGTATATTATGTTTTACTTATTTAGTTAGTTAGTTAATAATAGTGGTATAGATATACGTATATATTAGTCTAGGAAAATTTTTAAGATTATTTTTTTAGATTTCTTGCTTAGAAAACCAACCTTTAGAAGTAAAAATTAATAAAATATCAATAGGATTTTTAGGATGTCTAAGAGAGTTTTTTTTTTTTAATTACTTATGAGTTGCGATCCTTTAGATTTTTTTCTTTTGAATAAAATTAAATCGGTTAAAAATGTAAACTCGAGCAGTTTTCAAATTTAAAATCAATCAACACACTAATGATTTTTCAAAAGAACTACGATCGTTTGATCCCGGCTAACGGATACATAGGCACCTTCGGAGCGACGATAAAATATGTAAAAAATTAGGTTTTTTTTTTTCCTTTTGATTTTATTTTTTTATTTCTTTTAAATATTATAATTAGAAAAATAATCTTAATTTAGGTAAATAGATAGTGGTACTCGTTAAGGGTTTAATAGGTTAGCTCCCGACTTTGGAACTCTCTAGTTCTTTATTAAAATTGAAATCAAAGACCGGTAGCTAAATCGTAACAAATCCACCCAATTGGTTACTGTTTCTTTTCTTTTCCTGACTCCGGTCGGGTGGGGACTCCAAAAATAATTTTTAATAAAAAACCGGAATTTCTCAATTTCTTTAGTCGATGATTAATATTAAATAGGTTAGGGTTTAGTATTTATTAAGAAATGAGAAATCAATTTTAAAAAGAAACCGAAAAATCAGGCTCGACATCAAGCAATTAATTAAATGTAATAGACAAATGTCGTCATACGACGTTATCCAGTCCATTGTAAAATTAGAGAAATTTCATTCACTCTAAGCCGAGTTTGAGGAGCTTATGTATATATGTGCAATAGCTCATAATCAAACCAGGTTTGCACAATAGGGCAATATCCCCTCCTGTGACTATTCTTTAAATCATTACCCTTATCCTTATAGTGATCTCCTCTCTTGTTATTTAGTTTAACTAAGGATAAAAAAGAAATCGTTATGCTACAATGCTATCCTATTCGAATGTATTGGTTTTTGATTGGAGAATCCTAATCATCCTCTAACAGGTTGTACTGCATGCCTAATTATAGCTTTAAGTCATGATTAATTAAGTCCATTTAGAGGTGAGCAAACACATTTACACAGTACAAACAATTTCAAACCATAAAGCAAGCCACTAAATTCAATCGATTTTAGAGACAAGAGCAAGCTACTTACAAGCACAAGCAAATACAATCCTAAACCTCCAAGTACTATTAAATAGTACTCCAAAATATAGTAATGTATTGATCCTATACTTACCTGTAGTCTCCAACTTACTCACTAAGGTATGATATTGGTCATAGTATTGTTATTGGTTCCTATAATAAAAATATCATTTTATTATTTATACACTTATTAAATATAAGCTTAATACTTGTAACTTTAATTATTGTTTTCGATTTATGGTTATATATTACTTAGCTATCTAGGTTTCACAACACTTATAATTAGGTTTATCCTAAACTAGACTCTAATTAAACTTCTGAATTAGTTCTTAAATCAAACTTTAATTATGATTTTACTCATAAATCCAAGAAACTCCCCTCGATCCATTCTACGAAATTCAAATAGCCACATTTTAGGCATATTATGTTTCTTATATAGTGAATAATCAATTCTTAAGTTTATCCTATATACACTGCTCTTGATTTAGGTTCTAAATTTTCTTCTAATCTAAAGATACTCTACATTTTTAACATAACTCCCAAAATTTATTACTCAAAACCAAATTAATAACTCACTATGGAAGCCTTCATCAACTCATTTTGATTCGACATACGGTACTTATTTATTGTAACATTCTATGTATTACACAATTATCACTTGTTATGCCCATATCACCTACTTACAACACTCTAAACCCCATAAATATCATTCTTTGACATCAATTAATGCTTCAAAAAAGAAAAATTCATCACAAATTAAATTCTAATTAATTTTATTGAAAAATCTCCACTTATGCTTAGGAAATTAGCTACTTAATAAAGTTTTCAAGGCTTAAAAATCAGATAAATTTTTGGAAAATAATTTTCAAAAAAAAAAAAAAACCTCCTTGAAATTTAATATATATCCTAAATAGTATACAGTAAATTTTTAGGTTCAAAACTACATTAAGAAGGTATTTAAAAACAAAAGTGAAAAGCTTAAATTTAGCGATTCCTTAAGGTTCGTATATTCTAGGACCCAAATCCATCAAAATAATATTTTTTTTTAATCTACATACAAAAATATTCTAGAATACCCGTTTTATAATTTTCCATTAAATTTTAGTAATTTTAATAATTTGTACAAAATTTGGGTAGGAATATAAACTTACGGTTTGCTTTGCTTCTAGCCACAAATGGTGGCTCCACCCTTGTTAGAAGGCCTTAGTGGTGAGCTAGCTATCAAGTGGTAGTGGCCATCTCCTCCCAGGTGATGGTTTGACATGGGTTCCTCTTTTAAGCCGTAATTGCACTATATTTTGTATAATTTTTGTAAAAATACTCTCTCTTCTCTTCTAACCTCTTCCTAATTTTTATTGGGTTCCTAACTAATCAAAATGAGTTCTAGTTATGTATTTTTAAATTTATAGAGTAGGTTAGATAATTTCTTGAATTTTCCAGTGCCAAGTGCCCAATTTTCCTCTTTACTTTTTATTTTTTAAGTGTCCTAATACTATTTGATTATTACCAAATTTATTCCACTACTTGTCACACCTCTTTTCTAGACTTTTCCACTCTTAACACATATTTTTATTAATTTTATTTAATTTATTTAGTATTATTTCAATATATATATTAGATATTTTAAGTAATTCGAGTATTTTTATCTATGCATAAATGCATATATAGTAAAAGTAAATAATCTTAAATATTATTTAGGTTATTTTATTCTTTTTAGTGTACATATATTTTATCTCTTATGGTTCATAAATTGTCAAAGCTTGTTTTAAGCATTTCTAATAAATAATGAGTAATATACATATAACATAATAATCTAATATTTATTTAATTACTTTATTTTCTTAAGTCCACACTCAATGGGTTACTTTTACTGATATTCCTAATTCCATTATAAAGTTTGGGCTCGATCAGATAACTTACGTAATTGCCCTAAATTTTACATATTGAATCTGGTATAACCGATTACCAATCTTACTAGAAGTGCTACAAGCATGACTACAAGAATCAAGGTGGAATTACCTGACAAACGAGAAGGCTAAGTTGATCCAATTTCTCTAGCATAATATGAACGTATTTGCATTCATACTAAAAGACATGCCCAGGATTATCAACGTCCCCAAGGCTAATCATCACCTCAACATTTACCCTACAATTTAACCAATCAAGTAGAAAAAGCGACACTTCACCCCAAAATGCTAGGCTACAGTTAAGCAAAAAGTGTAGAAGCTACTATAAGCTAGATTTATCCGATAAGAGAAATATCTAACTTAGCTTACAAAATGCTAGGCATGCTCTAAAGATTGCTTTCCCCTTCCCTGCATCTACTAACTCGTTGATTTGACATACAAACGCTCATAACTTAGTTTCATGGATGATTACTTGAGATATAACCAAATCTGGATGGCTCTTGAAGATAAGGTCCACACCTCATTTGTTACAAACTTCAGAAACTATTACTATAAGGTCATGCCCTTTGACTTGAAGAATGTGGGTACGATGTAGAGGCTTGTTACCTCCATATTCAAGCTACAAATTGACAAGAACATTGAAGTCTATGTAGATGACATGATTATAAAAAGTAAAGACAGGAGGGGCCACATTGAAGACCCCTAGAAACATTCTAAACACTCTGCCACTACCAAATGAAGCTAAACTCCTATAAATGCATTGTCGGAGTCACATCTAGGAAGCTCCTCTACTTCATTGTGATAGAGTAAGGAATAGAAGCTAACCTAGATAAGATCAAAGTAGTTCAGGACATGTAGGTCCCTAAAACCATAAAGGAAGTACATTACCTAACTGGCAAAATTACCGCCCTAAATAGATTTGTGCCTAGAAGCATAGATAAGTTCTTGAAATTCTTCAAGCTACTGAAGAACCTTGTAGAATTCAAATGGACAATTGGATGTCAGAAAGCCTTCAATGACTTGAAAGACTTCTTGCAAAGCTCGCCAGTACTTTTGAAGCCCATACCTAGTGAAAAAGCTATACCTCTACCTCACCATCAGCGATAGAGTACTATCATCAATCCTTGTCTAAAAGGATGAGAGCATAAGTTCCTATGCTACTTCAATCACATCCTATAAGGGTCGAAGATTAAGTACAACAAGGTTGAGAAGTTTGCTTTAGTTATAGTCATCGTTGTATGAAAGCTTCAACTGTACTTTTAGTTGCATCCGCTCATTATGCTAGTGGACTAACCATTTAGAGTTATCCTCCAAAACCTTAATGCCTCAGGCCGAATGACGAAATACTCCCTCGACCTTAATGTCCATGGAGTCCATTTTTGTCATAGGTAAGTAATCAAGAAACAAATTCTCACCAATTTTTATAACAAAATACATTGGAGGGAACGAGCAATGACTAGAGGTTGTCATACCAATATAGACCCTCCATGTTAATGTGTCCTCCACTAAAAGGGGGAGTGGGGCCAGTATAACACTATAAGGCTTACATGGTATGAAAATACTTGACACCCTAAAGTTTGATTCCCTAGCATGCAATAACGAGGCCAAATATGAGACACTCATCGCCAGCTTGAGGATCGCTAAAGACATAGGAGTCAAGAAGTTAAACATTCACCTAGACTCTATGCTAGTGGTCCAGCAAGTAAAAGGGGAGTACAAAACCAAAGGGGAAATGAAGGTCAAGTATTTATAGATAGTCTAGGGCCTACTTGTTGAGTTCACCTCATGGAAGGTCAACAAAATCTCCTAAGTAGAGAATGCAAAAGCAAACAAGCTATCTGGGATAGCCTCATCTATCATTCCTGCATTGCATAATGACAATAAGTCTCTTTTCATATAGTACCTCCTCGAAAGAAGTATGGAAGAGTAAGGACAAGAAGTCATCAAGATATGACCCATAAATCCCAAACCATGCTAGATGGACTCCATCATAGGACACTTGAAGATAGGGGCTTTAACTAAAGATCGAGTAGAGGCGAAAAGGCTAGTCTATGCCTTAGCTAATTACATCTTGATTGACAACGCACTGTATCATTGAGAACAAAGCACCCCATTGCTAAGATGCCTCAAAAAGGAGGAAGGTACCCATATCTTTAAAGAGCTTCGTGTAAGAGTATGCAACAACCACATTCAAAATCAAGCTCTATACATGTAAGTATTGCAACTAGGCTATTACGAGTCGACAAGAAAGGAATATGCCAAAGCCTTGGTCTAAAACTGTCATCTATGCTAAAGCCACACCCTAGAAACCTATTCTCTAAGATCAAAACTGCATCCCTTGACAAGCTCATAGTCGCTCACCTAATGGGGATTAGACATCCTTAGGCCTTTCCCAAAGGCATTGTCAAGACAACAATTTATCTTGGTGGTGGTCAACTACTTCACTAAGTGGGTAGAAGCATTGGCTGTAGCAACCATCATAACCTGGGTCACTAAAGGTTTTGCACTCACTCACATACTCTTTTACTTCGAAGTACTATACAACTTGATCACTAACAATGGAAGATAGTTTGATAGCAACATATTCAAAGAATTTTACGACAAACATGGCATCATACATCACTACACCTTAGTTGCCCACCCTTAGACTAACCAATAGGAATCAGGCTATTGGGCCTTTGACTTGCAGTTGAACCTGAGGACTGGAAGGCTTAGTAAGGCAGATTCTTCTACTCCAGCCGACTCTTGCCATCGTCGAGTACTTCTTTACCGAGTCACTCTTTGTGCTAAGCAAAATGACTACCCATCTTACTGAAGTATGCCAAGTTGTAAATTACTCACTTACGCCCGAGCCAACCATTGACTCGGCATCTCCCTTACTAAAATGTTAAGAGAGAGAAAGACTAAATTGATCCTTAGCTACCCTTGCTTGGACAAGCAACTAAACTGTACACTTTTGTCCACATCCTCTAATGGCCTCACCAATGTATCGCCGCTACGTATATGGGACCATGTGTAGAATCTTCCACACTAATAATTACTTTTCTTGAATATTCATTTTTACCCTCCTATATTCTTGTACATTACTTCTTTAAGGTAATACCTTTTTTGTCTTTTTCTTTTTAAGCATGTTGCCCTAAATTCTTGGGTATTAATACCTCTTGTACTTGTAGCTGTAAACATCAGATTGGACGTTAATACACTTAACATTTTGTCCCTTGTAAACATTGCTCTATTTACATTCATTTCACTCTTATTCTAACCCTTAAGCAAGACTAAGTGGCGAATAACCTTATTGGACCATCTCATGCATCATATCGAGTTGTGTTGTGAGTCCTCGAAAGTTCCATTAGTGCATCATATCCATTGGAGCTATTCATGGGTTTTTTTCTTATTATGTCATTCACATTTGTTCTTTTACACATTGCCCATCACTTCCTTTTCGAGCTTTCGATAAGCTTGGACCCATTCAGCGACCTACTTTGTCTATTATTGGTCATGGTCCACATCATCTTAGTATCAAAGCGAATGTTTTATTTGAATTATGGTTTGTGTTTGAAGTTTTGTTTAAACTTTGTTTTGCGTTTGTGAAACAGAGTAAGTTACTGTGTTCATTTGATTATTGTGTTTGTTAGCTGTTACCTTTTTTAGTCTATGGAAGTGTTTGCTATATCACCTATTTGAAGAGTTTGAGCTTTGAATCTATGGAGAAAATAATTGACCCAAGTGTAAACATTGGTGTTAGAGATGACAATAGTGGAGTTGTCCATCATAGACGGCAGTCTCAGGGAACCCCTAGGAGCATTGACGAGAGACTTAATAAAGTGGCTAACCTCTTGGCAGATCTGACTCTAGTCGTTCATGCATTGGCTTGCTGACTGACTAAGACCGTGCAAAATACCCCATAAGTTGCTCAACTGGTTAAAGGTCAGAACCCAGCTAGATAAGTTCGAGGTGGAGGAGTAAGATGAATGATAGACTTAAGGGAACTAGATGAAGAGGATGAAGAAGAGTATTTTGAATAAGAGTGAGCTTGAGCTCCTAGAGCATCTAACCATGTGAAGCTTTGGATTTCAAGCTTTAATGGATATATGAATGTTAATGAATATCTAGAAAGGGAAGAAAAAGTGGACTGTATTTTTTAATATTATCATTACAAGGATTAAGAGAAGGTGAGAGTTGCTGCTATTGAGTTCTCCGGATATGTCACCATGTAGTGGAAGAATTTCCGAGCTATGAGGAGGTGAGAAGGCTACCGAGAGATTAATACTTGACCTGAAATGAAAACAATACCGAGAAATAGATTTATATCAGAGACTTACTTGTAAGATACTTTCACTCAGTTTTAGAAGCTAAGGTAAGAAGGTTGAATAGTTGACAAGTATGTATAGGAATTCTAAATGCTCATGATCCAATATGTGAAGTAGAGGAACCCTCTGTGTGAACAGTCTTTAGGTTAATCATGGGATTAAGAAGTGATATTTAGGACGTTATAGTACTTCAATAATTCACAATAATGGATAAATCCATCCGAATAGCTCAATGAGTAGAGGGGTAGAGAAGAAGCCGAGTGATGACTAAAATGCCGACTAGGGCAAGGAAGTTACCGAGCTCAATTAAGTACTGAGTTGATCTAAAAGGTAGATGTCTAAGTTAAGCAAAAAGGCTAACCTGACGATGATGTGCCGACCTAAACTTATGAGAAGGGATAAGGATTAGGCAAGAAGATGAGTCAGATCAAGTGCTTAAAATGCTAAGGGTTTAAACATATGGCCGCTCAGTGCCTAAACAAAAGGACAATGGTCATCAAGGGAGATATCCGAAAGCTAGAGGTAGAAAGTACTGACGAGGAATCTGAGGAGGAGTAGATCATTACCGAGAAAGAAAATGCTGAGAAAGAATTGATTGAAGAGGATATGTTTGCTAAGGACTTGGACCAGTTGATCATGGTAGTCCTATGCACAATGAACACGGAACCCTCACATGAGAAGGAGTAGAGAGAGAATTTGTTTCATATCACTTGTAAGGAGAATGATCAGGTGTGTGCCTTCATTATGGATTGTGGTAGTTGCACCAATGTAGAATCTACTAACCTCATTACAAAATTGAAGTTACCGACTATTACACATCCAAGGTTGTATAAGTTGCATTGGTTAAGTGAGAAAGGGGCACTACATGTCACTCAGTAAGTACTACTACTAATCACTATCGAAAATTACTCTAACTAGATTCTCTGCAACATAATACCCATGTGCACTTCTCTTATGTTGCTAGGTAGACCATAGTTGTTTAACAGGAGAGTTATCCATGATAGATACCGGAACACATATACGTTTGAGAAGGATAACAAGAAGATCACGTTAAACTTGACGCCATCGAGTGAAGTTAATAAACTGCAAACTAAACTTGCTCGCGAATCGAAGAAGGCTCTAGTGACGAGTAGAGTTGAGCTCCGAGGGATCCTTAAAGCTGATGTGTCGACCTTCATCTTGGTTAGGCGACTATTAAAGTTAAAGGAGCAGGGTGAACTATCCCAAGAGGTAAAGGAGTTGCTCGATGAGTATACTAACCTGCTCCCCAATAAGTAACCCAAATGATTACCCCCCACCCGCAATACTAGGCATAGAACATTGCATTGACTTAACACCTGGCGTTACCTTGTCGAATAAGCCTACCTATCAAATGAATCTTGAACAGGCTTTTGAGCTCTAACTTCAAGTTAATGAATTACTGGAGAGAGGATATGTTAAGGAAAGTCTCAGCCGATGCTTCTAGTGTCGAAAAAGGATAAAACCTAGTGGATGTGTGTAAACAGCCAAACTGTGAACAAGATTACAATCAAGTATAGGTATCCTATCCTGAGGTTGGAAGATATGCTAGATGAATTGAGTGGGGCCAAGATCTTCAATAGAATTGATCTTAAGCCTGGTTACCATCAAATCGCATGAGGTTAGGAGATGAGTGGAAAATCACATTTAAGACTCGACATGGACTTTATGAATGGATAGTCATACCCTTCGGCTTGTTGAATACCCCGATCACTTTCATGAGACTAATGAACCATGTGTTGAGACATCTAATAGGAAAGTATGTCGTGGTGTACTGTGATGACATCTTAGTTTACAATGCCGATATATCGAGTCATTGTAAACATCTTGAGCGATTCTGGATATCCTTTGTGTTAAGAGATTATTCAGAAATCTCTAGAAGTGCTATTTTTGCCAGAAGGAAGTGCTATTCTTGGGTTACATAGTGCGTGGAAGAGGCTTACGAGTGGATGACGAGAAGATTCGAGCATTCGTTGAGTAACCGACTCTTACTACTTGTGTCGCTGTAAGAAATTTCCATAAACTGGCTTCATTCTATAGACGATTCATTAGGAATTTTAGTACCTTCACTGCACTACTTACTAAGCTAACGAAGAAAAACACCAACTTTCGATGGGGAGAAACGGAGGAAAGGAGCTTCGTTGAGATAAAAGAAAGATTGACCTCTGCCCTGCTATTAGTTCTACCTGACTTAGAGAAAATATATAAGTTGGAATGTGACGCATAAGGTATTGGAATAGGCACTGTCCTAATGTAAGAAGGTCAACCAATTACCTTCCATAGTGAGAAGCTTAGAGGATTGCAGTTAAATTACTCCATGTATGACAAGGAACTCTTGGCGCTAATCCGAGTACTGCAAGTATGGCAACACTATTTACTACTAAGAGAATTTGTCGTATATATTAACTATGAGTTGTTAAGGTATCTTTGAAGTTAGACCAAGTTATCGAAGCGGCAAGTGAGATGAGTTGAATTCCTTGAAGGATTTAATTTTGTAATAAAATATAGAGTAATGTAGTTATAGATGCTCTTTTGAGAAAACATACACTCCTGAGTGAACTGCAAACTAGATTATTTAGGTTTGCAAATATCAAAGAGCAGTACTTTAGGGATCTACACTTTGGACCTGTATTTACGCGATGTGTCGATGGAAGAGTAGTGGATGAGTACTATGTGGAAGATGGTTACTTGTTTTGAGGGAGAAAATTATGTATGCCAACTTATTCACTGTAGGAAGATACTGATCAAGGAAACCTATAGTGGAGGACTATCTAGATATTTTGGGGAGAAAAAGATGTATGAATTGCTGAGTGGTCATTTTTTTTTTTTTGGCTAAGAATGAGGCGGGATATGCATAGAGTTGTTGAAAGCTCTATCGTGTGCAAAAGGACTAAGTGCCGAGCTAAAAAAGGGAAAACAATGCCATTGCCTATTCCAACGAAGCTATAGACCAAGTTGAGTATAGACTTTGTTCTCAAACTACTACGAACTGCTTGAGGCAAAGATTCTGTAATGGTTATTGTGGATCGATTTAGTAAAATGGCACATTTTGTACCCTATTCCAAGACTAACGATGCTTTAACTATCGCTTCTCTTTTTTTGTAGGAGATTATACAGTTACATGGCATACCGAAGAGTGTAGTTTCCGAGAGAGACTTAAAGTTCTTGAGCCATTTTTAGAAGACCTTATGCTGTCGGATGGGGACCAGAAAACTGTTTAATACTTCTTGTCACCCCTAAATTAAGAGCCAAACAGAGGTGGTTAATTACACTTTAGGATCACTGCTCTAAGTTATCGTTGTCAAGAACTTGGTCGACTGGGATATTTGCTTACCAGTGGTTGAATTCGCTTACAATTGAACAATACATGATATTACCAAGTAGACCCCCTTTGAGGTTATCTATGGTTTTAATCTTGAGTTGTCCTCCAATCATACCCTTATACCTATGCCTACGTAAGAAGACCCAGACACAATAACAAGAGCATAATCCCTTCAGCATATCCATGACAAAGTTACTTAACACATAGACCAAGCTGCTAGAAGAATGCGAAAGAAAGCCAAGGGTAAGACAGCTAAACAATTCTAGCAAAGAGACTTAATATGGTTGTACCTCATCAAGGAACGGTTTCCGAGCGAGAGGAGGAATAAATTATCTGTAAGAGCTAAAGGAACTTTCAAAATCCTCTAGAAGATTAATGATAATGCCTACAGATTGGAGCTGCCCGATGACTATGGGGTTTTTGACACCTTTAACATTGCCAATTTCAGTCCATATTACCCCAAAGGAGAGCTGATCGAAGACCCTTTAGAGTTGATCCCAAATCCAAATCAACCTGGAGGGAATGATAAGAATCAGGCTACTAGGCCTTTGACCTACAGTCGAGCTCAAGGACTGAAAGGCTTGGCAAGGCAGATTCTTCTTCTCTAACTGTCTCCTATCGAAGTCGAGTACTTTTTTGCTGAGTCACTCTTTATGTCGAGCCGAATGACTACCCGTCTCTCTAAAGTATTTTGAGTTGTAGATTACTTACTCACGCCCGAGCTGACCAATGACTCAGCATCTCCTTTGCCGAAATGTCGAGAGACAAAGACCGGACTGATCTTTAGCTACCCCTACTTAGACAAGCAATAAGACAATACACTGTTATCAGCATCTTCACAACCTCGCCAATGTATCACCACCATGTATACAGAACTACGTGTAGAATCTTCTACACTGATCATTACCTTTCTTAAATATCTATTTTTACCCTCCTATATTCTTGTACATTACTTCTTTAAGGTAATACCCTTTTTGTCTTTTTCTTTTTAGGTATGTTACCCTAAATTCTCGAGTATGTGTACTTCTTGTTCTTGTACCTATAAACATTAGATTGAACATTAATACACTTGACATTTAGTTTCTCATAAAAATTACTCTATTTACATTCATTTTACTCTTATCCTAACCCTTAAGTAAAGCTAGGTGGTAAGTAACTTCATTAGACCATCCCGTACATCATATCGAGTTAGGCGTGAGTCCTTGAAAGTTCCATTAGTGTGTCATACCAATTGGACCTGTTCGTGGGTTTTTGCTTACTATGTCATTCGCATTTATTCTTTCGTACATTCCCCATCACTTTCTTTTCAATCTTTCGGTAAGCTTGGACCCATTCAATGATTAGCCTTGTTTGTTCTTGGTTACAGTCTACATCACTAATGACAAGGATGAAGCCATCAATAAGATTGTCCTTAACAATCTTAAGAAAAGGGTTGAGTGAGCAAGAGGTAGGTATCTTAATGAACTCCTAAATATACCTTAAGGAAATCATACTACATACAGGACCTCTATGGGGGAGACCCCAATCTTCCTTGTGTTTGGAGCAGAGGCTGTTCTCCTGATCAAGCTAGAGCTATTTACCAATAGGGTCTAATACTTTGACGTCAACATTAACCACATGGCCTTATAGGTGAGCCTCAACGATATCAAGAAGGTGTGAGACGTTGCATGAGCTTGAACAGCGGCCTACCAATAGCAAGCTACATGGTATTACAACCAAAAAGTGAAGCATAAGGTTTTTTGCCTTGGGGACCTAATATGTGGAAAGTTAAAGGCCATTGGTTCGGTTAAAGAGCAGGGCAAGCTTACCCATAATTAGGAGGACTTAGTATAAGCATAGGGAAAGGAGCTTAAAAGCTAAAAACCTTTGATACATAACCCATCCCCAAGGCATGGAATGCTAATAATTTGAGTCCTTATTTTCACTAAGTATTGTAACATGATTGGAAAAATCTATAACTGTGATTGAAATTAATAAAATGACAAGTTCCTTACACTTGTCCTTCTTTTTGGTGTATCACTAGCTTGTGCCAAGCCATGACCATGGGTTAATTTCCATCTTCGAGTGCTTGCCTAAGTTAGTAATCACACTAACATTACGGGCTACTTCTTATCTTCAAGCATCTGTCTCTATTAAGCTCTCATCCTTGAGTCGATTCTAATCCCCAGGTGCTTACCTAAGTTAATAATCATACTAACATTACAAAACACTTCTTGTCCTTAAGCATCAGTCCCCATTGAGTTCTCAACCTTTGGTCGATTCTCATCTATGAGTGCTTGCCCAATTTAGTAATCACACTAACATTACGAGACACTTCTTATTCTCAAGCATTAGTCCTTATCGATCTCTCAACCTCAAGTCGATTCTCATCCTAAGTACTTGCCTAAGTTAGTAATCACACTAACATTATTGGCTACTTCTTATTCTCGAGCATCAATCCTCGCTAAGTTCCTGACCTTAGGTCTATTCTCATCCTTGAGGCACATGCCTAAGTTAGTATATGCACTAACGGAGCTAACTGCCCATAACCCCTAGCACGGGTCCCCTCGATAACCCTCATGCACTTGAACATGTCAATAAGTAAAAAAGAGAAGAAAGGTAAGCTAAGCAACAGTGCATAGGGAAACATACTTGAAAATAGACATTTCATTAATCAAAAGAGGATTATAGAGCTTTAGGGGTCAGCATCCTAACTCTAAACACATACAACAACAAAAGTAAATTACAAAAGCCATTCCTTACTTACCACTTAAGGAAAGGTCTTCCTAGCCGCTGCTAACTTCAACTCAACTGCTTGCACCAAGCTCTTCTCCAAGGGGACTGCTCTTAACTTCAAGCCAGCCTTCAGCCTTCAGCCTTCACTCAGAGGAATGTAACTACATCCCTAGGTTTCAATGAAGCTGGGCTTTAAGTCCAAACTCTAAAGGGCCCCGGTAGCCTCAACTTCCAAAGGAAGGTCCCCACTCTACTTAAGTGAGACGACCCTCACAAAAGCAACCCAGAGAGATGGGGACAACTGATCTAACCACTCCACCCGAGTTCTAAGAGAGGAAGGTCTCTACTTCACTTAGATCTTTTGACCTCCCGCCAAAGTAACGCAAGAGGGGGATAAGGTATGATTTGCCAACCCTACTTGAGCTAACTATGGAATGAACTAAAAGACTCACGGGATAGTGCACTTGTGATTGTCCCAACAAGCTCCTTTAAGTTGCCTTAGTTGAGATACCTAAGTAGAGAAAGAGGCCTCCTCTACTACTGTAATCACTATGGCCAACCCCGTATATATATGAGATAATGAGGTAGTGCTTGAAGGTTTCACCTACTTCTACCTACAACATCATGAAGATAAGTGCTCCTGCAGTAAAGCTACCTCAACAAGTGGTGGATGTGTACTTGAGGTCCCCCCATCATCCAGACTTTATTAGAACGTAAGAAGGCAAGACTCAAAGGCCAACGTACACTTTCCAATCCTAACTTAGGAGGTATCCCCCACTACTAAGTAGCTTTCTATACCTTCTAATCATAACTTGAAGAGAAATACCAAGGGAAACCCCCCTCTAGTTCATATACACACTCTCTCAACCTAATTACTCTCGACTTACCTATAATGAAGTTGGAAAATATGTCAGCTCTCTACTCGACCCCCACTACATGAGGACACTTGAAGTATTTGGCTTGGAGAGCAAAAGGCCCATGCAGCCTTTATATATGGGACCTAAAGCATCCCCAGTTAAATACGTGGCACCCATCCAATGGCCTGAAAGCAAATTGAACCATACCAGTATTAAATGACATCTAGAAGACATACTATTTAAGATAGTATGTTCGCTAAGTACACTTTGCCTAGGATGCGACAACCAAGGGTTCCCATGATGTCAATAGAGATCCACTTAAGCTGGTAGACCTTGACCAAGAGATTTCCTAACATTAGAAATGATCTACCCCAATCGACTCATTAATCTTAAAGGATGAGCTTGAGCTAGGCTAAAGCCGAGTAATACCCAGGGCTTCCTTTCGTCTAAACAAATCAAAGGACTTAGCAAAAGGCAAAGCTAATTTATCTACCAAAGGAATGAATGGCTTAATGGCCTTAGCAAGCAATAAGAATACGCTAACAAGGGAAGAAGTAGAGCAGCGAAGGGAAGAAAAGTGACAATGAACCAAGTAAGTTAGAAATTTCATTTATCTTACGTTTTCACATTTTAGAAGGGGAGATCAACATTCTAACCACCTCCCCCCTCACCAAGTGAAAGTATAAAAAATAAACAACAAAAAATAAAAAATGAGTAACCATCACCCGAGAAGTACAATAATGAAAATAAAGTCAACTAAGGCTGCTTGGCCTACTCAGCGATTGAATCTCACTCTAAACCCTCCTCCTACTAGCCATCTCCACCCTTATCTTAGCCATCAGAAGCATTTCCAACAAAATTCCCAATAGAGCTCTCTGAGGAGTCACCCAGCTCCCATCCCTATTAAGGGAATTAAGGTCATCAAGCCAACTGAGGAAAGGTAAATCCACTTCAGGAAGTTGCTCACAAACTTGCTTCCTAACCTCTTTAACCATAACATAGCTTGTAATAGTCAAGGTCTTCTCCACCAACGGGTCATCAATAGTCTCTATAAATATGTCTCACTTCACTTCAATAGAGAGACCTTTCCCCTTTAGTAGCTCAGCCTCCTTCTAGGTAAAGTTAGCTCGGACCCCCTCTAACTCCCTCTCCTTGGCCTCCAACTTCACTCGTAGTGTACCTACCTCAACCCCAGCAACCTTAGCAGAGTCTTAAGCCTCCTTCAGGTCGGCCTTCAGCTTATTAGCCTTTAGCTTATCGGCTTGCTCCTCCAACTCCTCATGTTAGCACTCCAAATCCCCATATGTAGCAACTAAGTCACCATGCCTCTTTTGCTCCTCCTCTAAAGCCTTACGGAGTCCCTACCTTAGGCCTTACATGACCTTGCCTGTTGGTATGCTCGATCATAGGCAAGGACGAAGTCCGACATATCATAAAGCTATAAGGAAAAAATACAACATCAATCAACTAAACAACATAGAACTCTTAAGAATAAAACCAATGGTGGCTTACCTCATTATGCCTCCAGAGCAGTTCTATAGAGGCCTCAATGTCATTCTTCTCGGTAAAGAGGTGACCAAACCGGGCCTTCAGCAAGTCCATTTGTTGTATAGGCCTTGTTGCAGAATTGAAGGAAGGCTTAGGAACCTCTGACACAACAAGTCACTTATCGTAACGTATGAAGGACTTAGTATCCCCCTCAATAGGGATTTCAATAGTTGGGACCCCAACGTCTTGGGGAGTCTCCTCAGAATCCTTACGCATCTCCTCTTTTCGAACCTTATCTCCTTGGACCCCCTCTGAGACTCTAACACCTATAACCTCTATACCCTACCCTAATGCATTCGTAGAAGCCACTACCCTCTAGCTTGCCCTACCCAAAGCATTACTAATAGGAACATCCTCTACTGTGTTCTACACCACCTCGACAAGAGTTAGCTGTCTCCGATCCTTCTACTTCTTCTTTCTCTTCTTTGAAGGGGGTCATGAAGTCTCCTCCTCTCCTTCTATAGTAGGCTGCTTCCTCTTCTGGCCAAACTCGGCCACATTCTCCATCTACCTCACTTGGACATCGAGCAATTTCTACTTCATCCCTCGGGAAACCTGCTAGATAGCTGCAAACAAAAACAACACATCAACTTAACAAATCAATGTAACAAACCATTATACTTACAATGCCAAGGACGAGCAAGTCCAACATGATACTTAATTCTAATTGTATCGTCTCAACGTACGAGTTTACTAGGAAAACTTTACACGAAGAATAGTAGTTACACCATAAGGATCTACTACTCCCAACCTCTATGACAAGCCATGATAAGCACAAGCAATAAGCTAAGTTTAAGTTGGAATGAGCTAGTCTAATTAATTACTATCTTATCAAGCACAACTATGAAACATGCATCTCATATTTGGAAACCTAAACCAAACCAATTCTAAACCATATTTGACTAAGGAACTAGATCAAGAACCTAGCAATTACAATAATAAACCCTTCTCAATCCATAAAGCAAGCCAATTCAATATAGCTTAAGTTAAAACTCCCAACTTCACTTACCCTCAAGTTAACTTTTACTAAAACCTTAGTAATCCAGTTATGTCTAGGTTCCCAAGGATCAAGATACTAAAGAACATTAGATTTTAAGCAAGGAATTTTAGTTAAGTTTTGGGAAGGACAAGAATTAAAGGAAACTCCTTGAAAACAAAGTTCTAAGTCAAGTCCCCAACTCCACCTGGTTCAACACAACTTAGAGGTAACTTAGAGTCTTGTGCAATCTAAGCTTTAAGAGCTGAAATACAAGAAAAAACTAAAGCTTTAGGTAGGATTACATGTATGAGACATAGTTGTCAAAATCGTGATTTTACCTTTACAATTCTATGAGTTTATGGTTTTAAGAGACTCTTTCAAGTTTCTCGTATATAAAATTATTATCTTATAGAAACTTATATTTTTAATCGATTTATACGTATCAAACTTGACATAAACTTACTTTTTAAACCGAGTCTACCCATTCTACATATATGAGTTGAATGGTCCAAAAATAAAAAATATAAATAGGCTTTTATTATCGCATTAACTATTAAGGCATTAAATCATCTTCCCTATCCTACTCCAATTTTTTTCCTCTTTCTCTCTCTCTTATTCCCTCTTCAATATTCATAGTTTTTATCGAGGTTTTGACTCCAATGGAAATGTTTACATACAAAAAAATAAATAAATAAATAAAGAAAACATTTATTTAAGTTTATGTTATTAATAACTTTAAATGAGTTAAAACATTTAGTTTTCTTCAATCCATTGCTTTTTTCAGATAAAATAATGAGAAAAAATTAGTTTCAACCCCATTTATTCTTATTCCATAAATGTTAGATTATCGATTAATAATTTTTTTTTTATGAAAAAAGAATTTAGTTTCTTGTTTTCTTTATTTCCATCTTGAATTTCAAATTTTTATAACTACTATAAGTGTATCTATCAATTTTACATTTCAATTGTATAAATGCTCTAACGATTTTAGGTATAATCATGAGTTTGATAACCTTGGTATAAGATACTTGGGTGAAGATAGTTAGGCATATGCATCAAGTAAGTGTACCTGGTCAAATTATTGTATAGTTAAAACGAAAGTAAGTCTAAGTGTCAATTCCACCAGGAACCATACATGTGAGAACCTCATATTACTAGCAATTTATCATAAATCACTAATTATCTAACTTAACAATTTAGAATAATTTTGATTAGCAAATAAAGATGAATAAAGAACAATAAATGACATAAAAACAAGAAAAGAAACACTAAAAAGTAAAATAAATAAGACTAATTGAAATAAATAATCATGATTCAATCAAATTATAGATTGCATAATCTTTAAGAAATCATTGTTATTTACTATCTAGTTCTATGCAACTTTTAATCTCAATTACTTTTTGGATAATGAAGGTACCTAATTCAAATTTTCCAAACTTACATTTGTAGCAAATGCCTATTCTTAAGACCCTCTCTATTCGAATTTCTTTTGATTAGAGTATCTTAAAATCGCATTAAGACCTTGGATTTAGCATTAGGTGGGTCGTTCTAGGTTACCATAATCCGAAAGAACCGAGCTACTAAATGGTTTAGTCAACTCTAATTCCCTATATTTACATAATTCTATTCACTGAAGGATTCGCGTCTTAATAGCAAACTCAAACATTAAACTAGTAACCTGAGTAAATATTAATTCAACGACAATATGAACAGTGTAATTAGGTCATTAAAGATAATATCATAGATTAAATAAAGAAAATTGTTGCAAAAGAAACTAGGGTTCAATAACAATTCACTAAGAAAAAATTAAAAGAATAACATAATGAAAATTTCAAAGAAAAAAAAAAGAAAAGAAAAGAAATGAGAAACCCTCGATATAATTCTCCTAAAACTCTACCTAAGGGGGCTCTCCCTATAAAGCTAAATCCAAGCGTTTATTTATAGGAGTAAAACCTAGATTTACAGAGAAAGCCTAATGAAAGTGGAAGATAAGCACATCATTACATGTCCAAGGAAAGGTATACAACCATGGAGTTAGGGTGTATTCTTCTACTTTGTTTGAAATCTTAAAAATTTGATAGAAGTTGATGACAAAGGGTACATAGGCATGGACCACAATTGTAGTCTTCAATTATGTTCTTACTAGAATTCATTTTTCACCTAAAATGCTTCCACTCTAACTTCTTGATCAATGATTTTGTCCAATTAAGCTCCAAAACTTAATAAAAGTCTTCAAAATTTCATCAAATGCTCCCGAAGTCCCTAAGAATTAAAATTAAACAGATCACTATGAAATTAACTAAATCAATATACAAAACAATATAAAATTACTATAGAATATGTATGCTAATTTCATATTATCAGAAGGTTTGGAGTCAAAAGAATAAAAAGAAAAGGAGGTCCAAAGCTTTACAAGGTATAGCATTTGATAGCTATTTGTTAGTGTCTAGATGCTAAGCTTCTAGTTATGAAAAATAACCTAGTGTTCGAATGCTAAGCTAGTATCTTCAAATAGGATCATCATAATCATCCTTTTTTCTTAAGTCTATACTAGCATCCGAACAATATTGCTACTAGCATTTGAATGTCGTACATCAAGAAACACAAACTTATCTTCAACTTATGCTTAAAACTCACCACCATAACCCTAATCCTTCTTTACATGAGTTCATCCAACATCAACCTATTTCAAAATTCAGAAAACTTAACCCTAAATCTCAATCTTAGTTTAACTTTAACTAACATTCTAACTTTAGGTAAAACCTACAAAGAACCTTTGAAACATAAGAGAAGCAAGATGGAACACTTACTTAGATTGATGGAAACTCTTTGAAATCTAAAATAAATCAAAACCAATGAGAACTTCCAATAAACAACCAACTTAAATTGGATTTCTAAGGAAAAGCTGAGAAACTTCATAAAAATAGAAGTTTTTCATTAAGGAAAATTAAGAAAAAAGGCTTAGATGATTAACTTACCTTTAAGCTAGTTTAGATGCAAATTTTCCTTGCGTTCTAGGGTGCTCTAAGAGCATACTCCAGCCAAAAGGGGAGGGAATAAAGAGAAGAGCAGAAGAAGAAGGGGCTAGAGAGCTTATAGGTTTAGCTAGGGTTTTAAACACTTAGCTTTTAACTAAAATAAACTGGGTCAAAGGGGGGGGGGGGGGGGGGGGGGGGGTTTAAGTAAAGGTTATGGTTTTAGGAAATAATTGCTACTAGGGTTTAAGAAATGAAGTGGTTAAGAGGGTTTTAAGATGTAGGGTTTAAGGCTACTTTAAGAAATTACAAAAATGCGCTTGTTTTTTAAATGATTTTGCATTTGGATTTTCTTAGGCATTTTACAACCAATGAGTTTAACCTAGAGAGTCGTGAAAGACTCAGTAGACTCAAGACCTAGAGAGTCATGAAAGACTTATGTGATCTATATGTTAAAACCAATCTTATCAAAGACCCATAAGTTTACTATCCAAGACTAAATTTCCAAAACTAGCCCTTAGATCTATTGTGCCATGTCATGAGTATAATTATGTAGCTTCTGAGTATAAAAACATATCCCAAAAAAGAAAAATATCCAAGAGGTGATTAGGACAACCAAATGGTCATATAATCTCATTGAAACATACTCTTAAAACAACCAAGCATAAATCCATGGCAAGCAAGTGATAACTCAGGATCAACTTAATAAACCTTAAACCTGTTAAAAAACATCCCTCAAAGATTCCATTCAAGAGTTCACTTAAGCAAAGTCTTGTTGGAAATAGAATACACCGAGGAATCAATGCATGTTACATAAATAGCCACTTCATCAGCAACTTAGCACTAAGCATCAAACAAAGTTAATAACATTACAAGTATATATAAATGATAAGTCCACATCTCAACCAAGAAAAGAGTCCTATACCCAACTAGCTGATGTTTTTCTACTACTTGACAAGCGTAACTTCACCTATTATAAACATATGCATAAATGATTAGGATTCATTCCAATTTAGATACAATTGAATATACATACTACATTAAAGTTATCAAGGCACACCATTCACTTCAAATTATCGTTACTTTAGGAACTACACAGTGTTAGTTTCCTAATCCAAACATAACTATTCAACTTACCATATTACCATTTTAGAAAATATCAATTTACTTTTTACTCATAGTATGCATAAAATTGACACACATTAAGCTCAATATACATGAAAAACCGATCAAATATTATTATTTCCTTTCCAAATAATACCGATTAACTAGATTTATTTCAATAAATTGTCAAATAAAGTTCTATAACTGACTAGTTTGTCACTAAATTAATTGAAATTCACTAATTTAGCTAATATATGGTTAGGTAACAACTAAATTGCATAATATATATTAAATAGGTTTGAATAATTATGAGAAAAATATGATAATCTCCTAAAAATGTATACTTTTAATACTAATCATCATATTTATTAAATCCACTTTCCACTTATTTTCATAAAAATTTACCATTTAACCCCTAAAATCTATTATAATTACCATAAGTTATGTAATTAGTCAAAATTTCACACTAAATCAAGGTAGAATGCTCACATTGTTATCTTTAAGTTATTAGAAGTTATTACAACTAAGATTAAACAAGCAAAGTCATGAAAACCCCATAAAATTACACACTTCAAAACAAGAAGGTGAAAAAATAATATAAATAATAACTAAACTAGTAATTCAAATTATCATCATGAAAATTTAATGTGACATCTAAGGAGTCTACCAAATAAAAATCAAGGGAAAACTATGTCGTTAGGAATTCCAATATTAATTCAAGTTTGATTTTGAATAGGGGCACATTTCTTATCGACCATATACATCCATTACGAATTTCACAAAATAAGCATTACCATCATGATCTACATCAAAAATAAATTCAACATACAATTTTTCTATAGTTATTTAAGCAAAATTGATATTCTTAACAATTTAGAAAATATTAAGTAAGAACCTAACTTTGCCGATGCAAGCAGCTTTAGCCACCTTTAGCCAACATGCCCCTATTATAACAGTTGCTTATGGGCCTTACTTCTAGACCCTAAAGCGGTTTGTTGTTAGGTTTAACTTAACCCTTTAAAACCTTCTAACCTAGGCCCTCTTTGTTATTTTTCTTTATTTTCTCAATAATTCCAAAAAAAAAAGTCTTGTTTTCCTCTTGGTTCCTACCATTGATAACTTACAAGTGCTTACATGTGGAGTTTTTAAAAAATTCAAAGGAGAATGAAGTTCGATGGATGAAAATGATTTCGAAGTGTATCCAATTTGTTTTTGTGGTTTTCAGTTAATGTAATATGTATATTATACATTAGCTTCTTAAGGTCCTCCACCTTTTGCTATATTATAACTTACTAATGTATATTTCCAATTAGCTATCCTTCATAAGGTGCTCTATGTTGATTTCTATATTTTTATTAACTATATTTATATTTTACCTATTGTATTATTATATATAGTTTCAAAATCTCTTTTCTTCTATATCATTTTTTCATAGTATCATTAATGTGTTTCCAAAAATTTTTATTATATCATATTATAATATATAGTATTAGAAGCTTTTTCATTTTTTTTATAAGTCACTTTTTATGCTATCATCACTATATTTTCATAATTTTTTGTTATATTAATGTAATTTCAAAAACTCTTACCTTTAATCACTGCACAACAATTCATTTTAAGCCATTTTTTATATGAAAATTATGTATCATATTATAATATTGTTTATATGAAAATTATGTATCATATTATAATATGTTATAATGTTCATTAGTAAATGAATTAAATATTTTAATGGGTAATATTTTTTAAATAATACATAAAACATTGAATTATCTTTACATTTACTATTTTCAAAATTAAGAAATTTATAATATAATTCAGACTTTTGCCCACAGATAGCACAAGATCTTAGCTAATTTTATTAAGTAGTAAAGTCTATGTATATGATTATATTGTCTACAATATATGCAAGGACCTATGACATTATTAAAATAACATGTTTTTATTATTGAATATTTGATTTTATCACAATAATTAGACTATCTCTTTTATAAAACTATATATCAAACCTGTTATTTTATAGTCATTATAATATTAATTTACTAATATTTCATATTTTATGAAATCAACTTTGTGGGATCACTTCAACTGACTTCTATAACAACTTCGTAAAGTTTGGTCTAAGTTAGACAATGTCATCTTGAGCCCCAAATTAGTTGTTTAAAACCTAGGCTATTACAACTCTCTTAGATATGATGATTCATGATAAATTGAAATCTCTTATGAAATATTATAGGATGGAAAAGAAAATTGAACCATTAAAGAGTAGTTAATAATCAAATTTTACCTTTTATCTTTAGCTTATACAAAAACTTAACAATAATTTTTTATTGGATTAATAAGAAAGCAATCATTTTGCTTGGCTCAAGAATAAAAATTCAAAAAAGAGTGAGAAAAATATGGACTTGTATTATAAATAGTAGATCATGTGCATGTTTTGTGATGTTGTGCTTCTAATAACCATAAACTATAAAGAAACCTTAATTTGATGACATGTAGAGGAATGTGATTAAAAAGAGACATAAGAAGAGGAAGAAGTAGTCTTGGTAGCTTACATGCAAGCATAATAGTTCTTTAATTTTTTTCCTTTTTATATCATTCTTCATTAGATTAATTGATAGGAGTACTTAACATGGATAAACATAATGTGAGCCTATCTCCCAAACTAAGGATGGATCTAAACCTCAAGTCAATTTGAAAAGTAGACGTTAATTGAGGGTTGAGCTAGTCTCGTATACAAGTGCTCAGATATGATGCCCTGAGTTGCCTTACACAAACTTAAGGGTCAGTTTGATATGACATACAAACCTACTTCCTAAGGTTACTCACCACTAGTTCTCACTTAAAGAAGCTGGATAAGAGTAGAGCTTGAGGCTTGGTTCACATGAAACACAAGCTCAAGGAAGAAGAGAAGTGATATTCTATTACTTAGATGATTTCAGCTAAGTACAAATGGAGCCTTCACATAGTTGCCTTTCAAGGGAACTCCTTAAGTAGGTGAAATTATTTATAAAAATGGCTAATTTACCAAAAATGTCTTATACACAAAAATAGAGGGGTAAAATAAACATAAGATTGAGCAAGGTGTGCTTGAATTTCTGTACAACCCATATACTGTCATTAGATGTCTAGTACACTTCGATGGGTAGCTATAGATGCAAAGAATCAACTTTATGCTAAGGTTAGGGAGCCCTAAAACAAGTTGGAAGTTGGTAAGCTTGTTGGTAAGCTTAGTGCTAAGATAACTAAGCTGTTGGGATGGGATAGTAGGCCAAGCTATTCATCATGTTTCGTTCGAGGTCAGGGCATGTCAATACTCTACTATCTAAGCTTTAGGCCAATTTGGGACCGGCTTTTGAGTTCCTCTACTTAAGAACTAACTGACTATTTATAGGAGCTTGAGAACTCAAGTAGGTTGGCATCTAGCTATTCGACCTCTTCATTCGTAAGTTGCTATTAGAGAGCTCAACATACCATATTAACAACCCCACAAACTCGAAACCTTGTTATTGGTCTTTGACTCTTATCATTAATGGTTTGATCTTTTAGTGTGAGATTGTAGCAATATAATATCTTTTTTGTCAATATTTTCAATGTGTTAAATGATGATGATGAGGAGATCACTATTCATATACTTAAGGGCTCATTTGTTAATAGGATGGCTCCAAATATTAATGGATGAAATTAGTCCTCTATTACATCGTTAGCTATTTCTAGTGATAAATGGATGAGATAAAGCCTTCATTATTACATTTGTAACTCCTTTTAGGAATGTAAATAGATCTTTTAATGAGCTAAATATAGTTAATTAAAAAGACCTATTAAGATAAATAAACCTATAGAAAGGCTTACCAAGTGTACGAGTTAACCAATAAGGGTTAAAAATGAACAATCTATTAGTTGATTCCTATTTGAAGTTTATCAAATCAAACCTCCTTAACATAATCCTTAATAAATAGGGTTAACTTCATACCTTGTCACTAGCCCAAAGAATAGGTTTAGGGTATTAAATTATGTTAATAGCACTTTGTGTCTCTTATACTAAGAAAATACACAATGCTAAAGTAAGTTTTGGGTTATGGGAAACTATTAAAAACAATAACTATGAACAAAATCAACACTAACTTGAGAAGAATGTAGGCAATATAAATCTCTTAAGGGCTATTCACTTTTTGGGGGTAGGAATAACCGAGAAATCCTAATTCTTAAAAAAATATGAATTTGGACTCTTGTTTGGGGTTAAGAATTAAGATTGGGTCAGTCTTAAACTATTAGACCAAATCATTCGTTTGAAGGTAACCAATAATTTAAGGCTAGTTTTACTCGGTGATTTAATGACTCATCAATTTGGCGACACCTAGACCTTTAGGATTTGGGGATTTAACAGCAAGTTTATGTTTGCTTAAGATGGGCATAAGCCGATTCAATGGTCATCGATATACGGTTTGAAACTGGCTCTTACATAAGTCTAAATAGCAAGTGGGGTTACTTTAAGATACGGTATTTTGATCATGTTATGTTTATTGCATGCCTATATTTTTTTCCCAATTAAACAATGTAATCATCACATATTTATTCCATCCCCTAAAAATGGTAATTTCATTACACTTCTCTGCGACACCATGAAGAAAAGGGGCCATTGGTTTCCAATTGATTCTTGTTTCATAATATTTTTGTTGTCATTGATCGATTTTGATATTACATGTCTATATTCTTGTCCAACTAAACAATGTAATCATTATAGATTTATTACATATTCTAAAAATAGTAATTTCATTACATTTCTATATAAACAGTGATTGGTTTTCTATTTGATTTTTGTTTCGTAATATTTTTGATAACCTGATCATTTAAAAAACATTATATATATAAAAGAGAATAGTAATTATTCTAGTATTTGTTCTAATATAATTATGTAGAATTTTCTATAGAATTTTAATAAATATTTTTATAGAATTCTAAATTTCAATAAATATTTATATATTATGTTCTTCGATTGAAAGGTGATGTGTGTCGCATAAACTCTTGGCCCGCATTGACATACACTGGAGAAACAAGGTTAGCTACTACAATTTTTATACTCCCTCAAATCCAAAGAAAATAAAATCATGACGGGATTATGCCACTACGAGTCATCTAATGTTGTAGTTATTTAAGCATAATATTGTTAATCAGTGTCATACTGGAAGTATTTACTCTGCTGTTTGTTGACACGGTTATATTTTAAGACATCAGGTTGGCAGAATCTCGCATCGAAATAAACAGGCTGAGGAGAAAACTGGTTCATCTGTATTCTTGGCCATGGAAGTACAAAAAGACACGATTAGGGGAAAAGTAGTTTATCCGTATAGTAGAGATGACAAAATAAGCGTCGGACAGTGCAGGAAAAACTGCTCGCTGAATCACCAAGAAACAAGTATGCACAAATGACAAGCTCAATGCCTATCCGTAAGCTACTGAAAGTGTCTGCAGATGCCATAGACACCAACTCCATGCAAACCCAGTTAATTTTATCGACATGAAATATTAACCGAGGCCACCTGCATTTGATGGACTCGTGCTGGGTGGAAGGAAGCGGCAAAGGAAAAAGATGGGAGTAACCTCCATAAAGCTCGATGGGCCATAGATACAGCTCTTGATCCCTGGGACAAACCAAATTTGGGATATATGTCATGCCACAAAATACCAAAACTTAACTCCATGGGATTTGCCGGTTACATGAAATTGTAGATCTTGCCTACGGCGAAATTAAGTGGGTGCACAAAACTCCTACAAAAGCCATCATCTAGCCAGAAATACTCCATACAATCGCAGTCGTGTCTGAAGGCAAGAAAAGAAAATGCAAAAAGACGCAATGTTTTGCTAAACACAAGCATAGTCACTAGGCTATCTGGCTGGAGTACCAGAAGAACAATTCCAACCATACAAACTCATCAACTTAATGTCAAAACCCTAAACATGAGTTACTTATTCCAGTTGAGCAGCTAAAAAAAAAAAAAAAAAAAAAACCAGAAGGTTCACTACTGGATCATAATAATAACAAATTCCTTATAAACTAATAACCTCCATGGCACAATTCTATTAAGACATATCACAGTATATAACCTCTGCATCCTAGGTAGTCTACCCAAAACATTGACACTGCTAAAATTCTATAGCCAGATGCACAAGAACTAGACCAAGATAAACCTAGGCGAAAATTTTTCTCTCAAGTCCAAGTTGCTTCTGTTCCAATGTATGATAGTGTACAGTCAAAAGTTAAGTTACACCTTTTTGATGATCTGAACAACATCTTCATCCTCCAGCTCATGCTCCTGAAATAATGAAAAGAGCATTATTATGTGCTATGATGACCAGCACAGCAAAGGAATCTACCAAGCAGTGAAATAAGTTGAAGAAATATCACATTATCTTAGAGATAAAAGTTAAAGAATAAACAGAACAAATTTCAAATCAAAGAATCACCTTGCCAACTCTTTGAGGCTTGTGTTTAACACTTGAACCCCAGACCAAAGCACTGGATAAGCATCATATCGAATGAAATGTATGAGTAAATATCAACAGACAAAGATTATGCAGAAAATCAATCAGTTACTTCACATATAAGAATATGAACATGGATTAAAAAAGAATACAACTCTTTTGATAAGTAAAATGAACATGTTTATCTCCTCGTGTTTTGGAGTAAGTGGTTAAATCAACATTTCTCATGGTTGCAAAACTCATGTTAGACCGGTGCTGTAGGTTATAACTCATCCATTAAAAGGGTTCTACCACTAGAGACTTGTTATGTGCATGAATTATTCAAGGGCAATTTACGATGAAATTGTTGTCCCTCAGGTGTTTCAAGTTGTTAGAATTCCTTCCTTCAGGGTTAGAAACTATGGTAATTGGTGTTTCTAGTGCTCCTTAGAGAGAACACTTTGATCTGAGGCTCGTTGAGAGAGAACCTGCTGACCTCTTTAGATCCATATTTCAGATTTTCAGAATAAAATATTTATACAAGGGTGGTCTAGAATCCACATTTGGGCCTTCCTAGTTAGGTGGAATGATGCTAAACCCAACCAATCTACCACCGGCATACTCCAGAGTCCAAAAGAAAAATGTTCACAAAGGTTCAGCCACAAAAGTGGGTCTTCGGAATCATCGTATGCCAAGAACTCCAATTTAGAGTAGTTTGGCATAAAGATCCAATCACCCCTTCCCTCTATTGCAGGAGATTTGACATTGAAGTCTGTGTTGGAGGCCCACTTTGAAACTCTATGCCACACAACCAGAGTGGTTGTTATCAGTGGTCATCCTCAACGTGCAACACATCATCACACTCAGGAGAGGAAGAGTGACACATTTAACCAGTCACCACATCCTTTGCCACTATCATGGCCTGCATTGGCCAGGCATTGAGCACTGTGGGTCTGGGGACCCCACACACATGGTCAGATGTGCATTGAACGCAGCCACCACCTTGGACAATGTTGTCTCTACCTTTTCGTTGTTGTCATACTGACCTTTTCCCAAATTCCACCACTTAATGTGCCAATTCTTCAACCAAGGTTTGTCATTCTCCATATCCTTGATCCAATCCAACATGTATTGCTTCATGAAAGCAGAACACCACCAACTTGTCTTCAAAAACCATCAATCCACCCATTACAATCTAGCTTTGACACCAAATATTATGTGAATGGATTATGGATTTAGTCAATGGGTACAAAATGTTTCAATTTATTAGATTCCTTCCTTTACGATCAAAACCTAAGGTGATTGGTGCTTTGAGTGCTCCTTAAAGAAAAAACTCCATCCTTGGGAGGGGAACATTCTGATCTTTCTACAACTGTACATCTGATAATAAGTCTTGCTTTTTCATTACTGATCTCAATAGAAATATTATTCAAGTAGATTCTTACATAGATTAGGTTCCTTCCTTTGTGGTCAAAACCTAAGGTGATTGGTGCTTTGAGTGCTCCTTACAGAAAATACTCCATCCTTGAGAGGGGAACCTTCTGATCTTTTTACAACCATACATCTGATAATAACTCTTGCTTTTTTATTACTGATCTCAATAGAAATATTATTCAAGTAGATTCTTACATAGATTAGGAAAAGTCTACAAAATATAGTAAATAGCAAGAAATAAACAACTTCTTACCCAAAAAAGGGGTAACAAGTGACTCTTAATAAACCATGTCTCACATGTTTCCTAGAAAATTGTCTTCCACAAAAGGCATATCTAACATAGAATAAAAAAAGGAAATAGAGTAAATATTAAGAAATGAATGGCTTATTAATAAAACACATCCTTTTTGGGTAAGGAATAAACCACATCTATTATGCATATTTCTTAAAAAATTGTCTTCCTCCAGAGGCAAAAAGACCACACTTAGATCGAGCCTTGGTATGTAATATTTCTTTATCCTTTACCCACTCATACATTTACTACACCAAACAAACAAACCCACCCACCTCCTCCTTTCCTCCGCTCCTCCCTCCCTTTGTTCCTTGTCTCTCTCCAGATATAGCTACTAAGAGATTGTTACAACCTTTTTCTTGGGTAATCCATGCTGCATCAATTTGATAGCAGGTGTAAGTGGAATAATAGCTAGAAACATCTGCCAATTCCCAACACCATTTGATGAGTTACATTCCTAACCCAGCTGTGATCCCCTATTGTTTTATCCTGCTACCTCTTTTTCAGTATTTAGCACAAACTGCTGCAATTATCATAGAACTAGCTCAATTGGGTTTGACAATAAAATTGTTAACCTAAAAATACTGATGAAGATAATTAGAAAGAGGGGGAGGGAACCTGAAAGAAGAGAAAAGTATTGATGCTGATGTTATGAATCTGAGCATGCAAAGTAATGCAACCAAGAACAAGGGACCTACTTTCCCCAAAACATCTGATCCAATTAAACAACTAGAGAAAACACTTAATAAATTTCCTTTTGGGTAAATACTCACTACTTAAATTGCTTGAGCATATCCTTGTGAATTCTATTGCAGAAATCCTCTGCTCTCCTCTTCTTTGATGATAGAATTACAGGGTCTTCATAGTCTGGATTCATTCCTTTTGGTTTGGTATATATGCGAGTTAAGTTGAGATATTCCCATATTTTCTCCAACAAGCCATCAAGATTCCATTCCAGATGAGCACTGCATTACAGAATCGAAAAAGAAATGTAGATCATAATGATGTTCAAATAAATGAATTCAGAAGCTACTAGGTGAACATGACAAGCTAAAAAGACAGAAAGGTGGGAAGGGAAAAGGTGGCAAAATCACAGGAACGCAATACCATCATGGTTGTGGATCTTCACATGACATACAGAGATATACATTTAACCAGCAATGCATAAAGGTCAGATAGATAAAGAACTTGATCTATGACTCAGTTCTAATTATTTCATTTTTATTTACCCAACAAACTCAATACCCTCTTTATATTGGCATGCATCATGCTTTATTGACTAATTTGCTAGAAGAGAGAATCATGTTACGAATAACTGAAGACGTGATATCAGAAAGAAAACATTTGGAAGTCTCATTAGATACCTAGTTTACTGCCAGACAATTAAGAATACTATGTTCTAATCCAAGTTCACATTAGATAAGATACCAGCTTGAGTAAAATATTCAAGCAATAGTTACAAAAGTAAGTCCCAGATTTAACGTTTCAATGCACATAAATACATTCCTAATAAAAATTACCTCACAGGACAATAGTGTGGAAGTTTATCCAAAATCTCCAACTCTTCCAGAGTAATTTGATCAATTTTATTAACAACATATATGCAAGGCATATAAATCCGACTGCCTTCTATTACATCTATAAGGTCATCCGCAGTTGCATCATAACGAAGAGTTATATCAGCATTATGTATCCGATATTCACTGCAGATAGCCTTTACTGTATCGAGATCAAGATGAGTATTTGTAACTGTGGAGGTGAAATTTATTCCACCTTTATCTTTCTTCCTGAATGTAAGGTTAGGGGGCTCCTTGTTCAGCCTGTAAACATTGAAAGAAAGAAAATGATTACCATAATTCTGTTCCAATCAATGAAAGATATGTGCACAGCAGTACTGTATTAGAAACACTTCATGTCAGAGTAACAAATAAAAACATTTTCATTAGTCAAAAAAACATGTCCCAACACCATAATACTAAATAGATTTATTTAATAACTGCCCCCAGAACACTCATCAAAAATATACCTAATAAAGAAATTAACAAGTTCCTAAAGCACTAAGTACACATTACACAAGAAAGACCGCATTAAAAGTTAAGAGTATCTTTTAGTTCCATGACAATCCCAGTTCCTCGTATCCCCCATGATAGTATCAAATTTGGGCCTTCCCAGTCAGATGAAAGGACCCCAAACCCACAACTGCTGGCATGTTTGGGTGACCACATCTATTCAGCCATGAAAGTGGGTCTTCAGTGCCACATATACCCGAAAATCCAGCATGGAGAAATGTGATACCAAGGTCCAGTTATCACTCCCTTCAGGTGGTAGCAGAACAAGTGAACTCATGATAAAACAAAACCTAGCTTTGTGCTATGACCTGGAGATCATTGGTGATGTGCTCAAAGCCCTGGTGGTCAGAGGATGAGGCTTGAAGCGCAGGCTCACAAACCTTTGAGGCAATGAAGTTCACTACCTCCTCCACCTTCGTCACAACATGGGAAAGCTGGATGCTGCAGGTCTAGAACCCCATGAGCACGGCCAAGTTCATTAGCTGGTGTTGGCACCATTAGCAGTCCTATCTTCTTTTGGATCTGCCCTAGCCATCTCCTCCGTGTAATGCACCAGCTCCACAACCCTAGCCATGCATTAGGGATTGTCAATATTCGATTTCCTTTGCCTGATCCAGTAAGCATTATTCCATGAATGCCAGCACTTGGTTTTTAAAACCCACAGATTCACCCATGATAGCTGACTCAGATACCAAATTTGTCAGCACACAATGAGGGATGTAGTCAGTAGATGATTTACAGATTGGAGTTTGTGATGTGTTTCAATCCGTTACGATCCCTCCTTCACAGTTGGGACCCGTGATGATTGTTGCTTTGAGTGCATGTTAGAGGAAACGCTACAGTGTGTTGACAGGTTGTTAACACTATGTTTAAGAAGAGGGAAGGAATTAGGAGAGATAGAAATTGAAGGGAAAAAAATAGGGAAGAAAGAAAATAAAGTAAAAAATTTTACATGTAAAGAAGGAATTGGAATGAACCAATCAGTGTAAGAATCTCCCATCCTCTTTAGAAATATATTTAGGATACAATAGTTTTACTTGTTCTGCTTTTTATACAAAATTATTATTCCCAACTTTCCCTAAATAATGAATAAATCAAACAATATCTCACCAAAGAATGCATCAACATAATAATATCTAAATAAGATATTCTATTTCCCAATTACAATATTCCTACTAGACTTGCTTTTAGGACCTTATCGACAACTTGCAATTCAAATAAACTTCATAAAGAGTGATAATGAGTATTGCTCTCGCAAGTACCAATTTGAGATAGCAATCTACGATGTGAGAGCTTAAAATCTTGCTCTTCCTCTATATATCTCGGGGTATATTACTGGTACCATGGAAAGCAACCAAGGAATTTTAATTAAATATCATAATGCAAATTGTCTCATAAAAAGCTAATTGATTTATGAGAAAATATTATACCACGACACACAATAATTCATCTTTCCTCCACAGACAACAATTTTCTTCAATTTACCCTTTCTGCTAAACAGGCAAGATTCCAGACATAACATACCTTATACCAAATCCCTCAAGCTCTTTTTCTATCAGACGCTTGTGTGTTATTGGTTTAATAGCATCAAGAACAATCAAGATACAATTGCATGTCCTTGCAGTGCTGATAACCTAGTCAGAAGGAAAACAAATATAGGTTAGGCTGCTAGAAATAAATGAGCACATGAAATATAGATCCTAAAGCGGGCATAGTGCATGCGATGCAGTACACGTATCAACTGAACAAGGAAAAAGTTCCTTTAATACGAGCATTCTAGAATAGGATAAAACACCTATGTTTAGCTCCTAGCTTCCAGCTTCAGTTTCAGTTAGACAGTTTGGTTGCGATCCCCTTCCAATCCAAACCGAATCACTTTAAACGGTTCAAAGAGCCTAATGAAACCCCTCTTTCAAGTGGTTTGGTTTAGTTCAATTTTGGTCAAAAACATTTTTTTTTTGTTTTATATATATATTTGTCTCGAAGTTTATCATATCATAAAAGTTTGTATTTTGATATATTTTATCTTTGTTCGCATTTAAATTAGCTTTTAATTCCCAATTATGCTCTACTATAGATAAATGCAAGTATATTTACTCATTTAGTAAACTACATCAAGAGGTATTAGACTTTTTAAGGTTAGAATAATTTACATTCAATGGCTATAAACTAGAATAAGTCAATCAAATTAAAATCCCCAAACAAATTAGAATATTTCTCTTTTTTCTTAAGCAATTCAGTTCAAAGCAATTCTTTTCACCTTGTACCAAACCAAACAGCTTTGAACTATTTAGGTCTCAAACCAAACCACCAACCAAAATGCATTGTAAAAGAATACATTTTTCTGGTCCAGTTCAGTTCTATGAAAACCCCTAATACTCTTCGTGTAAGAAATGCACCTTGAATACCAAATCAAATCCATAAATAAACCCATACCTGCCTACCTCTACCCTTTCCATCCTTGGCTCCTTCAATGATACCAGGGAGATCCAATAACTGCAAATTTTAATAAACGTTGTTAGTATTCAAACCGAAGAATCAAGAAACTAAAAAATGATATATGAAAAACAAAACCACTTTACATTGCTTGTGAGTTGTGACATGGAAAAAAAAAAAAAAAAAAACCATTGCCATACCCCAACATTTGACTATGAACATCTGAAGCATGTATCTACAACAATAAACTTGCATGGAACATCATTTTCATACTACATTTAGTATAATCCTTTAATCACTCTACATGTTTCACATGCACAGTTGAGTCTAGGTAGAAATGGTTTGATGGTTGAGTAATGAGGAAAAAAGATGTATACAAAGAAATTATGTTAGGCTGACAATGGTGAATGCTAACTCCAACTTTCTACATGAGTTACAAACACAGGAGCTCTCCACCAATGAAGTTACAGGGAATATGGATTCCATGGAAGTACTAATCTCTTGTGCTTCCTAAGATGGTCCAAGATAAGGGCATTCTTCTTGACAGCTAAAGAAGAAAGATATGCAAATCATTGAAGAGATATCTGCTTGAGTACCACCCATCACCACTTGTAACGCATTTACAACAATAGCTTGCTTCAAACATGAATTATCATCCATAGAAAATCTCCACTGTCATTACCACAGGAGAGCATTTTCACAGAAAAAACATTCTTAACATCCAACCGCCATGAGAAAGACAGGCATGAATGGTACTAGTTAACTAAATGGAGATTGTTCTCATCACCAAGGACACTCCACAAAGTTCCTCTATGGCCTTCATATTCTTCTAGAAACAATAATAAGAATGGGAAGGGACATAAGATTCATTGGCAGGCTTCAAAGCACACTTTTGATGAGTGAGACAACATCTTTAAAAAGATATGCTCACTGGCACTTGCAGTCCAAGCCTTTCCTTTTGGTGATAAAATGCAGCCCAAGCAATGCATTGGATATGCAGTATTTAATGAACAACTTAAACATAGAGAAAAACAAGTACCTGAATTTTGGCTCCCCGGTACACGATAACACCTGGGATGCAAGTAAGTGTAGTAAATTCATATGAAGCAACCTGCATAGCAATTTGTCAGGATAGGATTAGCAACAGCATTACAAAAAAGAATACAAAATGATACTGAAACTGCTTTTTGGGTAATTGATACTAAAACCATTGTCTTAGTGGAAGGCCTGTATACTACACAACAGGTATCCTATCCAATGAGAAATTTTCACCAAATAAGTCTTCCACTAGGGGAAAAAAGAAAGACAGATAAAGTTCCAAACAAACAGGTCCCATAGGGGTATGGGTACGTTCCACATATACCCCATCCCTACCCTTACTCCACCAGCTAAGCACTATGAATAACCACATTTTCAACATGAATATTTTTCAACTACTTGACAATCAAATCCAAAACAGACAAGAACTTCATTTTGACCCCAAGAAGCTGCACCGAAAAGCTAATCAGATGGATGCCATAAAACATATATATGCTTAATACATCCCCATCTCTCATTTCCCAGAGAGAACTCACCTACTCTTGAAGGATTTCCAAACAAGACTTTCAAAAATACCAAGGAGGTCTCTTTAAAATAAAGAATGCAGGCAGCATCTCCTTTGACAAAGACTTACCATGTAATCAGCAATTAGTTAAAATTGATACAACCCTAGAGTTATGCATGTGTGTTCTGTGTTGAGTGTGTGTTTTGTTCTGCATTGATGTGTGTTATGTGCTGCTGTGTTGCATGCAGTGTGTGGAGTGTTGTGATGAGTAACTGTTTGTAATACAGGGTGCTGCATGTAGTGTAAACAAAGGGACAAGTGGAGGGCAGAATTGTAAAAATGCAAAAGGAGCTGATATGAATAGTAGGTAGTAACTAAGAGTGAGTGAGCAAGAAAATTAGTGAGTGAGATTGTAAACACCAGCAGAGACACTTTCACATCCAAAAGTGTTTGTCTTTGTTGTAGTTCACAACTCACAGATTCTCCTGGAGTTAATTCTATAGTTCTATTGGCTCAATTTTCATTATCTTTTGTACTTTCTAAACTTATAATTCTATCAATTAACGCTGTTTGTGAGAAAATGAAAATTCTGGGCTTACCTTGTTGGGAAGTAGTGTAGGGCAGCAGGGTACAAATGTGGAGGGACCATGCAATATGACCTATGAGAGTTCATGGATAAAAAGAACAAAGGCTTGTGCTTTTGTTGTGATCAACCTTTCCAACCAGGGCATAAATGTCCAAATAAATCACTATGAGCAACGGTTCTTGAAGAGGAAACGATGATGGACAGGTGGAAGTCCAAGAGCACTTTGGTGACCAGCATGTGCTTGAATTTAATGACCATGGCTCACTGTTTTTTTCTTACTTTTTGTCTTTGGAGACAAGGACAATGTTGAGGGTGAGGGCAATTGATATGACCCTAGAGTTTGCATGTGTTAAAGTGTGTGTGCGTTCTGTATTGAGTCTGTGTTGAGTGTGCATTCCATTCTGTGTTAATGTGTGTTCCATGCTGCTGTGTGTAGTGCTGTGATGAGAAGTGTTCATAATATAGGTTGTTGTGTGTAGTGTAAATAAAGAGATAAGTGGAGTGGCAGAATTGTAAACATGGGAAAGAAGATGATATAAATAGTAGTTAGTAAGAGTTAGTTAGCCAGAAAATCAGCAAAAGAGATTGTAAACCCTAGCAAAGATACTTTCACATGAACACGTTTGTCTCTGTTGTAATTCACTACTTGGAGATTCTCCTGAGGTTAATTCTAGTTCTATTAGCTCAATTACATTATCTTTTCTTTCTAAACCCAAGTTTCTATCAAAAATCAAGAACTGACACTCTCCCTCTAAACTAGTAAACTCCAAATGCATCTCCCATCTCGTACCCCACTATGTATGCAACAAGGCATGCATCTCCAGAAGAACTCCAGACAAAACAACAAGATCTCTCCAGAATTTTCACTATATGACTTTACCTTATGTGTGATCCAAATTATATTGAACATAAGATGTACAATCAGTAAGATGGATATGGTAAACCCACTTAGCCTGACAGGTTATAATGGGAAAGCTCAACTATCTTCTTACCAAAATTTTCCAATTTTTTAACATTCATGCTCAGTTATCTCAATATTTGTAGCAAGCTCTAAAACTAATTTATTCAGATCTCACATAGAAAGAAGCATAGCACAAAGTTCACATATGTCCAAGGCCAACAGCATCAAAGAAAGCTCCTTTGACCAGTACTTAAGACAATCAGTAGATGTTAAGACCCCATATTAAATAATAAAATTTATTTCCTGCAAACTAAACTATAATTTTCACAAGCCAAACCAAACAAAACAGGAGAATGGAAAGGGAAATTGACCACAGTTTAAATATGAATGGGATAAGGAATCAATGGCACACCAATTATTAACAGGGTATTGTCACCATCAAAATTTACATGTACAAGTAACTGGAGTGGGGATGCACCTCAGAAAATGTTCCTGTCAGTTTATTCAAGAGAGTAGATTTTCCAACTGATGGGAAACCAACAAGACCCACTCTGGCATCTCCACTTTTGGTGACATCAAAACCTTCACCACCACCCCCACCACCTTTAGAAGATGGCTCAAGAAGTTCTCTTCGCAATTTTGCAAGTTTAGCCTATGTATGGATATTCAACATAGCCAATTAAATTAAAGAGAAAAAATAGATACTTCTTATGCACAAAAAATAGACTTGCAAACATCATTCGAACAAGAGAGGGCAAAATGCACTTGGCCTAAGGAACAAAAGGAGCAAACAAGACAGGCTTTTCAATGGAGTAAATAATAGGGACTAAACATGGACTTTAATCATATAAAATATTCAATTACTCTGGAATTGTAAATCTTTCAGTTGTATCTACAAAAGAGTAGCTACATGTATTCACCAAAGCAGCTTTATTTTTGTGGGCATTTCCTATGTATATCCCTAGATATCAAATGATCAACATTCAATATCCAAGTTAAGACCAACATAGAATAGCATGTTGCATATAGCTAAAAAAGATACTTCAAAATCTATATAACAATTCAATATGTTATTAAATAAAAAAGTTCTTAAAGAAAAAGAAAAGAATTTTACCTTAAGCAAGCCCAAATGATGCGCAGTAGCCTTATTCTTTTGAGTTCTTGCCATCTGCATGATTAAGGGGGAAAACAACGTGATTACAAGGATCCTCAGACCATGCATGCAGTAAACAATAGAAAGCAGTATGACCAGCATGACTAGAAAGAGAAATCAATATTGTACCACCAAGTCCAGCTAAGAATTACATTATCATTGAAAAGATAAGAACAGATTCAAGGCTGGGCTTCCCTTATTTATATACCTTAGTCGAGGTGATATGTTATGGTACCACCCAAATTACAAATTGACTGGAGAAACTGGCATATTTTCTTTTGTAGAAGTAGAAAATGGCAGTCTCTATTTATCAGTAGAAACTGGCACATTTGAGGAAATCTATACTGAAATTAGCTATAGAGGAAAAACTAATCAGAAATATTAATCCATCAGAAAGCTAGTAGGTTCTCCCACTCCTACCCTTGAGCCTTATTTTAGAGAGCCAAAAGCCATCCTTTTCCTTTGCTGATTAAGTCGATCTTACAAGCCTAAAAATTCAAAAGAAATTAACAGCCAAAAATTGATCCCAATGCCAATACTTTCTCTTAGACAAATTCTTCTGATCCTATACTTCTATTATCATACATCCAAAAGAGGATCCTGAAATGCAAATTAAGTGAAGGAAACAAATTTCCATCAGTGACAATTCTTAGGAATTTTTTAGAGCCTGTGAAGCCTCTGCATTAACCATGGTTCCTTTCTTTATCTTTCCTTAACTTGTTCATGTACACTACTTCCTTACTTGAACTGTCAGCTTAAATCCTTAATGTGCCTATAGAAACAAATAAAAACGCAAAAAATTTTCTCCTCTATCTTATTTAGTTGGTCACACAGACTCCCATAATGATTCATCCATACTCCCACCAATCCCCAATCAGCATGGGGTGAACTTTATTCTTTTTTTTTTAATTCATATTCGCTGGCACGTATACCGTAGGGGGATGGAAAAACTTCTGTATGGATATCATCTTCATCTTCTCATTCATTTATAATATCGTAATGATCGAGCAAATTCTAGAAACTTCCTTAAAAACGTAAACAACCAAAAATCGGCAATTTCTTTCGAATCAGCAACATACACACTATTCAATCAACACCTAATAAACCCTCCAAACTTCAAAACTTATATGTATAATCGGACATGAAAAAGAAAAAACTAAGTGCGGTGATTCAGATAGGGCTATTTAGGAGTTAAAAAATTATTACCTCATCTTCGATATCCTTGATTTTTTGCATTACGGTCGCCATGTTTCGAAAGTAATAGATTAAAAGATTCCCACCAAAAGAAAATTAATTAGAAGATTTCACTGCGATCCAACCAGATAGCAAGAACGTGCGTGTAGAAATATGGAAGGTTTTGCAGTGAAGATGAGGAGAAAGAAAGAGAAGAACGAAAGTGCGTTATCCGGATGTTAAATATATGGTGGTGGGCCTCTGGATTGAACACAAATTGGGCCTTTCAGTGGGCCTCAGCTGGTCTCGAGTTTACATTCGTTAACCTCAAATTTCACCTCGTAATCTTGAGACGAAAAATAAAAGGCACACCCACTGTCCATCAGAGCACACCAGCATTTAGAGGGGTTTAGACTCAAAAGCTTATAACATGCGAGAATATAAAGGAGATAATTTAAATGAGGCATGACGCACATATTCTTAGGATAGTTAAAAGGGATAGAAATGTATTACTTTATAAACCAGAGTCAAGTTATTTCCAGATAAATTTAGCACTCTTTGTTTATAACCTAGCTATTGCTACTAATATTACATTTGGTACAAGGTATTGATATAAAATGAAATTGAATGAGAAGGATTTGAATAGAATAGAATGAAATTATGATTGGAATGAGAAATTATTTTCTATTTTTGGAGATGATTATGAAATAGAATAACATTAAATACTTTAAATGACATTATTTGTAGAAAATATTTTTAATTATTATGTGTTATAATTTTTTGGAAGGTTAAAAAAGTATGTTTATTAATAATAATTAATAAAGTGGGACTAAATTTGTGATTATACTTTCTTAAAAATATAAATAAATTAGAACTTGGAATCATAATTTCATTCCAGCCAATCCCATGTACCAAATGTAATATAAGTGTGATAGAAATCATTAATGAGGAGAGAGACATCTTTAAGATGAACCTTAATGTTGTAATTTTATGGATGATGAAGTTCTTAAAACTAAGACTCTCTCCATGAGGCTTAATCTTAAAATCCAAAGGGAAAGGAATTGAGCTAGCAACTTAAAAACAAACATTTCTCATTAAATTTGTTGCATGATATTTGAGTTAAGATTTAAACTTTCCTTATGTTAATTCGATTGTGTTTATAATTAGTTTATCTCGTCAAGAACACAAAACAACTTGCAAATTGAGATACATGTCAAAAGAGGTTTACAATGATTCAATTATAGAGTATTTTTTTATTTCTTTCTTTTTCCTTATCAACAATTTATGATTTATACATGAATCTAGCATAGTGTCTGATAGCTTATTATTATATCCATGACATTGCACATAATACTTTCATGTGCTTTCTATGTTTTGTAATAACATTTTAGTTCAAATTTCACAACAATAAAGAGATAAAGTAATAAGCCAAAACAAGAAAAATCAAGGAAAACATGTATGAACCTTCTTAGCAAAGAGCTGAACCGAATTCCCAAAGGAGCATCCAGAAAGCAACTTTAACATTTCAATCAAAACACAAAGAATTAAATATAAGGCTCAATCTTTCTCTCCCCTTTCATCTTTTTCCTCACATGGCCTTTCTTATTGCCATCTTCTTTGACCCTTAAACAATTTCTCTTAAATAAATGAATAGAAGAAGCCAACCATGACACCCTTAACTATTGACTAACATCATCTAAGCATGAGAAAACCAAACTTACCATGCAAGTGAGAATTGGCTACGTATAACACAAGCTTTTTAAGGATTTATAAGTTGAAGGGTGAGTATGAATTTATACCATAAAAAGAGTTTAGGAGGCAATTGAGCTATAATTTTAACTTTACTTAACAACTTGAAAAGTGGAAAATGAATTAGTTAAATCAAGATGTAATATAGTTTTGAACAAATTTTAAAAAAACTTTAAAATCATTTTGTGTAATGTCCCACCACTCAAGATGTTATAATCTACCATATGTTTTTAGTATTTAATAATACATCAGGCGTAGATTAACAACTAAAATTTTCAAATATCACTATAAAGACCTTCAATAACAATATATATATATATATATACATATATTGTTCTCCAAGACAAATTTACATCAAATTATGAATAAATAATTCTTAAACAATAAACAGTAACTATAAGATATAATATTTTAACAATCTTAACTCTTATGTCATATGTAATCGTCACTCTTCTCTTGCCAAAGGTAGTATAATAAGAGTCTTCATGATTATTGTAATCTATTTACTGATCTAGATTTCCTATAATTGAAAAAGAAAGAGAGGTGGGCCAAAGCCTAGTACATAACACCATAAGCACATACGCATGTTATACAAAATTATAGTTCACATGCATTAATGTAAACATATAATACAAACATCACAATCTTGACATCCCAAATTGTTTATTATCTTTAAATTAACCTACCAATATTACAATCTTGACATCCCAAAATTTGGGGTAACTCACGACCCCAGTACATAATATATATATATATATATATATATATATATATATATACTACGGTATTAGGAACTATTACTTTGAGCCCCAATCACCTATGAGTCCCTAAATCTACCTACATCATGTTAATATGCAACTCTTATTAGGACAACACCACATATCAATCAACTAGTGCCCCCTAGGGATCTGCTACTCTAGACCCTTAGGTCAAGCCAAGTATAAACAGCAAGCATTTTTACAGTTGGAAATTTCATTAGCTCATTTTAACTTTCTAACCTAATAAGGACAATAAGTAAACATGTGTTACATACCTTACTCTTAAGCAATCATATTTCATGATTCATTATTGACACTAAAATCTAATACATCTATATAACAAACTCATCACATATCTATACTTAATTTGAAACTACTTATAATTATGGTTTTTATTTGAATTGCTCGTACTTTATACTTGAGATAAACTGTCTAAAAAATTATACTAATCACTTTATAGATTAAAACCTATGGTTAAAGTTCAACCTTTTCATTTATATAATATTAAAACTTAAGCATATATTTATTTATTATTTATTTATACATATACACATACTTATATATTTTCACGTTTGTCATTTTGTTATTATGACCAATGTAGTTGTTTTATTCTTATTTTATCATACAATTGTTCTTTAACCTATTGTTATCTATTATTATAAGCCAATAAGTTTTATTAAATTTCATTTTTCTAAATATATAATTTAGATATTTTCCCTCCATCTTATTTACAATTAATAAGTTTCTAATTTTTTTTTTAATATCTTCGACATCTCTATCTTTATCTTCCATATATCTTCTATATCTATAGTTATATCTATATTTGTGTCTATATTTATATCTATATCTATCTAATGCTATATAATTAAATCAATACTTCATATTCATCTCTACACCTTAAACAATATATTAAAATATATTTTAAGAGCTTAAATAATATATTTATTAAAACATGTTTTATTTTCTCATATATATGTGTGTATATCTATATTATTTTTTATAAAGTTTAATAATTAGTAATAAATCGATATGTCAAAAACTTAAAATGCCTTGATTCTTTCTTCTTAATTCGTCATTAAATAACACTTAGATATATCTTTTTAACCCTAACATGAATAATTCATCGAAGTTAATAGAACCCAAAAGTCTACATACATTGTTCTAATTCGAGAATTATGACACTTTACACTTATGTCTATTTTGCAAATTCACAACAACCTTTTAGTGAAAAAATTAAACCAAATAAAATTGTCCCTGCTTACATGAATTAATCATCTTCTAGTCTATGGTTTCCAGAATTCCATATTGACACTTCCTTATTATTCTTACCTTTACTACAATGTAATAACATGTAATTAGATGAATTCCCAAATAAAAGAAGAATATCCCTACAATTCATCCTGATCGAGAAAACCCACCTATATGTTATCCCTTGGCTTGATCTTTTAAGAAAGAGTCTATTTGGTAAAGAGAAAATTATGGGAGATGAGAGTATTAAATTAATGAGGAGAAGAAGAAGCTATGTAGCAAGAGATGGACATATATGAGAATATGAGAGAAGAATAGAGAATATTTGTTTATATATATATATATATACATATATTTTTGGTTTTAGAATATTTGGGTAAGTAGATATATTTTCATTTGAAAAGATTGTTGTTGTCCTTATTTATTTTAAGTTGTTTATTATTATTTTAGGTCTTTACATTTTGATTTCTTAAAAATTCTGACAAGAAATAGATTACCTATATGTGGAATTTAAAGAACACTAGGCTAAACTTGAGGAAGGAGAGAAAGGGAGTTAATTGAGTTTTAAGGATAAATTATAATTCTTTTTTAATATAAATAACTAAATGTAATAATAAGAGTAATAAAGTAATAATAAATCAACAATAAGTGTGTAAATTAAAAGAGATAAGGATAAAGAAGATCAAGCCTGGATATAACATGGAATTTAGACCTCCCTTTAGTCTCACCGGATACATAATGCCTCCAATCGAGAATTCACACCACTTTATTGATTTTTTAATCTAAGCTCCAAGAGCTATACAAATACAAACTTAATTACACAAGTTTCATACTTATAACTCTCGATACAAATCACAATTTCAACTCATAACACAAAAACTCAATCTCAAGAATTATTGGTGTAGTATTTTTAACTCTTAATACTTTGCAACTAATAGCTCACAAGCACTACACTTCAAATCTCTTTAAATATTAGCAATTTATGGTATAAGAGACAATGAGAATTATAAACAATAAGGATACAAGAGAATGTTGAAATATTACAGTAAAAGATTAGTTCTCTACTATCCTTAGTTGGGTTATTAGGCATTTATATCATCTTATTCAATTCTTCTCGTTACAGTGTATTAAATGCTCCAACGGCTAGTTATATCAGACTTACCGATATATTGGTACCTTGTACTAGCAGTAAGCCGGTAACAAAATACTCTACCAGTAAGTGAGTTGGCAAGTCAGCTCTTTCAAGCCAGTGAGCTTTTCTTTATATTTTTCAGGGCTTTATATCAAATATCACTTAAAAATTTTTTTAACACATAACAAATAAATACTTGTTGCAATCTAACTTTAAGATCATTTGATCACTACTTAAAAGATTAAATTTCTTGTAAAGATAATTGAAATATTTAATCATTAAGCAAATTAATTGATCTTATTCAATTACCTTAATATAATTAAATAATACTTAGTTTAATTATCCTCTTGTTTTGTTCTCTTCAAAAACAACATCTTTACTTATATACTTTTTATTTTATTCTCATCAAAATCAAATAATGAACCCTAAGTTCAATAGAATTATAAGTCTACAAAAATAAAAAGAGTAGTGAAAGGAAAGATAATAAAATGATATAAGGAAAATTGCAAATATTATATGTGCTTAATCACTATCTTTACCCCTAAACCCTTTAAAAATCTCCTTTTATATCCTTTTTTAAAATTTTGTCCTTAAATAAGACAATAAAATTACTTAAAAATTAAAAAAGAAAAAAGAAGCACAAGATTAATGGCAAAATGGTCATATATATGAAATAATTGTAAGAAAGTATGTTTGTAACTTACCTAAAGAGATAAAAAGGAGCTACCTATCATTCATCCTTTCTCCTTTCTTCTATCTTTACACAAAACCAAGATTTATCAAGTACTTAAAAAACAACCATTTAATATGTTCACAAAAAAATAATGCCTACTCATAACGAAAATATTTTGCTTACCTCACACAAGAAAAATGTTCTCTTTATATCACATGGACTATACTTTATTTAGGTTCCTCAAGAGGTAATTCTAGATTAAATAGTGTAGAAGAAATATTAGAAAAGAATATCTTAAAAGATGGCATTGAGTAACTCCATATAATTTGTATAAGAGTACTCTTATAAGTTCTTCATGAACAATGAATCTTCACAGAGTGTTCAATTTCACGATTTGACTTGTATGTGTCTTTTATTCAATTGTATAAATATCTGTCAAATATTTTAGTCTTTATCAACTTATATATGTATCTATAAGCAAATCTTCCAAGAATATGATCATGAATCCCAAAGATACTCGGTATGATAAATTAATTGAGAAACTTTATATATGTAATAAGGCTAAACATTAGAGCTCATCAAACCTTAGAACCTATTATATCTTACATAATCAAACAAGCAAGTGGATATTAGACGCTACTAGACAAATTCCAATTTCACATTTTTAAAATTGCACTTATAACTTTCCAAAGGGTAATAAAATAGGTTCTAATTCCAAATGTTTATGACACATGCTTACGTAGAAGTTTACCTTTGTAGATACCTAATTTTTATCCTTCCTAAAGTGCATATTTAGTTTAGAAACCCCTATTCCAAGAAAAGTCCAATAAATAAGAATATAAAAAAAATGAAAAAAGCAAGAAAAAATTAAAAAAATGGAAAGTACACAAATAAATAGAAAATAGGAAAAACCCAAGAAAATGTCTAAAAAAATAAGAAAAACTAAAAATAAAAAAAAATTGCAAAAATAAAAGGTATCACATGATCATCCATTCTAATTAGCTTGGGGAAGAAATAATTTTTCTAAGGTCCAAAACAACTTTTGGAGTGAACATAGATATTTGTAATATGATCAAATTAGGAATTTCAAGAAAGAATAGGCATTTATTGAAAATCAATTTTTGTTTCCTAAGTTTGGTTATCTCATTTTGAAGTATTTTGAAATTACATATTCTAAGGAGATCATAGCCTCAAACCATGTCTTAATTTGATTTAAAACAAACATTTTATGAAATTTGAAGTTTTGAATAAAAGTTGAATGCATGTAGAAACTAAGTTCCAAATTTGGTCAAACTATGAAAATTTTGAAAATATTTTTAATATATGTTTATTAGACTCTACATTTACTTAAAGAGAGATGCAATTTTTCATAAGTCAAACAATTAATTTAGAAGTTTTAAAGAGTGCTAAAAAAATTTCAAAATAAAAAGAAAGTTGGAATAAAGACAGGAACTAATGGAAAGAAGATGGAAGAAAAAGTAAGAAAAAGAAAAGAAAGGAGGAAAAAAAAATAAAAATAAAAACTAAAAATGACATGTGGTTACCTAATAGGCCATTACAGGCCTTATGATGTCTACATCTAAGTACTACATGGTACTAATATTTGACCATTATGTGTAGCTGATTTGGTTCTACATAGTTGCTACGGATGCTACACATGACACTACTCTTTAAGCATCATGTGATAATTAAGGGTTAAAGTTTAGACTCCAATCCATCTTCTCTCCTTCCTTGATGCGGAAGGTCTAGAAGCTTGAAAGTTAAAAATGGTAAATAAAAGCTCATATATATGCAATTTTTTACTCGATTTTTTGCCACAAAAAATTCTAAATATATATGGGATAGAAATAGTATGAAAAAAACTATTTGAGTATGTCTAACTTTGAATTTTCATTAAAGGAAATTTAAATGAGAAAAATAGGAAGATTAAGTAACATGAATATATGGTGTCACGTTTCTAACGGGTAGAGTTGTAACAATGCTACTATTTTATTATTCTAAAATAGAAGTTGAACTCATTGTTGTTAACTTAGAATTAGTTTATATACAAGGCAAACTCAATTTAGCCAGCTTAAAACATCCAATTGGATACCTATTATAAATAGAACCTTTGGTAAGCACTTATTCAAAGAATTGTAGTATACTTACTAACTCTAGATTAATATTTACATGGTTATTTACATCAAAATACTTAAGTTTCCAAGAAACATTAAAAAAAAGAACCCATAAGTTCAAGCACTTATACATATATGTATATACATAAATGTGTGTATATATATACCAGGCATAAAACTAGTATATTGCCTAAGGTAATCCAATTAATTTTTCTCAAAAGTACAAAAGATTTAAAAGTGGTGCATCTTCAACAGTCTTCAAGTTTCATCTCATTCCTTAGCCTTTTGTATATTAACTTGAGGATAGTAATATCGCTACATCTTTAGTTTTCAATCAATACTTACAAAAGACTCTATAGGGAGCATAAATAGCTCAATTAGTGGGAGGAGACAAAAGAGTATAAATAAATACAAGCAATGTTATCAATCATTAATGAAATATAAAGTAATCAAATAAATGGAACATCATATAATATTAACGGCTCATTATGAGGTTTGAGAAATTACATTCGCTCTGACCTAAATTGAGAAGTTTCAATACAACTCAAATTAGACTAAACCTACGCATGTGCAATGAAGGATACCCTCCTCCTAAAACTTCCTTTTAATCTTCCCAACCTTATGGTGACCTCCTCCTTATCTCTTAGCTTGACTAAGGATGAAGAAAGGACAATTTCAACTATTCTCATTAAAAAGGTTAGTATTTGGTCAGTTACACTTAATCGTTTCTCTTAGTAGGTTATAATGCGTATTAAGTCAAGTTATAGGTTAAATTCTAGTTAATTCTAATTAGAGGCAATCAACAAATTTTCAAGTTAAAGCAATCAACACAAATTCATACAACCAACACTTTAAGGAGTTCAACTCTAATCCATAATTCAATAATTCAACAACATATGTAACATGCACAAATAGCTAATCACAATAAGTGCAATCTTAAGCCTTGAACTACTTTGATATAGTATATCAACATATTGTGAAGCACCAATCCTAGCTTACCTTGATGTAGATGTACATTATCCTTAAGTATTGTGCTTGTCTTAGTTAGTGATCCTTGAACATTTAATACAACAACTTTAGTTTTTAATCACCTTATGAAATAAGAGTTTATTTCTAACATTTAAGCATATATTTTATTTAAGTTAAATAAGTTTCCTAAACCATTTATTAAGTATTAATTAGGTATTATAGGTTTTAACCAAGATTTTGACCAAAGTTCTAATTTGGTAGTTTAGCATAGGTTCTTACCTAAGGAGGTTCTAACGTAAGCTCTAACTTTAGTAAGTTTTTAAAGGTTACATGTAGACAACTTTCTAACTACTCTCTGACTCTGGGTGCGTTCAAACATTTAGGACCAAACTACTTTTTCTAACCAAGTTTCTGATTGCTACAACTACAGCTATATATCTAACTTCTTTAATAAGACCACTTTCCAATTGAGTTTCTCTCCAAGTTTTTGACTTTACTATCACTTCCATATTTCACTACTTGATACATAATGTTGACTTGCCTAGGGTTATAAAACCACATTAAATTCAATTCTTACAACCTCATAGCACCCCTACACTACAACCATCTATTCTACTCATTCACTAACTTTATTTAATTAATTTCTTAAGAAAAACTCTAGGATTAAGTTTGTAAATCATCAAACTTAAGCTTAACCTCTTATTTCAATATGAAATTCTCAATTTAAGATTTGAAATTCCACATTTTTAGTTATTGTACACTTAAGAAAAACAAATTATACATAGTTGTATAAAAATCGAGTAATTTTTTTAAGGAGTTCTAATCACTGAGTAACTGTTTTAGAGAATAAAAAAAATTTCTCAAAATCCAACTGTATGATTTTGAAAATTTGACAACATAACATGAATATATAATCTCTTAGGAGCTTACACATAAAAATCAAGATCAAAACCATAACATTTGTACTTTTGAAAATATGATAAAAAATTGGCTAACGGGCATTTTTTATAAAGACCTTATATCAACACTCAAAATTTTGAAAGTTTAGTTTCATATTTGAATTTTTCATGTAAAAATACTTGAGAAATTAAGTTTGAAAATTTTTGAAGGTCATGTACTATTTTTTAGAATATTTTAGTTAAAACTAAGAAAATTAAACACTTATCGCTACTTGAAGCTTTGGCCACCACTAGGGGAGGAGCGAATATCGATCGGGCTTATTGTGGGCTATTCCTTTAGATTGTGATGTGGTTTCATTTCTAGTTATTAGTTACACACATGAACTCTTCTCTTCCTAATTTTGCACTATTTTCATAAGAAATTTAGCAAAATTTCATTTATCCTTGAATCTACCTCTCACGATATTTCTAGAGTTCACAAATGACCAAACTTTTAAATAAAGAATGGATTTTATTTTTTATAGGAAGGTTTTTGGGGTGATTTGAATCTTTTCATTTAGTAAAACATGTGTTAATAAGCTTATGAGGTGTCTAAATTTTAGAGTTCAAGGCTACTAACCTATTCTAGTTATTTCCCTGCAATTGTCATGCCTTCTCCAAGTGTTCCCTTAATGCTATACATTTTTTTTCTTATAATTTTTTTTCATTTTCTTTTATTAGTTTAATATATTTTACATAAATCTAAGTATTTAAAATAATTATTGCTATATATATTTACATAATAATATATCTATGTATATACATGTCTTCTACATATTATTTTATATCATTTAATAATTTTATTATTCATAGAATTTATCTTTAGGAATTCATTAATTATTAGTACTTATTCTACGCGTTTCCGATATTTATATAATTATATAGTAAAATTCATTATTTTGGATTTATTTTCATTATTTTATTATATTTTCAAGATCCAAACCTATAGTGTCTCTTGGACTAATGTTATTAACCCACTCGTAAATTTTAACATAATTTAGTTATCTTCACGAATGCCCTAAATTGTTTGCTAAGATCTTAGTCACTCATATGGGTATTTTTATATCCGATTTTATTTTGATAAAATTGGAGATTTTCTATAATATGCCATAAGATAATTAATTTTAAGATATGAGAACATATTCTAGATTCTATGTACATCTTTAACTTCCTAAAAATTGTGCACAAACATGTTCATATTTGGCTAAAATGAGAAGAATTGAGTTGCATATCTAAACTTAACTATTTGATCAAGATTTGGTCTTTCTTCATTATGGATGTTTCTTGGGCATCATTCATGACTTGGAGCTATACATAGAGGTCCCCTCTATCCACTCAAATCACTTTCAAGCATTACAATTATCGTAATTGTATGCATTACTTATTTTCTCACTCTAAGATTAAATTTATAATATCTACACTCTCTCTTTGATTTCTTTCATTATAGAACAAATCAATGCAAGCAAAAATAGTGAAACATCCTACACTCATCCTAAAGTAAAATCTAGGTTTTTGTTGCATTCAATTTCGTATAGGATTAAGTGAATTCGAATTGGAAGTTAGAAGGCTGTCTTTTAGGGTTTATTCATCATCAACTTGGAGAAATCTACAAAATTGAGAGTTGTATTGCTGGGTTGCTAAAAAATTGAGTTGGGGGTTTCAAAGAATAGTCTCTCATTGTCTAAAGCAATTTGTCCTATGCTAAGAATTGGTTGAACCACTTTTAAATTGACTACTGGTCCATTACCCTATGGAGGTTAGTCCTCCTCTCCTTCATTGTTCTATTTTGATTCATGGAAAATTAAAAAAAAAAAGAAAATTATAAAAATAATTTGAATAAATATGTGTCTTGAGTTTCCTTAATTTTGAGCATTGACATGTTATTAATAAATAAATAATATGTTGGTATTGAATTTTATATGATTAGGTGAATGTTGAAATTGTAAATTAATTAGCATGTTGATTTGGGTTTAAAAAATTTTAATATTTAGCATCTTGGTTTGATTTTAATAAATGATTTAGCATGAATATTGATCTTGTGAAGTAATCGGCATGTTGGATTGATTTTAATTACTGATTTAGCATGTTTGATTTTGAAATTATGAAATACTTTGCATGTTTGGTCTTTGATAAATAATTTGGCATGTTTCATCTTGTTTGACTTGTGAATAATTAGTATGTTTAATTGATTTGACTTTAATAAATAATTTAGCATGTAGGGTTTTGTTAAAATTGTGAATAAGTTATCATGTTAGTTTGGTGTTAATAAATAAATTAGCATGTTTTGTATTTTAGTATGTCTAATAAAATTGGTGTGCTTGGCTTTGATGGATAATTGGCATGTTGGTTGGATTAATAAATAATTTGCTTGGTAGCTTAGTACTATTGATAAAAATTAGTGATGGGCATGATGGTTGGTATGTTCTACTTAATGACAAAGGTGTTGGTGTTCCATGATGAATGATCTTGTTAATTATGTATATGCTTAGTTAATAATATGTGTGTTGCATAAAAGAATTATGAAATAAAATGGGCTTTTGCCTAAAAGTGATTTTTTCATGATAAAGGATTTTCAAAAATGAAAATTTAAATTGATCTTTTCCCAAATTTAGGGGTTTTGGTAGATTTTTCAAAAATAAACGAAAATGCGATTTTTAAAATTAATAAAACATAGTGAGTTAAAGTGATAAAAGCTTTTAATAAATAAAATTGGCCTGTATAATAAGATTTTCATCAACTGAGAACTACTTAGGCTCGATCCTACTTTATGGATATTTAAGCACTTCAAGCAACCCAGATAAATAAATAACCCATTCCAACCCCAAATACCCTCCCCCACTTTTTCTAAGTCCTTTTCATTTTCAAATAAACAAAAGTTGATTTTACTTGAATTTCCCTTTAATAAAATTAAAAGCTCATTTAATTACTCCATGAACTCTTTTTATAGAAACATTGGATTTTTAATAAGATAGTCTCTAATGCCACTAAATATCTAGTTTCTATTTCTTAAGTGATTTTAAGAAATCATAGGCTAATATCTAAAATTAGAGTTCCCTCACTTATGGGCCCTAATTTTACTCTTTCTTGATTTTGTTCGAGTGGTAACTCCCTTTCCAAAAGCTTCTTCAAATTAAACTATTACTTAACTTGATCAAGAGGTTTATGTTAAGCAAATCAAGCTTAATATAAACTGGATTAATAAAAGAGAGAGATCAAATTTTGAACTTAACAACCTTAAACCTACTCACCTCTAGCATTATATTATTAGGGGAATTTCTCCCATCTTACATTGCATATTTTATTTGTAAAATTCTTTAATGACACCAAAATAAGTTTATATATTTGTTATATCTATTAGATTATTTTTGTTTTTTTGACAATCCCTTCTTGATGTATCTCTAGGGTTGGACAGAAAGAAATAGAAGAAAAAGCTAGCAAAGCCTAGACAGCTACTGAGTGGATGTGACATACCACTCGAACTTGACCTATGATCTGCCGAATATGACACATCGGTCTCAACTGAAGGGTTATTTGCCACTACTAATAGATAAAAGTTGAATGATAACGAGAACATTAAGGTTGCTCAAAATAAGTAATTTCTATATTAAAGAGATGATTGTTTGCATATAAGAAAGTGGGGGTTTATATACCTATCTACTAGGGCTACATTATATGTATGAAAAAACAAAAGGGTATTATACGACTAGGTTACATAAGACAAACTAAAAAAGGTAAAAGAGATAAAGAATATTTAGTGTGAAAAAGAAAGAATCATTCTAAAATATTGTATCAGAAGACATGTGTCGCTTAGCATCTAGATGGATAAATATAGTACAAAGTAAGCGAAAATAGAGTAATGCTTATGGCGAAGGGTCGACCTGATGTGGACTAGGTCGAGGACCAATTAGTTCTTTTGAAGAGAAGTCAGCTTGATATGAGGTCGAATTCTCATGGTCAGATCGGGAGCTTGCCTTGGCTACTTTTAGGTTATCTCCTAGGATAAAACATTGCTGTTGAACAGGGGTAGATTTGACGTATGTAAGGATCTAACAGTCAGGTTAGCATGATATTAGCTCGAGATAGGAATTTCCATCTTAACTATAGCCTAAAGCTAGTATCCTTTGAGCGAGTCCTTAGAGTCCTTTACCTTGGCTGCGTGTAATCAGTTCGAGGGGTTGATTCCTATCATTTGCTTGGAGGTCAGAAAGATTTGTCCTCAAATCTAGAACGGTCTCTACTCTTTCTTCTAAGGCACTCATAGGGTCTTCTTTTATTAGTTAGTGAGGGATTAGATTAGATACATTGAAGATGGAAGAAATTCCATAGCCATTAGGTAACTCGATTTGGTAAGCGTTGCGATTGATTTTCTTCAAGACTTTGAACGGACCATCAGCTCGAGGAGATAGTTTGTATTATCTTAAGTGTGGGAATCGTTCTCGGCTGAGATGTATCCATACTAAGTCTCCTGAGTGGAAAGAAATAGTTCGGTAGCCTTGACTACCAATTTCATGCTACTTCTGATTGAACTTGGCAATCCTTTTAGTATAAACTAGTGTAGCTTATGCAATTCTTAGGCTCGATCTACTTCGAATTAACTCTCTTCAATAGTTGTTGGGGTACCAATCATATTAAGGGGAATGGTAAGGTTAAGACCATAGATAACCATGAATGGGGTCTTCTTCATAGTTCTATGGACAATTTGGTTGTATGCGAACTTTACAACTGGTAGGCATAAATCCTAATATCGCAAGTTCTTTCCTATTATAACTCTAAGTAGATTGCCTAACATCCTGTTTATCGCTTTAGTTTGGCCATCGATCTAAGGGTGGCTACTAGAGCTGAATACAAGTTTAGTTCTAAGTCTTTTCCAAAGAGTCCTTTAAAAATAGCTCAAAAATTTTGTGTCTTGATTTGAGACAATAGTCTTCGATACCCCATGTAATCAGACAATCTCTTGTAAAAAACAAATTAACGATATATAAAGCATCATTAGTTCGATGGTACGAAGTGAAGTGCGCCATCTTGATAAAGTGGTCTACTATAACAAAAATAGAATCTTTACCTCTAGATGTTCGGGGTAATCTTAGGACAAAGTTCATGTTGAAGTCAGCCCAAGGTGAGGTTGGTGTTGGTTGCGGCATGTATTCTTCATGGTATTCTCTCTTTCCCTTTATACGTTTGCACACTTTACAACTACTAACCACCTTATGGATATCCTTGACCAAACCTGATCAGTAAAAGTTCTCCCTCAACAGATTGGTTGTCTTAGTTTCCTCGAAATGACTAGATAATCCTCCGCTATGAGCTTCCTTAATCAATAGCTTACATATGGAACAGTTTGATATGTACAGCCTTCGATCCCTAAACAGGTAGCCATCCTTGAGATAACATCCCTTGACAGTCATTTCGCCCTTGCACTGTTCTATGATAGGGCTGAAATGAGAATCATGAGCATGCTATTCGGTATTAGTGAGAATACCAACAATTTTGTCTACAAAGTGGACAATAATGTTTACTATCGCGATAGAGCATTGGCGACCACATTTACTCTTCCCTTCTTGTACCGGATAACGTATAAGAAACCTTCCATGAACTTCAACCACTTAGCTTGCCTTTTCAAAAACTTGTTTTGACTCCCTAGATGCTTTAGAAACTCATGGTCTACATAAATAACAAACTCTTGTGGTAGTAAATAATGTTGCTAAACCGTAAGGGCTCGATAAAGAGAGTATAACTCTTTCTCGTATATAGAATAGTTTAGAGCAGAACCACCAAGTTTCTCACTGTGGTAGGCGATGGCCCATTGTTCCTACATCAGGATAGCACCAATTCCAACTTCTAATGCATAGCATTCTAATTCAAAGGGCTTATCAAAATTTGGCAGCGACAAGATAGGTGTAGAGGTGAGTTTTTCCTTGATCACTCTAAAGCTTTAGTTAGCTCGATCATTCCACTTGAATCCTTTACTTTTTTTAGTCAACTTAGTCAATGGGGTGGCCATTGTGCTAAATTTCTTAATAAATTGCCTATAAAAAGAAGCTAGGCCATAGAAACCTTAGACCTCAATCACATTCTTTAGCGTTGGCCATTCCAGAATAGCTTGGATCTTCTCCTCATTTTCCTGGATTCCTTCCTCTAATACTATAAACCCTAGGAATATCACTTCTTTCTAATAGAACATATACTTCTTCACATTTTTATATAACTTCTCAATTCGCAAAATGCTAAATACTTCACGAAGATGTTGAACATGGTTGTTCAAGTCAACATTGTATACTAATATATCATTAAAGTACATGACTACATATCTCCCAATTAGGGGCTGCATTACACTGTTAATTAACCTCATGAATGTGCTTGGTGCATTAATAAATTTGAATGCCATAACCAACTATCTGTAAAGTTCGTGTCTAGTCTTAAAGGCAGTCTTCCATTCATTGCCTGGCCTTATGTGAATTTGGTGGTAGCCACTTCGCAAATCAATCTTCGAAAATATCTTTACGCCATGAAGCTTATCAACATTTCATCGAGCCTTGGTATCGAGTGTTTGTAATTGATAGTAATTTGGTTGATTGCTTTGCTGTCGATGCACATACGCCATGAACCATCTTTCTTCAAAACGAGTAGAGCTGGTACAGTACAAGGGCTTATGCTCTCCTTTACACATCCTCGCTCAATGAGTTCATTTACCTGTCTTTTCAACTCGGCAGCCTACTTAGGGTTCATCCTGTATGTAGGTCGATTCAGTAGGGTGGCATCGAGTTGTAGATCAATACAGTGCTCTATGCCTTAGACTAATAGCAGTTCTTTTAAAAACAAGTAAAAAAACTCATTTAGTAAGCTTCGGATCTCTTTTGGAATATTCTGTAACTCTCTAATCTCCATTGGTTTCTTAACTAATAAGAACATCGGTTCATCAGCCTTCTCAATAGATTGGAGTTCTCTACGGCTCATCACTAGGGCTTTCTTCTTATTAGCTTAGGTGAATTGATAATGGGTTTCATTTACTTGGGATGGGGTTAAGGGTTGCAACACTATCCTCCTTCCATCCTTAACAAAGGCATAAGTGTTCTTATACCTGTTGTGTGTGACATGTCAGTTAAACAATTAAGGTCGTTTAAGTAGTAGATATGAAGCTCCCATGGGGATGACATCACACATTACTTCATCCCTATATACATTTCCAATACTGAATGGTGTAATCACTTGTTTAGTCATGTGTAAAGCACCCTTATCATGAAACCAATACAGCTTGTAAGGTCGGGGATGCTTTGAGGTCGGTAGACTCAACCTTTGCACAAAGGATTGTGTAACCACATTAGTATAACTTCTTCTATCCACTATGATTATACATAATTGGCCTTTGATAATACACTTGACATGGAACAAATTTTCTCTTTGGTCTTCCTTGGAGCTTAATACTTGCCTCAGAACTAGGGTCATCACTTCTCCCTAGTGGGCATAGATATAGGTCTCCTCTTCTTCTTCAGCTTTAGGTTTTCTAGCATCCTCTTCCTTCTTAGGTTCATTCTCGTCAATGCTATCATTACATCTCCTAGGAGCACCATAACGTATCAGTTTGGACACTCAATGGCCATATGTCTAAAGTTTAAGTATTTAAAGCATTTTACCTTACTAGTCTTTCGTCTAGAGGTTTGCCCTTTCTCATATGTTCTCAAAGTCGGTTTAACCTTAGATTGGCCTAAATGATCGGCTTAGCCCTATTGGTTTCCTTAAATGTCTTTAAATTAGTTAATCCTCTCCTTGGCCCTAATTGGCCTCTTCGACTCAGCTTGATCAGGTTATCATAGTAGTGGGACTCACGAGAATGTCGGCCTAGGTTGGCTTGGAACACTTCTTCTCTACCTTTTGACCTTCTGCGCTATCTTGATGACCTCTTCCAATGTATAGAACCTTTGTGCCTCCATGATATTACAAATCTCATACTTAAGCCTAGAATTGAACCTCGATATTATATGGGCCTCTGGTTCTTCTATGTCGGCTTGGATCATTAACATCTGGAACTCTCTTACATAATCATCAATAGATCGGTTCCCTTGGCGTAGTTCTTGCAATTTTACAATAGTATCTTGTAGAAAAGTCTTGGGGTACAAATCTGCTTTTTAACAACCTTTTCATCTCAGCTTAGGTCCTAACACCTTGTTTCTGGTTGCATTCAGATTTTTCTACCACATGGTGGCATACCTAGTAAACTCCAACACAAGAAGTTGGACTTTGACTACATCCTCATACCCATAACCTTCAAATACTTTCTTAACCTTCTCTTCCAACTCTAAGTATTTATCTGTATCTTTACTTTCATCGAAGGGTAGGATTTACACCTTAACATGTCTAACCCTTGAGGAACTTGGCATCCTTATCCTTGCACTTTGTAATAGGCTACTTTTACTTCACTAAACTCTTCAACATCCATCTCCTCATCATCTTCCCTAATCTACTCCAACTTTAGTCTTTGTTTAGCAGCTTTTTCTACTACTCCTCTAGCTTATGGCAGTTGAATTAAGCTATTAGTCCGATTGCCTTGGCCATAGTATCTCTTAGGGGTATCTTCTTGTAGGTTTTGCTACTGTACACTTAGGGTTGTCATCTGTTAATTTGCATTACAGTGACTAAACTGTCAACAAGGTTTGTAAGTTTGTTAAGTTTATTGTCAACCAACCCTAGGGTGTTACTACCATTATGACATGACCAGGTTGAGCATTATTGCTTTAGTTACCAATAACACCCTGAACACTTAAATCAAAGATGGTACAGTACTACTCAAATGGATTAACAATTTGTTAACAACTTCAATAACTGATAGTTACTCAAATAATATAGAAACAAACTTGCTCTGTTTTCGTAATGAGAAATAGAGTAAAAACTGAGTAACAATAAAATCACTCTTGTTGTCACACTAACATACACTATACTAGCTATGGAAGGAACACAATAGCCACTAACAGTAAAGCGAACTAAAACTTCATTGTAACTTTACATATTCCTTTACAAAGAAAAAGGTAGTAAAGCCCGGACAGCTATCGAATGGATGTAACGCACCACTCAATCCTACTCAATCTATAATTTATCGGATATGACACACCAATTCTAACTAAAGGGTCACTTGCTACTACCCCTTTACTAAAATAAATAGATAAGAGTTAAATGATAATGAGAACACTAAAATTGCTCAAAGTGAGTAATTTTTATATTGAATAGATGATTGTTCGCATATAAGAAAGTAGGGGTTTATATATCTATTCACTAGGGTTACTTTACATGTATGAAAATTTAAAAGAGTATTCTACAACTAGTTTAGATAAGATATATTAAAAAGGGTAAAAGAGACAAAGAATATTTAATGTGAAAAAGAAAGAATCATTTTGGAATACTGTATTAGAAGACACATGTCACTTGGTGTTTGGATGGGAGAAATATGGTACAAGGTAAGCGGAAACAAAGTAATGCTTGTGGTTAGGGGCTGACCTGATGTGGACCAGGTCAAAGACCAATAAGTTCTTTTGAAGAGAAGTGATGTTGATTTGGGGTCGAATTCTCATAGTTAGATCGAGAGCTCACTTCAACTACTCTTAAGCTATCTCTTAGGATAAAGCGTAGTTGCTGAATAGGGGTAAATCTAATGCATGTAAGGATTTGATAATCAGGTTGGCATGAGATCAGCTCGGGATAGGAATCCCCATCTTGGCTATGGTCTAAAGTTAGTATCCTTCGAGCGAGTCCTTAGAATCCTCTAGCTTGGTTGTGCGTAATCGGTCTAAGGGATTAATTTCTATCACTTCCCCTTCTCCCTCTCCCTCTCTTTATACTCCATTTTTAAATTTCTAAAAGTAATTGTTATGTAATTCTTTATTCCTCTTTCCATTTCTATCACAGCATATTTTAAAACAATGTAAAAATATGAAGTTAAAAACTTTTATATTTGTTTCACCTTTGTTTCTTTACTAATAACTTTCATTGGGTACCTTTTTTTTTTCAAATAATTAACATTATGTATTAGTAACAACATATTGCATTATTCATTTTGATGAAATTATCTCTTTTAAGTTTGACATGTGCACTATGATTTCATTATCCATTGGTATCACCTAATGTTAAAAGTTTTTCCATTTGTAAATTGTGTGATTTATGTTTTCGTTTTATCTACACTTTTCATTTCAGATATGGTACAATGATACTTTCCTTGTTAATAAAAAGTTAGTTAATATATAGAAAATGTCCATTTATTTCAATTACATTTAGATGAAAAGGTATCTTTTAGTTTAAGAAACATATTTCAAAAAGATTATGGTCTTATTTTTCAAAAGGTGCTTGAAATCCTTATAATTTTCTTCTCAAATCATGTCTAAATATCTGAAATCTTATCTATATACTTGAAATGAATATGCATTAAAAAGCATGTCTATCTTTCTTTTGCACTTCTAAAAGAAAACCATAGAACTTATGTAGCACTTAATACAATAGAACTTGTGACAAAATCTTTTTAACTCTTTAATTATGTGAATGAACGTCCTTCATAAGATTGGACTATTAGATAATCCTTTTGATTACTTCTTGATGATCTTGTAAGCTAGGTCTTCAAAATAAATCTCATTTATGTATTTTCTTTTGAACTCCTAGAAAACACTATGATATGCCTTTAGAATTAAATGAAGAATATCACAACTAGAATGTAAACCAAAAAAAAAAAAAGAAGTACTAGCAATTCATGAACTACCTCGTGATACACTAAAAAGTCTTATACAGCCTAATACTCACTTGATATGATGCATAAGTGAATACAACGGTCACTCGCCATTAACGCTTACTAAAGGAGTTAGATAAGAGCTAAAGGGATTACTTTTGTAAAGGAAATTCTATAATTTAATAATGGAAGCTATGTCTACATCATTACAATGTAGGCCTTATATACTCAGCCATTTCGGGTTATAATGTAAAGAGGAAAAGACAAAGAGGTAAATTCTTATAGAAGATAAAATTGCATATCCTAATATATGCTAGAAGGGGTAAAATGGAAAAAAGATAAAATGGAAGAATGTTAGAGAATTTTCCTAAGGATCTGTGAAGTAGGATATGTGTCAACTACTCATTAAGTGCTTTGACAAAGGCGAAATGAGGAACACCCTAATCGGTTATGGGTAAATTACGTCGATATGTCTTTAGTTAGCTCAACAACTGTCACGCCCCGAAGCGGCAGAGTCGTAACAGCCCCGCCGTGTAAACCATCCTAAGATAGAAGTTGGCCTTATAACCGCTATCTTAGACCTGATCTACACAAGGCGTCCACGACTAACCCACTTTGAAGTAAACAGTTTATAATTTCAATAAATCATTTACCTAAGAAAGTGAGACAAGTTAGATATAATCACTATAATTCAGTTATTACATTATTTAGCAATGAAAAGTAATAACATATGTGTTGATTCTTCAATGTTTTTCCTCACTCCCCAGGATCCAGCAGTTACTAGCTTCAGAGTAGTTGTGGCCGCTTCTTAGCCAGCACCTGCACGATGTCTATAGGGATGTGAGTAACCACAGCTCAGTAAGTTAGGGCGGAGGACTTAAAACTATACCATACACACAACAAGGTTTTCAATCACTTATTAGGTGCAATGCATGTGCAAGCAAATGCCATCGCACGATGTTGTCCGGCCCATCGTGAGATTAGAGAAATTGCGCCCGCTCTAATCCGGGTTGAGGAGTTGCCGTTAATGCAACAGCTCATGACCAAACCCAGGCTTGTGTAATGGAGACTTTGCTCCTCCCGTGACTACCTTCGAACCACTGTCTTCACCTTCGCCGCGACCTCCTCTCCTGTCACTTAGTTTGACTGAGGATGAAGAAGGGACCATTTTGCAATCCTGCGCTATCCCTTCCGAAAGGGTCGGTATTTGGCCGGAGAGTCCTAAGTTCCCCTAACGGGTTGCCATGCATATTCGATTATGATTACTGGTCGGATATTTGGTTAAGTCCAGTTGAGGGTGATTAATCATTTCATACAAATCATACAATATGTGCCAGAGCAATAAACAGGATCATAGCATCACCCATAATCAAACACATGCACACATTCAACTATCTAACAAGCACAACTAAGCATAATCTTAAGCCTCCAAAATACAGCATCGTATTAATCCAAACTTATCTCGACTCCTCGCTCATTCACTCGAGGTCCGATTTGCTCAGGCCACGCTGATCATCCCTATAACACGAACGTGGTTTCAGTATTTCATATAATATTATAAGTTCATTTTATCCAATAACACTTATTGTTAGGTTTTGTTTAAGGTTTAATATGCCTAATTATCTAGGTATTAAGTCTTTTATAATTATTTTAGGTTTAGGTTTAGGTTCGGGTTCCGCATCGATTTCTAAATTAGATTCTAGTTCGATTTCTAGGTACTGTTTTGTACCCGGACCCTAGAAATTTGTTTCAACTCATAATGTGAAACTAACCACATTATTTCCAGATACCCTAAATACGATCACTACCCCTAGTCAGCTTTTATTCCATCAGGTACACTTAAATCCGTATTAGTGTACCAAATTTACTCATGTTGTGAGAAATTTTTACATTTTTCATATAATTACCTAAAATTGAATTTTGTTTCAGATTTGTTATGTTCTGATTTTCATTATTTTATTATCTAATTAAATCTAATTTTTCTATATTTATTAATTTTTAATTCTACATATTCCTAATTTTCTACATTTACCACATAACACCTTCATTACTTGCACTTAACACTCCATAGACTAGGATTAGGTTTCCACATCAGAGATTAACATCCCTAAACATCTAATTATTATCTCAATCAGTAATTAACATCCTAATCACCTAATTAACCCTAAATCACCCAATTTTACTATCATTTTAGGGCTAAAAATTAACTTAAAAATTTCAAAAATTAATTTTAAAAAAATGGCTTCATAGCACTGTTCTATATCACATGAGCATCCTACAAAAAAAAATTGAGCTCCAAACTACACTCCTATGGTCATTTATTTTTAAACCGAAATGTGCTCCGTTTTGCATGATTTCTTAAGGACCCTATATTACGGGACATGTTTTTATCTAAATACTATTTTTCCTACAAACTACATACAAAAATATTTTAGAATAACAAAATTCATAATTTTCTAATTATATTTACTATTTTTACAAAATTTCACAAGAATCGGGCTGGAATTTGGACTCACCGGTTTGGGTGGCTCCGGCCACCGCGGGCTGCCGTGGCCTTTTCGGCCGGCATGGGCGCTGCTGCCACCGTGTGGTGGTGGTGGCCGTCCACTCCCAGCTCCTCTTCTGGTGTGGGTTCCCTTTAAAATCCCTAACTGCACAGTTTTTCTTATTTTTTTTATTTTCTGGATTTTCTCTCGAATTTTCAACTCTCTCTAATTTTTTATGATTTTTATTTTTCCAAATGAGTTTCTAAATTTTTCTTGCTATTTATAGACGATTTTTGTAATTATTATGCATTAATTTGACAAGACTTTGTTCAATTTCATTGATTTTTGGCTTTTAAGTTGTTCAATTTTTATTGGCCAATTTTTCTTTTTCTAACCACGACCTGATCTTGCATCAGCTTATCCTTTTTTGATTTTTCTCTGATTTTTCCATAATTATTTTATATTTTTCTTTAATTATTTGCTTAGTTTTCGGCCAATTTAGGTAATTACGCGTATTTTTATCTACACGTAAATACATGTGGGGTACACGTGAACATTCCTAAATATTATTTTGGTCATTCTAAAATTTTTAGTATACATATAATCTATCTTTAGTAGTTTATTAGTTATTAGATTACACTTTTTGCCTTTTTAGTAATTACCAATTATTATGCTTAAAATTTGAAAATTTTATAGTCTCCTATTTTACTATTTATTTTTTTAAATTTAAGTTTACGGGGTCATTTTTACTAATATTTCTCTCAATAGTTTATAATTTGGGTGTGATCGGATCCTTTAGCCGATCGCCTTAAACCTTGGGTTCTAAGTTCAATCCTACGGTTACTTAGCTGAACTTTGGGGCTTACAACAACCTAGAGGAATAGGTTATAAGAGATGTGGAATGTTAGTAGATTAGCTCTCTTGACCTAAGGTAGGTCAATTTGGAAGGTTGACATAGCTTATTTTGGGTTAAGGAGGGATCAGGTTGGACTCAAAAGGAGGAGGGGTCAATCTTGCTTAGATGGTCCTCTTATAATCAGTGTGAAGGAAATGGTTTAGGCTTGGGCTCGATTGGTTTCCCTGTCTCATACTTGTTTGTGAGCTAAAGTGTACTTGGTTAACCTTTACAAGCCCCTAGCTCAGCTCTAGGTGATAGGTTTAGGAACCTGGTTCCTATCATATTATTTGTAGTTTAGTGATGATTTTATCATTATCAAAATTACAACATTAATATCCAACTTTTCCTATGAATGTTAAAATCACTTAAGATAAATGTAAGTGTAAATTCAAAAGCAAAAAGATAAATATTATTATAGTCAAACCATTCCGTTGATATAAGGGCTCACCTCTCAAGATGTCTACTTGAACTTTTTTCATTTTTTACTTTTCTGAATTCCTAGTACATGAAAGATGGTTCATTATGTTATCCCTAATTTAAGAATAAGTCCTTGTTAGTAACCATACAACTAACTAAACTCCAAAAACATGGATATCTATTGAAACCTCCCTTTACTGACATAAAATATCATAGTGGAATCATACAACCTAACTAGAAAATGTTACAAAATATCAATAAAGATCCAATCCAACAAAAGTGTAGATCAAACTCTATATGACTTTAGATGACCTAAAATACACTTTTCCTTAATATCCTTTTCATGGAAGCTCTTATAATGTACTATGGTTATCTACTTCATAGTCACTTTAACTACTTTACTCAAACTTATGACTAAACACACTCACTTCCTCATCTTAGCTTCCATGTCCCAGCTTGCTAGATCTTTAAATATTGATATTAGATTAGTTAACCCTTCAACTTAGCTTTTAAGCTAAGTAAGTATAGTCTAAAAACTATAATATACAGCAAGGCACATGTAGATGGTACATATAATCAAATAGCTAAGATATACAAGTATCAACTAATAAGCAAGCACATTCATGAATAGTGATGTGATGTATGGATGTCATGCTAATATACATGATGATAAGATTCTAGGTACCAACCCGATGACATACCAGGCTTTAGACTACATGGGAGGCTTGCTCACGAGCTCTACATGAATGGAAGACTTGTTTATGTGCTTTATCGTTGCTAAATGACTTGCTCTACTCTGCTGAGTTTATCCTGTTGTGCTGAGTACAGCTCACTCTACCTTGACCAAGCCTTCCTACAGACTTATCTATGAGCTATGGCAATATTGGAAGACTCGATGTGCTTTACAAGTTCTGTCCTAGCCCACTATGTGCCTTACTTTGTTAGGTCTTCCTTGCTATACTTGATCTATTCTACCTTATTGTAGTCGGCTCTATTCTATTCTATCGGGTCTACTTGGATTAGCTATTTAGGATTGTCCTGACCTGCGTATCTATCTTACTTTATCGAGGTCGATTTGCTTGACCGAGTTTGTTCGGCCAAGATCTACTCGGTCACGATAAGGTTGCTTGACTATTCCATATTAGCTTGATAACACCGGGACATATTAAACAGGTCGGCCATGTCCACGCTAAATTAGCCTGATCATACGAAGTCGGCTACCATCATATTTGCTTGGTTACTGCCTATGAGAGGTCAGCGTTGGTTAAGTCAAGTCGACCTAGGACATATCAAGTCGATCCTAATTATATTAGGTCAGCCTTGAACATATCAGGTCGCTCCCGGACAAACACAGGTTGTCCAAAATCAAGTCTGTCTAGATTACAGCTTAGAGTCCCTAACAGCTCTTTGGAATTAAGCGTTAGCCTTCACCTAAAGATCTTACTTAGCTATTTATTTTACTTACGTTATTTGGATTTCCTTTTTCTTATATATTCCTTTAGTTGTCGTTCATGTTTCAGTTGTAATTACTGGAATGCCATTAGGGCATCCTTTTATTCATTTATTTGCAACTTTACCCCTTTGGTATAAATAGAACACTTGTATAGGGTTTTAGGGGACTTTAACATTTTAATGAAAAACTCCTTTTGAGTGTTTTCTCTTGGAAAACTCTCCTCTACTTGCTCTTATCAATCCCTTTAGCAAGGATTGTAGTGAGCAACCCTATCACTCGGACCGGTGCATCACATCCGGTGAGTCTTAAGTCCGTGTGTGGTTCTATGGTGAGTCATATCTGTAGAGTTAGTGCATAGGATTTGCTAAACCTTCTATTACCATTTACTTTTCGAGACATCTTACGACTCGGACCCACCTCTTTGGTTATGTGTGATATCGGCTTCGTGTGTTCACTCGCAGATTCATATCACATGTCATGCAATTGTACTAATATCTTAACTTGGCTTATATCTCATATAGTTGGTTAACATCACTAGCCATTCAAATAGCCAATCTAAAAGTTTAGGTGGCTACTAAAGCAACTTAAGAATAAGACCCTTAGGCATTAACACTAAGCGAAGCCAGTGATTGTCGGTAGGCCAATATAGCTAGGCAAGTTAAAGTATAGTAAACGAATATGAGTTCAAGTGTCAATCCTATAAGGAACCATGAATGTGAGAAAACTTTAGATTACTAGCAATTTACCCTAATTCACTAACTATCTAACTAAACAATTTATAATAATTCCAATTAAATAAATGAAATAAGGAATAATAAGATAAAAATAATAAACAAGAATAATTAAAATAAACAAGGCTAAATAAAATATATAAGATCCATTAACTTAAAGAATGCACAATTCTTAGTAAATCATTCTTATTTACTACTTAGTTTTATGCAATGTTCAATCTCAATTACTCATTAGACCATAAAGATGCCTAATATTCATTAATCAAACTCACATCTCTAGTTAATTCATAACCTTGAGATTACTTTACTCGAATCGCTTTTACAATAAAGCATCTCAAGATCATATTAAGATCTTTGATCCCATTATTAGGTTGTCATGATTCGGAGAAATCAAGTACCTAATCACTTAGTCTACTTAATTCTTTCTAATTACATAAGTATGTTCACTATAGGATCTCATAAACTCTACAACAAACTCAAACATCAAATTAATAACTAGGATAAATACTAATTCAATAACAACATGCACAACATAATTAGATCATAAAGACAATCTCATTGATTGAATAAAAGAAATGTTGCTATAGAAACTAGGGCTTAATAACAATTTACTAAAAATAGTTAAGATTATGACACGATAACTAAAAGGAAAGAGAGAGATGAGAAACTCTAATATAATTTTACCTTATAATTCTTCCTAAGGGGGCTCTCTTTGCAAATTTAAGCCTAGATACATATTTATAAGAGTTGAACCTAGATTTGTAAAGAAAACTTTGTAAAAATAGAAGATTTACAATTTTTATGACCGTTGAGTTAGGTTATAGTCTTGTACTTTGTCTGAAATCTTTAAATTTTAATAGAATTTAATTACTAAAGGTCCATGGATAGAGAACATGACTATAGTCTTCACTCGTGGTCTTCTTTAGACTTCATTATTCCATAAATAAAATTCTTTTGTTTCTCTTCCTTAATCAATATTTTTCTTCAAATGAGTTCCAAAACTTGATAAAATCTTCAAAAATTTATTGAATGCTCCTAAAGTCCCTAAAAATGAAATTTAAATGAGTTAAGCTTTAGATTACTATAAAATTAAATTAATTAGTATACAAAATCGCACAAAATCATCTTATAATATGTATCTAATTGAGTGTTATTGACCAGCCTAATCAAAATCTAGCAAAGTTAAGATTGAGTAATTGAATTCCATATGCTTGAAAATCAAACTTTTTAAATAATGTGTTTTGCTTAGGAAAATTTCATTTTCTAAATAAAACCTAACCCTTAGATCCTTTTTGTGCCATTTTATAAATGCATTGAAGAACAGATTTGTGGAATATTTAATCAACTAAGCATGAATCTTGATACCATTTCATGTTGTAAGTTAAGATACTTATAAGACAAGTATATTAATGAAAAAATGAGTTTAGTAGCTTTTCTAAGAAGTTAGTAGTCTTATTAGGAAAGTTAATGTGTAACCCTCCTTGAGAAGAAGCCTATGGCACCCTAAAGTGACTTCCTTGAGGAGTTAGCTTAGGAAATCACCTCATAAAGCTTCTAAAATAGCTTACTTAAGAAGCTAGCTAGGAAACCTCTTAGTTAAGCTACTAATCACTTGGTCTAAAAGTTTCAACCTTCTATTAACAAGGTATTCATAACCATGGCATTATAAACTAATACCACAATCTCCTATAATCCATATGGGACACTTAATTAAGAGGTCTCACAATATAAATTAGTTTGGTTAGATCTTTTCTGACCTAATGCCCCTGAACCCTAAATGGGCATTACAACTTACCACATATTCTAGCTAACCTAGAGTATGTTAAGGTTTCTAAGTCCACCAGTTGATAATATAATAAAAACATATCACCAATTATTACATATAAACCACAAAGGAATGGGTAACCACATCCACTCATAATCCTTATAAAACAAAAAATATCCAATAGAGTTCAAAAGTGCATCGACTTGTATCTAATGTCACAAGATAGATCAAAGTAGCTAAAAATCCTCAAGTATCATAGAAAAGGAGTCAATCTCCTTAATAAAACAAGACTCTCAACATAACGTAACTCATCTCCAATAAAAATAGAACTCAACTCTATCCTAATCATCATAATAATAAAGACACTTGATACCTTCCTCCTTTTGGATGCCATCAACAAAAGTCTCCTTATAAATGAGATAATCCTATGATCTTGGGCTTGAAAAAGAAAAGGAGTAAGCTAAAGCCCAATACGTAGTGGGAATTGAGCTATTGGCTTTTCGACCCGTAGCCAAGCCCCGAAGACTAGAAGGCTTGATAAGATGAATTCTTCTACTCTAACTGACTCCTATTGATGTCGAGTACTTCCTTGCCGAGTTACTCCTTAAGTTATGCCGAATGACTGACATGCCTGACCACTTACTTACTTAGCATCACCCTTACCACCATGTCGAGATAGGGACCGTAGACTACATAAGCCATCCTTGCTCGGACAAGCCAACTGGCCGTACTACTTTATCTGCATCTTTTAACAACTTCACCAATATAGCATCTCCATATGTATAGGACTACGTGTAGAATCTACCCCACTAATTATTACTTTTGTGAATATTCATTTTTACCTTTTTGTATTATTGTACATTACTACTTTAGGGTAATACCCATTTTACCATTTCCCCTTTAAGGCAACTTGCCTTAAATTCTTGAGTATAAATACCTTTTGTATTTGTAAGTCACAAGTAGATAGATTATCATTAATACACTTAAGTATTTTTCCTTCTTGGTGTAAACAGTCTATTGTTTTACTCTTGGCATTACTCTTATCCTTTCCCTTAAACAAGGTTAGGCAGTGAGTAACCTTATCGAACCAATTTGTACGTCAAATCGAATTATACTGTGAGTGGTCGGAAGTTCCATTAGTGCATCATATCCTTTAAAGCCGTTTACGAGTTTTGCTTAGCTTTCATTCGTTACTATTTTTTCATTCATTTTCCTCATTACTCCTTTTGAGCTTTTTATAAGCTTGAACTCATCCAGTGACCGACCTTGTTAGTTCTTAGTCATGGTTCACACTAGTATGAGTATACAAAACATATACAAATGCCAAACCCAATTAGTCACATGTAAACAATGCCAATATAATATAATATAAGTAAATAGTACTTTGATTATCTTTATATTAAGCCAACAAACAACAAAAGAGTTTTCATAACCTCGCTACACCTGATCTCTGTTTACATACATAGGAGGTTATAGTATAAGTTTTTCTTTAAATCCTTTACGTTTAGAGTCTAGAGTCTATAAACCTAATATTCTAGCTATGTCATCTCATATGAAAGTCCACTAAGGAATCCTTACATATGATCAATAGTTGATCCTTTAGGGATCTGCTACCGTGGGCCCTTAGAGTAAGTGGGTCAAGTAAAACCAAAAGTCAAAGTCATTTAGGCTGTATATAAATTAGTCCAGTTATATTCTAAATCCTAACAAGCATAACCATACATATAAGCACTACGCACTTAGAAAGGCTCCATAACTGTGGAAGAACTCCAACTCACAAATCCTGATTCAATAGCTTGGACCTTAACAAGGAATTCGACAACTACTAAGAATTTATTTGAAAAGCAAGCATATACATTAACTTTCAGGAACTTGATAACTAAATTCTAGAAATTACCTATGAACCTATAAATTACCCAACCTAGGTTTGGAAAGAAAATAATCAAATCTAATCATAAATTAATAATAGAAATTGAAGATAATATAAATACATAATATGATAAAGCAAAAAGTTGATATATTTATATAATATTATTTATTTATTTTAAATTGTAAAGTACAATATATACATAAAAGAAAATATAAAGTAGACACATGATGAGGGTATCAAAATATATAATTTTATTAATCGATATAGTAATAAAAGAATATGTACTTTAATAATTTATAGAAATATGTAAGGAAGGACTTATTAATAATTAGAATCCAAAATGGACATACTTTACAAATAATGTAATATACCATACAATCATAATAACTATCATAATTGAAATACTTAAATCGTAATGTTATCGATATTAATAATAAGACATAATAATAATAATAAGATAGTACTGTTGTAAACCAAATTGAAACTTGAAATATGTATATGATACGGGTATTAATGTAATTGTATACTAGGCTAGAAAATAGTATCCCCATAATAACTATATTAGGAAATTGAAATCTAATGCTATAAATTTACATATACACATAGTTCGATATTATGACATAAAGTATAATAATAACTTTTATATATATTAAAATTCACAATTAAATCAATTATAATAGAAATCAAGTACCAACATATAATTACTTTTCACAATGATATTGAAAAATAGAAATAATATTATAGTTATAAGATACCCAAAAATGAAATTGAATCAATTTGCAGAATAAAGTTGAGTCCAAAACACTAAATGGATATTAGATTGATGCTGAATATGAACTAATAAAAACAAAATACAGAAATTATATTTCATAAAATAATGTACTCAAATAATTAATAAATATGAAATTTACCGGAGTGGTTCGAATCTCGTAGAAATGAGGACATAACAAACATGCAGATTAGAATAATTAGTTTTGGTGAAAAGTAGTCTAGCTGTAAGGAAAAGAAAAAAAAAGAAAAAGAATGAAGGAGGGCGAGGGAAAGGAATTAGGTGAGTGATGAGAGGATAGTGAAGAGGGGTTTAACATGTGGAAGAGGGTGGGGGTAGTGGTGGGTAGGGTAGGTTAGGTGAAGGGGAATGAGGTAGGGAAATAAGGATCGAAGGGAAAGGAAATGGGGTAAGATTCGATGATAAGGACAGATGGGGGCAAGTGGTAGATGAGGAATAGAGGGTGGATTAAGAGAAGAATGGTTGGGAGAGGTCAGTTGATGAAGGAAGAGAAAGAAGAATTATAGAGTTAAGTGAGGTCAATTGAGGGGAAAAAGAATGAGGAAGAAAAATGTGGTGGTAAGAAATACAAGGGTAAGGTTTATAGTGTTTTAAATTATTCTAAAACATTATAAAATATGGGGTAGGTTTACATTTGAAATAGAAAATTAAAGAATTAATTAAAATAATAATATATAGTATTTAGGAAAATAAGTGATATATAAAAATATTGTAATATATATAGTACTAATAAAATATTTATTCCTTATATGTAAAAGAAAATTTAACTTATTTAATATGTATGTAAAGTAAGAGTTTTATAAAAATAAAATTGAAACCTTAAATTATATATTTATTCTATAAGATACACTTTAGAATGAATCTAGAATTATGTGAAGTTTAACAAATTGAAAAATTTTCTATTAGGAAGTGGTTTCTAATGATACGAACTAAAAGAATTTCATGACTTAAATAAATTATTGACAACATGATTGGAGTGTTTCAGCTAAACATTTTTAAGATTGATCCATGCAATGGGAAGGTCATTTATAATGTTAGTAGCTTGATCTGAGTAAGAATGAGATTAGTTGAACTTTAAAGAGCACAGTTAGAGCTCTACGTAGGTCAGTTATGAACTTTTAAGCTTGGTCCATACTCTAAAGAGGTTAACCTGAGCTTAGAGGCACATATTCAAAATAGCCTATCAATAGGGAATGTATACATTTACATCAAAGTTTAAGGGGGTTATTTATATATGGATTAATAAAAAGTAACGGCATTAAATTAATCCATATGTATAGATTAATTTATGCATATAACTTATATATATAAACTTCTTAGAAATGTACAGACAATAAATGGTAATACGTAATTATTTTTGAAAAGGAATATACATATACATATATATATATGTATCAAGTAAGGTCTATTTATAAATATATATATATATACATATATACACGATGCATGACTTTTGAAAGTACTATATTAGTATAGATCGATATAAAATACTTTTTTTTTAACATTTATATATGTATATAATTTTTCATCAAATATGGGATTTGTTGACCCCATGTTTATAATTTGATTTTGATGAGAACAAAATTAAGTCAATTAAAAGAATTTCAATTAATGATAAAATGAACTTTAACTTCGTTAGAATATTCAACGCATTGTAATAGGAAGATTTTAGGGAGATGGTACCAAAACTCTACTAAGACATCAAAGATAAGATGGATTCTGATCATTAAATGAAATATTCTCTTATAGTTTTGCTTAAAACATTCTTCTTGCCTCTTGTACTTAAATATGCATTTAATAGTGAGAGATTAAAAATATATTAAAAGAAGCATTACACTTGTATGTGCAATTAAGATTGTGTGTTTAAGTGTTTAAGTAAGTTTAAGTAGCTCTTTTAAGAATTTGTGTTTGAGAAATAAAAGTGGTGTGAAGTTTAATTGGAGGCGATTGGTGTCTATGGAGAGTAAGGAGTGGTTTAAACTCTACGTTATATCTAAGCTTAATTTCTTTATCCTTATCTATTTGTTTTCTATATTTATTACTTTCTTATCTTGATTAATTCATTTAACCACTTTAATTGCCAAAAAATGAAAATTTGCTTAAGAATTTCATTAATACTCAATTTACCTCCTGTTTAGTATTAGTATAGTGTTCTTCAATTAGTATCAGAGTCAGTTTCTAATCATTTACTTAACCACACAATAGGGTAAAGATTATGGCATCTAACATATTACGCCTTTTAGAAGGTCAAGCAATTAATAGGCTACCACTTCTAACTGGCAGTAACTATACATGTAATCCTTGCAAATTTCCTAAATAAGAGGTTGGAAGTTAATAAGGTTTTTCGAAAGATACTCTTAATGTTAGCAAAATAACTAACCTTGAACCTAAAAGACACTCTAAAAAACTAGAACTCAAACTCTTAAAACCCTAAATGGCATTCTAAGCCTTAGTTGACTCTTATACTCAAAAGCCTTAAAATCATATAAACATATGCCAATAATTGATGTTAACTCTCAAGGTTAACTTAATCTAACGAAACTAACCTCAAACCCTAATGGGAAAGAGATTGATAGTCTAAGCCTATGAGAACTCTTTGAAATGGATAAATTGTAAGTTAAATAAACAATGAATATTGGTATAGATAACCCTAATGATGAATTCAAAACCTTAAAATAAATACTATATTCCTTAAATGAACCTTCAAACACTAAAATCCTAATTGGAATCCTAATATATGTAAACCTCTAAAACGATTATAAAACCCCAATCTAGTGTTGAAAACCCTAATCCAACTATTATACTCTAATTAAATAGACAAACTATTCACTAATCGGAGATTAATCACTTAATTTCCCTAAAACCTTAATCTAGCCTCTAAGACGTACTTGAACAACAATAATTGTCTCAGTTCTTTAAATTAATTAGACAAGATTACTCATTGGGCTTAACCAACTAAATTTGACACATTAAGCCCTAAAAAGCACCTAATTTGTGCCAAGTGTACTAGTAATTAAGATTAAGAAACTTAATTACACTTTAATCCACTAATCGGGTTTTACATCATAATTAACTATAGGTTAAAAACAATTAATCATATGAAACCAAAGTAATAATATGAAAATATCTCCTTAGGAATGCTAACGTTATACTTAGGTAGACAATATGAACCTCATAAACTTTTGGATTCAAACTCAAAGTTAGATATAGGAATTAATAGATAATCCTTGGAACTACTCAAGATATAAGAATAAAATCCATAAATAAAAAGATTCAACCTTAAATAATAAGTCATTAACCCTAAGTAATAAATCAAATAACCCTAAAGAGAGTAAGACTTTAAAACATTAATTGTATATGTAAAACCTTAAGGAGAAACCCCAAAACGATAGGAAAATATCAATACATTGAATAAAACCTTAATTGGAAGTCTAAAACCTTAATTCAACCAATAAACCCTAAATATACCCCTAAACTATTCACTAATTACAAATAATTTCTCTAATCACTTAGAAACCCTAAATCGCGAGCCTCGTACGCAGTCCAAAAACTCTAATCAACCTTGAATAGTAAAAGACTCTACCAAATGAAGTAATATAGGTCAATGAACTTAATTAAAGTGATAAAATATGACAAGACCCTAGTTATACCTTAATTAGGCCTAAATTGCTTAATTAAGTATAATCGTGATTAGTTAGCTTAATTACCCTTTAATCCATCTATCAACTCTCATTACTTTTTAATTAGTAGCAAGTTAAACTCAATTAAAACAAAAGAAAAAAGATTAATTGAGAATTAAAGGACACTTATCCTTAAGAAGATAAAATCTCCCCTCATTTGGCAAAAAGTAAACAAGATACACTAGTATAAAGAGGAGACCATGTACCTTTGTCCTAAGATAGCCACTTCTTGGCCCTCTTAATCCACCTTCCATATTTGCCATTTCACCCCATCCAAAACTCTCATTTGACACCATTCTAGATGCATAGATAACCTTCTCTACAAACTCAAATAAAAATCAAAGAAAGAAGGAAAACTAAGAAGTGCTTTTGGCACAACCACCATCACATGCTACCAAATCATAAACCACTATCACCAAAATGTCACACATACATTATAGTTTCCTATCGACAACTTGTGCACTTAAATAAGCTCATTTATGTAGATAGCTAGTTTGCTATTTGTATTTTATAGGTATAGGAGATAATTTTATGTAAATAACTTGAAAAGATGTTGATAAAACTTCATGAAACCCTAAGTACTATGCATGCTGCCCCTTCCTTAGTTAGTATGCGCCTTGCTTTTACCATATTATGTAATGTTATTAGCTTAAAAAAAAAAAGAAATGTGATTAAAAACAAAGAAACATACTAGAATAAGTGTTAGATGGATGGAGTTTAAGAAATCCTAAAATACCCCTACTTGGATACCATTATTGATGGACTTAATGAGCTATAAATTTTAGTTAATTAATGTAATAAAATGATTAATTAGTGTTAAGTATGATTTAAGGTGTAATTAACCAAGTTAAGTAAGGTAATGATGAGTTAATGGCCTAAACTAGTTAAGTTAGTGATTAAGGCTTTAGGAATAGTATTAGATACCCCATTAATGAAATGACCAAGATTTGGAACACTTAGTAAAATGAGTTATTTAATGGACTCATTAGGATGTTTTGCCCTTTGGAATAAGTTAGAATTAAGTTTAGGGTCTTAGAATACAAATTAAGCCTAAACTATCTTAGTTAGTGATTAGGGCGTTAGAACCTACCAGAAAATGGACCTATCTTAAGGCCTTTAGTGGGCTTAAGCCCAAATACGAAATAAGCAAAAATAGGAAAATTATAGCAGAGATGGTGAATAGATTACATTTAAGAAGAGTCTTATTTACTTTAATTACCTTCCTTAGGTGATTTAGGATACTAAGTTCTAGACTATTGAGGACTACTAGGAATATTAGACTTTAAGGTTAAGTGAGTATACTACCCCCTATTTTACTATGTTTTGTGGTTGTAGTTAGTATATTATCTAATTATTTATGATAATTGAACTTGACATATGTTGGGGTCGTGGGAAATTATTTGTACCTATTCTAGTTAACCAATGCTTGCGAAATATCTTAAGATATTAAAACACCCTTGTTTGCTACACTAAAATGTAAAGCATTGGAGTGTTTGGAATATACTTGCTTGACCACCTCATGAATCTAGAATTAATAAATATTTAGCCTCTAATTAAACTGGACATACATTACATCTTATAGCATGAGTTAAAAAGGCATCAGCACTATATAATAAAATGGGAGATCATGCTTAGATAGATCCATATTGATATTATATATTGTAATTGTTTATTATACGATATATTTCAAGTGACATGTTCTTGCCTCAACCTTTGGGAAATACTTAGCTTTAGGGAGTGTCGCATTTTGCTTGAGGCCATGCCATATCTATTGGTAAGGGTAATATTATTGATAAGAGACTTCAAATTAGACATGGATACTTGGGTTAAAATGTACCTAAATACTTCACAACTCGAGCAATTGTAGGCATTAAAATCATACTGTATACAATTACTGACTAACTGTATATACTGTTTGCATTACATATGCTTGTATATGCATTCATATGTTTGATAAATAAATTGTTATTGTTTGATGGTAAGGTAGGAAGGTTAGTCATTAAATTGGATATAGCTTACACTTTAATAGTTTCTTTTGTAGGTCTTACAAAGTTAGAGTTGGGCTAGGATTTGAGTATAGAGTGCTCCATCAGGTTGAGAACATAGAAGATAAGCTTAGAAAAGCAAGTAGTATGGTTGAATTAAACTTTTAAGGTATTTAGTGGCTTTATGATTGTTAGGTTATAGATACCCTTTCTTATTATTTGGTAGGCGATTCTGACTCTCTATGGTTTTAGTGACTATAGATTACTGGATCACTTACAAATATATATATATATATATATACATACATATATATAGTTAAGTAGATTATGTAATGTATCTAGGAGCTCAGTTATTACAGGGCTTATTGTAGCGGATTTGAACCAATGGGTCTCTCAAAATATTAAAGAAAGATAAGGTGAAACGGTCTAAGAACCAACTAGAGTAGCTAATGTGAAGCTGCTCGGAGGATATAACATACCAATGAACACAATACGACTTGATACTTCACTTAATATGATGCACAAGTTGATGTTAAGGTCCACCTGCTAATAATCTTAAGCTACTCGGCAAGATTAGATAAGAGTGTATGGAAAAATGGACTTGAAGAGAGTTTTCTCACAAGAATAGTATATTCAATGTATATATGTAAGATCAGATGATTCTGACTTACAAGGAGAAGGGACTATTTATAGTAAGTCCCTAAGGCAACATTATAAATAAAGAAACTACAAGAAGATATATACAAAAACGGGTAAAAGGGATAAAAGAAAAAAAAGGGAAAATAATACAATGTCAGATGAAGAGGATATGTGGTAGTACAACTCTAGATTTGTATAAGGGTTCTCTAAGCACAACAGGTGAGATGAATCAAGGTGTTGCGGTGACAAAGAAGTTGAGACGTAAAAGGATGCCGTGAGAGTTGGAAGGGGGCTGGAAGAAAAGTACCCAGTTGGAGTTAGCTGCATTTACTCGACAGAAGACTTTCGGTAGTTAGAAATCTGACCACTCGGCATAGAGGTCTCGGCCAGAGGAAAGTCAGCACTGGCATACGATAATGAGTAGAGCATAGTATAATCACCCAGAGCTCTTAAGGAATTTAGCCATCCTCCTTCAACATACCGTTTCTTGTCATCAACGGGTTGACGAGAAAGAATCCTTTGGGTGAGGGACTGGAGGCTTCTAAGGCGTACGTAAGTGATTAAGCCAGTACTCGGTAACCCATCATTATGTAAAATGAATAAGCACCCATAGATACTCTCTAGCTAGAGCCTACAATCTCTGACTTGTAAGGTGGTCTTTATATCATAGGTATACACATGATATGAAGATCTTAGGTAAAACTATTAGGCTCACTTCTGAGGTGTTACAATACATATTGGAAGTGTAGAATAAAATATTCCTTAAAGAACAAAATAGATTTTTTTGGTAAGTAGTTGATAAAATGTTGTGAACTGGTAACCAAGATCAGATAAGGCCAGTTACTGGATGGGTCTAAGCTTATAGAAAGCTCAAAAAGGATTAATGGGGAAAAGTGCAAAAGGGAAAAATAAAGAATGAAATAGTAAGCAAAACCCATGAATAGCTTCAGAGGATAAGACGCACTAATCGAACTTTCGAGGATTTACGGTACAATTCAATATGACGCATGGATTGATTTGGTAAGGTTACTTGTCACCTAACCTTACTTAAGGAAAATGATAAGAGTAATGCTGAGAGTAAACAAAAAATATTTACACAAGGAAGAAAAAGTACTCAAAGAGTGTATTAAGAATGATTTGATGTTCTCACAATTATAAGTACAATGGTATTTATACCCATAAGTTAGGGTAACTTGCCTAAAAAGCATTTTCTAAGGAAGTAATATACAAGACACAAAAGAGTAAAAATGAATATATAAGAAAAATAATAATTGGTGTAATAGATTTTATACATGATATTGTATACGTAGCAATGCTATATTGGCGAGGTCTTTAGAAGATGCGGACAAAAAGTATAGACATATGGTCTTATCCGAGTAGGGATGGCTTAGTTAGTCCGGACTCCCTCTCTTAGCTTCTCGATAACAAAGATGCCGAGTAATTGGTTAGTTCGGTGTTGAAGAGTAATCATTAACTCGGCATACTGTAGAAAAATGGGCGGTCATACGGTACGGCATGAAGAGTAACTCGGCAAGGAAGTATTCGGCCTCGATAGGGGTTGGTTAGAACAGAAGGATTAATTGTGCCAGCCCTTTTAGTCCTTAGGCTTGATTGTGGGTCAGAGGTCCGGTAGCTTGATTCCCATCATAAAAGATCACGTAAAATAGAGGACATAAAACAAAAGAATTACTTCGATGACGATTGGAAATTGCTTGATTTAAATAAAGTTGTTATGAATTTCTTGCATTGCTCCACAAATGAAATCGATGTTAATAGAGTATGTATATGTAAAAGTACTAAGGAAATTCAAGATGAATTGAAAAGTACATATAAAGGAAGAAGTAGAGTAAAAGATACGAAGGTAAGCTTGTTATGTAGGCAATTCGAAAACTTTAAGATGGAGCCAAATGAAACTATTAATGAAATACGTGATAGGTTCATTAATATTGTCAATCCTTTGAGTACTCTTAGAAAATCACTTATTGAACTTGAAATCAATTCTAAAATCTTTAGGTCTTTACTAAAGGATTAAGAAGTCAAGGGGATTGTAATTAAGGAAGCTAGTGATCTCAATACAATGTTAAATGAGCAACTTCTTGAACCCTTCAAGAAACATGAAATGGTCAAAAGACAAGAAGATGATTCCAAGAAGAAAACTATGGCATTAAAAGCCACCAAAGAAAGCATAAGTAATGATGATATGGTAATGATGATAAGGAAATTTTAGAAATTTATGAAATTCAATAAGAAGTTGAAGAAGGATAAGGATAGTAGTGACACTACATTAAAATTCAAAAATGAAAAGAAGGAAGTTCTTAATTGTTACAATTTCCAAAAGCTAGGCCATATCCGAGAATATTGTCTGTTACTAAAAAAAACTAAAAAAAAAAATCAAGGATAAAAGCCATAGTTGACACTTGGAGCAATGATGATTCAAGTGACTCTGATCATAAAATATACTTCATGGATATGGATGATGAGATATACTTTACTTCTCATAGTTTTTCTTTTAGTGAGCTTAAAAATACGTATGATGAATTATTAAAGAAATTCATTGAAGTTCAAAAGAAGAATAAAGGGTTGAAATAAATGATGAATGAACTAGGCAATGGATTTGATATTTTTAAATATGAATATAATAAAATCAATGATGTAAATGAAGGGTTAGAGGAAGACAATGGGTATTTGATGTTAGAAGTTGAAAAATTGACTATGAAGAATGTAGAACTGAGTGCAAAAAATGATGAACTAGTTAAAGAGAATAATGAATTGAAATAAGTCAATAGTTCTCTTGAAAAGAAAGTTGAAAGCGTAAAAAATGTGCATGATGATGATTGTATGATTGATAATTGAGAATGATTTAGCCTAAATAATTCAAAGAAAATTATAAACAAATACGTAGATGGAGAAAAAAAAAATTGGATAAGCTCCTTAGCTTACAAAAGTAAGGATTAGACAAAATTGGAATTAACTACAGTAGAGAAAATATTTATAAGTTTTATAAGAGTTATTTTGCAAAAGCTTCAAATAAGACTTGTGACTATTGTGGTAGATATGGCTATATTGCACATACATATGCAATGCAACATAATAATAAGACTTGTAACTATTATGGTGTATACGGTTATATTGCACATATATATGCAATACGATGTAATCTCAATTTGAATCATAAAAGTAAGATGATTTGGGTCCCTTAGGGATAAGTTTGCATTGTGGCAACTACTCCCTAACTTAAATGGATACCAAGGAAGTAATCAATTGTTTTATAGGATCCTTTAGCAGATGCTCAAAACACATGACGAGAAACGCTTCTAAGTTTTCAACGATAGACTTGAAAGATGGGGACAGTGTTATTTTTAGAGATAAATGGAAGGCTCATGTCATAACTAAAGGTAACATCTTCATCAGTAATGATCTGACTATCAAGAATGTGTATTGAGATGAAAATTTAGTTTCTCTCATTTCTTAACTAGATTTATATTAAGCTCGACCTATTCAATATAAATCTCTCGACCAAAGTAAGAAAATGTCTTATAAAAAAAAAAACTTTTTTGAAAATTGGAGTAGCTACCTAATCAAAATAAGGAAAAAGTGAAATTAGGGCCTATTGGTGGATAGACCCTAATTCTAGCTACTTAATTGCTAGTTTTCTAAAAAAAAAATAGAAAAATAAAAACAAAAAAATCTTGGGTTTTGAGGTTAACTTGTTAAAACACAGAGGTTTTTATAAAAGAAATCCATAAGCTTAGTTAGTCGGCCTTAAATAGGTTTTCAAATAAATTGGGTTTTTTTTTTTATTAAAAGAAAAGGAAAAAGGGGAAAGACAAAATGTTTTATTATTTTAGGTTGCCCGAAGTGTTTACGTACCCATAGAGTGGGATCAAGCTCTTGTAGTTCTCAATTGATGAAAACTTTTTATTGGTTGACTTTATTTTTAGAAAACCTCGTTTCACTTCAAGTTAATTAAATTTTATTCATTTTGAAAAATAAGTTTTAGGTTTGTTTTTGGAAAACTCTAAAGAAGTCCTTAATTTTGGAAAAAGGCCAACTTATTATTTTTTATTCATGAAAAACCATTTTCCTTTGTATAGAAAAGAACTTTATCGAAAAAGAAAATAAGAGCCCTTTTATTTCGAAGAGGACCAATTACTCGTGCAAAGTATGCTATAAGATGTAAAAAGAACAATATAACAAGGAAAATCATGCAACAAAGTTAATTCAATTGAAAAATAAAACATGTAAACATAAAAATTGACTAATTAATTACCAAAGGCGTTATCATTTTTTCTAATTTTTATTTTTTTGACAATGTCATTATGCAAAAACTAGTTTATTCTAATTCATAACAAAATACACTAAATTATTTATTACGTAAGACCTAAACATATTAATTATAAAACTTAATCATGCCAATTATTTATTAAAGCCTAAACACCCAAATTATTTTTATTTTTTTATTAAAGTCTTATCAAACAAACATACCAATCATCTATATTATTAAAGCGAGTAAAGCTTTGTGTGACCGTTACTCATTTTTTCCATCAAATACCCTTAAAACATTTATATTATTTAATGCCATAAAAATAATTACACAAGATGTTATTAAAAATTTCTAGATATCTTCCTTTTAACACTACTAACCCATTAACAATGGTTTCTCTTCCACTTCTCCATTATTCTCTCCTCATCTTTCCTCTTTCCTTCCCTCTAGTTTCTCTTTATCAATTTCAATTTGTCGTTCTTTCCATGATTTCTTATAACTGACAACCCTTGATTATTTAGTGCACAAGGCACACAATTTCCATACTTAATGAAATTGATATAGTTTAATTAGTAGTTTAAAATATTTGAATATGATACTAACAATACTAGCATGAGATAACATGGTAATAGCATGTAATTTACCATAAAATCAATTCATATCTCTATTGTGAAAGATAGGATCCAACAAAATTTACTCTAAATAAAAGTATAACAATGTTCAAATCAAATTTCATCACAATTTATATTGATAACAACTTTGACATGTAATTTATCTTCCATTTTTATTTTGTCATACTAATGTATATTTATTTTAAGAGACCTTATTGTTTTGCATTATGATACGTTAAAGTTTTATTCAAAAATTATTTTATGTTTTAAATTTTATCATACTATTATTTTTATTTTTTACACACACATCGCAAATGCATGTCTACTAGTTTTATTTAAAGCCTATGCATATTAATTAAAAAATCAATAAGAAAATGAAAATTAATTAATATTAAATGTCATATAAAAATAGATTATTCAAGAGAAATCATATTCACAGAAGATCATAACACATTTTTTATTTTTTCTAGATTTTTGGGATTTTTTTTTTATTTTTGAATTAACAACCAACATAACACACATAGAGAAGAATACTTACCTCATGTACTGTTAGAATTAGAGGGTGGTTTGGTCGATTCTTAGGGTGGGGCCTATTACGAATTGTGACCAAGAACAGATAAGGTCGGTCGCTGAATGGGTCCAAACTTGTAAAAAGCTCGAAAATGATTGAGGGGGAAAAGTGCGAAAGGGTAAAAATTGAATAATGAAGTAGTAAGCAAAACCCATGAACAGCTTCAGAGGATATAATGCGCCAATAAAACTTTCAAGGACTCACAGCACAATTTAATATGACATACGGATTGGTTCGGTGAGGTTACTTACCACCTAACCTTACTTAAGGGAAAGGATAAGAGTAATACTAAGAGTAAACAAACAATGTTTATGCAAGGAAGAAAAAATACTCAAAGAGTATATATTAAGAATGATATGATGTTCTCACAATTATAAGTACAAGGGTATTTATACCCATAAGTTAGGGTAACTTGCCTAAGAGGAAAAGACAAAAAAGAGTATTTCCTAAGGAAGTAATGTACAAGATATAAAATGATAAAAATGAATATACAAGAAAAATAATCATTGGTGTAACAAATTCTACACATGATACTGTACATGTGGCATGCTATATTAGTAAGGTCATCAAAAGATGAGGACAAAAAGTACGAACATCTGGGCTTGTCTGAGTAGGGATGGCTTAGTTAGTTCAAACTTTATCACTCAGCTTCTCGGCAAGGAAGATGTTGAGTAATTGGTTAGCATGGTATTGGAGAGTAATCATCAACACGGCATACTACATAAAAATGAGTAGTCATACGGTATGTCATGAAGGGTGACTTAATAAAGAAGTACTCGACTTCGATAGGGGTTGGTTGGAACAGAAGGATTCTTCATGCTAATACCTCTAGTCTTCAGGTTTGGTTGCAGGTCAGAGGTTTGATAGCTTGATTCTCATCATTCCTTCTGGTTTGTTTTGGATTTAGGATAAAATCCGAATGGTGTTCACTTAGTTCCCAGTTAGGGTAATATGAACTAAGGTTGGCAATGTTGAAGGTATTAGAAACCCCATAGTCCTTGAGCAACTCCAACCTGTAAGCATTTTCATTGATCTTTTGGAGGATTCTAAAAGGTCCTTTTGCTTTTTTAGATAATTTATTCCTCCTCTTGTTTAGGAACCGCTCCTTGCTGAGGTGCAACTACACTAAGTCTCTCGGCTAAAACCATTTAAATCTACCATTGGTCTTTTCTCATATTCTTTTGGTAGCTTGGTCGATGTACCGAGTGACCCTATCGTAGATATGCTAAAGGGATTGTGCTTTAGCTATTATGTTAGGGTCTTCTTATACGGGTATTGGTATGGGAGCATGGTTGAGGGGTAACTTGAGATTGAACCCATAGACGACCTCGAAGGGAGTCTGCTTAGTAATATCATGTACTGTTCGATTATAAGAGAACTTGACTATTGGCAAGCAGACATCCTAATTAGCTAAGTTCTTACCTACTGCAGCTTAGAGCAGTGACCCCAAAAGTTCAATTAACCGCTTTTGTTTGGCGATCAATGTAGTGGTGACATGAGATACTGAAGAGTAATTTGGTTCTTAACCGACGCGATATGGTTATCTAGAAATGGCTCAACAATTTTGGGTCTCTATTGGAGACTATAGTTCTTGACACATTGTGTATCTACACAATCTCCTACAATAAAAGAGAAGAAATAGCCAAAGCATCATTAGTCTTGGTGCTAGGCATAAAGTGTACTATCTTGTTGAACCGATCTACGATAACCATTATAGAATCTTTGCTTCGAGCGGTTCGCGGCAGTCTAAAAACAAAGTCCATTGTCAATTCAGTCTATGGTTTCATTGGGATAGGTAGGGGCATTGCTTCCCCTTGTTCGACTTAGCACTTTACCTTTTTATACATAGCACAACTTTTGACAACTTAGTATACATCATTCCTCATTTTTGACTAAAAGAATAGGCCATTTATCAATTCATAGGTTCTCCTTTCCCTAAAATGTTTGAAGAGACCTCCACTGTGGGCTTCCTTGACTAATAGCTCCTTCAGTGAACAAGTTAGCACATATAATTTTCCACTTCGAACTAAGTAGCCATCCTTTACATGATATTCATCCATTATCTTCCCTTCTACGCATTGCAAAATTATGGGTCTAAAGTATGGATTCTTGGAGTACTGTTCTTTGATACTTGCAAACCTAAATGGTCTAGTCTACAATTATGATAAAAGCATATAGCTACTTAAAAGAGCATCAGCAACTACGTTGCTCTTTCCCTACTTGTACTTAATTACAAAATTGAACCCTCCAAGGAATTTAACCTACTTCGCCTACTACTTCAACAACTTGCTTTAACCTCAGAGGTACCTTAGTGATTCACGATCAGTATATATGACAAATTCTCTTAGTAGTAAATAATGTTGCCATACTTGCATTGATTAGATTAGTGCCAAAAGTTCCTTATCATACATAGAATAATTTAATTGGGGTCCTAAGAGCTTTTTATTATGTAATGCAATTGGTTGGCTTTCTTACATTAGGATAGTACCTATTCCAATGCTCGATGCGTTGCATTCCAACTCAAAAATTTTGTCAAAGTTGGGTAGTACTAACACCGAGGTGGAGGTTAACCTTTTTTTTACCTCGGCAAAACTCCTCTTGTCCCTTTTTTCTCATTAGAAGTAGGTGTTTTTCTTCATTAGTTTAGTAAGTGGCGTAGTGAGGGTATTGAATTCCTAATAAATTTTCTATAAAACGAAGCCAGTTCATGGAAAATTCTTACGTCGGTATAAGTAGTAGGAGTTAGCCAATCGACAATTACTCAGATCTTCTCATCATTGGCTCGTAAGTCCCCTCCACTGACCACATAGCCAAATAATACTACTTCCTCCTGTCAAAAACAACATTTCTTTAGATTGCTGAATAGTCTTTCAACATGAAGGATATTTAGGACTGCTTTAAGATATTTACAGTAACTCGACATTTCAACATTGTAAACTAAGATATCGTCAAAGTACACCATGACATACTTCCCTATGAGATGTCTTAGCATATGGTTCATTAATCTCGTAAAAGTACTCAAGGCATTCGATGAGTCGAAAGGCATGACTATCCACTTGTAAAGTCTATGTCGAGTCTTGAACGTAGTCTTCCATTTGTCACTTGGTTTCATGCATATTTGATGGTAGCCAAATTTAATATCAATCTTATTGAAAATCTTAGCTTCATTCAGTTCATCCAACATGTCTTTTAGCCTTAGATTGGATACTTGTATTTGATTGTGATTTTGTTTACAACTCGGCTCTTTACACACATCTGCCCGGTTCCATCCTTCTTTGGCACTGAAAGTACAGGCATAGCATAAGGGCTGTGACTCTCACTTATATAGCTCCTCTCCAACAATTCATTGATTTGAAGCTAGAGCTTAGAAGCTTATTCAGGATTCATCCGATAAGTTGGCTCATTTGGTAGTACAATGTCGGATACTAAGTTAATGCAGTGCTCTATGCTTCGAGTTGAAGGCAATCCCTTCGGTAACTGTTCTAGAAACAGATTATCATATTCATATAACAACTCCTTGATCTCCAAGGGTAACTCACCCCATTCCCTTATTTCTAACAGTGTCTTGACTAACAAGAGGGTCGACTCATTAGCATTGATGGCCTCTTGGAGTTCAGTTCTACTCATCACCAGAGCCTTCTTCGATCTGTGAGCAAGTTTCGTTTGTAACTTATTGGCCTCTCTCAGTAGCATCAGGTTTAGTGTAATCTCCCGATTATCCTTCTCGAATGTATATGTGTTCCTATAGCCGTCATGGATGACCCTTCTATCAAATAACCATCGCTAACCTAGCAACATGTGGGAAGCACACATGGATAGGACGTCACAAAGAATTTGGTCAGAGTCGTTCCTAATAGTAATCGACAGTAGTATTTGCCGAGTGACATGTAATGCTCTTTTCTCACAATCAAATACAAGTATCCAATTCTAAGGCTAGAAGACATGTTGGATGAACTAAATGGAGCTAAGATTGTCATCCAACAATCTTGTAAGGCTTCGGATGTGAAACAGTCGGTAGCTTCAGTTTTGAAACAAGATTAGCTGATGTTACATTGGTGCAATTTCCACTATCCACAAAGAGGGCGCACATTTGATCATTCACCTTGTAGATGGTATGGAAAAAATTCTCTCTTTACTCCTTCTCTCGTAAGGGTTCCATGTTCATAGTATGTTGGATGATCTAAGTTATCAGGAAATACGTCTTCCTTAATTAGCCCTTTTTTGGCACTTTCTTTCTTCATAGGAACCTCCTCCTCAGGTTCCTCATCTGTGCTTTTCACTTCTAGCTTCGGGATGTCTCCTTTGATGACCATCATCCATTGATTCGGGTACTGAGTAGCCATGTGTCCGAACCCCAGACACTTGAAGCACTTAATTTGGCCTCCTTATCTCAGTTCTTAAAGCCAAGTGAATGTATCTTAGAGGTATATTTCCAACATGAACCTGTTTTTGAGTACTCTCTTTATCTTGGGCTAAGTGTTAATCTCTTGGTATCCCTTTCGTCTTCTCATGGCCTGAAAATTCTTCCACCACATGGTAGCATATTTGAAGAACTCAACAATAATAGTTCTCACTTTCTCATAATCCTTATACTAATAATAATCAAACATATGCTCTACGTTCTCTTCCCAAATCTAGGTATTCATTAGCATTCCCAAATCCATTGAAACTTGAAATTCGAAGCTTCACATGGTTAGATGCTTTGGGGATTCGTACATACTCTTCTTCCTCTTCATTAAGCTCTCTTAGGTCTATCCTTTATCTTACTCATCCACCAACTTTTCCACCTCGAACAAGTCAAGCTGGGTTCTGACTTTTACTAGTTTGAGCAGCTTATGAGGTATTTTGCACGACCTTAGTGGTTCGACAAGATAGCGCATGAATAGTTTGGGTCAAATCTATTAATAAGTTAGTTACCTTATCAAGTCTCTTGTCAGTACTTTGGGGGGTTCCCTAAGATTGTCATCCATGGTGGATAACTCCACTGTCATCACTAGTACCTATATTTATACTCGGGTCTATCATTTTTCCTCATAAGTTCAAACTCAAACAAACACTTTAGAAAGTGAATAACTAACAACATAGCAATCAAATGAATACAGTAACTTGCTCTGTTTCACACATGCAAAATAGAGTATAATAGAACTTCAAGAAGAACTAATACAGTTCACACAAAACCTCTTTTTTGATACCATAATGTTGTGAATTGTGACTAAGAATAGATAAGGCTAGTCACTGGATGGGTCCAAGCTTGTAGAAAGCTTGAAAAAGGTTAATGGGGAAAAGTGTGAAAGGATAAAAATTGAAGAATGAAGTAGTAAGCAAAACTTATGACTAGCTCCAGAGGATATGATGCACCAATGGAACTTTCGAGGACTCACGGCATAATTCAATATTTGGTTCGATGAGGTTACTTACCACTAACCTTGTTTAAGGGAAATGATAAGAATAATGCTGAGAGTAAACAAACATTGTTTACATAAGGAGGAAAAAGTACTCAAAAAGTGTATATTAAGAATAATTTGATGTTTTCATAATTACAAGTACAAGGGTATTTATACACATAAGTTTGGGCAACCTACTTAAAAAGGAAAAGATAAAAAGGGTAAAAATGAATATACAAGTAAAATAACCATTGGTGCAATAGATTCTACACATGATACTGTATACATGGCATTGCTATATTGGCGAGGTCATTAGAAGATGCGGACAAAAATGTACGGATAAATGGGCTTGTTCAAGCAGGGATGGCTTAATCATCCAGACTCTCTCTTTCGGTTTCTTGGCAAAGAAGATATTGAGTAATTGGTTGGCTCGATGTTAGAGAGTAATCATCAACTTAGCATATTGTAGAAAAATGGGTGGTCGTGCGGTACAACATGAAGGGTGACTCAGTAAGGAATTACTTGGCTTTGGTAAGGGTTAGTTGAAATAGAAGGATTCATCATACCAGCCCCTTTAGTCCTTAGGTTCGATTATGGATTAGAGGTCCAGTAGCCTAATTCCCATCAAGTTTAGTAGCTTTGAACTCTTGAGACATCGATTTACAAAAGCCTCAAATCAATTTTTACAAATCTCAAACCTATTTCCTGTAATTTCAATAAGAACATCAAGTAAGTTATGAATTGTTGAGCCTGAAATTTTCGATTTTTTATTTATTTTCCTTAATCGGATTTATATCGAGCCTTATGCACATTCACTATAAAATCTTAACTAAGAATTAAGAAAAATATGGTCCTTTTTAATTTTGACAACTTTTTGGAATCGCCACCTAATCGGAGTTGAGAAAAAGAGTTAAATTATAACCAATTGAGTAGATTAATTATAACTTAGCTATAGGCCTTTGATAAAACCAATTTTTTGAAATTAGAGATCTTATATCTAGAGGCTAGCTTATTAAATCATAATTAAATACTACTTTTAACTTTCTGAAATTAAGTTCATCTTTCAAAATACCTTTCTAACAACAATGCTTTATAAAATTACATCTACTTGCCAAAAAAAAGAAGAAGAAGAAGAAGAAGAAGAAATCGAAGTATAATTTACAAGAAGTAGGAAAATAAAATTTTTTACATATTTTAAGTTACCTTATAATTATTTATGGGTGCCTATATACTCACTAGTTAAGATTAGACTTCTGTAGCTCATTTATAAAACCTTAATTTAATGACTTGTTTTAATTTTGCAAAGATAATTAGGTTTCCATTCTTATTCATTTAAATTTTGTTTAATAAAAATTCTAAAGGAAAAGGGTCCTAACTTTAGGTATTTATTTCGGGAAAGTCCTAAGAAAGGCATAAAAAGGATTCATTGTTATTTTATTTTGAAAACTTTTTCTAAGCGATAAGATCCCCTTTTTGTTATTTTAATATAATCCTAAAATTTATATTTTTTCAAAAGAGAGAAAAAATAATAAAATAAAATAAGATCATAATAATTAAGGTAAGAAGAAAAAGATCTTTTTGTTTGTTTTTATTTTTTTTGTTCATTCTTTTTTATTAAATAAATAAGAGAAAGGGGAATTAAAAAAGAGAGAGAGGAAGAAAGAAGTGGACCTAAATTAAGGAAAGGGCACGGGGGTTAAATCGTACATTTGGACTCAATTTCTGGTCGAACTTTGGAGATCTGATCAAGTCAAATTTGGGTCATGCTCCAAGGCTTATTGCAGCGATCAATGAGGCTCAAATTGGACCAAAACATGTGCTAAAATGAGTAAGAGAAGGTGTTTTTGTGAGTTTTGTACTTATGGAGCTAAGATCAATACTATGATTAATGGTGGCCTTTGTGGTGGCTGAAGTGGCTGGTGATGGTGGGGTTTGCATAGTGTTTTGGGTAGCAGTTGCTAGGTGTAAAAGAGTGATTAGGGTAGGTGTTTTAGGTTATGAGGAAGTCCATAGTGATGGTGGCTTTACTTGCTTTAGTCGATAGTAGGGACCCTCAGTTAGGAAGTTGGCAGTTTAGGTTGTGGCGATAGTGTATTGGTAGAATGGGCTAAGAGTCATGGCTAAGGGGAAGAGGGGTTACATTCAACAAATTAGAATATAGAGAGCTCATTAGTGGTTCTAGATTCATTTGAAGAGCCTCGAATTGAAGCCAATCCTATAAAGAGAGAGAGAGAGAGAGAAAGCTAGTGTGTGTGTTTTGAGTGGACTACAGTAAGGATTCATCATCAAACATGAAGCAAAACCTTCAATTTATAGTTTTTCAAATTCAAAACAAGCTTAGAAGGTCCAAACATGGAGGATCAAGACGATAATGATGTGTTGTTGCTTGACTTGATTCGAAAATTGAAGAAATTTATAATTTGATTAAGTATCCTGGGTAAGATTACATCAGCAATCAACAACCATAGCTTGATCAAAATTGTTTTTGCTAAAAAGGATCAAGATTTACCATGTTGACCTCAACTACGTTTATGATTTTTTCCAATTTTCCAAATTCAAATTTCTTCACGATTTGGATGAACTAGGACTTGTTTTTGGTTCCAATTAGTAGTATCCCATGTTGATAACATAAATATGGTAAAGATTCGGTTTGATCTTGGTGAAAAAAGGATTGGAAATAGGGGCTTTGAAGATGGCAAGTCTGAGCTACGTAGATTGTTAGGCAGTTGAAACATGTCACCACGTGTCAAGTTTGACACATGGCCATATAGAGAAGTGATACATTACTTGGTTTACTAAAGAAGGAAAAATGCATTTCATGTGCACGGTGAGTTTTAAACCTAAAACCTTTAATTCATTCCAAAGCTAATATGAAGTGCATTACCAATTAAGCTATTGGCTCGTATCTTGTTAACTTATGCAACTAAATTTTACTTAAGTTATAAGACCACCTAAAATAAAAACTGCATAAATGGAAAATAAACTAAACCAAACTCAACGAGTCTAAAAGTATTTTATTTTCCTAAAAATATATTTTCCCCAAAGAAATTCTATCATTCTATTTATTTTTTTATTTTTCAATTATTTTTAATTTTTCTAATTTTTTTCAATTTTCAAATTTTTTTTATAATTAAGGCCCTTGTCCTTATTTAAAGAAATACTAAAAAACATACCCAAGGTAACATACTAGTTTAGCAACTTAATTTAACTGTGGTACCAGCTGTTCATTAATATTGAAATTATAAGTTTAAATCTTCATATAGCTATTTATCTGAATAAATGCTAGCCATAAAAATAAGATATATGACTGCTGTGCTTGCTTAAAAAATTACTATTTTTAAGGACGAATTTTGAAAGAAAAAAGAAAAACTACCATTGTGCTTTGTTCTAAAATGAATGTAGAATATTCTACTATTTTATCTCGGATCAATATACTCTAAAATGAGAGAAATTGAAGAGAGAGAGTGGACATAGCATTATGAACACCTAGAGAGAGAAATTATCAATTTCATATAGTGTATTGATTTTTAATGCTTGGGAGATGAATGAATGTATGGAGAGGGCCTTTGCTAAGGTATGGGTATAGGTCATGAAGCTTTCATGTATGAGAATAGTAAACCTAGGGTACATCTTAGGTCTTCCTATTTTTGGCCAAAATTGTTCACAAATTTATGGAAATAATGGAAAAATCAAAGCTCCTACAACTTGTGGGATATGTGATTATTCGTTTAGTATGGGGCTATAATAGATTATTCCCTAAATTTGCTTAATTTGTTAGTGGTGCAAGATATAGGTACTTAATGTGCATCTAGATTCGTTATTTTTATTTCTCTTATTTCCCTTAATAATAATAATTAAAAATATGGATATTCTTGAATAGGGAACTTCTGCTGCTTTCATTTCCATATTTTTCCAGATTTTCTAATGATCAAAAAGTGGGTGAAATAAGGTGAAAAATACTTGAAATTGGTCATTTAAATGGTAACTTCCATGATTCTTCTATTTGTAAAATGGCAAGATGGAGAAGGGATGGGGTCAAAAGTTGAACCATCTTATCACGTGTTACCCCAGAGTTAGTTTACATAGTGCTATGTGGTTAGTCTAAATAATGTCACATGGGACTTAAAAATACGTGCTATGTGGCACTTCCAAATGGGTGACATCTGTCATCACCATTCTTTTTCTCTTTTCTTTTCTTTTTTTTTTTCCTTTTCCTTTTTCCCCTTCTTTTTCTTTCCTTATGCTTCCTGAATCTTCTCATTTTTTTCTCTTTTATTTTTATTTACACACAAAACAATACCTCGATTAATTATTCAATTTCCCACAAAGCTCACTATATTCTTGAGGAAAATGTGAAGTTTAGTAAATATGTGTTCATATATTTATAAAAATTTATCCAATTTGATCGAATTAGAATCCTGGTTTTCACCTACATTCTGCTTTTATTTGAAACTTCATATGGCTATAAAATGCTCATTTTAATTCCCATTAAGATGTAGTTTGAAACCATGATTTCTTGAAAAAGTACACTTTAAAAATACTTTAAAAAAGAGAAGTTTGAACTAGGGTAGAAAAATTGGTTTTCAATAAATTTCCATTTTTATTTGAGATTTCTAATTTAGTTAAATTGCTTATACTTAGTTTAACCTTAGAAACCATTTTTGACATTGAAAAATGATTTCCACCTCGAACTGACCTAAACGAACCACTACACGATACTTTTTTGTGATTTTCAATATTTTAATTTCTTTGGATTTTATTATTTTTTGGCTTTTTCTTTTTTCTTTTCAATATTTTTGGCAATTTTCATTCTTTTTAATTTTTTTTATAATTTTCATATTACTTTTCCATTTTTAGATTTTTCATATTTTTGGCATTTTTGTGAAAGATAAGGGATTCTAAACTTGAGATGCACTTTGGGAGGGTAAAAATGGGATTTTTGCAACTATCTTTTGTGGTGAAGTTTAGTGAAAACTTTATCAGAAAGATTAAAAAGAGACTCTATTTTTACCCTTATGAGAGGTAAAGAGTTTGAGAAAAAAGGTTGCTAATGGTATCATTTACGAGGTGAAACCAGTTTCTTTTAAATTGGGCCCCTTTAATAAGCTATCAATCGAGAGAGTTGTAGAAAGCTCTCTATGGCCTTTTTTAGTGAGACCTTTTGGCGAGATATTCTTTCCTTAAGCAAACAATAACACTTAGGCTATTTGAGGGTAGGGTTTCTTGTAGTCTATCTTAATGAGGCTCTTTGATAAGATATCTTATCCAATAACGAAACTAAAGTTGTCTAAAGGGTGAAAAGAGCTCTTTTCAATCTATCTTAACTAGGCTTATTAGTGAGATATCATTTCCTAGAAGAGCAATAGTGTTTAAGGCTATCTACAGGTAAAGCTCCTTGCAGTTTATCTTAATGGAACCCTTTAATGAGATGTCTTATCCAATGAAAATGATGACACTAAGGTTGTTAAAAGGGAAGAAAGAGCTCTTTGTACTCTATTTTAATGAGACCCTTTATAGGATATCCTTTTTGAAAGGATGAAGCAAATGGAAGGGTTAGGCATTTGACGGGTTAAGGCTCTTACGAGATGTCTTTCCTTAGAAAGTACTTAATGAGTTAGGGCTCTTACAAGATATCTACCCCTTAAAGGCAATTAATGGGTTAGGGCTACTAGTGATGTGCCTTAGGCCATATGGATTTTATGTCATTTGATTATTCTCTTTTCTTTATGATATAAGTCATTTTATTTATCACGTTATCATTGGCCCTTTAACATGATAAAAGGATTCCTTGAATATTTGTTCAACCTTATGTCATTAAAGTATGTGACTTTAATAGTAAAACCATAAGGTGATGAGAACATTATTCTAAATTATCCCTAGTTGCTCGTTACATGGAATAATAACAAATTAAGACTAGTATGTTGATTGAATGATAATCATGTTTAACTGATTATGGATATGAGATATCAATTCAGCACATAGATACATATAGGAGTACATTGTATTAGATCGACCCATTGTAAGAGTACTATATGGATTAATTTGATAAGTATTACTTGCTATAGTGTTATTTTAGTCCTTTGACCTAATGACATCATGAATTCCTACATAATAACTTCCATGAAATTTAATTCTTTATCATTTTTTTAACCAGAGGATTATAAGATTGTGATTGGATATGTAGTGAACCATGTAGAGGAATATTAGTGTTCGCAAAGGAATTTGTCTATCTCATTAATTTGAGAAAGATGTCTTTTGGGGCCCTTTGAAGAGTAAGATTGAGAAAACGCATGGACGCACTCAAATGAATTGATAAGAAGTTATCAATGTCATTTGTTTAAGTCAGTCAAATTCTGGATTTAAGAAATGAGTGATTAAACAATATAAAAGTGTCTTAATCTATACCTTATGTTTAATCATTAGATATTGCGTAACAAAGGGACTTAATAACTAATTGTTTAATAAGTAAAGTTAGATCTTCGACCTTCACTTGATTTGGATGGACATAATATCTTACTAGAGGCTACTTAAGTCTTGTAGGTTTAAAAGGAATTTTAGGCCTATTACCAACATTAGGTAAACTTATAGGATCGTACACAAAAAACGTACTAAACAAGCTATAGGAATTATTGAAATATTTATTATTTTTAAATAATTTAAGAATGATAAATAATAATATTTTTTATTTTTTTTGAGAAAAAAATATAAAAAATAAAATATATTAGATATTGTCTTTAATATCTTGCAATATATCTCTTAATATCTTTAAGAAGATATTAGCGCTCCTCTATGTATGGATAGAGGTGGCTCCCTATTAGGGTTAGGGTTATGTGATGCTTGTTGTTGATATTAGATTCGTAGAGAAAGTCTATATACTAAAATAAAGAGAGAGAAACAGGAGAGATTGTGAGTCCATTCCTACGTGATGCGAATATAGATTAGCCCAAGAGTATTAGCACGCTCCAATCTATTTCGGTGAATTCGTTCATGTGTGGATACCAATAAAGGGTGTTTGCATCTTACAGCACCTATAGATCCTCAAATCAGTGAAATTTGAAAGAACTAAAACAAGGTAGATTCACAGTCCTTTCATGATTTAATTGATACACATGGGTCTTTAGGAGTTTAAGGTTAATAAGATCTAAGACAAAAGATAAACACTTTAGTGTAAATCGTGACCAAGAACAGACAAGGCTGGTTGCTGGATGGATCTAAGCTTGTAGAAAGCTTAAAAAGGAGTGATGGGGGATGTGTGAAAAGGATGAATGTGGGTGAAGGGTAAGCAAAAACCCATCAATAGTTCCAAAAGATGTGGCGTACTAATGGGAACTTCCGAGGACTTATAATACAATTTGATATGATGTACGAATCTATCTGGTAAGGTTACTCACTACCTAGTCTTGATCAAAGGTTAAGATAAGAGTGATGCTGAAAGTAAATAGGTAGTGTTTACTCAAGGAAGGAAAAATACTTAAGGGTATTAATGGTAATCTATTTTATCTCCTTACAGCTACAATTACAAAGGTATTTATACCCATAAGTTAGGGTAACTTACATGAAAGGGAAAAGACAAAAAATGCATTTCTTAAAGAAATAATGTATAAGATACAAAAAGGTAAAAATGAATATTTAAGAAAAACAATCATTGGTGTAATGGATTCTACATATGATTTTGTACACGTGGCGGTGCTATATTGACGAGGCTGTTGGAAGATGTGGACAAAAAGCACAGTTAGCTTGCTTGTCCGAGCAAGGGTGACTTAGTTAGTTTGGAGTCTCTCTCTCAGCATATCAACAAAGGTGATACTAAGTAAGTAATTGGCTAGGCGTGAATGAGAATGAGGATTGGCTTCTCTCTTAGCCTTTTACTTCTTGGCACATTATTTGCGAAAAATATGACTCGACATACAGAACACATTGGCATGGAAATACTTAGCCTTGGTTGGAGTTGATTGGAATAGGAGAATCCGTTGTACTAAACCTTTTAGTCCTTAAGCTTGGTTGCGGGTCAAAGGTCTCGTAGCTTAATTCCCATCATTCTTGCGTAAATATAACCCTAAAGTCCAACAGTGGTATCAATACTACCTTGTGTTAATTAATTAAATCCAAAATCATATATTCCGTTACATGTGATGCTTACAAACAACTTTTAAAGGATTAATATTAATTAATAATTGTTTAATGAATTGATTAGTTATTTAACATTGTTTATGCAAGGAGATGATAGTAAACTCTATCATGTTTAGTATGATTTAATTCTAGTATAATCATATGTTAATGTAGGGTAATCAATTTGATTGAAGGAAGATATGGTCTTGACGAAAACCCTAAGTGTTTTATGTAATGCAACCATAGATACGACCATATTGATGACCGTATTGTGTAAGCTTATATAATATTAAGGTTTTAGATGAAAAACCTTAGACATAATGTATGGCGTAGTGTAAGATACGCGACCCTTAGGAATCTAGAAACCCTAGATCCAATCTAATAGTGGTTTGAATCTAATGATTTAAACCCAACCTACTTCTGGCATTATCACTTAGGCCATATAAATGAGAAGCGCATATCAAAGTTTCATCAAGATAAGCTCTTGAATTCATTTGATTTTGAATCAAATGAATCATATGAATCTTCTTTAATGGGTAAGATGATTAAGGCTCCTTTCATAGGATAAAGTGAAAGAGACACTAATTTATTGGCCTTAATACATATTAATGTATGTAGCTTGTTAAGTTCACCTGCTAGAGGAGGTTATTTGTATTTCATTACGTTTACTGATAATTTCAGTAGGGACAAATATGTATACCTAATGAGACATAAATTTGAATGGTTTGAAATGTTCAAAACATTCAAGAATCAAGTGCAAAACCAACTTGGTAAAAATATTAAGATACTTTGATTAGATCAAGGTGGTGAATATTTGAGCTAAGAATTTTCTAACCATCTTAGAGATTGTTGGATAGTCTCATAGTTGATTCCTTTAGGAACACCACAAAGGAATGATGTTTTTGAAAGGAGAAATTAAACTTTATTAGATATGGTTTAATTAATGTTGAGCCAAACAAATCTTCCAATATCCTTCTAAGGATATGCTTTAGAAACTATTGCATTCATATTGAACAAAGTTCCATCAAAAGCAATTTAGAAGACACCATACGAGTTATGAAGTGGGAAACCTACCAGCTTGTCTTTTCTAAAGATATGGGGTTGTGACATTTATGTGAAACGTCAAATGTTTGGAAAATTAGCACCTAAATCTAATGAATGCTTCTTCATGGGGTATCCATTAGAGAACAAAGTGTTTGTTGCTCGTAATGGTCTCTTCTTAAAAAGATAATTCTTTCCAAAGTAACCAGTAGGAGTAGAATGCAACTTTGAAGAAGTTAAAGAACCATAAGTTAGCATAGAATTAATGATGGATGTTCAATAAAATTCACAAGTAGGTGTTAAACTCGAACCACTAACTTAAGGTCACACAGATCTAGTAAGATTCATGATAAGCCTGAGAGATATAGATTTCTCATTACTGACAATCGCGATGTGATGCTCTTAGATCAAGATGAGTCTACATGCTATCAAGAAGTAATGAAGGGCCTTGACTCTAAGAATAGCTAGCAACCATGAAATTAGAAATTCAATCCATGTATGACAATCAAGTATGGACTTTGATTGATCCACCTGATGGGATTAAAACTATTGGATGTAAACAAGTATTTAAGAAAAAAATTGGCATTGATGGTAACGTGCATACCTATAAAGCATAACTAGTTGCAAAGGGTTTTAAACAAACTCATGGTATAGATTATGATGAAACCTTTTCACCTATAGTCATGCTTAAGTTTGTTAGAATTCTTCTTGCCATAGTTACATATTATGACTACGAAATATAGCAAATGGATGTCAAGACAACACTTCTAAGTGGAAACCTCATTGAAGATGTTTTCATGACACAACTTAAAGGATTTATCAATTTAGAGAATTCACATAAGGTATGCAAGCTTTAAAGGTCCATTTATGGATTGAAACAAACATCTTGGAATTAGAAGCTTCATTTTGATGAAGCAATCATAGAGTTTAATTTCAACAGGAATGAAGATGAACCTTGTATACTTTATGTAGAAGGTTAGTGGGAATGTAATAGTCTAATTAATACTTTATGTAGATGACATATTACTCATTGGAAACAATATTTCTATGTTGCAGAATGTCAAAGAATGGTTAGGAAATTATTTCTCAATTAAAGACTTAGGCAAAGCTTCCTATATCTTAAGCATCAAGATCTATAAGGATAGATGTACAAGATTTATTAGCTTAAGTTAGAGTATAAACATTGACAAGGTATTGAAAAGGTTTAGTATGGAGAATTCCAAGAGAGGATTTTATGGGAATCAAGCTACCAGATCTGTAACCCGCAGTCGAGCTTAAAGACTAGAGGAGCTGATGTGACGAATTTTTCTGTTCCAACCAACTCCTGCCGAAGCCGAGTATTTTGAAGATGAGCATGTACGAATTCCCAGAGCATTCGACCATATGAAGCTTTGAATTTCGAGTTTCATTGGATTTGGGAATGTTGATGAATATCTGGAGTTGGGAAGAGAAGGTAGAGCGCGTATTTGATTATTATCATTACGAAGATTATAAGAAAGTGAGAACTGCTGCTATTGAGTTCTCTAGATATGCCTCCATGTCGTGGAATAATTTTCAGGCCATAAGAAGACGAGAGGGGTACTAAGAGATTAACACTTGGCTCGAGATGAAGAGAGTGCTCAGAAACAGGTTGGTATCAGAAACATACCTCTAAGATACATTCACTCGACTTCAGGAGCTGAGATAAGGAGGCTGAACTGTTGATGAATATGTTTAGGAATTTCAAATGGTTGTGATATGCTGTGAAGTGGAGGAACCATTAGCTTGAAAAGTTTCAAGGTTCGTTATTGGGTTGAGAGGAGACATTCAAGATGTTGTGGAGCTTTGACAATTTGACACAATAGATGAAACTGTTAGGATTGCTTAGCGAGTAGATAGGTAAAGAAGAAGTTAAGTACCAGCGAGAATGCCGACTAGCTAACTTAGATAAGCAGAAAGATTGATGTAAGAGTTGAGCAAAAAGGCTTACTAGATGATGTAGTGTTAAGCCAAATGTATGAGAAGGGGCAAAGGTTTAGTAGGAAGACCAACTGGATCAAGTGCTTCAAGTGTGAGGGGCTCGGATACATAGCTGCTTGGTGCCCGAATTGATGGACGATGGTCATTAAGGGAGACATCTCGAAGCTAAAAGTGGAAAGGACAGATGAGGAACCTAAGGAGGAGGAGGTTCCTATTGAAAAAGAGCTGATTAAGGAGGACGTGTTTCCTAAAGACTAAAATCAGTTACTCATGGTTGTCTAACACACTATGAACATGGAATGCTCATAAGAGGAGGAGTAGAGAGAGAATTTGTTTCATACCACCTGCAAGGTGAATAATTGGATGTACACCCTCATTGCAGATAGTGAAATCTATACTAACGTGGCATTAGCTGATCTTGTTTCAAAACTGAAGTTGTCGATTGTTTCATATCCAAGGCTTTATAAGTTACATTGGTTAGTTAAGAAAGGAGCATTACATGTCACTCGGTAAATATTACTACTAATCACTATTAGCAACTACTTTGACCAGATTCTCTGCAACATCCTACCCATGCATGCTTCCTACGTGTTGCTAGGTAGGTCATGGTTGCTTGATAGGAGGGTCATCTGTGATAGCTACAAGAGTACATATACATTCGAGAAGGATGACTGAAAGTTTACACTAAACTCGATGCCACCGAGAAAAGTTAATAAGCTGTAAACGAAACTTGCTTGCAGATTGGATAATTTTTTGGTGATGAGTAGAGCAAAGCTCCAAGAGGCCATTAATGCTAATGAGCCGACCCTCTTGTTGGTTAGGTGACTATTGGAAATGAGGGAAGGGGGTGAGTTACCCCTGCAGATCAAGGAGTTGTTAGATAAATATGCCGACTTGTTTCCAAAACAGTTACCTAAAGGGTTGCCCCCAACTTAAGGTATAGAGCACTGCATTGACTTAGTACCCAATGTTGTATTGCCAAACGAGCCAGCTTATTGGATGAATCTCGAGCAGGCTTCTGAGTTCCAGCATCAAGTTAATGATTTACTGGAGAAGGGCTATGTAAGAGAGAGTCTTAGCCTTTATATTGTGCCTGCATTTCTAGTGTCGAAGAAGGATGGAAGTTGGTAGATGCGTGTAAACAGCCGAGTTGTGAATAAAATCACGATCACATGTAGGTATTCGATCTTGAGGTTAGAAGGCATCTTGGATGAATTGAGTGAAGCCAAGATTTTAAGTAAGATTGATCTTCAATCTAGTTATCATCAAATCTACATGAGACCAGGTGACAAATGGAAGATTGTGTTCAAGACTTAACTTAGAATTTACAAGTGGATGGTCATACCCTTTGGCTTTTTGAATACCTTGAGCATTTTCATGAGATTAATGAATCATGTGTTGAGACATCTCACAAGGAAGTATGTTGTGGTGTACTTTGACGACATCCTGGTCTATAGTGTTGACATGTTGAGTCACTGTAAACATCCTATAGCAGTCTTGGATATCCTTCGTGCCGAGAGACTATTTGGCAATATAGAGAAATATTGCTTTTGCTAAGAGGAAGTGGTATTTTTAGGTTATGTAGTCAGTAGAAGAGGCTTATGAGTCGATGATGAGAAGATCTAAGTAATTGTCGATTGGTCAACTCCTACTACTTGTGCCAACATAAAAAGTTTCCATGGACTGGCTTCATTTTATAGAAGATTCATTAAGAATTTAAGTACCCTCGCTGCGTTACTTACTGAGCTAACAAAGGAAAACACTGACTGCCGAGGTATAAAAGGTTGACCTTTGCTTCGGTATTAGTACTACCCAACTTCAACAAAATTTTTGAGTTGGAATGCGATGCATTGGGCATTAGAATAGGCATTGTCTTGATACAGGAAAGCTGACCAATTACGTTCTACAGTGAGAAGCTTCGAGACCCCAATTGAATTATTTTGTATATGATAAGGAACTTTTGGCACTGATTCGACCAATGTAAGTATTGCAACATTATTTGCTGTTAAGAGAATTTATTATATATATTGACCATGAATTGCTAAGGTACATCCAAGGTCAGAGCAAGTTGTCGAAGCGGCAAGCGATGTGGGTTGAATTACTTGAAGGGTTCAATTTTGTAATTAAGTACAAGCAGGGAAAGATTAATGTAGTTGCTGATGTTCTTTCAAGGAGATATACGCTTTTATCAAAACTGCAAACCAGACTGTTTGGGTTTGTGAGTGTCAAAGAACAATACTCTGAGGATCTACATTTTGGACCCATAATTTTGCGTTGCATAGAGAGGAGGACAGTAGGCAAATATCATGTGGACGATGGATACTCATTTTGAGGTGAAAAATTATGTGTGCTGACTTGTTCATTGAGGGAGCTACTAATCAAGGAAGCCCATAGTAGAGGTCTCTCTGGACATTTTGGGGAACGGAAGACTTGTGAACTGATAAATGGCTAATTCTTTTGGCCGAGAATGAGGAAGGATGTGCATTAAGTTGTCAAAAGTTGTGCTATGTGTAAGAAGCCAAAGTGCTAAGCTGAGTAAGGGAAAGCAATGCCCTTACCTATCTCGATGAGACCATGGACTGAATTGATCATAGACTTTGTTCTTGGATTGTTGTGAACCGTTCGAGGCAAAGATTCTATAATGGTCATCATGGATCAGTTCAGTAAGATGGTACACTTCGTGCCCTGTACCAAGACTAATGACACTTCGACTATTGCTTCTCTTTTGTTGTAGGAGATTATGCGGATACATGGTGTGCCAATAAGCGTAGTCTCCAACAGAGACCTGAAGTTCTTGAGCCAATTCTGGAGAACCTTGTGGCGTTAGCTGGGAACTAAATTACTGTTCAGTACCTCATTTCACCCCCAAATTAACAGCTAAACAGAAGTGGTTAATCAAACTTTGGGGTCACTACTCCGAGTTGTAATAAGTAAGAACTTGGCTGGTTGGGACATCTACCTACTAGTGGTTAAGTTCGTCTATAATTGAATAGTACATGACACCACTAAGCAGACTCCCTTCGAAGTAGTCTATGAGTTCAATCTCGAGTTTCCCTTTGACCATGTCCCTATACTAATACTTGCACATAAGGACCCTAACGCAACAGCAAGAGCATAATCCCTTTAGTACATCTACAATAGGGTCACTCGACACATCGACCATGCTATCAAAAGAATGCGAGAAAACACCAAGGGTAAAACTAATGGTTTCAGCTAGGAGACTTGGTGTGGTTGTACCTTAGCAAGGAGTAGTTCCTAAATAAGAGGAGGAACAAATTATTTGTAAGAGTGAAAGGACCTTTTATAATCCTCTAGAAGATTAATGACAATGCCTACAGGTTGGAGTTACCTAAAGATTATGGGGTTTTTGACTCCTTCAACATTACTGATCTCAGTCCATATTACCCTGATGGGAAACTGAGCAAGCACCATTCGGATTTGATCCTAAATCCAAAACAACTCAAAGGGAATGATGGGAATTAGGCTATCAAACCTCTGACCTACAGCTTAGCTCGAGGACTAGAGGGGCTGGCATGACTGATTCTTCTGTTCCAATCAACCCCTGCCGAGGTCAAGTACTTCCTTATTGAGTCACCCTTCATGTTATGTCGTATTACCACCTATTTTTCTGTAGTATGTTGAGTTGATAATTACTCTTTAACACCGAGTCAACTAATTACTTGGCATCTTCTTTGCCGAGAAGCTAAGAGAAAGAGTTCGAACTAACTAAGCCATCCTTGTTCAAATAAGCCCATTTGTCCATACGTTTTTGTCCACATCTTCTAACGACCTCGTTAAAGTAGCATCGCCACGTATATAGTATTATGTGCAAAATCTGTTGCACCAATGATTGTTTTTTCTTGCATTTTCATTTTTACCTTTTTGTATCTTATACATTACTTTCTTAGGAAATACCCTTTTTATCTTTTCCTTTTTAGGCAAGTTACCTTGACTTATGGGTATAAATACCCTTGTGCTTATAATTGTGAGAACATCAGATCATTCTTAACATACATTCTTTGAGTACTTTTTTCTCCTTACGTAAACACTGTTTGCTTACTCTTGGTATTACTCTTATTCTTTTCCTTAAGTAAGATTAGGTGGCGGGTAACCTCACTAGACCAATTTGTGCATCATATCAAATTTTACCTCGAGTCTTCGGAAGTTTATTAGTACGTCATGTCCTTTGGAGTTGTTCATGGGTTTTGCTTACTATTTTATTCTTCAATTTTTACCTTTTTACACTTTTCCCCATTAATCCTTTTTGAGCTTTTTGCAAGCTTAAACACATCCAGTAACCGGTCTTATCTATTCTTAGTCAAGATTCGCAATAGGATTCTTACCAATGTTACATGGAGTTAAATTGAGTAAGATTCAATGTCTTGTTTTTAAGGAAGAACGGGAGCGCATGAGTAAGATTCCATATGCTTTGGCCATTAGTTCCATCATGTATGCCATGTTATACACTCAACTAGATGTTACTTATGCTTTGAGCATTACCGGTAGGTACTAGTCTAATCTAGGTGAAAGTCACTAGATTATAGTTAAGAACATTTTAAAGCATTTGAGAAGAATTAGGGACATAGTCTTGACATATGGAGGAAGGAAGGTGACCTTGTTGTAAATGGTTATATAGATGTTACTTTCCAGTTTGATACAAATGATTTTCGATCATAATTTGGTTACGTGTTTTGTTTAAAAGGGGGTACTGTAAGTTGGAAGAGTTCTAAACAGGAGATAGTTGTTGATTCTAATACAAAGATTGAGTATATAGCAACATCAAATGTGGCTAAGGAAGTTGTTTGGATTAAGAAGTTTATTAGTAACTTGGGAGTTGTTCTTAGCATCGAAGATCTAGTGAACCTATAATGTGATAACAATAGAGCCATTGCATAGGCTAAGGAACTTAGATCACACAAGTGATCCAAAAACACACTTAAGCATTATCATCTCATTGGAGAGATCGTTGATAGAGGCGATGTTAAAATATGTAGAGTACCAATAGATGACATCGTTGCAAATGCACCGACTAAGCTACTCCCTTAATCTAAGGATGATAGTCATACTAGAGCATTAGGCATTAGATTTATATCTTAATAGGCCTAGTGCAAGTAGGAGATTATTAGTGATGTGCTCTAGGCCATATAGATTTTATGTCATTTGATTATTCGCTTTTCTTTATGTTATGAGTCATTTTATTTATCACATATTAACATGATAAAAGGATTCCTTGAATGTTTGTTCAACCTTATGTCATTAAAGTATGTAACTTTAATAGTAAAACCATAAAGTGATGAGAATGTTATTCTAAATTATCCCTAATGGGCCGTTGATTTGAATGAAAATGGATGACATTTTATCGAGTAGGTTGTTGATAGGCATTTTCTAATAATTATTATGCGGGCTTATATTAGTCAGTCCAATATATAAGCTTGCTCCAATAATCCAATTCGAGTACAATTTTCACTGACTTACTATAAATACCAGGCAAGACTCCCGGTAAGAGATCTCATTCCATTCTCTTTGTTTACTTGGGAATCTAAGTGGTCATGCTATTTCCTGTAATCATGTTCTTATTTTGCTTGTATATCAAAACAAAAATCACCAATTAACCATTAGCGCCATCCATAGGAACATGTAAATCATTAGCATGATTCCGATGTTATTCAGAGATTGCCTAGCAAGATATTCTTTCTTTTTTGGATTCTTCTAATTTTGGTTTGCTATACTTGCTTTTGTTCATATCTTCTTGGAATCCAAACAACTCTATTTATAACCGGCCGATTATATTTCACTAATTCGGATTTTTTTTTCTCTCTTGGCTTTAAAGTCCAACAACATTATTTCTTTTGGTGACTTTATCATAATCTTGGAGGATAATTTGGTTTGGATTCTTTGGTTCTTGTGGTGCAACCGATGTAGCAGGAAAAGCTCAAAAACTACCACGTAACCGCCATGGTGCAGAACAACATAATGGTTCAGGGTTTGCTATTTATCTTATTAAGCAGGATGTACATAAAAGACTCTCCTTCACGTATTTTGATTCTGTTGTAGTGGATTCATTCGTATGCAAAAACTGTTGGGAGATGACATTGTTATTTTTCATGTTATTGAGGACGGATTCCTTTTCCTTTTTCTTTGGCATTCTTTTAAGATCAACTTATGCCATGAAAGTGGAAAACCGCTCTGGATAACCGTCATGGCACCGCATGTTGAAGAAATATGCAGTTTCAGATTGAAGATTGCCTCAGTTAACCGCCACGGTATTCTTCAATTTCAGTTTTAGATGCAATCAGTGTGCTAGGCACTGGAGATGGGCAAGCGAGATCTATAGATTCACAATGGAGATTTCTGAACACTAGTTGGATTCTTCACTTCAATATAAGGCTTTCAACGTGAAATTGTCTAATAGATCCATCTTTATCTCCATTGTTGGTATAAAATCAAGGAGTGGGAAGTGTACTACCAGAGCACCCACAACAGCGCTGTGATTTTCGATAAGTATATCCATGTGTGCCGAGCTCCTTTACAGCCGAACCAACCTTCACATGAAGTCTGTCAATCCGAGCTTTTGAACGACCTAAGATGTACGTGAACGAATTTAAATTTTTCCCTAAGCTACTTACTGACATGGCCAAGTATGGCCACCTATTTCAAGCCGAGCTGACTTAGTCGGGGAAGATCCGTGTCGAACTACAAATTGTCGTATTGCTCTACAAAACTGACCAGAAAATGTTAGTCTACTCTTGAAACCTAGCTGGACTTTACTAATTGAGTTGGACTACTAGTGTTGGGTAAGATCATGGTTGTCACTTGCAAAGCCAGAGTTCAACTTTCAGTACCTCGAGCTCCATAGTTTGCCAAGTTAAAATGCCGAGTAATGGCCCTTCTCCCTGCCGATCTATTCTTTCATGAGTTCCATACGAACTCCACTAAAAGTTGAAACTCAACATGGCCTGAATTCATGTCAACTCCCATGAAGCAAACACAGAGCTATATTTTTTATCGACTTGACGAGGCCGAGTGTACACTTGAAGTCCAACGCCGAGCTGCAGAATAAGACAACTCTTACCGAGCTCCTCTAATTTGACCATGCCAAGCTACTCTTAGTACGCGTGTCGAGATGTCCTTTTAAATTGCAGCTGTGTAGCAACTCCGGTGAAGCAACACTCAAGCGACCAATTTCCTGGTGGAACACCGAGCAAGTGCTACCGACCTATAAAAATAGCCGAGACAAAATAAATCTAATGCTCTGGCTTTGAGAATCAACCAATGATCATATTATCTTAGCCTTCCGTGAAGCAATCTTTATCGTGTTCTTTGATTATATGCCATCAGGAGCTTTCATGCAATACAATTAAATATAAATACTGATCAACAACTGCGCAAAACTGTCCGAGCATTCAAGACAAGGACTAAGCAGTGCATGACTAATGGAGCAATTTAACAACACCTAGCCAATCCCTTGATCCGAGCTATATACAATGAAGACCGAGAAAAGCTTATCCAAGTTTATCTGCACTGAAAGTCCAACTAGCACTTAATATTGTTGTGCTCCATATATGCATTCCATCGTAGCTAAAACGTTAGCAAGCCAAGATGCCGATGTTGTACTCCATTTGATACATAAGCTGTTGAAAGTCGGAGCTCAGAGCATCTTACCGAACCATTGTAAGCCAACAAGTTGAATGATGAATGGTTGCAGCCGCGTGTCCAAGCTTCTTGTGTGTGCAACATACATTTTGCAGGAGTATGATAAACTATACAACTAAGTTCATGCCAAATAACTGCTTATCTTTGTAACGAGCAACTGTTCATACTTGTGCCGAGTATTGAATTACAAACAAACTAAGCCGAGTATATTTAGGCGAGGCCGAGTTCCGAATTTTCGAATCCATATCAAGCTCCTTCATATAGCATCGACTCAAGCTCCGAGATAGCGAAGGCCGAACCACCATAATCTCAGCAAAGCGGGCGCCGAACCATTGGCATGCCAAGCTCGTGGTTAAAGGCCAAGCCGCTGTACCAATCTCTTGCCGACTTGTGTTCTCATGCCGAGATGTCGACTTCCATGCGCATACTATTTCCGTGTCGAGATAAAACACTAGCAGCTTGCCCAAGCTATTCCACGTTGCAGCTCTAAGCTTTGAACACCTTGAAGCCAAGCTACTTTCCTTGATAGTGCACAAACAGAGGCCAAGTTAAGCTTTTGTACTTACAAATTTTCGAGCTAAGCTGTTGCGAACCGTGACCAAGAACGGATAAGACCGGTCGCTAGATGAGTTTAAGCTTACAAAAAGTTTGAAAAAGGATTAATGGGGAAAGTACGAAAGGAGTAAAAACGAAAAATGAAACAGTAAGTAAAATCCACGAATAGCTTTAGAGTATATGATACACTAATGGAACTTCCGAGGACTCACGGCTCAATTCGATATGATACACAAATTAGTCCAATGAGGTTACTCACCACCAAACCTTACTTAAGGGAAATGATGAGAGTGATGCTAAGAGTAAATAAACAATGTTTACAGAAAGAAGAAAAAGTATTCAAAGAGTGTATATTAAGAATGATTTGATGTTATCCTAGTTATAAGTATAAGGGTATTTATACCTATAAGTTAGGACAACTTACCTAAGAGGAAAAGACAAAAAAATGGTAGTTCCTAAGGAAGTAATGTACAAGATACAAAAGGGTAAAAATGAATATACAGAAAAGCAATAATTGGTGCAACAAATTTTGCACATGATATTGTATACGTGGCAATGCTACATTAGCAAAGTTGTTAGAAGATGCGGACAAAAAGTATGAACATCTAGGCTTATCTGAGTAGGGATGGCTTAGTCAGTTCGGACTCTCTCTCTTGGCTTCTCAACAAAGAAGATACCGAGTAATTGGTTGATTCGGCGTGAGGGAGTAATCATCAACTCGGCATACTGTAGAAAAATGGGTGGTTATACGACACAACATGAAGGGTGACTTGGTAAGGAAGTACTCAGCCTTTGCAGGAGTAGGTTGAAACAAAAGGGTTTGTTGTGCCAGCCCCTCTAGTTCTTAGGTTTAGCTACGGGTCAGAGGTTTGGTAGCTTGATTCCCATCATTCTGGCTGAGTTATTTTGGATTTGGGATCAAATCTAAATGGTGTTTGCTTAATTCTTTGTTGGGGTGATATGGATTGAGGTTAGCAATGTTAAAGGCGTTAAAGACCCCATAGTTTTGAGGCAATTCCAACCTGTAGGCATTGTCATTGATTTTCTGGAGGATTCTAAAAGGTCCTTCCAATCTTGTAAATAATTTGTTTCTACTCTTGTTCAAGAACCGCTCCTTGCTAAGATACAACCACACTAAGTCTTTCGACTGAAATCATTTAGTTCTACCCTTGGTTTTTTCTCGCATTCTTCTGGTAGCTTGGTCGATGTGCCAAGTGACCCTATCATAGATGTGCTGAAGAGATTGTGCTCTGGCTGTTACGTTAAGGTCATCTTGCGTGGGCATTGGTATAAGGGCGTAGTCGAGGGGCAATTTGCAATTGAACTCATAGATTACCTCGAAAGAAGTCTACTTAGTGGTGTCATATACTGTTCAATTATAGGCGAGACCATTAGCAGGTAGACATACGAATCAGCCAAGTTCTTGCCTACTGTAGCTTGGAGTAGTGATCCCAAAGTATGATTAACCACCTTTGTTTGGCCATTAGTTTGGGGGTGACATGAAATATTGAAGAGTAATTTGGTTCCCATTCGATGCCATAAGGTTCTTTAGAAATGGCTAAAAAACTTTGGGTCTTTGTCTAAGACTATACTTCTTGGCACGCTGTATATTTGCACAATCTCCTGCAAGAAAAGAGAAGCAATAGCCAAAGCATCATTAGTCTTGGTGTAGGGTACAAAGTGCGCCATCTTATTAAACCGATCTATGATGACTATTACATAATCTTTGCCTCATAAAGTTTGCAGCAATTCAAGAACAATGTCTATGCTTAATTCAGTCTACGGCCTTATCGGATTAGGTAGGGGCATTACTTTCCCTTGCTTGGCTTGACACTTTGCCTTTTTGCACATGGCATAGTTTTCGACAACTCGATGCACATCTTTCCTCATTTTAGGCTAAAAGAATTGGCAATTTATTAGTTCACAGGTCCTCCTCTCCCCAAAATGTTTGGAGAAACCTCCATTGTGAGTTTCCTTTACTAGCAGCTCCCTCAGTGAATAAGTTGGCATGCATAATTTTTTGTGTCAAAACAAGTAGTCATCTTCTACATGATATTCGTCCACTGTCCTACCATCTACGCATCGCGAAATTATGGGTCAAAGTATGGATTGTCGGAGTACTGTTCTTTGATACTTACAAACCCAAATAGTTCGGTCTGCAGTTCTGATAAAAGCGCATATCTCCTCAAATGAGCATCGACAACTATGTTGCTCCTTCCCTGCTTGTACTTAATTACAAAATTGAACCCTTCAAGGAATTCAACCCATCTCACTTACCCTTTTGATAACTTAGCCTGACTCCGGAGATACCTTAGCGATTTATGGTCAGTATATAAACAAATTCTCTCGATAGTAAATAATGCTGCCATACTTGTAATACCCGGATCAATGCCAAAAGTTCCATGTCATACACAGAATGATTCAATTGGGGTCCTTAGAGCTTCTCATTATAGAAGGCAATTGGTCAGCCTTATTGCATCAGGACAGTGCCTATTCTAATGCTCGATACGTCGTATTCCAGCTCAAAAATTTTGTGGATGTTGGGTAGCATTAACACCAGGGTGGAGATCAACCTTTCTTTTACCTCGACAAAGCTCTTCTTCTCCCTTTCTACCCATAAAAAATCAGTGTTTTTCTTTGTTAGTTCAATAAGTGGTGTGGTAAGGGTATTGAAATTCCTGATCAATCTTCTGTAAAACGAAGCTAGATCGTGGAAACTTCTCATGTTGCCATATGTAGTAGGAGTCAGTCAATCGACAATTGCTCGGATCTTCTCATCATTAACTTGTAAGCTTTCTCTATTGATTGCATAACCCAAGAATACCATTTCCTTCTAGCAAAAGCAACATTTCTTTAGACTGTCGAAGAGTCTCTTAGCACGAAGGATATCCAGGATTGCTCTTAGATGGTTACAATGACTTGGCGTGTCAGCACTGTAGACCAAGATGTCATTAAAGTACATAAAGATACACTTCCTGATGAGATGTCTTAGCACATGGTTCATTAATCTCATGAAAGTGCTCGGGGCATTCGATAAATCGAAGGGCATGACCATCCACTTATAATGTCCACGTTGAGTCTTGAACGCAGTCTTCCATTCGTCGCTTGGTCTCATGCAGATTTGATAGTAGCCAGATTTAACATTAATCTTACTGAAAATCTTAGCTCCACTCAGTTCATCTACCATGTCTTCTAGCCTTGGGGATTAAATACCTATATTTGATCGTAATTTTGTTTATAGCTCACCCACCTACACACATCCGCCAAGTTCCATCCTTCTTTAGTACTAGAAGTACAGGCACAACACAAGGGCTAAGACTCTCTCTTTCACAGCCTTTCTTTAGCAATTCATTGACTTATCATTGGAGTTTAGAAGCCTATTTGGGATTCATCTAATAAGTTGGCTTATTTGACAATGCAGCACCGGTTACTAAGTCAATGCAGTGCTCTATTTCTCGAGTTAGAGACAACCCCTTAGGTAACTGTTTTGGAAATAGGTCAGCATATTCATCTAAATCCTTGATCTCCAAAGGTAACTCACTCTGCTCACTCAGTTCCAATAGTTGCCTGGCTAACAAGAGGGTTGGCTCATTAGCATTGATGGCCTGTAGAAGCTTAGCTCTACTCATCACTAGAGCCTTCTTTGATCTAGAAGTAAGTTTTGTTTGTAACTTATTAACTTCTCTCAGCAGCATCAGATTCAGTGTGATCTTCCAATCATCCTTCTCGAACATATACGTGTTCCTGTAGCCATCATGCATAACTCTCTTATCAGACAATCGCGGCTTATCTAACAACACATGGGAAGCGCACGTAGGTAGTACATTATAGAGAATCTGCTTAAAGTGATTCCAAATAGTGATCGACAGTAGTATTTCCTGAGTGACATATGAAGCTCCTTTCTCACTTAACCAGTGCAGCTTATATGGCCTCGGATGTGAAACTGTCGGTAGCTTCAGTTTTGAAACAAGATCAGTTAATGCTACATTGGTACAGCTTCCACTATCTACAATGAGGGTGCACATTTGATCATTAACCTTATAGGTTGTATGGAATAAATTCTCTCTCTACTCCTCCTGTCATAGAGGTTCCATGTTCATAATGCATCGGATAACCATGAGTAACTATTCTAAGTCCTCAAGAAACACATTCTCCTCAATCAATTCATTCTTGGTATTTTCTTTTTCTGTAGGAACCTCCTCCTCCTCGAGTTCCTCATCTATACTTTCCACTTCTATTTTCAGGATGTCTCCCTTGATAACCATCGTCTGTTGATTTAGGCACTAAGCAGCCATGGGACCAAACCCTTGACACTTAAAGCACTTTATCTAGATAGTCTTCCTGCCAGACCCTTGCCACTTCTCATACGTTTAGGTCGGTACTACATCTTCAGGTTGGTCTTTCTATTCGACTCTATATTAGACTGAGTTTGGTGACTTGCTTGTCTGGATCGACCAATCGACATCCTCCTGGTACTTTGCTCCTTCTTTGCCTCTCTACTCGTTGGACAATTAATAACTCGGATTTTAAACATATTTCATAAGATGATTTTATAGTATTTTCCTCACATTTTTGCTTTTCTTTAAAGAAATTGATACTTAATTGAGTAAAATTTTGATTTCTAGGTTTGAACGTGTTTTAGGATCGAAAACAAAGAAAAGGAATCAAATTTCACTCAAATTGGAGTTCAAATGAAGAAGTTATGAAGTTTTGAAGTTGTGCAAAAAATTTTGCCTTAGTGCAAAAAGTTACACGACCTGGGGACACGGCCATGTCCGAGGCCGTGTGTAGTGACGAAAACAGAATCTTTGTAATACACATATAAAATGATATCTTAGGGTTTCAAAAGAGAAGAGAGACATTACAGAAACGGAGAGACACAAGAGAAGAGAAAGAGATTTAAGGAAAACATCAAGAAAGAGGCGGAACAACATCAACTTCAAGATTAGAGAGATTGTTCATCAATCAAAAGGGGTTTCCATGTTTTATTTTATATTATTGATAAAACTCGTTTTTAGATTCATTATGATAGCTTAGAATTTGAGTATTTAGGATTATGGAACCTAGGGTTTCATGTGATTCTTGGATTGATTTAGAAATTTCAATAAAGTTTCTATTTTTACTTGATTCGATTATGTCGTTCAATATATGATATTTCTAGAATATCAATATATGATATTATGCATGTTGATTGAGAAATTACATGTATAATTAGATCTTTACATAATTGAAGAGAATTACATATATACATAGAGATAAGATACATGTTTCTTCCGGAAAGTTAATTAATTGTATGGGAATTTATTATACATTAATGCAATTCTAAATTATATTACTAAGTGAAGAGATTCCGGTAAATAATTTAGGATTAGGGTTAATATGCTTGAGAAAGGTATTGACTTTAGTTGTGAATCCCTCCGGTCAAGAATAATAGAAACCGAATTGAATATATTTTAAGCGATCACATGACTAACTCTAGGGGAAATAATTCCTAAATATGTTATTACTTTCTTGAAGTCATTCTTGATTTTATCGCTTTTTCAATTGCTTAATCAAGTCTTATAAATAAGTTAGTTTGTTAATTTTAGTATTTTTAATTAATTCAACTTTCATTAAAGCTAAGGTTAATATTAGTACTCGAAGTCTCTGAGGGATCGACTCAGACTTATATCCACTATATTAAAACTGATTGGTGCACTTGCCTCATATCAGCAATCCTAATAGCTTTATTCATTGTATTGAATCGTTAGAGCTCCACAATGTCTCAAATGTCTCCTCTCAACTCGGTAACAAACCTTGAGACTGTTTGAGCTGGTGATTCCTTTACTTCGCAATGCATCATACGCATTGAAAACTCTTGAACATACTCGTCAATAATTTAACCTTTTTAGCTCAGCTCCTGAAGCTGAGTGAACGTATCTTGGAGGTATGTTTCTGGTACGAATCTATTTTTAAGCACCTTCCTCATCTCAGGCCAAGTGTTAATCTTTCGGTACCTCTCTCGTCTTCTTATGGCCTAAAAATTCTTCCACTACATGGTGGCATATCTGGAGAACTCAACAGCAGCAGTTCTCACTTTCTCATAATCTTCATATTGATAGTAATGAAACACATGCTTCACCTTCTCTTCCCAATCTAAATACTCATTAACATTCCCAGATCAACTGAAACTCAAAATCCGAAGCTTTACATGGTCGGATGCTCTAGGGATTCATACACGCTGCTCTTTAAAATACTCCTCTTCCTCTTTGTCAAGCTCTCTTAGGTTTATCCTTTGCCTTATTCGTCCGCCACCTCCTCCACCTCGAATGGGTTAAGCTAGGTTTTGACCTCTAACAGGTTGAGCAGGTTATGAGGTGTTTTGCGTAGCCTTAGTAGGTCGACAAACCCCCTCATAGGCTGCTTAACCTGTTAGAGGTCAGAACCCAACTTGGGTTAGATCCACTAATAGGTTAGCTACCTCATTAAGCCTCTTTTCTGTGCTTTTGGGGTTCCTTGAGATTGTTGTCCATGGTAGGCAACTTCACTATCATCACTGGTACCAATATTCATACTTGTGTCTATCATTTTTCTTCATAGATTCAAAGCTCAACAAATACTTTGGAAAGGGAGCAACTAACAACATAGTAATCAAATGAATACAATAACTTGCTCTATTTCATACATGCAAAACAGAGTATAATAGAACTTTAAGAAAAATTACTACAATTCACACAAAACCTCTACTCTAATACCAAGATGTTGTCAATCATGACCAAGAATAGACAAAGCTGGTTGTTGGATGGGTCTAAGCTTGTAGAAAGCTCGAAAAAGGATTAGTGGGGAAAGTGTGAAAGGAGTAAAAATAAAGAATAAAACAGTAAGCAAAACCTACGAACAGCTTTAGAGGATATGATGTACCAATGGAACTTCTGAGGAGTTACGACTCAATTTGATATGACGCACGAATTAGTTCGATGAGGTTACCCGCCACCTAACATTGCTTAAGGAAAAGGATAAGAGTGATGCTGAGAGTAAACAAACAGTATTTACGTAAGGAAGAAAAAGTACTCAAAGAGTATATATTAAGAATGGTCTAATCTTACCCCAGTTACAAGTACAAGGGTATCTATACCTATAAGTTAAGATAACCTGCGTAAGAGAAAAAGATAGAAAAAGGGCGTTTCCTAAGGAAGTATTGTACAAGATATAAAAGGGTAAAAATGAATATATAAGAAAAAACAATCATTGGTGCAACATATTCTGCACATGATACTGTACACATGGTGATACTATATTGGCGAGGTTATTAAAAGATACAAACAAAAAGTACGGATAGATGGGCTTGTCTAAGTAAGGATAGCTTAGTCAGTCAAGACTCTCTCTCTTGGCTTCTTGGCAAGGAAGATACTAAGTAATTGGTTGATTCAGTGTAGGAGAGTAATCATCAACTCGGTATATTGTAGAAAAATGGGTAGTCATATGGCACGACATGAAGGGTGACTGGGCAAAGAAGTACTCAGCCTTAGTAGGGGATGGTTAGAACAGAAGGATTTGTCGTACCAACCCCTTTAGTCTTTTGGCTCGACTGCGAATCAAAGGTCTGGTAACCTAATTCTTATCATGGGTACTCATGATACAGTCGCCAAACACTTTAAGATAAGGAGCCTCGGCTTAAACCAACTTGTGTTACTTATCAATCATAATTTTTTGAAACTGTGTGTGGACACAGTATAATTGTTGGCTTAACCATACTAGGATAAGTGTTCATAATGGGTAGTACTATTCATGTTTAACTTAGAATTCCTTTGCCTAATGGTAATCTTCCATGTTTAGTTGAAGACAAGCTCATGGGTAGATGTGTAAAAGAACAAACCCAAAGATAGCAACAAGTATCTTATGTCAGATTATTGTATGCACTCTATACTAATTGAAGTAGAAGCATTCTTTTTAGTACATACCGAAAGTTGTAATTCATAGAAATTGTTGAGGAGCTACTTGAGAAATTGAAGCGAAGCTATTGAATTCAAGCTTTTTTATAGGCCTATAAAGTAATCAAGAGGTTGAGTTTTTCCGAGTCATATAAAGTCCCTGAGCTTTGTACCGAGTTGTTCACTTTGTTAAACAAACGAAGTCCAAGTTTCGTGTTGAGAAGCTCTAATGAAGAATAGTAAAAAATCTATGCTAGGCTAGTTACCATAGTCCAAGATTATCTACATAACAATTTCCAATAACTCCCTTTGTGGTAAGTGCAGTGACATTCTCCAACTTACACGACACTGAAACAAAGCCGAACCAATAGTTGTTCGTATGGCCAAGCTCATAGTAGCTTGTATTACCAAATTATGTATATTGGAAGTCAACTACATGTAAGTGACCTGAGTTGGAAACAAGACTAACCTCTTCAATCGTCGCATTTGAGCTACAACTCCAGTATGGTAGTACTCAACTAACTAGTAGTTTCTCTCCCATCCCTAAGACAGAGCTGAACTCTATTGTTTAAATAGAGTTTCTACAACCAAGTTGGGCTATATTACATGAGCTAAGCTCTATTCCTACACATGATTGACACATATCGAGTTGTCTTTTTGGCCCAAGCAATCACGTGGATCAATTTATAGAACAAATGTGTGAAGCCATATATGTACAACCATTGATCGATAATTCAGAACCAACAACTTAGGTTTGAATGATTTTAGTGGAGATGCATTTGAGCAACTAATGACAGCACAACAAATTTAAGCTCTATACCATCCTATACCCCAATGGCACAGGGTTGAGCTCTTTGTCGATCAAAGATTGCTTGTCCCTACTTGCTAGTATATGTTTCAGAAGAAACTAACATTAAGAACAAATATAAATACCTAGGTCATCAATAGACCAAGTACCTATCACACAGGTAAACAACAAAGCCCAATTTCACAATGATACTCTATAATTTGTTGGTTATAATTTTTTTTAAGACATGCATCTTAAAGCTTTATGCCGTTCAGTTGTTAATATTCACATACAATTTTTGGGTTTTGTATTAAGATTATGTCCATATGCATTCTTGACGATTCATTTAATTCTTGATAAGTTCATTCTTAACTTCTTTTGAGATGAGTAGGAGAACTTAAAGATAAAAATTGCCTTTCATTTTGAACCTATACAAGTATAATTTGGTAATTACTAACTCCTCAATAGCTCTAAGTCTTACACATGACTAACAATGAGCTAGTATAAACTTAGTTGCTCTATCTAATAAATAAGTGACAAGCTGCTTGGAAACCCTAAATCATTATGCGGTGATGGGTAAAATACTCTAAGTCCTACAACTTGCATGTATAACCAGTGAATAAGGCTAAAGTCCCATACGTTAACAAATTAGAGGCCAATTAGCCAATTTTACAGCTCTACTTAACATAGAGGTCTTGCCTAGCTTGGACAACCTACATGCTTCCCTAACCTTTTTGGCCACGTTGTCCTCTTCAAGCTCTCGCCTCTTAAGGCATACCAATATTTATAAGTCTTCCAATCACTCTCGCTTTTCAAATCTTTAGGCCTTTTCTTTTTCAAGCACTCTAACCTCTTCAAGCTTGGATTACAAACTTTTCCAAAAATCCTACAAATCAACCTCCTTAAATACTTTCTTTTCTAACTTTGTCACCAAAGAGAGTAGGGGCCAAATGTTGATAGGCATTTTTTGATAATTATTATGCGAGCTTATATTAGTCAGCCCAATACTTAAGCTTGATCCAATAATCTAGTTTGGGTACAATTTCCATTAACTTACTATAAATACTAAGTAAGACCCCCAGGTAAGGGATCTCATTCCATTCTCTCTCCTTCTTCCTATTATGCGATAACTTTAATCTCATGATAAGAGGGGCTGACTTAGGCATCGGAGTGGCTACATCGGAGTACCCTCGAGTGTTCCTTGTAACCATATTCTTGTTTTGCAAGTATTCGCATACTAAAACAAAAATCACCAGTTAATATAGGTGATCTAGATACTTTTGATAATAGAACAATATTCATTTGAGTAAGCAGTCCATAAGAATTTTAGAACAAGATAGCGTTTTATGGGAATTTTATAAAAAGATAAGATAATGTTCCATCGAGTAGGCAATCTAGATATAGGACAATACTCCATTGAGCAAGTGGTTCTTGGGAATTTTAAGATAGTACTCTATAGAATAAGCAATATGGATATTTTTCAAAACAAAGGACAGTTCTCCACTAAGAAAGTGATCCACATAAAATAAGATAGTGCTCCATCGAGTAAGCAGTTCATAGGACAACACTCCACTAAGTAAGTGATCCTAAATGTTAATAAAACTTATCCTGAATCGGTTTTCATTGAAAGTTGTTTTAGATGGATAGAATGATGAATTGAATAGATGAAGATCCTTGATGTGGCTATTAGGGAATGAGCTCCAAACATTAGGTGTTTGTAAGAGAGAAAGGCTTTTGATGTTAGAATCCAACTTATATGTAAGGGTTAATCACTCTTTTGAATTGAGAAGTTATGCATTAAGTTTTAATCAAACACGGAGGATTTGTTAGAATAGACAAAACTAGCCATTGAAGCAAACATCTTAGAATGAAGAAGACATGACTTGAGGATATTGATAGAGACTTAGCCATCAAGGCCTAAAAATAGAGTCTTGAATGGACTTGAATTGAATTGTTCAAAACTTGGCCCTCTAAAGGCAGATAGCTACTTGAATTAAGCTTATGAGAAGGCCTAGAAGACTCAAGTTTAAGGGAAGCAAGAATGAAATTTTCTTTCAACTCAAAATTATTTTGAAAAATTTCCCCCTTTCTTGAATTTTCTTCCTTTTTTTTCTTGTCAAAATAAGAATTATGCAAAAACAATTTCTTCTTATTACTAAAAAGTAAGAAGGTCTTACTGGCTTTAAGGATTGTTGATAAACGGTAGGCTTGCCCCACTACTTGATAGTCATTTGCTCTCTTACATGCATTATCTGATGCTTAGGCTTATGCTTAGAAGCTATGGTTGATAGGCCAAACTAGCATTCTCTTCATTCCATCATTATGTCTTTGAATTTTTTTAGAGCTTTACCATGACTTCTTTTGATGAATCTCTTCTCTTTTCCCCTTTTTTTTTTTTGTTTATATCACTCTTGTTTAAGCTTTTTGGTGCCATGGGTGTTAATCTTCAACATAGAGCAAATGACCTATTTGGAGTGTAGGTCTTCAAAACTTCTTGTCTTGAAATAGGCATCCCACTCATTGAATTATCTAGTCTAAGAAGGCTCCCTTACTCTCTTGGTTTAGATTCAACTCTTGACTCTTGATTCCAAAAATTATAGTTCATGTTACAAGTGATATACCTTAATTAATTAGCTAGGTCTTTTTCAAACTTGTAATTCAATATAAGCTCTTGGTAATTTGTTTCAAAAGGGATTTGATGGATGGGCCTATTTTGAAAGAATTATCTTCTTAATTCGGGTTTACAAGTCAAGAACCTTTAGGAGAAACTAAAATGGTCTTGCCCCTAGTTTCATGAGTAATGATAATTCATCACCTCCAATCACAAGAGCTTCTTAAGGGTAGCTTTGTGAAAGGACCCATAGAATGGGATGGCTCTTGAGCTTTAAGTTGTAAGTCTTACCCTTGTGTCTTGATGTGCTTAAGCTTCTTCAGGCTTTAAAAGGTGTCTTGAGATTTTGAGCTTCAATCACCTTGTAGTGCTTGTTTCAAACCTTTTTCTCTTATGTTGCTTTTTTCTTAAAGGAAACAGTTTGAAGACCTTTTTTTCCTTCCTTTTTTCTTTTGTTTTTTCCTTTTTCTCACTTTTTCTTTTCTTTCTTTCTTTTTGCCTTCTCTTTCTTTGTTTCCTTTCACTCCTTTTAGGCTTCTTTCATGAGCTTCTAATGAAGGTGATTACTTATTGCTATTCTTTAATAGCTTACAGCTTAAAGTATGCAAAACTTACAAACTCAAAGCTCTTCTTCCTTTAAAAGGGAATACATCATCAATGGCAAGAATTCCTCATGAATTAGTGCAACTAGAGCATGCATAAATCGATTTATCTTTTTTCCACCTAATTGATGACCCTAACCTCTTGATTACCCTAGTATGGGGTAGTTCTTGGTAGGGTTTAAATTTGTAATCATTTCTACAAAAGGCTCAATGTGGTTGGCAAGGGATAACATGCGTAGGATAGAGAAATAAATATCTAGCATCATTTCGACTTTTGTATCAAATTTAAGATGGACCTATTTTAAGGAATGAGTTAATATTCCTCACATTAGTGTTACTCAACTCTTAAGTGCATTTAGGGTAAGTGTTTAGGACTTGGTTTGCCTATTTGCATCTTAAACTCTTCAATTGGTAGGATAACTTCACTTATCGAATCTTCAATTTTTATTTTAAAAGTTCCCCACATTGGTAGATATGTATGCCCCTATATTCATGTGGAAACTCATTTGCCCTTTTATTTTCCCTACAACTAGTCGTTTAAGCTAATTCTTTTATCTCATCGAAATGTCCCATCATTGAAATGGGCTTGTTAGCTTGGCCATATAATTGCCTTAAACAAATTCAATAGTTTAGGCTTGACTAGCTTTCTTTGAGGACTTGTTGGTTTGGCCTATTCTCTTCATGCCTTAGTGATAAAGTAATGGTAGAGATAGACTTTAGTTTATCTTGCTTTAGATTTATCTCCACCATTCTTGAGGGTTGTTCTTAGCAGACTATTTCCATTGGGCTTTCCCTTTTTACCCCCTAGCATTAGATCTCAATAATCCCTTTACATTTGGTTTATTTTCAGACTTTATGATTTAGAGCAAATGACTACAAGCTTTAGGTTGGGCTAATCTGCTTAAAGGTAACTCTAAAGCCTATCAAGATTTCTTATATGTTGGCAAAAACCTTTTTTTTTTTTTCTAAAACTCTGAAGGAAAAAGGTAAGACTGGATAGTACCTAGAAATTCTTTCAACACATGACAGCATATCTAAAGAACTTAATAACAGCAGTTCTCACTTTCATGTAATCTTCGTACTAATAACAGTCAAAAACTCACTTTAATTTCTCTTCCCATTCTAAGTATTCATCAATACTCCTAGACCTATTGAAACTCAAAATCCGAAGTTTCACATGATTAGATGCTTTAAGGGCTCGAGCTTGCTCTTCTTCAAAGTACTCTTCCTTACTTTCTTTATCTAGTTCTCTTAGGTCTATCCCTACTCTTCCACCTTAAACTAGTCAAGTTGGGTTTTGACCTTTAGTAAGTTGAGTAGCTTATGGGGTGTTTTAAGTAGCTTCAGTAGGTTGGCAAGCCAATGCATAAACAACGTAGGTTAAATCTGCTAAGAGGTTAGCCACCTCATCAGTGCTCCTAGAGGTTCCCTGAAACTACCAGCCATGGTGGATAACTCCACTGTTATTATCTCCAACACCAACATTCACGCTTAAGTTAGTAATTTTTTTCTTCGCAGATTCAACGTTCAAACTCTTTAACTGGATGTTTCAACAAACACTTCTATAAAATAGAAATTTAACAGCCAGTAAACAAACACAGTAACTTGCTCTATTTTACACACAAAACAAAGTACAGTCTGAATTTCAAAACAACTACAACTCAAGCGAAAACCTTTGCTTTGATGACAAGATGATGTAAATGGTGACCAAGAACAAATAAGGCCAGTTGCTGGATAGGTTCAAGCTTACTGAAAGATTGAAGAGATGATGGGGAAATGTGTGAAAAAACGAAAAGTGAATCAAGAGTAAGCAAAACCCATGAACAGTTCCAAAAGATATGACACACTAGTAGAACCTCCAAGAACTCACAGCACTATATGATATGATGCACAAAGTGGACCAGTGAAGTTACTCACCACTTAGCCTTACTTAAGGATTAGGATAAGAGTGAAATGAGAGTAAACAACAGTATTTACACAAGGAAGAATATTCAATTATATATTGATGATAATCTGATTTTTTATTTTTAACAACTAAAAATACAAGGGGTATTTATACTGGAAAGTTAAGGCAACTTACCTAAAAGGGAAAAAACAAAAAGGGTATTGTCTTGAAGAAGTAATGTATAAAAATATAAGAGGGTAAAAATGAATATTCAAGAAAAGCAATGATTAGTAGAGCAAATTCTATATGTGGTCCTGTATACGTGGCAATGATACATTGGCAAGGCCATTGGAGAATGCAAATAAAAGTGTATGGTCAGGTTGCTTGTCTGAGCAAGGGTGGCTAAGGATCATTCTAGTCTCTTTCTCTCTGCTTCTCAACAAGGGAGATGTCGCATCATTGGTCGGCTCAGGTGCAAGTGAGTAATTGTGAAAGGTTTGGCTGTTCTCTTGGTAATCTATAACTCGACACACTTCAGAGAGATGAGCAATCATTTAGCTTAGCATACAAATTGATTCAACAAAGAAGTACTCGGTTTTAGCAAGAGTTAGCTGCAGCAAAAGAATCTGCCTTGCTAAGCCTTCTAGTCCTCAAGCTCGGCTGCGAGTTAAAGGCCCAATAGCCTGATTCCTACCATCGACACTCCATGTACTCTCATAATTTCTTACAAAAAGAGGTTAGTAATGAATAAAGCATCAGTAGTTCTATGGTAGGAAATGAAGTGGCTCATCTTGCTAAACCGATCGACTACCACCATGATTAAGTCATGTCTTCTCAACGTTTGGGGAAGGCTGAGCATGAAATCTATGCTTAAGTCTATCCACAACTGCTCTAGTATAAGCAGGGGTGTATACTCTCCATATGGCTCTCTCTTTCCCTTTACGTATTTATACACCTTGCACCTCTGAAGAATTCAGTGTACATCCTTCATTATCCCAAGTAAGTAGAAATGCTAGTTTAATATCTCAGCCATCCTTTTTTCCCCAAAATGGTCGACTAAACCTTTGACATGAGCTTCTCAGACAAGTAGCTCTCATACCGAACCACTCGACATACAAACTTCCTTGACCTTTATTACGAACCCCTAATTTAAGTAAAACCCATTTGTAGCTCCTCTAACACTGCACTTAGCCACTAAGGGTCCAAAATGTAGATCATGCTCATATTGTTTAGGTAAAGCACCAAATCTAAGCACCTTAGCTTGTAATGTTGTGATGGGGGCATGTTGATGAGAAAGAGCGTTAGCCACTATGTTAGTGCTCCCCTTCTTATATTTAATGACATGACAAAAGGTCTTGAAGAACTTTACCCATTTAGCATGACACCGAGAAAGCTTTTGTTGTCCTCAAAGGTGCTTGAGAGACTCATAATTGGAGTAGATGATGAATTCTCTTAATGGTAGGTAATGCTACCAATTCTGTAATTATTGGACAAGGGTGTAGAACTCCTTTTCATAGGCCAAGTATTCTCACTGAAGTAAGCAATGGGTCAGCATTCCTGCATGAGGACAGCATTAATACCGGCTCCTAACACATCACATTCAACCTCAAAAACCTTTTCAAAATTTGGTAGGGTAAGTACTGAGGCAAATGTCAATTTCGATTTCATATCTTCAAAAATTTTTTGAGCTTTCTCTGATAATCTAAACTTAGTGTTCTTCCTGGTTAATTTGATTAAAGGCATAGTTATGGAATTAAAGTTCCGAATGAATTTTCGATAGAATGAAGCTAGACCATGGAAGCTCCTAACTTCAGCAACATTAGTCGATGTAGGTCACTCAAGAATAGCTCTGACTTTCTTGTCATCAACTCAAACTCCTTTCCCTACAACAACATATCCGAGGAATACAACCTTGCTTTGAAAAAACACACATTTATTTAGGTTGCTGAATAATCTCTTGGTACGGAGGATGTCGAATACCAATCTTAAATGCTCAAAATAGGTGATGAGGTCAGCATTGTAGACGAGAATGTCATCAAAGTAAACTACAACGCATTTGCCAATCAATGTTCTATGGACATGATTCATTAAACGCATAAATATACTCGCGGCATTAGTTAGACTAAACGGCATCACCATGCATTCAAACAGATCATCCCTTGTCTTGAAGGCCGTCTTCCATTCATCTCCTAGTCACATTCATATTTGGTGGTAACCTTTCTTCATATCTATCTTTGTAAAGATGTAAGCACCATGTAACTCATCGAATATATCATCCAACCATGGGATCAGATATCGATACTTAACAGTAATTTTATTGATGGCAAGGCTGTTAATGCACAATCTCCATGACCTATCTTTTTTCAATACTAGCACGGCTGGTACAACTTATGGGCTTATACTCTCTTAAACGTATCCGCAGTCTACCAACTCATCCACTTATTTATTTAGCTCTATTGCCTACTTAAGATTAAGCTTATGAGCAGGTCGGTTCGATAAGGTAGCTCTAGTTAGAGGTCAATGCAATGCTTAATGCCTCTCCAGGGAAGTAAACCTTTCGACATTCTTGGCAAGAAATAAGTCAACATGGTCTTGAAGTAGTAGCTGCACCTCGATAGGTAGGCTTTTAGCTTCTCTTACCTCTAAGAGTCTCCTGACTAGAGGGAGTGCATAGTCCTCAACCTTAACTTCTCAAGTAAACTGAGCTTGGGAAATCACTAAGAACTTCTACTGTAGTGATTTGGCAACCTTTTCTTGGGCTTCTTGTACTTCCTTAGGACTCATGGGTGTCAATATAATTTTCTTTTCGTCATTCTAGAACATATAAGTGTTCCTATACCCATCATGTAATACTCTCAAGTCAAATGGCCATGGTCGATTGAGTAATATGTAAGAAGCATACATGGGAAGGACATCATACAACACCTCATTGTTGTACCTTTCACTCATGGTAATTGGTACTCTAACTTACTTGGCAATGTTTAACCTTCCTTTCTCATTCAACTAGTAAATCTTATATGGCTTAAGGTATGGAAGGGTTAGTAATTTCATGGCCTTGATTACCCCTTGTGGTATAATAGTAGTATAGCTCCCTCTATCAATGATCAAGGCGCATAGCTTGCCATTCACTTGGCAATTTGTATGGAAGAGCTTCTCCCTTTTCTCATTCTCATCAGCCACAAAAGCACTAAGAGATTGATGAAGATAAAACATTACTCCGCACTACCCTCAAGTGGTGTCTCGACATTAGGATCTTCCTGAAACTCTTCCAACATTAGTTTAACTCTGATCTCTTCCTCTCCTTCGCTCATACTATCTACTTTAAACTAGGGCTTGTCTCCCTTTATAGTCATGACTCAATGATTTGGACATTGACTAGCCACATGCCTATAGCCAAGACATTTAAAACATTTGATTTCTCAAGTCTTTCTTCCTGAGCTATAACCTTAGTCTCTTTGGACCTTAGGTTCCTCGACCCTACCATTGCTTCGGCCTTCTTCTGGTCAGCTTGGCATTAGTCCTCGGTAAGCTACCTCAAAACTATTCGGTACATGACTATAGTCTAACCTACTCGACATGCTACTTCAGCTCATCAATCCTAGTCAGCTGAGCTGGCTCTGCCTCTACCTATCAACCCTCTACACCACTCGGATGGTCTCATCTAAACTTCCTAGTCATAATATGACCAATTTTAATTCTCAACCCAGAAATGAACCTTGCTATAGTTCGTGTCTTGGGTTCATTAACATCATATTAGATCATGAGTAACTAAAACTCTCAAACATAGTCATCTACTGATTTACTACCTTATCTCAAGTCTTGGAGAAATTTGAAAGTGTCTTGTTTATAGTGTTTGAGAACAAACTTACTCCTTAGGGCTCTCTTCATTTTATTCCATGTTCAAACTTCTCGTTGGGCTCTCAAGTGGACATTCTACAACTTCTTCTACTACATTGTTGCATATCTATAAAATTCTAATGTAGCCACTTGAATACAAACATCATCTTTATAATCATAAAAGTCGAATATTTTTTCGATATTCTCCTCTTAGTCCAAGTAGTTGTCAGTACTATTAAACCCATTGAAGCTAAGAATCTATACTTTAAGTTGTTTGGAGCCCCTAGGAGACTTAAGTTCACGCTTGTCAACTTTAACATACCTCTCCTCTTCTTCTTCATAGTCTTCCACTTTATCCAACTCCAACCTTTTTCTTATGACTCTATCGGCATGACGGATGGTGCTTGGTTTACAGGAAAGGCTTCTAGTGCTCGTTCATTCATCTGCCTTTTCGACCTATCCCTCATTTCTTATCCGTGTTTAACAACTCTCTCACGTAACTCAGTCTTTAACAGTCTCTATATTGAGACAGCTAAATTTTCTACAATAGCAACAAAGTCTTGTATCTGCTAATCAATAGTACATGGTGTTTGTTAGGTAACATGACTATGACCATGAGCATCACTTTCGGCATCATTAATCTCTCCCTAAACATTTGGATTTGATATTCTCATAAAGAATAAGCTTTAGAAAATACTCTTTGCACAAGAAATTCTTACACATACACAAATACCACACGATTTGTGAATTGTGAACTTGTTCTATTCTTTTAATTAAAAACAGAGTATCTTAAACAGCAAACTAGTAGGGATTGTCACCACCACAGTTCTTGGCCTCAACCTCAAGCTTTGATATCAGGATTATATGATGAGCTTAGAAGTTTAATTATCACTAGGACTTACCCTAATAGATTAGAACTAATGGGTCCTTCAAGGTATCTAAGAAACTTAAAATGAGTAGATTAACGAACTGACTTGAGTAGTTGATATGAAGCTATTTGAAGGATATGACTCACCTACGAATACCATATGACTTGATACTTCACTTGATATGACGCATAAGTTAATGTTAAGGTCCACTCACCACTAATTTTGAGCTACTTGATAAGATTAGATAAGAGTATATGAAAAATAGACTTAGAGAGGGTTGTCTCACAAGAACAGTATATTCAATGTCTTTTTATCAAGTAAGATGATTCCCGTTTACAAGGAGAAGGGACTATTTATAGCAAGTCCTTAGAGCAACATTATAGATAAAGAAATCACAAAAAGACATAAATAAAAGGAGAAATCTTAGTACATACGAAAAAGGGTAAAAAAGATTAAGGACAAAAAGGGAAAAATGGTATAATGTTAGATGAAGAGGACAAGTGGTAAAGCAACATTGGTTCTGTACAAAAATTCTCTAAGCATAGCAAGCGAGAGGGATTAAGATGTTCCGGTGACATGGGGGACAATGTCATGCCCCGAAGCGGTAGAGTCATAACAGTCCCACCATGTAAACCATTCTAAGATAGTAGTTGGCCTTACAACTATTATCCTAGACCTAATCTACACAAGGTGTCAATGAGTAACCCACTTTCAAGTAAATAGTTTGTAATTTAAATAAATCACTTACCTAAGAAGGTGAGAATATATATATATATATATATAGTATAATTCGGTTATTACAATTAGTGTTTACAATATTTTATCGTAATCTATTTTTTAGTTATTACATTATTCAAAAATGAAAAATTCTAAAATAAAAACTTAGACCTTAAAAATATATGTTTGTTCTTCAAATGTTTTTCCTCACTCCCTAGGATCCAGCAGTTGCTAGCTTCAGAGTAATTATATACCGCTTCTTAGCCAACACCTGCACAACGTCTATAGGGATGTGAGCAACCACAACTCAGTAAGTTAGGATGGAGGACTTAAAACTATACCACAAACATAATAAGGTTATCAATCAACTTATTAGGTACAATACATGTTCAAGCAAATGCCATCACACGACGTTGACCGGCTCGTCGTAAGATTAGAGAAATTGCGTCCGTTCTAATCTGGGTTGAAGAGTTGCCATTAATGCAACAACTCATGACCAAACCCAAGCTTGTGCAATGGAGACATTGCTCCTCCCACGACAACCTTCGAACCATTGACTTCACCCTCGCCTCGACCTCTTCTCTTGTCACTTAGTTTAACTAAGGATGAAGAAGGGACCATTATGCAATCCTGCACTATCCCTTTCGAAGGGGTTGGTATTTAGCTAGAGAATCTTAGGTTCCCTTAGTGGGTTGCTATGTAGGTTTGATTATGATTACATGTCGTATATTTGATTAGGTCTAGTTTAGGGTGATCAATCATTTCATACAAATCATATAATACAAGCCAGAATAACAGACATAATCATAGCATCACTCATAATCAAGCAAATGCACATAACCAACTATCTATCAAGCACAACTAAGCATAATCTTAAGCCTCTAAAATACAGCAACGTATTAATCCCAACTTACCTAGACTCCTCGTTCACTCACTCGAGATCCAACTCGCTTAAGCCATCGCCGATCATCCCTATAACACAAATGTGGTTTCGGTTTTTCTTATAACTATTATAGGTTCGTTTTATCCTATAACGCTTATTGTGATCTTTTGTTTAGAGTTTAATATATCCAATTATCTAGGTTGTTAAATCTTTTACAATTACTCCAGGTTTGGGGTTAGGTTCGGGTTCAGTTTCCGTATCGATTTCTAAATTAGGTTCTACTTTGATTTTCTAAGTATTGTTTTATATCCGAACCCTAGAAATTCGTTTCAACTTATAATGTGAAATTAATCACATTAATTCCCGATATCCTAAATACTATCATTACCCCTAGTTAGTATTTTATTCCATTCGGTATACTTAAATCCGTATTAGTGTACTAAATTTACTCCTGATGTGAGAAATTTTTACGTTTTTTATATAATTACATAAATTTAAGTTTTCTATTAGATTTATTATATATTTTTATTATTATCATAATATCAATTTTTATTCTAATATCTTCTATTTATTATATTTCTAATAATTGTGTATTATGTACCATTACTTATTATATACATAATACAAATCTAATATTTTTATCACTCTAATTACCATCTCCCAACATCAATTATCATTTCAAAATGTCTAAATTTATCCTAAATCAGATTTTACACCTAATTACCCTAATTTACAAAATTAACTTAAAATTTACTATTTTTCCTCATTATTTATTTACTACATAATTAACCTAATAATTACATGTAACACCTTAAATGCTATAAGTATCATAATTCATTAGATTTCAACATCTTAAAACATATAATTATTTACTAAATCAGTAATTAACCATTTAATTACTTAATTAACCCTAAATTACCCATTTTATGCCTCATTTTAAGGCCGAAAAATTATCTAAAAATTTCAAAAATTAATTTTTGAAAACGGGCTTCATATCATTGTTCTATATCATCTAAGTAGTCTACACAAAAATTTTGGGCTCAAAACTACACTCCTAAGGTCATTCATTTCTAAACCGAAATATGCTCGGGTTTGCATGATTTCTTAAGGACCATATATCAAGGGATATATTTTCATCAAAATAATTTTTTCATAAAAACTATATACAAAAATATTCTATAATAACAAAATTCATAATTTTATAAGAATATTTACTATTTTTACAAAATTACATAAAATCGGGTTGAAAATCGAACTCACCGATTTCGGTGGCTCTGGCCACCGTTGGTGGCCATAGATGTGTCGGCTCACCTGGGTGCTGTTGCTTCCGTGTGTTGGTGGTGGCCATCCACTCCCAGCTGTTCGTCGAGTTTAGGTTCTTCTTACAAGCCCCAACTACACAGTTTTTTTTTTTTTACCTAAATTTTTTTCTTCCATTTTCAATGCTTCTGATTTTTTTATGATTTCTAACTATCCAAATGAGCTCTGTGATTTTTTTCCCTATTTATAGAGCTTTTTAGTAATTAATGTGCATTAAATTGGACAAGATATTACCCAAATCCCTTAATTTTTTGCTTTTGTGTTACTCTAATTTAATTGGCTAATTTTTTCTTATTTTCCCCAGCATCCGCGACCTAATTCTGGATCATTCTTTATTTTTTAAGATTTTTATTTATTTTTTCTTAATTAATTATGAATTTGCTTTAATTATTTATTATTATTTTAGTACATTACGCGTAGTTTAAGTAATTACGCATATTTTTACCTACATGTAAATTCATATATAGTACAAATAAATATTCCTAAATGTTATTTAGGTTATTTTATGATTTTTAATATACATATAATTTATCTCTAGTGATTCGTTAATTATTGGAATACATTTTATGTATTTTCGATAAATAACGAGTTATATACTTAAAATTTGGAATTTTTATATTCTTTTATTTTATTGCTTATTTTCTTAAATTCAAACTTAGATGATCATTTTACTAATATTTCTAACTTTACTTATAATTTAGGCTCAAATCTTTCAACTAATCGAAATCCTGAGTGACTGGTTGTGAAGCTTACAGTCAAGATGAGAAGGGATGCCATGAGAATTAGAAGGAGGTCGAAAGAGAAGTACTCGGCTAGAAGGAGGCAAGCTCACATTATTTGGTAAGAAACTCTCAGCAGTTGAAGGTTTGAACACTCGGCATAGAGCCCTTAGCCAGAGGATAGTTAGCATCAGTACAAGAGAGAGAATAGAGCATAGTACAATAACCTAAAGCTCTTAGGAAATTTAGCCATCCTCCTTTTGTATACTATTTCTCATCATCGACGGGTTACCGAGAGAGAATTCTTTAGGTGAAGGACTAGAAATCTCTAAGGCGTATACGAGTGATTGGGCCAATGGTTAATAACCCATTAATATTCTAACTACCCATTATTTTTTATTAATTCTTTTATATTTTTCAAAGCTCCTTTTGGCTTACTTAATATTAAATCTGGTATTTTAATTAGTTTCGGATACATATATAAGTATAATAATTATACGTAAGGTATATACATATGTTCTATATATTATTTTATGTCATGTAATATTTTTATTACATATATAATTTATCTTTAAGGTTTCGTAATCATTCAAAACTCTAATTTTAAGTTTTCGATAATTATTAATCATACTCGATAAAAATGCATTTTGTTGAGATTAAATATTCTAAATACTTTATTTTGGGAAATTGATATTACTAACGCTGTTTGTTTAACTTTTATGAACTAATATTAAAATTTGGTTTGATTTGAACAAAATTGTTCGAAAGCCCTAAATTATTTAAAACACATTAATTCGCATCAATATCAAATAATTTGGGTATAGTTATTTGATTCAACCTATTTTGTAAATTTCTCTTAATGGCTTTTCTTTATTACTTTCCTTTGCTATACTTTCTATGTTAAATGGTCAACTGCTAAGTCTCGATAGTAGGTTAAAGATCAGGTCTCACTTTTGATTAATCATTTCATAACAAAATTAATTCAAATACAGCATAACATCTAACCTAACATGCATCGCAACCCATTAAGGGCAACAATTAGGATTCTCGGGCTAAACACGAATCCCCTAGATAAGGATAGTAAAAGTGTCATTTCCTTACCCTTAGTCGAATTAAGTGATAGAAGAGGAAATCGTGATAAGGTTAGAGACCATGGTTCAAGGTGGTATTGAGAAAAAATTGTTCTCCATTGCATAAGCCTTAGTTCGGTTTCGATTTACGAGTGTTTGGCATCAAACTCATTAACTTAAATTAGAATGAGTACAATTTCTCTAATCTTATGACAGGCCAAACAACATGGTGCGATGGCATTTGTTTGAATATAGATTACATCTAACTAAAATTTTCTTGAAAACCTTGGTTGTTTAGTGTGAATACATACTTTTGTCTCTATCTCACGTACTGAGTAAGTTGTTGCTCATTCTCATATCGTTGATTTGCAAGTTTAGGGTCAACTTACAAGCACACCACCTAGTTCCAAAAGATTAAAAAGCAAGGTTGGGAAGTGAGGATCTGAAGAATTAGCAAAACTTCTCTTGAGTGACCATCTGTTATCTTTTAGGAAAGCTACTAGGGTTGCCTTAAATGGCCCTCTAGTTTTCCACTACTATCATATATATTAAGTCTTGTAAACTTGTTATCTTTTATACTTCTTGCACTCATTTTGTATCTCATACAAATAAAATTTTGTAAATACTTGTAAATTTTAGAATATTTTGTCAAGTCGTTCTAACTCAACTCAATTCTTTTGGAAAGTTTTAGTCTTAGAAATTCACTTTTTATAATCATCGTTAAGGATTACACTATAAGTTTATTACAAGTGGATACAAAATTGAATACTTCAAAGTAGTCGAGTTGAGTTCACCTTATGTAAACTAGGTTTATAATAGCAGGTATAAGGTTAATTTCTATCCTAGGGTAGTTAACACGACGAGGCTATTGTGACCCTACCTCTTCTAGGTGTAACAATCATGATTGAATAAATTTAGCCTATTATGTTGATGGTGGTTTAGAGAGTTGGCTTCCTAATAACTTTATTCTAACTAACCGTTGGAACATTTAATGCGCTATAATAGAAAGATATGAAGAAGATGGTGTAAATACTCTACTAACTTGTCAAATGAAAGAAGAATTCTAACAATTAACTGCAATATTCTCTTATACTCTCACTTAAAACATTCTTCTTGTCTTTTGTACTTAAATTTGCATTTAATATTAAGAGATTAGATGTGCAGTGCTTAAGGGTTTATGTGTTACAAAAATATACTAAGAGAAGTACTACACTTGTATGATCTAAGTGTGATTAAGATTGTGTTTTTTAAGTATTTAAGTAAAATTTTGTAGTTCTTTTTGAGTATGTGTTTGAGAAATAAAAGTAGTGTGAAGTCATTGATTGGAGTTAATTCATGTCCTAAAAGAATAGTGGTAGTCTAATCTCTACGTTATATCTGAGCTCAATTATATATTATATTTGTGTTCTTTAGGGTTGTCCATTATATTTATGTGTTTGACTTTTCAAATATGCTTTTCTTAAGATTGTCATCTTAGAGTATTTCAAAATTTCTTTTACTGGTAACTACTCTAAAATCTTTGTAAAATTATAATCATAAAGATATCTTTCTACCTAAAAAAGTTAATAGTTTAGCTCATAGAATAAATTTTATAATGTTACACTATATGTTGTATGAGAACAATTTACAACATAGTATTTGAAATTTTTCTACATAATGTGTACTTGGTTTATAAGTGTATAGATAGTTCTCTATTTCTTACTGTAGTCCTCTATATTGTTGCACATCCTTTTTTTATTCTAATTTTGATAAATTTATGTAATAATCTTACAAAAATAATCTTATTATTCAAAGACTTGTCTAAGGTAACTTATCAATTTTTGGGGTACCCAAATGTAGTATTCGTTGACATTATTATCAACTATTCATTTCCATTATATGATCTCTATAGCCCCCTTTTCACTATGTGTAGAGGGTTACTCTAGCAAACGCTTTCATTAATTTTATATTTATGCATATTGAATTATAATTATGTTGAACCTTTTTTCTTTTCTTTTTTTTTTTGTGCAAGTTATTTCATCAACTCAATTTAAGATCTAAGCTTATAATGTTTATAAACATGTTGCTTAGTACATATGCTTTGAAATGGAAAGAGCACTTGAGGTGTTAAAGGCTTAAAGATTGTCTATTCATAAGATAGAAGAAATAGTTAGAAGTGTTGTATTTGTTAGAATTACAAATTAAATAAAACTAAGACATATTCAGTGTATATTAATAAATATTGTTATAATGCCTTGACATAATTGTATATACATATTCTTTCATGAATTTTTAATGTTATTTATATAAACCCCACAAAATTAGCTTTTTAGGTATCAAGTTGATTCAAATATTATAGGTAATTAACTTAAGTCAATGGAGTCGATAAATTTAAAAATGATTAAAATTTTAAACTTGAATATAATAAGAATGAGAAAAACTCTAAAAATTTTGATCAAAACCATAATTGCATATAAAAAGCCCAAACCCTATGTACGTGTAAATAATGAAAATTAAACTCAAACTTGACAAAAACTATAAAACCATAAACCTAAATTTATAAAATGTGTAAAAGTATAAAAGTATTAAAACCCTAATAGAATATGATTATTAACTAACACACGTAATTATGTAAAATCGTTAACAAATGAATTGAGATAACTCTTAAATATTATAAATGTAAAAACTAACAAATTAATTACCAAAATTTATAAAATTATGAATATTATTTTGTAGTTATTGATAATTTTATACTTATACATTTAGAAAAGTCAACTTGATTTTTTTTTTAATCTTACTTTTCCCTTTTTTTTTCTTTTTCCTTTTTCTTCCTTTCCTTTTTCTATCTTTCACATTGTCTTTTCATGGATTTGGCTACTACATGTTGTTCTTTCTTTTCTACACATGCTCATAAACAAGATAAAACAAAAGTAATAGATAAGCTAAGGATCACATCATTTAATTACACATCTTGTCTTCTTTTTCTTTCCCTTTTACTTCTTTTGTTTTGCTTCTTTTTTGGCCGACTACAACATCCTCATCTATTTCACTTGTTTCATTTTTTTCAAACTTAAAATAACACATACACCTCTCTTACTCCACTGAAAACTTATCCTTCTTCTTTCCCTTTCATTTTCCTAAAACTTCTACACATAATCTACTATCCTTCAATTACATATCTTATTATCTATATCTTATTACCTTTATATCAATGACAAGAAGTTCAAGAAGGGTATTTGATTCTAAGAAGGCAAAATATAACCAAGTAATATGTTGTGTATTTAGTTATTTTCTCTATAAATATGAGATATGTGTATATTTTTTTATATATGTATTCCATAGAGTTTTATGTACCTTAGTACTGTGTATTAGGGTTTATACATATTTCTTATTTTTGTAGTAAATTACATATACATGGATTAAATGATATATAAAGTTAGTATTTTCTTATGTACATGTGTTCATGTATGTATATAAATATTTAGGCATATAATTATATGTATATATACGTTATAGCTAATCTAATAGACATATGCTATATAGAGATATATGGATATATATATATGCATATATAATATGTATGTTGATTTATTCTCATTATTATCATATATATACATATGTATATGCATCCAATTATATATATATATGTATAGTTCATATGCATATGTATAATATATATTATATTTAGGTTTATAATGTAAATTTACACGTGTACATATGTATAAATAAAATAAGGAAACCTAAGTATACAAGTATATGTATAAGTATAAAAATACGTATATTAGTAGTATAGTATAAGTACATGTATATGTTTTTTACTAAGATAAAAGATGTTTTAAAATCAGTTCCATCTTGAACAATCTTAACCATAGAAATTTTCCTAAGTGGTAGATAGGATTAAATATAGGATTTGATTTTATAATGCTTCATAAAAGATTTTAAATAATACATGACAAAAGCGAAGCATAAATTTGAGATAAAATAGATAAAACTTACAATACTATTTAAGAGAATCATTTGTTACAAGATAGAATAGAACAAGAAGTTACAAGAGAAACATACGAGATTCTTTTTACATGGAAAATAAGAGAGGGTACATGAGAGGCTATATCGGAACACACTTATAAAAGATCGGCTAAGCCTTATTTGGCCACTCCAGGAGTAACTGTTCATGGTCATTATGGAGAACTCCTTTACGAAGGAGATACATTAGTTACGTTTATCTATGAAAAGTCAAGATACGAAAATATTCAGAATACTAGAGGGATTTTATGATGACTTTTTCTTACATGTTTTGGAGTTTTTCTCAGATGCTTTTGGATTAATTTGAGAATTCATAACTTAATAGTAGATCCTGAAGATAAGTGCCATAACTTTGATTCCTTCTATAAAATTATGATTTTGAGATTAAATATGTAAAACTAAACTATTCATAATTTTTAGATCATCTAAACCTATTGAAAAATAAGGAAAACATTGAATATACCAAGGTCCTTCATGAAGATTAGTTTGAAATACTAACAAAGTGGTTTCATTAAAATCCGTATTTCTAGCATCTCTTAACCAAACTAAAACATGATGATTTATGTCTTTTCTATGAAGAAGTTTAATTGAAATTTGAATAAGTCCAACATGTAAATATTTATACTATTCTTTGTGTTTTTGAATAAATGTTTTCGAAAGTAATTTGATAATTTCATGCTTTCCTAACAAAAAATAGTTTTCTCTACTATTTTTATCACATAATCGAAAGTTTTTTAAAAATTGAAACAATCTTTTCCATTAATTTGTAAATCTAGGAAAGTTAGGAAAAAAATAAATAAATAAATTTATAGAATCGAATCTAACAAAAAAATTAACCTTGAAAACCTACATATTCCCTTGGAGCATCTACTATCAAAGCGTCTTAGCATTTTCTTGTTTTAGTTTCCTTTTTAAGTAATGAATAGGATTATCATTAACCATAATAAAGCTGTAAACATATAGATATCATAACAAAATAGAGGATGCTGCCCCTTCCATCAAGGAATCTAATTTTCCTTACAGATACAAATAAACTTAAGTCTTTCAAAGAGTAAAGAAAGTACAAACAATTGGTCATGGTGGTACGAAAGCCAACAGTCCTCCATCTATAAAGGAATGCATTATATTTGCCATGTAACCTGCGAATTTAATCCTCCTCTCTTACGATAGCTCTACTTTCCCCTTTTCAAATTTCATATTGTTTACCATCAACTATAAAGAGAATACTACAAATAACTATCCTAAACTTTGGTTTAGGTGTAAATTTACCCTCTAGAATATTAAAATTATAAACCACTTCTTTAAACTTTGATAAATTGATAATGTAAAGGACATTTCCTTTCTTTTTAGTTTAAAATAATCACATATTGGTCAAAGTTTCGAAAGTCTAAAGTATATTCTAATAAGTTTACTGAGCATTTACATACCAAAGTCAAAACTTACATGAGTCATTTACAACATATTGGAATAATTTGTCAATTTATTAAAATTTAGAATGGTGATCTGTAACATTTAAAAATCTACATCTAAGTGAAAATTTAGTATTTGCATTTGTGAATATACGAGATTCTCTTTACATGGAAGATAAGAGAGCTTACATGACAGGCTATATTGGAACACACTTACAAATACTCAGAAAATATTTAGAATACTTAGAGGGAACTTATGATGACTTTTTCTTGGATACTTTTTAGTTTTTTCCTGATGCTTTCGAATGCCCTCCTTCTAACCTTACTAGATCTATTCATACAAGTATGTAAGTGCTTGATGAGATAAGCGCATATGTTTTATTTTAAATTATTCTATTGCCTTCATTTATGTATAATAGTTGCTTGTTAGCCTCTTTGATGAATAGTTGACATGATGTATTACCTTCATTGAATAGTTGAGTCTTAGCTATCAATCTTTATTGCCTTAAGGCTAATTCATATATATATATATATATATATATATTCTGATGGATTTGAGGTCCCTGCTAAATTAGCTTGAATTTGACTTTTTTCTTTTAGAAATTCACTTGTATGAGTGATAACTTTTTTATGTTGATCAAAGTATGCTTGAATAGTCTTTGCATATGCCATATTAGTATTAAACTTTTCCTACCAATTAACTCTGTAGGCTCTTGAAACATAAGGTTGACTATATTCTTCTTCACCAATAATGTAAGTCCACGTTGCTATCTAACTTATATTGAATTTTGTTGCAAACTTCAGAAACTTGAAAAAATTAGATTGAACTGTATTCTTGCAATATATCTCTAGTTCTTAAAATATTTCTACATAGAGAATTTTCTCTGATGGACTAAATTATTTGAACCAATTTGTGAACCATACTGGAAAGTCTTCTTGAGTAGTCTTGAATTAAATGAACCATGAATGTGAATAATTCTTGACATATAATATATTTTTCTAAGCTTTGATGTAATCACAGTAGTCGTATATTGGAGGATCATATGATTGAGAAAATATTTTGGTATTTCATGGAGCTGAACTCCATTGCTTTAGATGAATAACCCTTTTGATTTTATATTTTGAATAAGTAATATCTCTATCATCATCTTGATAAACTACATCGATACTGTTAGTGTCAACCAAAATAAATTAATAGAATCTTTTATTTTTCTTTGGATAGGTTAGTTGAAAATGAAAATCTTTTGGAAAGTATTTTTAAATAATTTCAAAGAGAGATTTTTCTTAAGAGTTTTTTTATATCTCTGGTTCTATTGGAACAGTATTTGAGTATTTTTGTTTTGAAAATATTCTTTAGTTTAAACATGAACTAGCTTGGCTTGATAACTAGGATTGAGAATTTGAAAACAATTTTGAGTAGGAAAATCTACTAGAGATGATGATGATGATGACATGATTGCTTTAGAATAAGTAGATGGAACAAGGGGTCTTTGTCTAGGTTTTAATGGAGTTAGAGGAGATAATTTGAGCACATAATTAGCTTTGGAGAAATTCTCAAGACATGAAATCTAGAAGTAAATTGGATTCTTCTTTAATAAATTCTATATGGAAATACAAAATAGATAAAATAGCTTGCCATCTTGCAAAAAAATTTTTCAAAACTAAATTTTTAATATCTTTGAGTAAATTTTCTTTTATAGATTTGCAATCAACTCTTATAAAAAAAAATTTTGCCAGAAAGATCATCTTGAAATTTAGAAATATAAAAACTAATAGATAAAATTTCTTTTTTGGTTGTTGAATGATAAATTTGAGCATTTTTCCATTTTCCTCAATAATATCTTACTATTTGTTTTTTATCATTAATTAATTGTTTCAATATTCCACTGTAACCTATATCTAAAACATTAGTTTCTACTATTAACTTTAAGTTTGGATTGATAACGTCTAGAAAAGGTAAATGTTTTACTTCTTTTTTAATTTCTTAAACAACTTTAGTCATTTCATCCTTAGAGGAGGTTTCTTCCTTAATCTTTAAAATAATGGCTTACATTTAACTCTTAAGTTTTGAATAAAGTTAAATACATAATTGAGATAGCCTAAAAATCTTTGAAATTGCTTTTTGTCTTTTATTTCATTAGGAAAATTTTTATGAATTCGATTAATCTCTCTATTGGTTTTATGGTACCTTGCTTTATATCATGAACTAAAAATCTTATTTTTGTTTGAAACAATTTTATCTTTTTAGCTGATACTACTAAACCATTCCTTTTTATAATATTAAAAAAGATATTTAGATGTTTAAAATGTTGATATATTTTTTGAGAATATTAGAACATCATCAATATATACCATTGAAAAATTTGTATATAGAGTAAAAAAATTTTGAAAGAGCATTTTTTAAACCAAAACGTATTACATTATACTCGTAATGTTCGAATGGAACTGTAAACGCAGTTTTGTATCTTTTAGATTCATCTATTTGAATTTGCCAAAACCCTGATTTCATATCAAAATTTGAGAAATTATTTTCTCTAAACAACCTATTAAGTAAATCCTTTTTATTAGGTATTGGATAACTAATCTATTTAAGTACTGTGTTTAGAGATTTATAATCGATAACTAATCTAGGAGCACCTCTCTCTATTTTAGCTTGATTCTAAACATAAAAGGCAGTACATGATTAAGGAGATTTAGACTTTCTAATTAGTTTTTTTATTGAAAATGTCTTGAATTTCTTTTTTACAGAAATCTAGTAATTCTTAATTCATTTGGATTGACCAAGCTTTAGTAGGAATTTTGTCTTTAGTAAAGCCTTTAATATATGGTAGTTTAATTATAGGCTTTTTTCTTGACAAAAAAGCATTTGGAACATCTAAACAAATTTCCTTTTCAAAACTTTCCTATAAAGCTTTTATTTTTCTTTAGTTTCTAGTTTTTCTAGTTGATTAAAAATTCTTTTTTCCTCTAATTCTTCTTTGAGAAAATTAACCTGTTTTAACTTCATTTCGATTTGACCAATTATATTATCCTTTAATAAATTGACTTCCTTTTCTTTCATTGGACTAATGAATTTAAACATTACTTCTTTCCTCATGACTTAAGTTTTTAAACCTTGACTAGTTATTTGAAATAGATATAATATAATAAGAAAAGGGCTACCTAAAATCATTGTATTATTTATGTTTTTTACTAAGATAAAAGATGTTTTAAACTTAATTCCATATAGAACAATCTTAGCCATAGAAATTTTATAATTATCATTTAGTTTTGAACCACTAGTTGAAACTAATCTTTTTGACATTTTTTCATTAAATTTCATAGGAATTAATCCTTCTTGAATATAGTTTTGTTCAGCACCGGAATCTAAAAGAGCAATTACTCCTATTTTGAAATTATTTTGAATAGTTAACGATACTTTGACATACTAGAATCATCTTTTTTGTTCATTAACATTTCTCTAATTTTGAATAAATATTCCCTTTGTTTTTCTTGATCTCTAATTTGATCAGCTACTTCTAAAAGAATTTTTTCTTCATTGGTAATAATATTTAGTTATATACATGAACAAATATTTTCTTGAAAACATACTAAATCAGATTTAATAATTCAAGTCAGGATATTTATAACTCTTCTAAAATTAAGATTTCTCAAATTGAACAAAGTTTAGATAATTGGTCAATTCTTTACAAAAAACCTTTTAAGATAGACAAAGAATTCTTGAAAAAGGACTTTTATTCAAAAAGAAATAAATTGAAAAGGAAAAAATATTTCTAGACTAATACTGAAGAATATTCAATAAGAGTCATGTAGTATAATGATATGCAAAATAAACTTAGAAAAAGTGTACCCTTTTTTAAATAGTTTGCTAAGAACTTTACTCTAAATAAATGCTATTATATTCAAACGGTCAATTTATTTAATTAGAATTAGGAAACTCAATAAGGATCAACTATAGGAACTCATCCTTCTATTCAAAAAAATAGATATTAAAGTTCAAAATAAGATAATAAAAGGCTCACCTTTCAAGAAAACCATAGGGGAAAATCAAGATTTTAATAATATAAAAACTCAAAATAATTATACAAATCAAATTTTATACACAATTGGTTAACAAATTGATATGATAGAAAACATGTTGGTAGAAAAACCCGACAATGGAAAAACTCCATTAGGAATTTCAAGAGAAGAATTAAGTATACCAAAATTTATGATTGTAAAACCTATTTATCTACCAAGATTTATTCTAACTATTCAAAATTTCAAGTTAAGCAAAACTGACAATTTCTTAGAAGAAATTTTAAACAAATTAAATAAGTTGGAATTAGGAAGAAAGGAAACTATCAATACAATAGATGAAGTTATTGAAGATTTGATAAGTCAATTTTCTCAAAAGTTAGAAATTAATAAAATACAACAAAAAATGAGAGTTATATTAAATCAAAGATCATGGTATTCAAGATCTTCACCTCCAGTCAATTTTCTGGTGAAGGAATATATGAGTGGAATATAGATGATTAAGTTAAACATCAAATTTTAGATATTTTAAATTTAATAATAATAGCAACTAATTCTTAAAAATAATATGGAAACATTAATAAAAAGATTGCAGAAATTTTAGTAACAGGATTTACTAGTATGCTTAAAGGTTGGTGGGAGAATTATCTTGACGATCACCAACTCCAATTTATTTTACATGCAAAGAAAGGAGTAATAAGAGATAATGTTTTATATCAAATAAAAGATACTATTCCAACAATAATTTATGCTATTACTAAACCTTTTGTTGAAGATCCTATTCAATTTAGAGAAAGAAATGGTGAAAATTTTCAAAATCTTAGTTGTCCAACTCTCAATGATTTTAGATGATATAAAGATGTTTTCCTTGCTAAAGTATTTTCAAGAGAAGATTATAACAACAGTTTATGAAAAGAATGGCTTATATCTGGTCTTCCAAAACTATTTTCAAATAGAGTAAAAGAAAGAATTTATTAAAACTATAAATTTACTTCAAATTATTCAACTATTACTTTCGGTGAAATAGTTAATATGGTTAATTTAGAATGATTAATTTTATACAATGATTTAAAGCTTAAGTCAAAGATTCAAAAGGAAAAAGGAAGTTTAAGAAGGAAATTAGGAGACTTTTGCTATTAATACAGTTACGAGAAAATTCAAGCTCCATCTTCAAAAGTAAAAAGGAACTATAAAAGACGTAAATTCAATCAACCATATGAGAAAAAAAAATAATATAGGAGATATAGGAAACATAGACCAAAGAAAAAATCTTTCAAAAAAGAAGTAAAATACTATAAGTGTGGAACAAAAGGACATATAGCGCCAAAATTTAGAAAACAATTCAGATACTACTATAGGAAAGAATAATCTGATTTACAGTATTGTCAAGAAGATATTTTTTCATGTAAATAACTAAATGTTATTACCAATGAAGAAAAAATTCTTTTAGAAGTAGCTGATCAAATTAGAGATCTAGAAAAAGAAAGAGAATATTTACTCAAAATTAAAGAAATGTTAATGAACAAAAAAGAATATTCTAGTAATGAAGAAATCTATTCTTTAGAAAAAATTATAATAGATTTTTAAAAGAAAAATATCCAATAATTGTAAACATTCTTCAAGAGGAAATAAATAAAATAAAAGGAGAAATCATGGAATTAAAGATAAAATATAATAATCTACAACAAAAGGTTGAGAGATATGAAAATGAGAGTTTAGAATCAGAAAAAGAAGAAAAAGTTCTAGAATCAAGAGAAGAAAGTAAAGAAATTGTTAATTTAATTAATAGAACAGATATTAAAAAAATGGTATGTCAAAGTATTGTTAACCATTCAAAATAATTTCAAAATAGAAGTAATTGCTCTTTTAGATTCCGGTGTTGATCAAAACTATATTCAAGAAGTATTAATTCCTACAAAATTTTATGAAAAAAAGTTAGAAAGATTAGTTTCAACCAGTAGTTACAAAATTCCTATGGCTAACATTGTTCCAGATGGAATTAATTTTAAAACATCTTTGATCTTAGTAAAAAACTTAAATAATGCAATGATTTTAGGTACTCCTTTTTTTACTATGTTATATCCGTTTCAAATAACTGCTTAAGGTTTAAAAACTCAAGTTAAAAGTAAATAAGTAGTGTTCAAATTCATTAGTCAAATGAAAGAAAAGGAAGTCAGTTTATTAAAGGATAATATGATTGGTCAAAGCAAAACAAAGTTAAAACAGGTTGATTTTCTCAAAGAAGAATTAGAGGAAAAAAAGGATTTTTAATCAATTAGAAAAATAAAAAACTAAAGAAAAAATAAAAGCTTTACAAGAAAGTTTTGAAAAAGAAATTTGTTCTGATGCTCGAAATACTTTTTGATCAAGAAAAAAAGTATAGTCAAACTACTATATATTGAAGACTTTACTGAAGACAAAATTCTTACTAAAGCTAGGCTAATACAAACCAGTCAAGAATTATTAGAATTTTGTAAAAAAGAAATTTAAGACCTTTTGAATAGAAAACTAATTAGAAAATCTAAATCTCCTTGGTCATGCTTTACCTTTTATGTTCAAAATCAAGCTGAAATAAAGCGAGCTGCTCTTCGATTAGTCATCAATTATAATCTTCTAAATACAATATTCAAATGGATTAGGTATCCAATACCTAATAAAAAGAATTTACTCAATAGGTTGTTTGGAATAAAAATTTTCTCAAAATTTGATATGATTTGGGTTTTGGCAAATTCAAATAGATGAATCTGAAAGATATAAAACTGCCATTACAGTTCCATTTGGACATTACAAGTGGGATGTAATGTCTTTTGGTTTAAAAAATGCTCCTTCAGAATTTCTAAAATATCATGATTGAAATTTTTACTCCAAATACGAATTTTTCAACAGTATATATTGATAATGTTGTAATATTCTAAAAAAAATATAGATCAATATTTTAAACATCTAAATATCTTTTTAAATATTATAAAAGGGAATGGTTTAATAGTATCAGCTAAAAAGATAAAATTGTTTCAAACAAAAATAAAATTTTTAAGACATGATAAAAATTAAGATACCATAAAACCAATAAAAAGATCAATCGAATTCACTCAAAAATTTCCTAATGCAATAAAAGACAAAAAGTAGCTTCAAATATTTTTAGGTTGTCTCCATAATGTATATGATTTTATACAAAACTTAAGAATTACAAGTAAACCAGTATTTCAAAGACAAAAGAAGAAACCTTCTCCATAGAATGATAAAATGACTAAAGTTGTTCAAGAAATTTAGAAAGAAGTAAAACATTTACCTTGTTTAAGTATTATCAATCCAAACCTAAAGTTAATAGTAGAAACTGATGCTTTAGATATAGGTTATAGTGGAATATTTAAAAAAATTAATTAATGATTAAGAACAAATAGTAAGATACTATTCAGAAACATGGCAAAATACTAAAATTAATTATTTAATAGTAAAAAAAAAAGATATTTTATCTATTGTTCTTTGTATCTCCAAATTTCAAGATGATCTATTTGGAAAAAAAAATTATAAGAGTTTATTATAAATCTACAAAAGAAATTTTACTCAAAGACGTTAAAAATTTAGTTTTGAAACAAATTTTTGAAAGATGGCAAGCTATTTTATCTACTTTTAATTTCAATATAGAATTTATTAAAGGAGAATTTAATTCACTTCCAGATTTCTTATGTAAAGAATTTCTTAAGGCAAAATATCAAAACCTAAGACAAAAGTTAATTATGCACTCAAATTATCTCCTCTACCTCCATCAAAACTCAATAAAAGAGCACCTATTTCATTTACTTATTCAAAAGCGTTCATGTCATCATCATCATGTCTAGTAGATGTTCTTATTCAAAATCGTTTCTAACTTCTTAATCCTAGTTATCAAGCCAAGCCAATCAATGTTCAAACTGAAGAATATTTTCAGTAGAAAAATACTTAAATACTGTTCTTAATATAACCAAAGATATCCAAAAACTTTTATGAAAAATCTCCCTTTGAAATTATTCAAAAATGCTTTCCAAAAGATTTTCATTTTCAACCAACCCATCTAAAGAAAAATAGAAGATTCTATAAATTTATTTTAGTTGATACCAAAAGTATGAAGTTAGTCCATCAAGATGAAGACAAGGATGTTACTTGATCAAAATGTAAAATCAAAACGGTTATTCATCTAAAGCAATGGGGTTTAACTGCATGGAATACTAAAATGTTTTCTCAATTATATGATTCTCCAGTATATGACTACTATGATTACATCAAAACTTGGGAAAATATATTTTATGTTAAGAATTATTTCCATTCATGGTTCATTCAATTCAAGACTACTCAAGAAGACTTTCCAATATGGTTCATAAATTAGTTCAAATATTTTGGTCTATTAGAGAAAATTCTCCAAGCAAAAATATTTCAAGGACTAGAGATAAATTGTAAGAATACTAATAAATCCAATTTTTTCATGTTTCTTAAGTTTGTAGCAAAATTCAATATAGATTGGATAGTAACGTGGACTTATATTATTAGTGAAGAAGAATGTAGTCAACCTTATATTTCAAGAGCCTATAGAGTTAAGTGGTAGGAAAAGCTTAATACCAATATGGCAAATGTATAGACTATTCAAGCATACTTTAACCAACATAGAAAAGGTGTCACTCATATAAGTGAATTTCTAAAAGAAAAAAGTTAAATTCATGCTAATTTAGTAGGGATCTCAAATCCATCAGAATATAAAAGAAAAATATGTGAATTAGCCTCAAGGCTATTAGAGGAAGATAGTTCTAATAACAATTATCTAAATCAAAATGAAGATGATTACTATGGAATTAATCTTATCGTTCAATAATTAATTTTGTTCAACATGTGAGGAGTGTATTGTGTGATTTGTTTAATAAAAAATATATTTGTTCAATATTAGAAAATTTTAGGATATTTTGATCAAAAGGATTCAGGTACAAGGATTTCTCCAAGTCATGACAAAAGAAATATTCAAATTAAAAGGTCACCATCAATTATTCTTTACTATGGTACACAAAGTACTCAAAAGAAGGAAAAGAATCTATCATTTAATGTTTACTTTTTGACAAAAGGATTCAAAGGAGAACAAATTACTAACAAAGTTGGCAATTGAAGACTTTTATGACAAGACAAAACATTGTGCAACTTTTCACTTTTCAAAATCAAGACAAAAGACAAAGCATTAAAGATTGACAACTAAGACTTAACTATTCAATGAAGGTAGTACATCGTATCAACTATTCATCAAAGTGATCAATACACAATTGTTCAAGATAAATGAAAGCAGTATAATAATTTAAAATAAAACATAAGCATTTACATTAACAAGCGCTTACATACTTATAAAAATAGATCTAGTAAGGTTAGTAGGAGGGCATTCGAAAGTATTCGAAAAAAAATTCAAAAGCATTCGGAGAAATCCTGAAAACATTCAAAAAAAGCCATCATAAGATCCCTCTAAGTATTCTAAATATTTTTTGAGTATTTTTAAGTGTATTCCAATATAGCCTCTTATAAGCCCCAAAATTAGCCATTCGAGGTTTCGATCGGTTGAAAGACCCGATCGAGCCTAAATTATAAAGTAAAGCTAGAAATATTAGGAAAAAGACCCCGTAAGTTTGAGTTTAAGAAAATAAGAAATAAAATAAAAAACTATAAAAATTCCAAATTTTAAGTATATAACTCGTTATTTATCGAAAATGCGTAAAATATATTTTGATAATTAACGAATCGCTAGAGATAAATTATATGTATACTAAAAATCATAAAATGAACTAAATAATATTTAGAAATATTTATTTGTACTATATATGAATTTACATGTAGGTATAAATACTCGTAATTACTAAAAATATGAAAAATGTGCTAAAATAATATTAAATACTTAAAGAAAATTCATAATTAATTAAGAAAAAATAAAGAAAAATCAGGAATAATCCAGAATTGGGTCATGGCAACTGGGAAAAATAAGAAAAAATCGGTTAATTAAATTAAGACAACACAAAAGCCAAAAATTAAGGGATCAGGCAATTTTCTTGTCCAATTTAATGCACAACTTATTCCCTAAAGCTCTATAAATAGGAGAAAAAATTAGAAAAACTCATTTGGATAGTTAGAAATCAGAGAAAATTAGAGAGAGGCGAAAATTGAGAGAAAAAACAAAGGAAAAAAAAAAGAAAATAAAAACTGTACAGTTCGGGCCACAAAGGAGAACCCAGATTTGACATGCAGCTGGGAATGGACGGCCACCACCACCATACGGTGGTGGTAGCACCCAAGTGGGCCAACACACCCATGGCCACCGAAGGTGGCCAAATCTACCCAAATCGCTCAGTTCGATTTCCAACCCGATTTTGTGTAATTTTGTAAAAATAGTAAATATTATTATAAAATTATGAATTTTGTTATTCTGGAGTATTTTTGTATGTAGTTTTTTTTTAAAAAATATTATTTTGATGAAAATATGTCTCGTGATATAGGGTCTTTAAGAAATTGTGCAAAACTGAGCATGTTTCAGTTTTGAAATAAATGACCTTAGGAGTATAGTTTTAAACCCAAAATTTTTTTGTAGATTACTTAGATGATATAGAACAGTGCTATGAAGCCCGTTTTCAAAAATTAATTTTTGAAAATTTTAGATAATTTTTAGGCCCTAAAATGAGGCATAAAATGGGTAATTTACGGTTAATTAAGTAATTAAATGGTTAATTACTGATTTAGTGAATAAGTATGTGTTTTAGGATGTTGAAATCTGATGGAGTATGATACTTGTAGCATTTAAGCTGTTAGATGTAATTATTAGGTTAATTATGTAGTAAATAAGTAATATGGAAAAATAGTACATTTTAAGTTAATTTCGTAAATTAGGGTAATTAGGTGTAAAATCTGATTTAGGATGAATTTAGACATTTTGAAATGGTAATTAATGTTGGGAGATAGTACTTAAAGTAATAAAAATATTAGATGTATATTATGTACATAATAGGTGATAATACATAATATATAATTATTAGAAATATAATAAATAGAAACTATTAGACTAAAAATTGATATTATGATAATAATAAACATGCCCAATAAATCTGATAGGAAACTTAAATTTATGTAATTAGAGGAAAAATGTAAAAATTTCTCACATCAGGAGTGAATTCAGTATACTAATACGGATTTAAGTGTACCGAGTGGAATAAAATTCTAATTAGACGTAATGATGGTATTTAGGAGATTGAGAAGTAATGTTATTAATTTCATATTATGAGTTGAAACGAATTTCTAGGATTCGAGTATAAAACAATACTCAGAAATCAAATTAAAATCTAATTTAGAAATCGATACTGAAACCAAACCCGAACCTAACCCCAAACCTAAAATAATTGTAAAAGACTTAAGACCTAGATAATTAGGCATATTAAACCCTAAATAACACATAACAATAAGCATTATAGGATAAAATGAACTTATAATAGTTATATGAAAAACTGAAACCACGTTTGTGTTATAAGGATGATCAGCGATGGCCTGAGCAAATCAAACCTCGAGTGAGTGAGCGAGCGAGGAGTTGAGGTAAGTTGGGATTAATACAATGCTGTATTTTGAAGGCTTAAGATTATGCTTGATTGTGCTTGTTAGATAGTTGGATGTGTGCATGTGCGCATGTGCTTGATTATGAGCGATGCTATGATTCTGTCTGTTGTCCTGGCATGTATTGTATGGTTTGTATGAAATGATTGATCACCCTAAACAGGAACTAATCAAATATGTGACTTATAATCATAATCGGACCTACATTGCAACCCATTATGGGAACTTAGGACTCTCCGACCAAATACCGACCCCTTCGAAAGGGATAACGCAGGATTGTAAAATGGTTCCTTCTTCATCCTCAGATGAACTAAGTGACAGGAGAGGAGGTCGTGGCGAGGGTGAAGTCAATGGTTCGAAGGTAGTCGCGGGATGAGCGAGGTCTCCATTGCACAAGCCTGGGTTTGGTAGTGAGCTGTTGCATTAATGGCAACTCCTCAACCCGGATTAGAGCTGGTGCAATTTCTCTAATCTCACGACGGGCTGGACAACGTCGTGCGATGGCATTTGCTTGAACATGCATTACACCTAATAAGTTGATTGAAAACCTTGTTGTGTTTATGGTATAGTTTTAAGTCCTCCATCCTAACTTACTAAGATGTGGTTGCTCATATCCCTATAGACGTCGTGCAGGTGCTGGCTAAGAAGCGACAAACAACTACTCTGAAGCTAACTACTCTGAAGCTAACTACTACTGGATCCTAGGAAGTGAGGAAAAATATTTAAAGAACGAATATATATTCTTAAGGTCTAAGTTTTGTTTTATGTAGAATTTTTCATTTTTGAATAATGTAATGACTAGAAAATATATTACGGAGAAATATTGTAAACGATATTTGTACTAACTAAATCATAATGTATATATGTATTTCCTCACTTTCTTAGGTAATTAATTTATTTAAATTAAAAAATGTTTACTTCAAAGCGTGTTAGTCGTAGACGCTTTGTATAGATCAGGTCTAAGATAGCGGTTATAAGGCCAACTTCTATCTTAGGATGGTTTACACGGCGGGGCTGTTATGACTCTACCACTTCGGGGCGTGACACCTCTCATGTACCATCTCTTATCTTCCATGTGAAAAGAATCTCATGTGTTTCTCTTGTAAGTTCTCATTCCATCCTACCTGATGTTAAAGGATTCTCTCAAATAACATTGTAAGTTTTATCTATTTTATCTCAAATTTATGCTTTGCTTTTATCATATATTATTTAAAATCTTTTATAAAGCATTATGAAAATCAAATCCTATATTCAATCCTATGTATAATACATATACATATATACAGTATATAATATATTTAGGTTTATAGTGTAAATTTACATATGTACATATGTATAAATAAGATAAGGAAACCTAAGTGTATAAGTATAGGCATAAGTATAAAAATATATATATTAGTACATGTATATGCCTAAATAGTATATATACATTATACTAAAATACTAAATTATTAAATAAAGTAATATAATATATTTGTACATGCCGTGAGTAATAAAGAAAGAAAATGGATTAATTTATAAAATTTAGTAAATTGTAATAATAGATATATATATGTATAAATATTTAGTGAAGCTACAAAATAGAAAAAATATGAAAAATCCTAAAAGGACATGTGAAACACCCATGAGCTACCACATCAGCATTTTGTATTTATAATTAAATTCATAATTAATAATAATAATAAAAAAATTATTAATTAGAAAATTATTAATAGAGCGAAAAGTGAATTAAATAAGTCCTTAACCTTAAAATAGTGAAATAAGTTAATTATTGTAAAATAGAGTAAAAAATAAGGTAATTTCAAAAATATAAATTTTATAAATTAATTAAATTATAAATTCATAAATAAAAGCTAAAAATAATAATTTACAAATATTTGAGTCAAAATAATAAAATTTATAATATTTTGAAACCATCATGAAAAATATAGGTGACAACATCTAAAATGGATTCGCTGTGTGATAGTACATCTAAAAACGATAAAATCGAATGTAAGTTTATAAAAAATTAGAGTTAAAACAAAAAAGTTAGACACAATTAACAAAAATACTAAAAGCAAGAGTTTTATACAAATAAGTTGCTAGTTTAGGTAGTTATTACTAAATATGTATATATTTTAGTTATTTCACTAATTACTTATTACCTTGCAAATTTTCTAAATATCATGTAATCCCAATACGAATACTAATCTACTAGTGGACTATTACGATCTCTGACAGACTAACCCTATGGATGATTGAGCTCTACCGATAACTCTATACTTGTTTTGTGCTCGTAATTGGTGCACCTAAAGTAAATATTAATAATTTAATGTATGGAGGTTCGTGTTATGCATGTACTTGAATATTAATTGTGTATTGTGTAAAATATTGTAAAACATAATAGTTGAATAACAAGTTGCTTGATTTATTACTATATAATTGAATGGTTTGTTGCTATTGTTTTATCACCTCATAAATTGACTTAATTATATCTGACTTAACTTAAATTAAATGAATCATATATAAGCACAAACATTACATATGATGTTCTGACTATTATCTCATGCGGTTGGCAATTAAGGGTATTGTAGGGATGGGATTCCCAAATAATTTGATTAGTATAGTGCATGAGCATTGGAATAACGAGACCTTACCCTTAGCTCGCGGTTTATCTAGTACTGGAAATGCTAGTTGTGGGTGGTCAAGGGTTGAGTTTGGAGACCATTACTGTAAAGCGTGAGCGTAGACTGTAGGGGCTATCTCACCACTAGACTTGAGATTTTTTTTACTATTGGATTTCTTTGAAATGATAATGTATTTTGTGAAATACAAAATTTAAATTTATGGTTAAAAACCTCAAGTGCTAGAATCTAATTATGATTAGTGCTGATATATCTTCAACCCTTGCTTTAGATGGCATTAAATCCGAGGTCATATGTAACACCAATCAACTACATATACATGTTTGGCATATTTCTTAGCTACGAATTCATATGTTTATTAATTAATTGTTTGATAACCTACTTGTCTGTATAGTATAAGGGATATCTCATTAAGCTTATATAGCTTACTTCATGATAGTTTTCTATTGTAAGTTAATAGCTATTTACGTACAAGCTAGGAACCGACTGTTGAGTATGAGTACTGAGATAGAGTTGGAAGATAGAATCTAAAAATAGATTGTATAGCTATTTGGAACACTAACTGTAATTACTATTATTATAATTAGATTTTGTAATTTTAGTAAAGTTTAAATTTTAGATCTTTACTACTTGATCTTATTGTTTGAGAGAGGATATCAATTTTTTGCAGTTTTGAGGAACTGTGAAATATTGGTTATTCATAATTATTTATGTTTTATAGTAGATTAATTATTTTAAAATTTTGAAACTTTAATGTTTAATTATTTATAGTCTTGCAATTTTTTTACTTGTAAGATAATTTTCATATCATGGCTACATGCAACACCCTAGGATTTCTAGCCCATACAATTACCCTAGGATCTAAGCCCCTAAATTTAGGGCACTAGGCTATAATATTCGTTTAATTTCAAACTTCACAGTAAGGTTAAAAAAATTAGATGAAATAATTCAAGTAAAGTTAATTTCTTAAAATAAGCTATACAAAAATATTAATTTAAGAAAACGTCAATTTATCGCTAAAGTTAATAAATATCGAAAATGTGAAATTTAAACATTTAGATATAATGGGATATTAGAGATAAGTTATTTAACTTATAAAAATAATAAATGAAGTTGAATTATACATGTATTAACATACAACATACATTATTTGTATTAAATACACATATATAATAAGAAATTATTATTTAAATAACATAAATTAATATAAAAAAAGAAAAATTAATAAAAAAATGAAAAGATGAGTCATCTCGTGATGTAGCAACCAAGGATTAAATTATATTGATGAGTCAAAAGGCAAATAATAAGAAAATGATACCTCATGCTTTAGAAAAATAGGAAAATGACGTTTGCAAGCCATATGTCTAATTTTTATAAATCCTAATCCATTTGGAAAATATAAATAAGGCTTGTACACTTCAGGGAAAAAAAAAATTGGAAGTTTGAAAAAAATAAAAAATCACTCAAGAAAATTTCGAAACAAATAAGAAAATTAGAACAAAAAAAGGGCATAAAATCCAATTAGGCCAATTCAATAGGTTATTGGTGTCAAGTTATGGTTACCGTTTGGGGTCAAGGAAAGCACCACCAAAGGAGGTATTCCAACAAGGTTGGGTGGTAAGAGGCAGTCAATTCAAGTGAACCAAATTTTTGTAATTTTTCTAAAAATAGAAAATGATATTATTTAATTATGAAACTTGGTTTTCTAGATTTATTTTATGTGTAGATTATTCTAATTATTTTATTTTAGTAAAATAATTATTTGAAAAATAAGTTCCTTAAGAAATGGCTCTATTTGGACAAAAATTGAATTAAATTTTAAAAATAGAAAATAATGTTCTTTCAAGTTGAAAATTTGTAAATAACATACTGAATATGTGTATTTAAATTTTGAAACAATATTTTTTTAAAATAATTGTGTTTACTATTTATTATAATTATTTTGGATAAAACTGACAATTTTACTATTTTATGGAATTAATTAGTTCTTAACAAAATCAAAGTATACGCCCTATGTATTATCATTCCTAAAAGTTCATAATGATGTTTAGGACACTTGAAGTTTTATCTAGTGATTAAATTCACTCGTTCGCTTAATTTTCGCTAATTTGAGTTAAAATCGCTATTTTCAAAAAAATATATAATAGCTAATCTAATGTAATTCAAAGTCAATAATTAAACTACATATTTTTGTGATTTTATAGGATTTTGGGGGGACTTAATCGGGCTTATATACTATTTATTATGTATTTTCATAATATACACATATATATTAGCTTAATATAATATATAGTAATTAGTACTAATGTGATATTTGTTAAATATGCAAAGAATTAGTATTTTAGAATACATAATGAATGCTATCTAGCTCGAGGATTGAGGAATTTTATGACTTTTAATTTAGATTTAAGATTTATTTGAGTTAATTCCAAAGTTACAATAACATACGTTCAAATCGATAACACGAAAGGGTATTTTGGAATTTTGAAAGAAAAATGATAAGTCTTGATTCTTAAGATATCCTCATAGCACTCAAAATAACAATTGCGACAATATAAAGTTTATTAAAATTCAATAAGAATCGAATGAGATACAATCAAATTAAGCTTGAAAACGCAAAGCAAAAACACATAAGAAATTATTATTGACTAGTAGTTGACTTAGGCTTTGTGTGCATTTTTATAAGTGTGATAGGTGAAGAACCACCTCATCGTGAAGCTTAGGATTTTATGCTACTATCAAGTTTGGGTAAGTGAATATTTCTATTTTTGTGCAAGCAGATCTATGTCTACTTAACTTAGAGTCAGTTGTGCTATGAATTGTAATGACGTGCTAGATTGATTGGATACTTGATTCTATTGAATGTGTGTTAAAAAAGTAAAATGTTTCCTTATGTATGACTGATTCATCGATATGTAATTTTGTTTGGAAACCTTAGAAACTGAACTTTTTTTTAGGGTATTCGCCCAAGTGAACCTTTATGTGAAGGAATGTAATATAAAGCTTAGAAACAAAGTTGAAGTTAAAATAGTTAAATTGTTTATAATGTGGAACTTGAGATTCATGTCTGATATTGGGCAATTATACTATTCACTACAATAATAGCATGACATAAAAGGACCTATGGGTCAAGTTTCTAAAAGCTTCAAAACTATTAAGTTGGCTTTTAAGCATATAGATTTACATTATTCAACTTATTTTGGCCACGATGTGTGATCGACTACATATTAGATTTTCAAACCATAATGGGTGGTATTTGTTGAGGGTCCTACTTCTAAGCATCACCTTGTTGCCCTAGGTTTTTGGGCATAATATTTAAATGCCTGGGTATGTCAACTAACCGAAAGAAGAATTGGAAAAGTAGAGGATATCGATATTGATGCATATCACGTGCATGAGCATGGCACGGATTTTCTACATAAATAGTTTATATTAACAACTCGGGTTATAAGATTGAATGTCCTATAGTACTGATCTGTGTGGATGTATGTATGTGTGTTCTATGTTTTATTTCATCCACTATTACTTAACTCAAAAAGAGTTGAGGGGATACTTGTATATTCTCAAGTTATGAAGGGAATTGACGGAGCAACATCAGTTGGGGGGAAAAATATTTTGAGAGCACGTAAAATGGAGTCAATCGCTTTTAAAGAAGTTTGGTTGTATTTTGTTCTTATTCCTATAAAGGATCTGTACATATGAAATTAAAAAAAAAAGTACTGCATTTTAGGTTGGGTTATGTTGACAGATGTAAACTTTTGTATAAACAGGTGTTAACTGAACTCCGTTATAGTACACTTTTATTATAAATAGAACTTATGTTAATTACAAATAGGTATTTGTGTATGATGGTATATCCTGTGTTATGCAGGAATTTGACAGTGCACACATGATATAAAAATTTTAGACAATCCTATTAGGCCACCTTTAAAATCACGACAATCTATACTTTGTTATTCTTTTTTTTTTTTCTTTCATAAAATCATTATGTTTTGAATTTCATTACATTGCTACTTTTAGTTTCTGCACATGCATTATGGGCACATCATTTGTTAATTATCAATTATTCATATCCATTATATTATCTCTATAACACCCTTTTTTGCTATTTATTTTTCATTGAATTCATGTACTAATTTTCACTTGATATATACTTATAAAATAGGAAATGGTATAATAATAATTTGATTGTTATAATATATATAACAAAATTAATAACAAGTGTTTATTATATATATTCACTTTTCGACTATTATACCTTTACCACAAACACATAAGTTGTTAACAAAAATGTCTCTTTTAATTGTCGTAAAATTATGTTTAATTTTCTACAATAAAATTTTCTATTAATAATAAAATTTAGTATTTTCAATAATTAAATCTCCATATATTAATACTTGATAAATTAATAACCTCTCAAAAATAATTTTTTTAAGTCCTAACTTGGGCCACTTTACAAAATTAGTAATTTCAATAAATTAGCCTGATAAATCTATAATCCTGTCAATATCATAAATTAATAATTTTCTAAAATTACAAACATAACTAGGACAATTTAGTAAAATATGAATCTATTATTGTTTGCATTTCTCTTGAAATTTAAAAAAAGGTGGATTTCATCTCAAACTTTTCTCTTTGCATTCGAAAGCTCTAATATGGTGCTCTTAAACTACAACAAAAAAATTGTGAAGAGTAGTTGCCTCTATGATACTTCCTCTTGTGTAATTGGAGCGCTATTTAAATTAATAAATTATTAATCTATTGATTAATTAATACCTACCTAAATTAATAAAGTTTCATGATTCTAACATTATTAATTTATAAAGTTTTTATGGTATACCATTATACTTTTTATAAAACTTATATAAAGCGATGGCATGTATTATGAAAAAAAGTAAAAAAGAAAAAACTTGAAAGTTGTATACTCACTATTTATCCTATACACATACACTTCATGTCATAGTTCTTTGATGCATACTATAAAATGTATGAAAGGGCTGTATAAATCTCTAATAAAAAATATTTATATTTTAATTTATAATGTTGAAGAAAATGGAGTAATTTGGTGTCTTATATATGTAAAAATATTATATTAATGTCATGAATGAATTGAAAAATTAAAGTGATAAAGGATACTATTTAGAGAAGTGTGGTTGACAGAAATTATTTAGAATAGTTTTGTAAAGATACATATCCATTCACTCCTTGACAAACTATAATTATAACCAAATTTTTCTAAACAAGCCTATATGTAATTTATATAATTAATTATATCCTTCTTAAGAATCATAATGTAGGCATGACGTCTGATAGTGTCAATATTGTTTGTAGTAGTAGCATATCATATATGAACTTTAATGATAACACATGAGTTACACTAATATATTAGCATTATTCATATTTTTTCCATTAGTTTGTTAATAAATTTCTATCAAAATGGATCTTTTTATTATTTTATAATGGCCAAAACACTTTACTTAGAAAATTCATATTAGCATTGTTATTGATTATTCACATCCATTTATGATTCTTTTTAGCATCCTTTCTACATTATTCAATGAAGGCCCCATTAATGTCTAATTTGATTTATGCTTATAAAATATGGAATGATACAACAATAATTTGACTATCTTAATACACTTAATCAAAGTACTAAAAGCTAGACCCATTACTTAACATACTAAAAGGAATGTGAGTTCGGATGAATGATTGATGATATTAGAGTCGAACTATTATCAATAGATGAACAATTCATGGATGAATTAATGTAGAAGCTTATAGGCCTATTTTAGCTAGTGTTTTCAAACCCAGACTGGAAGGTTAACTTAAGAATGAGAAAGGTTCAAAGGTTGAGCGGATTAACGGGGATCAAATCATAATAGACTTAGAGTTGATAAAATTATTATAATATAATTCATTTTATTTATAAAGTAATAAAAATTACACACATTCTTAAGGGTTGAGAGTTTTTACTGTTTACTTTTTTTATTTTTCTTTGATCCATATTTATTTTTTTAGTAAATTGGTGTATTTCCTACAAAATATAGGGGGGATTTTACATTTTAACTTGAAAAAAATTGATGAATTCTTATAGGAACCGAGTTAGATTGATTGAGTCAACTAAGTTGAACAAGGGTCATTGTTAATAAGGGTTAAATGGATGACTCAAATCAATTTTATGGAAGAGTCAGGATGAATTAGGTTGAACCAATCAAGTGAACCCAGGTCCAATAACACTAATTTTGACTTGATTTAGAGAGGATGTCTAAAGAGGTAGGGAGTATCACTGGGTATGACTCCTAGCATGCTTTTAAAATAGTTTATAGATTTAAGGTGACAAGAATAAAAAAAAAAAAATCACGTTGAAAAGAGGAAATAATTGAATCTAATTGTAAGGTCTTGCAATGAGAGCATTGTTTGTTTAAAGGGGAAAGATTGTAATAAACTTTGTAAAATATAGTCTCCATTGAATTATGAGAAAGAATGATATTGATTTATAAGGTTATGATAACAAATACATGTGAAAATAAACTAGAATGAGTTTTTTGTTGGCTTAACCATTGGCTATTTTGGGCTATTGATAGACGAGACTCCTTCAGTTATGACAAAATGCTATAAATAATCCTTTTCAATTTTTTAATTAAAAAATTATAACTACAATATAAAATATAATTATTTTAAGTAATACAAATTATTTAAGAAAAAGTAAAAGGAATTAAGAAGGTGTATATTCAGCTTTTCATACATAGATAACATATCATGTCATAGTCATTTTAGACATATCATAATATGTAAAATAGTTATATAAGATATCTACCAAAATAGAATGCATCTCAATATCTATCACTACAATTTTACTAGTGTTGAAATAAATGCGGTTATAAAATATACATTTTCTTTACACATTTCTTATAAGTATTATTCCCTGGTCTTTAAAATATGCATATATTTAGACTTTTATTTATCTATGTAAGAGAAAAGTTTGTTAAATCTAGATAAAGTTAATAATTTTACAAAATAGTAAGTCGAACATTTTACGATATAAGGTGTGTAAACAAGATTTGAGTTTTAAGGAATTATTATTTTTTAATGTAATATTATCTACACATTTGAAACTTGAATCTTTAAAGAAATGTGAAATTCTTCTATTAGCTTTAACTCATTTGATTAATTCTTCTATATAAGATGAAATTCAACTTAAATAGAGAGACATAATTATTGTCATTCACGTTCAATGTTAAGTTAATAAAAAGTTCAACTAAAATTTGAAAAAGAAAAAAAAAAGGTCAAAACTATATCTAATAAACTCTTATATCAATCTTTTGGTCTCTATAATTTCCATTACTCGATGGATCCATCTATCTCCCTAACTCATTTTCATAGCATTAATCCATTTCCTCATCATCGCTTATATAACAAATAAGAAGTATATAAAATCTAGCTAAGAGAAAAAAAGTCATAGTAAAAAGTGGAAATATACAAAAGAATTTCAACTATAATTTTAAAAAACTATAAACTACTTCTACAAATTATTAACCATTTTGCCTCCATAGTTTTCATTAATTAATCTAGATTTGTCTCCCATCTCATGTTCATACAACACAAATCAATTTATTGATCATCATCTGTATAACAAATGCATGTAAGTGCTAGCTTCAAAAAAGAATAAATGTAGGAAAAAGAAAAAGAAAATTTTAGGAAAAGCACATATAAAATAATAATGGATATAAATTTTTATAATATTATACATATGTTCAAATTTATATGAAATGAAAAAAAAAAACAAAAAGATATTTTTATATAAAACAATATAAAATTTGCATTGAAAATCTATAATATTTATATGCTTCTTGCATGCAATAATACCCCAAATCTAAAGCTTTCCCCAAAGAAAGAAAAAAAAATAACTTAGTTTTAGCATTAGGAGTCATTGTTAATGTCATGCCTTTAAGCAGTAAAATCATAACAGTCTCCATATAAACCATTGTAAGATAGAAGCTAATCTCTCAGCCACTATTCTAGATCTAATTTATATAAGGCATTCATAATTAACACATTTTAAAGTAAATAGTTCACAGAATAATATTATTATTTCACTTGCGGAAATCTTAGAACATATATTAGAAGTCAAGTAACCAAAGTATTACTTACATGACTTAGCAACTTTGTCGCTTAAGCATTTCTTAGTTTGATGCCAAAAGATAAAATTAATAATAAAAGCTCCAAAGTCCAACTGTTTTTTAGTTTTAAATCCTTACTCCCTAAGATCCAATAGCAACCAACCTTAAGGTAGTTACATCATGGTAACTAGTTAGTACCTATACAAAGATTTATAGGGATGTGAGCAACCAATCACTTAGTAAGTTGGGATGGAGAAATAATACAATATGTTAAGCATAAGCAAGGTTATCAAATAGTTATTTAAATGTAATGAAACAACAAAAAAAAAATTGCCATCATACGATGTTATTTAGTTTGTTGGGAGATTAGAGAAGTTCTACCTACCTAATCTGGGTGTGAGGAGTTTTGGCGCATATGTAACAATTTATGACCAAACCTAGGCTTATAGAATGGAGACATTGCTCTTCTTATGACTATCTTTGAACCGCTACCTTTATCCTTACAGTGACCTCCTCTATTATCATTTAGTTTAATTAAGGATGAAGAATAAACCATTTCAACTATCCCTTTTGAAGTGGTGGGTATTTGGTCGAATAACCCTAGTTGTCTCTTAATGGGTTGCAATGTATGTCTAACTCAAAGTTTTAAGTTTAATGCAGTGAAACTCGGGTTATGATGCTAAGCAACTCCATGCAATTCAAACAATTATGATCTAGTGCAGTAAGCCAATGGTATACAAATAAGCTCAATGATACACAGGCATGGCACAAACCAGTTACTTACAACAAAATATAATTTTAACCTTCCAAGTACTATAAAACAATACTCTAAAATACAGTTACATATTGATCTCAAATTTACTTGGACTTATCATTTGCTTACTAAGGTGCAACTTGACATGTATCTTCGCCACTAGTTCCCAAAATATAAATATTGTTTTAATGTTTATATGTAATTAATATATATAAACTACTATATATGAATATTTATTCTATAACTCAGATTATTATCTTTAACTTAAGGTTCAACCATACTTAGTTGTTTAGGTTTTGGGTCTCTTGTGATTAGTCTCACATTTAATTAGTCTCTAATTCAACCCCTAATTACAATTTAATTCATAAGTCTCAAGAATTACTACAATCCTATCCTCTAAAGTTAACTAACTATATTTTAGGTATATAAAGTTTTAATTTAGTTTTTAATCAACTTCCTAGTTTACTCTGTAAACCTAGTCTTTGATCTAACCTATAATCAAACACACTCTACATTTTAGCCAATATTTCCATAACTTCAACATATACTCCCATTCCTCAATCAAGGTTAATAACTAAATACAAATTCTAACTTCAGCCCCATCTCATACTCATATTTCACTAATTGCACTTTATTATTTACAAATTTGAACTAAGAGAATATTCAATTCCTTGTTTCGAACAATTAAGGCAATTGTACAAAAGAATCTTACTACAAGAAATTTCAACTTCCCTTTTGTTAAATATCTTCAACACCCATTTATATTCATATTATCACATAAGCCACATCAATTTGTTAAGTTGACTATATAAAAACACCTCAACAACTTACTGTTTTGCAAAAGTCCTAATTTCTCCAAAATTCAACTTTGAAATTTTGACTAACTAATCATATAACATGAAAATATAGTGTGTAAGCATCTTATATTCAAAAATTGAAATAGAAACCATGTAAACCCCATAAATTTAGCTATCTAAGAGTAAAATTGAATCCTAATAGTATAGATGACTTCATAAGTCGTTAAAACCGAGTAAGATAAAAATTTAATAAATTATAAATTTGAATATATTATACGTAATAAAAACCTTCAAAATTCGATCAAAATCAAAATCGTGTACAAAAACTCTAAGTCCGATGTATGCGAAAATACTCGAAATCAAATCCTAACTTGATCAAAACCCTAAAACTATAACTTTAAACTTATAAAATGAATAAATATCACTTAATAGTGATATAATCATAGTCGATTACAATTATCGACTAAATCGCATAGTCATGTAAAAATTTTAATGAAAACATTAAAATAACTCATAAGAAAATTCTAATTGTAACGAGTACCAATTAAATTGATAAATTTTAATAAATTTCTAAAATTAATTTATAAACGTTATTTTTACATTTGAAAAAATTACATATGATTATTTTTATTTTTCTTTTTCTTCTTCTTTCTTTCTTTTCTTCCTTCTAATTTTTTTTTTCTTCCTGCCATGTTTTTGCTCCAACAACCCACATGTTTTTACTTCTTCTTTTTTTCGTCTTCCAAGTGTTAGCTCAATGTACACATATCAAATGAAATGATGAGATTGTCTCATCTCATTAAATGCTCATTCTCTTTTCTAATTCTTATCTTTCCTCTCTCCAACTTGCTTTTCAATTGTCCTGGAAGAAAAACAACATCTGGAACACCTGCAAGTTAGAAAGGAAAATGAAAACTAAAGCAAACACACATATACATACACAAACCGAAAACAAAATGAAGAAGAAGAGGAAAAATAAAAATGAAAAGGATTCAAGTGATTCAATTGCTAAGGATTTTAGATACATTGTTTATTTATTTTGTACATGTCCATATTTTATACTATGTATATGTATACTAAGTATTTTATTTATTTATTTATTTACATATACTTATATGTATCCATGAATTTCATTTGTGTATATACATATGTATTAGTTATGTATCTTTATTTATGTATATACATATGCATTTAAGAGTGGGTATATATATCTAATATACGGCATATGTATATAGATATAAATAGTAGTAAATATAGTATGTATTTTTCCTACACATATAATTTGTACATATGTATGAGTGTATATTATATATGTATGTATATTTAGTATTTTGTTATATAATATATGTAGGTATACACGTATATATACTAAATATTTCCTTTATATACATGTAAATATATTTAGTATTCTATTTAATTATTTATGTATATATATGTGTACTTATTAATTTTTAATATATGAAGTATATACATGTATACATATAATATATGTATATATACTTAATAATTTCAAAGCATACAAATTTTTGTGTATTTGTGTATATATATGTAGCTGACTTGAATATGTACATATACGTATTATTAATAATATTTTGTATTTTAGTATATATACACATATATAGTAAAACTGTACATGTACATATGTATATAATGTATAAATAAGTGTATATTATACTTGTACATAATGTATAAATAAAGTTAGAATAAGTTATTATATAATGTATTGTATACGTAGATGTATATGTAAAAATACAAGTATATGTAAATACTATATACAATATACTATAATATTAAATTAATAAATACATATACATATATATATAAGAATATCATAAATTTGGAAAAAAAAATTTAATAATTAAGCAAATTATAAAATTTAATAAAATATAATCATAAGTATTTATATATATATAACTATACCGTAAAATAGGAAAATAATAGAAAATTTTGAAAAATATGCAAATATGACACATGACTCTTCCATATGCTACCACATCACCATTTATTATAAAATAATTAATTTCCATAATTAATAATAATAATTGATTAATTAATTAGAAAATTAACAAAGTAGGGAAAATTTAAGTTAATAACTCTAAAATCTCAAAAATAGGTAAAAACAGGTAATTATAGTAAAATAGGCTTAGAATAGGAAAATTATCAATTATACGATTTAAATAATTATTAAATCATAAATATACTAAGAAAAGCTTAAATTGATATTTTATAGTTTTTAAAGTTGAAATAATGAACTTTGTGATATTTTTATATTGCTGTCCAAACCACAAAATACAACATCCAAAACGGATTTTTCTTTGAGAAACTATACTAAGAAACAATCAAAATGGACTATAAGTTCATAAGGATTCAAGTTAAATAAAAAAAGTTTTACATAATTTGATAAAAAGCTTGAATCGATAATCTCACATAAATCAATAACTACGTTAAGTAAACAGTATGAATAACGATACTAATTTAGTTATTTAATTCTCAAAACTTACTACATTTCATATACTCTAATATCAGCTGATTACAACATCGACATTGATTTACTAGCCGACTATTACAACCCCTAACTTTGATTATGTCTAAGTGAGTACTCTCGATGACTCTATACTTATTTTGTACTTATAGTTAGTGCATATAAATAAAATATTAATAACTTGATGTATAGGGGTTCAGGTTATGCATATGTTTGATATTGATTGATTACTATGCAAAATACTATTAATATGATAATTGAAGATTTAGTTATATGATTGATTGTTGCATAATTTGAATGATTTTTTGATAATGTTTGATTATCCCATGAATTGACTTAATTATATTCAACTCAACTTAAATTATACGGATTATGCATAAAGCATAAACATTGCATCTAATGTTCTGGTTTTCACCTCAAGTGGTTGGTAATGAAAGGCTTTGGAAGGATGGATTCTCACATGATTTGATTAGTACAGTACAGGAGCATTGGTACAACAAGACTCTACCCTTGGTTTGTGGGTTTACTTGGTGCTAGAGACATTAACCATGGGTGACTAGGGGTCATGTCTAGAAACCACCACTATAAGGTGTGAGTGTGGATTGCGGGGGCCACCTCACTACTAGACTTGGGAATTTATATATTATTGATTATTGGCAATAGAAACCTATTTCGTGAAGTAAGGAATTTCTATATATATTTATATATGGTTAAAAACCCAAGTCTTAGAGCACGGTTGTGATTAGTGCCGATGTGTCTTCAACCCTTACTTTAAAAGGCATTAAATCAAATGTTGTATATAGTACTGGTGAACTGCATATATATTATTTGGCATACTACTTGTCCATACATTCATATGTTTGATAATAAATTGTTTGACAACCTGCTTGTTGATATAGTACAAGGAATAACTCACTAAGCTCTTGTAGCTAACTTCTCAATAGTTTCTCTTGTAGGTTACTAGATAATTGGGCATAGGCTAAGAGCTGAGTATTGAATACCAGTATCAAGATGTTTAAAAGTTAAAATCTGAGAATAAATTGTGTAAACGGTTTGAATTATTACATGTAATTATTAATGCTATGTTCATACTTTATGACTTTCATAAATTTAAGTTTTAGAACTTTACTACTTAATTTTATCGTTTAGTAGAGGATATCGATTTTTTACGATTCTAATGGACTATAGCTTATTAAATATCCATAGTCACATATATATTATTGTAAGTTAATTAAATTCAAAATCGAAACTTTAGTGATTAATTATTTAGAGTCTTGCAATTTTTGGCTTGCAAGATGATTTTTGTATTACGTGTACACATAATATCAAAATTTTAGGTAATCCTACTAAGTTGTCCTTAAGTTCATGACAAACTACACATTTGATCTTTTAAAATTTAATCAAAACTTGATACTCATGTGTAGTTTCTTAAGGAACATATATTTACACTTAAAATTTTAAGAAACTAGTTTGATTTCTGAATTCTACACATAAAATTACCTAGTAAACCAAAATTTATAATTTTTGGACAAAATTTAGTATATTTAATAAATTTTTCAATTTCAATTCAAATTTGGCCACTCACTAGCATTGATAGATTTAGCCATTGCCAACCCTACCACTATTGTCGACAACCCCTAGCATTGCCTCTACCGTTAAGTGGTGATGGTGGTTTTGTGTCGAGTTTTGTTTTATTGATTGAACTTTACTTTAGTCCTATTTTCTCCGATTTTTCATAAATTTCCTTTTCAATCTCTAAGTGCTCTCCATATCTTTTCTAGATTCCAGATATCTAAAATGACTTTTGATGATGCTCTTCTAAATTTATAAAGAAGGTATGGGTTAGTTGTTATTTCCTAAGGGATGAATGTCACTTATCTTAACACTTTAGGTGACCATTTCTTATTTTAATCAAACCCAATTACATATTCCTATTGTGCTACATCCTAAAACAACTTTCTCTATGCTACCACCTTATTTTTATGGTTTTTGAGAAACTTCCTATAATTATTTTAGTATATTTTACTATATATTAAGTATTTTAGGTAATTATGGATATTTATATACATGTATATTATTATATTTAATACAAATAAATGCTCCTAAATATTATTTACATTATTATGATTTTTGGCATGTGTATATTTTATCTCTAATAATTCGTTAATTATTAAAATCCGTTTCACGTGTTTCTAATAAATAACTAGTAATAAACATATATTCTATAAATGTGATATTTAATCGTTTTCATTATTTTATTTTCTTACATCCAAACAAGTGAGGCCACTTTTACAAATGTCCTTAGCTCTATCATGAAATTCAAGCTCTATCAGAAAACTTCCATGATCTTCCTAAATTTTAATCTCATTAGCCAATTTTGTAGGGTCCATAGTGAAATACCTTTTACTAATTATTAGCATGTAATTTCTCTTAAATTTTGAATTATTTTAGCATAATTATTTTACTTAGAACATAAAAATATTTAATGGGCGAGTGTCCAAGTTTCATTACTACAAGTTATTTGTAGTCGATGACTAAAAAAAGAAAAAAAAGTTACCTATAGTCATGTCGACATGAATTATGATGAGTAATAAATTTAGTTATAATGATAACACAAACAAATGTAACAGATGATTTGCCAACATTATCATTATATGAATTGTTATAGTTGATCTTCCATCATTATCCTTGTAGGAGTTGTTTTTTTAACTAAGAAAAGTAAATACATGAGGTTTTTGGATGAAACACAACTCTACTAATATTTTAAAAAAATTACACAATTATAAATTACATGAAAAAAAATTACAAAAATACTAATTTCATATCATATCTTTAAAATGCGATACCTATAACAATATGAATTTTACATTTAAAAAATGTGATAATGGAAGTATTGCTAAGCCTATATCATATTGTAGAAATGTGACACTAGTATGATGTCATTTTAGGCTTGAAAAATTCCCTTTAAGGCCCCATTACTAGACCCTTTTATTTTTAAAAGATATTTTAAGCTTAGAATTCCACATGTTGCATCTTCAAGATGCAATATAGATTTCATATTTTAGTAACTTTTTATGAAATTTATATCTTTGTAATTTTTAATTTTAATGGTAAAAAAGTAATTTTCTCTAAGGTTTATGCTCTAACTCCCAAAGGAAAAAATTTCTACTATCATCTAAGTCACCAAAAGTAGTCTCAAAAGCTTTAATAATATGGATAAGAAGTAATGACGATGTTACTCTTCAAAACAGAAAAATCGCAACAGTCCCACCGTATAAACTAACTTATGATAGTAATCGATCTCATAGTCCCTATCATAGATACAATTTATACAAGACATCTACGACTCCTCGCTTTGAAGTAAACAGTTTATTCATAATTAAAGATAGAATTTATATATATAACTAAAAACTTTAAGTCATATTTACATAAGGATACTTATACAATCCTAGGAAATATCCACATGCTAAAGTAGTTTGATGAGTAACATATTACATAATCAGCTCAAAAACCTAAGAGTTAGTAATAAAACTCTAGAAGATTCGATTGTATTAATCAGCTTGATCCTTACTCCCCCATAGCACCTAAAAAAGAAACAAACTTCAGGATTGTTATAATGTGGCATCTTAGTTGGTACCAACAATAAAATTTATAAAAGTATGAGCAACTAACAACTTGGTAAGTTGGGATAGAGACTTAAGAATGCATAACAAATACAAACAAGGTTTTCAACCAATTAATTAGATGAAATGCAATACGCAAATGCCAGCACAAAGTATGGTTTGGTTCGTTGTGAAATCAATGTAATTTCACCCGCTTTAATCTAAGTTATTTATACAACAGCTCATAACCAAACTAAGTTTGTGCAATGGAGACATCATTCTCCCCATAGTTGTCCTTCGAACCATTGCCCTCATTCTTATCACAATCTCCCCTCCTATCACTTAGTTTAACTAAGGATGAAGAAAAACTATTATGTTATTTAGTGCTATCATTTTCGAAGATATCAGTATTTGGTTGGAGAATCCTAAATGTCCCCTAAAAAGGTGCAATGCATGTCTAATTGAGGTATTTAGGTTGCTTATAATTAAGTTTAATTTAGAGTGACCAAACAATCTCATACTATTCAATTTACAACAATCTACTGAAACACAACATTTGTAAATCCTACAAAATTTTAGTAACCAAAACGCGAAGTCGGATAAAAAAAGTCTTCGGATATTCCCTAAAACTACTTAGACATAATAATAAAACCCTAGGTAAAAGAGTCGAACCCTAAACATTAAACCTAAACCCTAAATGAAATAAGCCCTAAAATCCTAACTAAACGAGCAAGAACCCTTGAAACCCTAACACTTAAAAAACCCCAAGACGATAATGAAATCCTAAAAGGACTGTTAAACCCTAGTTGACTGATCAAATATCTTAATGCTACTAATAAACACTAATAGGAAGTTTAAACCCAACAATAAAAGTGATTCATATCACTACACAACTAAAACCTTAACTTTTAAGCTCGTACACAAACTAAATTACTATAAATGGATATCAAACCCCAAATAAACCCTAAGCATATGTATAAGTATTTAGATTAACTAAGGTGTAATATCAAAATTCAACAAAATCCTAAACATATCCTAATTACACTTAACTAGCTTAATTATGCCTAACTACTGTCAATTACCCTAATCTATAACTAACTATCATTATATCTTAATTAACTATAAGTTAAGCCTAATTAAGGACCAAGAGACAAATGCACTAATAACCTTAAAATATCTTGTACCTTAAAGGGGTAAGATCTTTCCTTAAGTGGAAATAAAGTAAGGAGGTATATGGTCCCCTTTTTTGCCAAGTCCTTGTTTACCCAAAAAACACACATTTGGTTCCCTCTCTCTCTCTCTCCACTTCCTCGACCACACCCCCTCCATTTTCCTAATTCTTCTTATTTTCTAAACACACAAACCCTTACAAACTCTCTCAAAAAAAGATCAAACCCTAACACCCTCTCCATCTTCTTCCTTCGGCTACCACATACCCACTACTGTTGGCTACTTCACCATCACCACCACCATACCAAACTACCAACCATCGCGCCTTATGCTACCTACATACATTCCCCTAACCTTTTAACTCACACATTGATTGTAATCAAGCTACTAAGCCTTTAACTCGTAACCAAGCTCGATGACTGGAAGGGTTAGTAAGGATGATCCTCCTACTCTAACCAACTCTTGCTAAAGCCGAGTATGTCTTTGTTGAGTCACTATGTATGATTGGCCAAATATGATGGGAATCGGGCTACTAAACCTCTCATCTATAGCTGAACCCAAGGATTAGAGGAACCAGTAAGATGAATCCTCCTATTCTAGCCGACTCATGCGGAAGCCAAGTATCTCCTTATCAACTCATTCTACCTAATGAGCCAAGTGACTACTTATTTCTCGTGTATTGGGTACCAAGAAACTAAAGGCTAAGATAACGACCCATATTCATTTTCGCACATGTCTTGCCAATTATTTACTTAACTTCGCTCCTGTCGAGATGCCAAGAGAGAGAGTCTGGACTGACCAAGCCACCCCTGCTTGGACAAGTAAGCTATCCGTACTTTTTGTTCACATCCTCCAACGACATCACTAATACAACATCACCACGTATATAGTATCATGTGTAGAATCCGTTGCACCAATGATTGTTTTCCTTGTATATTCATTTTTACTCCTTTGTATCTTATACATTACTACCTTAGGAAGCATCCTTTTTGTCTTTTCCTTTTTAGGCAAGTTGCTCTAACTTATAGGTATAAATATCCTTGTAATTGTTGCTGCAAATGGAGATATAGAAATTACCATTAACGTACTTGTGTGCTTTTCCTTCCTTACGTAAACACTCTATTTACTCTCGATATCACTCTTATCCTAACTTTTAAGCGAGGCTAGGTGGCCAGTAACCTCACCGAACCAATTTGTACGTCATATCAGATAGTGCCGTGAGTCCTCAGAAGTTCCATTAGTGCATTATATCCTCTAGAGTTATTCATGGGTTTTGCTTACTATTCATTCATTGTTCATTCCTTTCGTACTTTGCCTCATTAACTCTTTCGAGCTTTTTGCAAGCTTGAACCCATCTAACAACCGGCCTTATCAATTCTTGGTTACAATTTGCACCATCTTGCTATCATAGCGGAGGTTTAGTTTGAGTTGTTGGCTCTTCTAGAGTTCTGTTCGCACTCTGTTTTGCTTATGTAAAACAGAGCAAGCTACTGTATTCATCTTAATTGCTAAGTTTGCTAGCTGTTGATTTTCTAGTGATTATTTGAACCTCGAATTAGTAAAGAAAATTATGGATCTAAGTGTAAATATTGGTGCTGGAGATGACAATAGTAGAGTTGTCAACCATAGATGATAGTCACAGGAGACACCAAAAAGTACTAACGAGAGACTTGATGAGGTAGCTAACCTTTTAATAAATCTGACCCAAGCTATTTATACACCAGCTTATTGACCCACTAAGGCCATGTAAAATACCTTACAAGCTACTCAACCTGTTAAAGGTTAGAACCTAGCTTGATCAGTTTGAGGTGGTAGAGTAGGCAGACAAGTAAGGCGAAGAATAAACTTGAGGGAGCTTAGTGAAGAGGATAAGGAAGAGTATTTCGAATAAGAGCACATACGAGTCCCTAGAGAATCTAACCATGTAAAGCTTCGAATTCTGAGTTTCAATAGATTTGGGAATCCTTATGAATATCTAGAGTAAGAAGAGAAGGTAGAACATATGTTTAATTATTATCAGTATGAGGATTACGAGAAAGTGAGAACTGTTGCTGTTGAGTTCTTTCGATATACCGCCATGTGGTAGAAGGATTTTCAGATGATGAGGAGACAAGAGGGCTACTAAGAGATTAATACTTAGCCCGAGATGAAGAGAATACCTAGAAATAGATTCGTATTGGAAACTTATCTTCAAGATACTTTCACTCGACTTTAGTAGTTGAGATAAGGAGGTCGAACTGTTGACAAGTATGTTGAAGAATTTCAAATGCTTATGATCCGTTGTGAAGTGGAGGAACCATCGACTAGAACAGATCATTAGTTTGAGAGGTGATATTTGATACATTGTAGAACACTAACGATTTACCATAATGAATGAAACCATTAGAATAGCCCAGTAAGTAGAAAGGCAATAGAGGAGCTGAAAACTAACGAGGATGCCAACTAATTAGCCCAGATAGTCAAGCCACTGAGCTCAATTGAGTACCAAGCTAAGCCAAAAGATGGATGTCCGGCCTGAATTGAAGGGTCGACCTGACATTTAAGCATCAACCTGAACTTTTTAGAGGGGCAAGGTTCTAGTAGGAAGGCAAGCCAGATCAAGTGCTTTAACTGCTAAGGGTTCGGATATATGGTTACTTAATACCTGAATCGATAGACAATGGTCATCAAGAGAGACATCCCAAAGCTAGAAGTAAATAGCACTAACGAGGAACCAAAAAAAGAAGAGGTCTCTATTGAGAAAGAAAATATCGAGAAAAAACTGATTGAGGAGGACGTGTTTGCTAAAGACTTAGACTAGTTACTCATGGTTGTCCAACGTATTATGAACATAGAACCCTCGTAAAAGGAAGAGTAGAGAGAGAATTTGTTTGATACCACCTGTAAGGTGAATGATCAAGTGTGTGCCCTTATTGTGGACAGTAGAAGTTGCACTAGTGTAGCATCAATTGATCTTATCTCAAAGTTAAAGTTGCTAACTATTGCACATCCTAAGCCGTATAAGTTGCACTGGTTAAGTGAGAAAAGAGCACTACATGTCACTCAGTAAATGCTGCTGCCAATTACTATAGGGAATTACTCTAACTAGATTCTCTATGATGTACTGCTTATGTGTGCTTCCTACGTGTTGATACGTAAACCGAGGTTATTTGATAGGAGAGTTATCTATGATGGCTACAGGAATACGTACATGTTGGGAAAGGATGATCAAAAGATAACACTAAACCTGATGCTATCGAGAGGGGTTAATAAATTGTAAACAAAACTTACTCACGAATTGAAGAAGGCTCTGGTGATGAGTAGAGCCAAGCTCCGAGAAGCCATCAATGCTGATGAGTTAATTGTCCTGTTGGTCGGGCGACTATTAGAAATGAAGGAGCAGGGTAAACTATCCTAAGAAATCAAGAAGTTGCTAAACGAGTATACTAACTTGTTCCTAGAACAATTACTTGAAGGGTTGCCCTCAACTTAAGGTATAGAGCACTGCATTAACTTAGTACTCCGTGTCGCACTGCCGAATAACCTAGATTATTGCATAAATCCTAAGTAAACTTCTAAGCTCAGTCAATGAGTTGCTAAAAAGAGGCTATGTTAGAGAAAGTCTCAGCCTAAGCACTGTACCGGCACATCTAGTACCAAAGAAGGATGAAACCTTGTGGATGTATGTAGACAGCTAAGCAGTGAATAAGATCACAATCAAATATGGGTATCCGATCCCCGAGGCTAAAAGATATGATAGATGAATTGAGTAGAGCCAAGATTTTTAGCAAGATTGATCTTAAATCTGGCTACTATTAAATCCGCATAAGGCCAAGCAATAGGTAGAAAACGGCATTCAAGACTCGATATGAATTGTACGAATGGATGGTGATGCCCTTTAGCTTGTCAAATGCTCTAAGCACTTTCACGAGACTAATGAACCATGTTCTGAGACATCTCATAGGGAAATGTGTTGTGGTATACTTTAACAACATCTTGATATATAGTGCTGACATGCCGAGTCACTATGAACACTTATATGCTATTCTAGATATCCTCCATGCCGAGAGATTATTCGGCAATCTAAAGAAATGTTGCTTTTGTTAGGAGGAAGTGATATTCTTGGCCAATGCAGTTAATGACGGAGGCTTTCGAGTGGATGATGTGAAGATTTAAGCAATTGTTGAATGGCTTACTCCTACTACTTGTGCCGACATAAGAAGTTTCCATAGACTAGATTCATTTTATAGGCAGTTCATTAGGAATTTTAGTACCCTTATTGCTGTCGAGCTTAGTTTTTAATCCTCCTAGTTCTTTTATAAAATTAGGTTTTCTCTAAACAGATCAATACTAAACCCTAATATTGACCATCGACTAGGGTTTAAAGAAGACTATTTTTTCCAACTTGAAAAGATTTGGAGTTGTCACTCGACCGGACTTAGGAAAGGGGGTTAAGTTAAAACCAATTAGGTGGATTGATTATAACTTAGCTACCAGTCTATCGATTAAAAAAACTAAGTTATAAATACGGTTATTTGAAAATTAGAGATCTAGATTCAGGGGCTAATTTATTAAACCCTAAATGGGTACCACTTTTAACTTTTCGAATTTAATTTTGCCTTTCAAATATACCCTTTTTAATTTCTAAAAACATCTAATTATGATACATGTAGCTAAATTGATTATCTTACATAAATATCTAAAAATGGAAAAAATAGAACTATCCATATTTTAAGTCACCTCGTACTTACGTACATGTGCCTATGTACCTGCTATTTGGAATCAGACTTCCATAGTTCATTTATTGAAAATATAGCGGGTTGATTGATTTTAACTTTGGAAAAATTGCCGAGTTTATGTTTTTATCCATTTTGAGTTGATTTCAGAAAAGATTATAAGGGGTCCTAAGTTAGATTTTATTTTTGGAAAACCTAAAATACCCTAGTTTGGAAAAGATCTGTTTTATTTTTATTGAAAAAAAAATTGATTTTCCAAGTGTCAAAAATAACTTTTCTATTTTTACTCCATTTTATTATTTATTTATTTATTTATTGTTAGTTAGTTTTTTTTTCATGGTTCTTCTTATTTAAATGTAAAAAAGAAAAAATAAATAAAATAAAATACTTCCTATTCTTTTTTTTTCTTCTCTTTCTTTTTTTTCTATTCTTTTTCCTTTATTTATTTATTATTTTCTATTACATTTAAACAAAACAAAACAACAAATAAAATAAAATAAAAAAAAAAGCTTTAGATGGATTCCGATGCACGGGTTAAACCTATGTAAGTCGAACAGGTCGTACCAAGTTAGGTTGGGTCGGCTCTATTAGATTCGGGTCGGGTTTTAATGCCTTCATAACAACAATGGTGACGAAGCTCAATTCGGCTTGTTTCGTCCACCAAAATGAGTGGGTGATGGTCTTTTTATGAGTATCAGATTGGATTAGGGGGGGGGGGGGGGGCGGGGGTAGGTTTAGTGCCTTGGTGTTTTGGAGCTATTTGGGTGGTTTTCGAAAGTTAGCCATAAGCACTGCTGGGTATGATTAGTTGGTTGGGGTAGGTTTTTCAGAGTGTAAGGAGTTTGGTTGTAGGCTTAGTTTCGCTCAAGGGTGGTTGAGGATGGTAGTTCAAGGAGAAAGAGAGGAGGCGATTAGGGTTCAGTGGTGGTTGCTTGGTAGCACAATTAGGGATCATAATAGAGGTCGAGAGTGGTCGCATTCAGGAGCTGATGGAGTAGGGGTCACAATCGTAATGGTAGTTGAGCTTGGAGTTCGCTAAAGAGAGAAACCTGAGAAGAGAGAGATTGGTTGAGAGAGAAAGTGATCGGAAATGGATATAGAGTGTAGGAGTTGGTTATGTTGGGTGTGAATCTTCGTATGTTCTCCTTGAAGCTCCTTTTATACTCGAATTCTTCCTAGAAAATTAGGAAAGCTCGAATCGGATTAATGAAGAATGCCTAAGAAAACAGCTTTTTTTCAATTTTTGGAGCTCAAATTGAATGCTCCTTTGACTGTATTTGGACGTGTTTTTTGTACCGATTCACAATAGGCTATGTCTATTCTACAATTTAGCCATTGATTTGGTGAAATTGCAGCGAGAAAGGGTCCAAAAATCATGTTGAAGTGGGTGGTTTGAAGTGGAAAGTGCTAAAAACCTAAAGAAAGTTGAGGGAAATAGAAGGAAAGAGAGGAGAATAAAAGGAAAAGGAAGGAAGGGGAGGAAAAAGTGGGCTAACATGGTGCCACGTCAGTCGTGCCAACCAACCCCAGCATACCACATATCATTTCTTGAAACATGGCAGTAAACATTGCACACTACGTGGTGCCACATTAGCAGGCCATCAAATCCGATGATGCCACGTGTCAAGATATGTAGCATAATCAGACCCTGACATGTGGCAGTCCTTAATGTGATTGAAAACCCAAAAATAAGAAAAAGGACTCCCTACCTTGGCTAAGTTTCAAACTTAAGACCTCATGCTTAATGCTAGTGCTATGTCCATATGCTTAACCGTCAGGCCATTGACCTGTGCCTTGTCCATATGTGCAATTACTCAATCAGCCTGGGCCAAATGTAAATCTAAACCCAGATTCAATGGCCCAACTTTTAAACCTAAATTAAAAATTTAATCTAACAAAATGTTATTTTCTAAAATCTTTTATTTATTTATTTTGTGACTTTTCAAATTTTTTATGTACTTTACCTAATTTTTCCATTTTTTTGTATTTTTAATTTTATTTTTTTTTCTAAAATTCCTATCTTTTGCATTTTGTCCTATTTTCCTATTTTTCTAAATTTTTCTAAAATTCCTATTTTTTTTCTAAATTTTTTTTTTAGCTTTCTTTAATTTTCTATTATTTTTTTTAAACTTTTCTTACTTTAGGACCTTATAACATAATTTGAAAAATAAAAGGGAGGGCAAAAATTAGGTGTCCACAATTACACCACTTACTAAGCCTACAAAGAAGAACACCGACTTCTGATGGTGAGAAAAAGAGGAGAAGAGCTTTGCTGAGATAAAAGAGAGGTTGATCTTCACCTCAGTATTAGTTCTACCAAGCTTTGAGAAAGTATTGGAGCTAGAGTATGATGCATATGGCATTAGAATAAGCGTTATCTTAATGTAGGAAGGTTGACCGATTATCTTTTACAGCAAGAAGCTTAGTAGACAGCAATTGAATCGCTCCGTATATGACAAAGAACTGTTGGTATTGATTTGAGCACTGCAAGAAATATGGCAGCACTATTTACTATCAAAAGAATTTGTTATATATACTAACCATAAGTCATTGAGGTGCCTCCGAAATCAAACCGAGTTATCAAAATAGCAGGCGAGATGGGTTGAATTCCTCAAGGGATTCAATTTTGTAATAACATATAAGCAAGGAAAGAGCAATTTCATTGCAGATGCTCTTCTAAGAAGACATGTGCTTTTATCTAAACTACAAACTAGATTGTTTGGGTTTGCAAGTATCAAAGAACAATAATATGAGGATCCACACTTGGGACCCATAATCATGTGATGTGTTGATGGAAGAACAGTGGATGAGTATCATGTAGAGGATGGTTACTTGTTTCAAAGTGGAAAATTATATATGCTGACCTATTTACTGCTAGAATTGTTGATCAGGGAAGCCCATAATAGAGAACTCTTAAGACATTTTGGAGAAAGAAGGACCTGTGAACTATTAAATGGTCGATTATTTTAGTCGAGAATGAGTAGAGATGTACACCGAGTTGTCGAAAGCAGTGTCATGGGCTAAGTACTGGGTCGAGTAAGGGAAAGCAATGCCTTTGGCTATCCCGATGAAGCCATGGATTGAATTGAGTATAAACTTTGTTCTCAAATTACCACAAACTACCCGAGGCAAAGATTCTATAACAGTCATCATGGATCGATTCAGCAAAATGGCATACTTCATGCCTTGTTCCAAAACTAACGATGCTTCAATTATGGCTTCTCTTTTCTTGTAGGAAATTGTGCGAATATACGGCATGTTAAGAAGTGTAGACAACATGGACTCAAAGATCTTGAAATATTTCTAGAGGACCTCTTGGCATCGAATGGGAATCAAACTACTATTTAGTACTTCCTATTACCCCCAAACTGATGGCAAAACAGAAGTGGTCGATTGTACTTTGGGATCATTGCTCCAAGCTATAGTGGGCAAGAACTTGGTTGATTGGGTACTTACTAGTGGTTGAGTTCGCTTACAACCAAACAATGCACGATACCACTGAGCAGACTCTCTTCGAGGTGGTCTATGGTTTCAATCTCGAGTTTCCCTTTAACCACGCTATTAGAAAAATGTAGGAGAAGAGCAAGGGTAAGATAGCTAAACAATTCCAGGCATGAGACTTGGTATGGCTACACCTCAACAAGGAACGGTTCTCGAACAAGAGGAGGAACAAATTATCTATACGAGTTGAAGGGCCTTTCAGAATCCTCTAGAAGATCAATAACAACGCCTACAAATTGGAGTTGCTTAAGGACCATGGGGTTTCTGATGCCTTCAACATTGCCGACCTTAGTTCGTATCACTTTGATAAAAAGCTTATCGAGGACCACTTAGTTGATCCCAGATCCAAAACAACTCAGGAGGAATGATGGGAATTAGGCTACCAGACCTCTAACCTGTAGCTGAACTCGAGGACTAGAGGGATTAGCAAGATGAATCCTCCAATTCCAGCCAACTCATGTGAAGGCCAAGTATCTCCTTGCTAACTCATTATGCCTATCGAGCTGAGTGACTACCTATTTCTCGTGTGTTGAGTGCCAAGAAACTGAAGGCTAAGATAACGACCCATCTTCATTCTTGCACATGCCTGGCCAATTACTTACTTAGCCTTACCCTTACCAAGATGCTAAAAGAGAGAGTCTGAATTGACCAAGCCACCCCTACTCAGACAAGCAAACTATCCATACTTTTTGTCCACATCCTCCAACGACATCACCAATATAACATCACCACGTGTACAGTATCATGTGTAAAATCCATTACACCAATGATTACTTTCCCTTTATATTCATTTTTACCCCCTTGTATCTTGTACATTACTATCTTAAGAAGTGGCCTTTTGTCTTTTCCTTTTTAGGTAAGTCGCCCTGATTTATGGGTATAAATACCCTTGTAATTGTAGCCACAAATAGAGATACAGAAATTACCATTGATACACTTGTGTTTTTTTCCTTCCTTGCATAAACACTCTGTTTACTCTCAATATCACTCTTATCTTAACCCTTGAGCAAAGCTAGGTAGCAAATAACATCACCAGACCGATTTATGCAACATATCATATTGTGTCGTGAGTCCTTAGAAGTTTCATTGGTACGTCATATCCTCTAGAGCTATTCGTGGATTTTACTTATTATTCATTCATTGTTCATTCCTTTCACACTTTCCCTCATTAACTCTTTCGAGCTTTCTACAAGCTCGGACTCATCAAGCGATTGGCCATACCTATTCTTGGCCACGGTTCACACCAAAATGATTGCCAATCTCTCTGAAGTGTGCCGAATTTCCAATTACCAAGCTGATAGCCAAGCCATTCTTGAGTAATCACTCAAGTCCAAGCCGACCAATTACTTGACCTCATCCTTGCTGAGATGCTAAGAGAGAGACCGGATTGATCCTTAGTCACTACTGTTTGAACCAACAATTTGATCATACTCTTTTTTCTGCATCTTCTAATGGCCTCACCAATGTATCGCTACTACATGTAGAGAGCTATGTGTAGTATCAACCACATTAATCATTACTTTTCTTGAATATTCATTTTTATCCTTTTGTATTGTTGTACATTACTTCTTTAAAATAATACCCTTTTTTGTCTTTTCCCATTTAGGCAAATTACTCTAACTTGTTAGGTATAAATACCCCTTGTATTTGCCGCTATAAGAAGATTATCATTTATATACAACTAAATATTCTTCCTTACGTAAACACTATTGTTTACTCTCATTTCATTCTTATCCTAACTCTTAAGTAAGGCTACGTGGCGAATAATCTCACTACACGAATTTGTACATCATATTCAGTTGTACTGAGAGTCTTCGGAAGTTCCACTGGTGCATCATATCCTTTGGAGCTGTTTATGGATTTTGCTTACCTTTCATTTACTTTCTATTCTTTCATGCATTTCCCCATCATCTCTTTAAGCTTTCGGCAAGCTTGGACCCAACCCACAACTGGCCTTATCAGTTCTTGGTTAAGGTTTGCATCACCTTGGTATTAGAGTGGAGGTTTTCGCTAAAGTAGTAGTTCTCATTGTACTATGTTTTGTATGTGTGAAACAAAACAAGTTACTGTGTTTGTTTAATTGATGTGTTTACTGGTTATTAAATTTCTAATTTATGCAAGTGTTTACAAAAACACCTAGTTAAAGAGTTTGAACTTTGAATCTACAGAGAAAATGAGTGACCCAAGTGTGAACGTTGGTGTTGGAGATAACAATAGTGGAGTTATCCAAAATGGCCGACAATCTTAGGAAACCCTTAGGAGCACTGACAAGAGATTTGATGAAATGGCTAACCTCTTAGTAGATTTAACTCGAGTTGTTCATGCTTTAGCTTATCGACCAACTGAAGCCGTACAAAATACCCCACAAGCTGCTCAACCTGCTAGAGGTCATAACTTAGCTCGACTAGTTTTGGTTGGAGGAGTAAGGGAATAAGTAAGACAAAGGATAGACTTGAGAGAACTAGATGAAGAGGACGAGGAAGAGTACTTTGAAGAAGAGTAAGCTTGAGCCCATAAAGCATTCAACCATTTAAAACTTTGGATTTTAAGTTTCAATGGATTTGGGAGTGCTGATGAATACATAGAATGAGAAGAGAAAGTAGAGTGAGTTTTTGACAGTTATCAGTACAAGGATTACAAAAGAGTGAGAACTCTTGCTGTTGAGTTCTTCGGATATGTCGTCATGTAGTGGAAGAATTTCCAAGCCATGAGGAGGTGAGAAGGCTACCAAGAGATTAATACTTAGCCTGAAATGAAAAGAATACTGAGAAACAGATTCGTATTGGATACGTATTTATAAGACACTTTTACTTAGCTTTAGGAGCTGAGACAAGGAAGTCAAGCAATTGATGAGTATCTCCAAGAATTCCGAATGCTCATGATCCGATATGAAGAGGAGGAATCATCAGTACAAACAATCTCTAGGTTCATCATGGGATTAAGAGGTGACGTTCGGGACATTATAGAACTCAAATGATTCACAACAGTGGATGAAGCCACCCAAATAGCTCAACTAATGAAGAAATAGAAGAGAGGTTGAGTAACAACTAGAATATCGACTAGCCAACCTAGACAGGCAAGTCACCTAACTCTGTCAAGTACTAAGCCAATTCAAAAGGTAGACGTCCAAGTAGAACAAAAAGGCTAACTTAACAATAACGTACTGACTTAAACTTATAAGAAAGGGCAAGGATCTAGTAGGAAGATAAGTCAGGTCAAGTGCTTCAAGTGCCAAGGGTTTGTATATATGGCTGCTCAGTACCCGAATTGAAGGACTATGGCCATCAAAAGAGACGCCCCTAAGCTAGAGGTAGAAAGTATTGATGAGGAACCTGAAGAGGAGGAGAACACTACCAAGAGAGAAGCTGCCAAGAAAGAATCGATTGAAGAGGATGTGTTTTCTAAGGACTTAGATCAATTAATCATTGTTGTCTGATGCATAATGAACATGGAACCCTCACGCGTAAAAGAATAGAGAGAGAATTGGTTTCATACTAGCTATGAGGTGAATGATCAAGTGTATAGCCTCATTGTGGACAGTAGTAGCTACACCAATATGGCATCAACCGATCTTATTACAAAATTGAAGTTTCCAACTATTGCATATCTAGGGCTGATGCAAATTGTGACCAAGAATAAATAAGGCTGATTGCTGGATGGGTATAAGTTTGCAGAAAGCTCAAAAGGAATAAATGGAGAATGGAATGAAAGGATAAATGCAAATGAAATGTAAGTAAAAACCTACGAATAGCTCCAATGGATATGATGCACCAATGAAACTTTCAAGGACTCACGGTTCAATTAATATGACACATAAATTGATTTAGTGAGGTTACTCGCAACCTAGCCTTACTTAAGGGGTAGGATAAGAGTTAGATGAATGTAAACATAGTGTTTACAAGAGAGAAATGTCAAGTATATTAATGTTCAATCTAATAATTTACAACTACAAGTATAAGGGGTATTTATACCCAAGAATTTAGGGCAACATGCCTAAAAGGAAAAGACAAAAAGGGCAACACCCTAAAGAAGTTATCTACAAGAATACAAAAGGCTAAAATGAATATTCTAGGAGAGTAATGATTAGTATGACGGATTCTACACATGATTCTATATACATAGCAATGCCATATTGGTGAAGCTGTTGGAAGATGCGACAAAAAATATAGTCAACTGGCTTGTTAGAGCAAAGGTTGCATAATTAGTTTAGACTCTCTCTCTTATGGCACATTGGCAATGGTGATGCCGAGTAAGTAATTGGTCAAGCATGAGTGAGTGAGGATTAGTTGTTGTTTGGGCCTTCTGCTTCTCAGTACACTATCTGTGAGAAATAAGGAGTCATTCAATTCGGCATGCAACACAAGTTGGCAATGAGATGCTTAGCCTTCATAAGACTTGGCTGGAGTAAGAGAATCTATCGTACCAAGCCTTCCATTCCTCAAGTTCAGTTGCAAGTCAATGGTCTAGTAGCTTGATTCCCATCAGTCCCTTTGGGTTGATTTAGATTTGGGATCAAATCTGAATGGTCTTTAGTCAGCTCTTCGTTAGGGTGATATGAATTGACGTAGGCAATATTGAAGGTGTTAGATACCCCATAGTCTTCTGGTAGCTCCAATCTGTAGGTATTATCATTGATCTTTTAGAGGATTTTGAAAGGTCCTATAGCCCTTGGGGATAGTTTGTTCCTCGTCTTGCTCAAAAACCATTCCTTATTGAGGTGTAGCCATACCAAGTCTCCTTTTTGGAATTGTTTAGCCATCCTACCCTTAGTCTTCTCTTGCATTCTTTTAGTAACTTAATCGATATGTTGAGCGACTTTGTCATAGATGTGCTGAAGGAATTGTTCTCTAACCAAGGCGTCAGGGTCCTCTTGTGCTAGTGCAGTTATAGGGGTATGATCAAAGGGCAACTCAGGATTGAAACCATAGACCACTTCGAAGGGAGTCTACTTGGTAGTGTCATGTACTGTCCAGTTGTAAGTGAACTTGACCACTGGCAAGCAAATGTCCCAATCAACCAAGTTCTTACCCATAGTAGCTTAGAGTAGTGATCATAAAGTGCGATTAACCAATTTTGTTTAGCCGTTAGTTTGAGGGTGACAGAAAGTATTGAATAGTAGTTTAGACCCCATCTGACACCATAAGGTTCTCCAAAAATGGCTTAAGAACTTTGAGTTTTTGTCGGAGACTACACTTCTCGGTATACCGTGTATCCGTACAATATCCTGCAAGAAAAGAGAAGCAATAGCCAAAGCATTATTAGTTTTAGAGCAAGGCATAAAGTGTGCCATCTTGTTGAACCGATCCATAACAACCATTATATAATCTTTGCCTCGGGCATTTCGTAGTAATTCGAGAACAAAGTATATGCTCAATTCAGTCCACAGCTTCATTAAGGTAAGTAAAGGCATTGCCTTCCTTTATTCGACTCGATACTTAGCCTTCTTACACACAATACAACTTTCGACAACTCAATGCACATCTCTCCTCATTCTTGACCAAAATATTTAACCATTTAAAAGCTCATAGGTCCTTCCTTCTCCAAAGTGTGCCCTCTACTATGAGCTTCTCTAATCAATAAATCCCTTAGGGAACAAGTTGGCAAACATAATTTTCCACTTTAGAACAAGTAGCCATTTTCCTCATGATACCTGTCTACTATTCTTCCATCGACGCATCACGTAATTATGGGTACACAATATAGATTCTTAGAATACTACTCTATGATACTCGCAAACCCAAACAGTCTGGTCTTTAGTTCATTCAGAAGTGCATGTCTTCTCGAAAGAGCATCTACAACTACGTTACTCTTCCCCTATTTGAATTTTATTACAAAATTGTATCCCTTAAGGAATTCAACCCATCTCGCCTGCCACTTCAATAACTTAGTCTGACTTCAGAGGTACCTTAGCGACTCATGGTCAATATATATGAAAAATTCATTCGATAATAAATAGTGTTGCCATACTTGCAGTGCTCAAATTAGCGCCAAGAGTTCTTTGTCATACATAGAGTAATTTAACTGAGGTCCTCTGAGTTTCTCACTATTGAAGCTAATTGGTTGGCCTTCTTACATTAGGACAACGCCTATTTCAATGCTTGATATGTCACATTCTAACTCAAATGTTTTCTCAAAGTCAAGTAGAACTAATATTAGAGCAAAGGTCAATCTTTCTTTTATCTTGGAAAGGCTCTTCTCCTCCCTTTTCCCCATTGGATGTCAATGTTTTTCTTCATTAGCTCAGTAATATGGCGAGGGTGTTGAAATTCTTGGTGAACCGTCTATAAAATGAAACTTGTCCATGGAAACTTCTTATGTCTACACAAGTAAAAGGAGTCGACCATTCATCAATTGCTTGGATCTTCTCATCATCCACTCATAAGCCTCTTCTACTAACTACATAGCCTAAGATTATCACTTTCTCCTAGCAAAAGCAATACTTCTTGAGATTGTTGAATAATCTCTCAACATGGAGGATATTCAGAACAACTCAAAGATGTTCACAATGACTCGACATGTCATCATTATAGACTAGGATGACATCAAATTACACCATGATACACCTCTCGATTAAATGTCTCAACACATGATTCATTAGTCTCATGAAAGTGCTTGGGACATTTGACAAGCCGAAAGGCATGACTATCCATTCATTATATCCATGTTAAGTCTTGAACATCGTTTTCCACTTATCTCCTAGCCTCATATAGATTTAATGGTAACTAAACTTAAGATCAATCTTGTTGAAAATCTTAGCCCTACTTAATTCATCCGACATTTACGACTCGGCTATCTACATACATCCACTAAGTTCCATCCTTTTTCGACACTAGAAAGGCTAGTACAATGCAAGGGTTGAGACTTTTTCTGACATAACATTTCTCTTGTAACTCATTGACTTGATGTTGAAGCTTATAAGACTACTTGGGATTCATCCAATAGGCTAGCTTATTCGACAGTATGACACTAAGTAACAAGTCAATGTAGTGCTCTATGCCTCGAATTGGGGGCAACACCTTAGGTAACTGTTCTGGGAACAGGTCAAAGTACTCATCCAACAACTCTTTGATATCCTAGAGTAGTTCACCTTGGTCCTTCATCTCTAGTAAGCACCTGACTAGCATATGGATCAGCATATCAGCTTTAAGGGTCTCTTGAAGCTCGGCTCTACTCATTACTAGATCCTTCTTCAATACGCGAGCAAGTTTGGTCTACAGTTTATTAACTTCATTAGGCAATATCGGGTTCAATGTAATCTTTCGGCCATCTTTCTCAAACATATACATATTCTTGTATCCGTCATAGATCACTTTCTTATCAAACAACCATGGTTCGCTAAACAGCACATGTAAGGCATAAATAGGTAGCACATCACAAAGAATCTCATCAAAATTGTGTCTAATTGTAATTAGTAGTAGTACCTACCGAGTGACATATATCACTCCATTATCACTTAGCCAATGTAATTTGTACGGCTAAGGGCGTGCAATGGTCGGTAACTTCAACTTTGTGACCATTTTGGCTAATGCCACATTGGTGCAAATTCTACTATCCACAATTAACGCTCGTACCTGGTCATTCACCTTATAGATGGTATGAAACAAATTCTCCTTCTACTCATCCTCTCGTAAGGGTTCTAAGCTTATGGCACATCAAACAACTAGGACCAATTGATTCAAGTCCTCAGCCAATACGTCTTCTTCAATAAGTTCTTTCTTGGCAGTGATCTCTTCCTCCTCGGGTTCCTTATCCATACTCTATACCTCCAATTATGTGACGTCTCCCTTGATTACCATAGTCCTTTGGTTTAGGTATTAAGTGGCCATATGTTCAAACCCTTGGCATTTAAAGCACTTGATCTGGCTCATCTTCCTACCAAACCCTTGCCCCTTCTCATAAGTTTAGGTCGACACTTCAATGTCAGGTCGGCCTTTTAATTCGGCTTGGACATCTATCTTTTAACTTGGCTTTTTACTTGACTAAGCTTGGTAACTCACCTATCCAGGTCGACTAGTTGACATCTTGGCTTATACTCAGCTCCTTCTTTTCCTCTTTACTCACTGGGCTATTTTGATAGCCTTATCCATTCTGGTAAATCGTTGAAGTTCCACGATATCTCAAATGTCACCTCTTAACCTAGTAACAAATCTTAAGACTATTCAAGTTGGTGGTTTCTCCATTTTGCAATAAATCATAAGCATTTGAAATTCTTAAACATACTCATCAACAGTCTAGCCTCCTTATCTTAGCTCCTAAAGCGGAGTGAAAGTATCTTGAAGATAAGTTTCCGGCATGAACCTATTTCTGAGTATTCACTTCATCGCGGGCCAAGTATTAATCTTACAGTAGCCCTCTCATCTTCTCATGGCCTAGAAATTCTTCCATCACATGGCGGCATATCCAGAGAACTATATAACAACAGTTTTCACCCTCTCATAATCCTTATATTGATAATAATAATAATAATAATAATAATAATAATAATAATAATAATAATAATAATAATAATAATAATAATAATAATAAAATGCTCCACCTTCTCTTCCCACTCTAAATATTCATTAACATTCCCAGATCCATTGAAACTCAAAATCCGACGTTTCATATGGTCAGATGCTCAAGGGACTCTAGCTCACTCTTCTTCAAAGTATTCTTCCTCTTCCTCTTCCTCATCCTCTTCATCTAATTCGTTCAGGTTTATCCTTTTTCTTACTCGTTTGCTAACTCCTTTACCTTGAACTTGTTGAGCTAGGTTCTAACCTCTAACAGGTTGAGCAACTTGTGGGGTATTTTGTGCAACCTCAATCGATCGATAAGACAACGCATGAATAGCTCGGGTCAAATCCACAAAGAACTTAGCCACTTCATCAAGTCTCTTGCCATTGCTTCTAGGGGTTCCCTAAGACTGTCATCTATGGTAGATAACTCTACTGTCATCTCCAACACCATTATTTACACTTAGGTGAGTCATTTTCTCTAGAGATTCAAAGCTTAGATTCTTCAAATAGGTGATATAGCAAGCACTTTGACAAACCGGAAAAATAACAGCTAACATATACAATAATCAAATGACATAATAACTTCCTCTATTTCATACACACAAAACAAAGTAGAAACAAAACTTCAAACAAAACTTCTACTCTAATACCAAGTGATACGAACCGTGATAAAAAATAGACAAGACCGGTTGTTGGATGGGTCTAAGCTTGCAAAAAGCTTGAAAGGAATAATGGGGAATGACACAAAAGGACATATGCAAAGGAAAAGTAAGTGAAAAGTAAGCAAAAACCCATGAACAACTCTAATGGATATGACTCACCAATGGAACTTTCGAAGATTCACAGCAAAATTCAATATGACGCACAAATCGGTCCAGTGAGCTTACTCGCCACCTAGCCTTACTTATGGGTTAGGAGAAGAGTGAGATAAATGTAAACAAAGTAGTGTTTACAAGAGAGAAATGTCAATATATTAATGTTCAATCTGATGATTTACAGCTATCAGTAGAAGAGGTATTTATACTCGAGAATTTAAGGCAACAAGCCTAAAAGGAAAAGACAAAAAGGGCATTATCCTAAAGAAGTAATCTACAAGAATACAAAAGAATAAAATGAATATTTCAGGAGAGCAATGATTAGTGCGACGGATTCTATACATGATTATGTACACATGACGATGCTGTATTGGTGAGGTTGTTAAAAGATGTGGACAAAAAGTACGATCGGCTAACTTGTCCAAGCATGGATGGCTTAATTAGTTTGAACTCTCTCTATCTCGACATATCAACAATGGTAATGCCAAATAAGTAATTGGCCAGGCATGAGTGAGTGAGAATTAGTTGTTATTTCAGCCTTTCGCTTCTCGGCACACTGTCTGTGAGAAATGGGGAGTCATTTGGCTTAGCATGTAGAATGAGTCGGTAAGGAAATACTCGACCACGACTAGAGTTGGCTAAAGTAAGAGAATCTACCATGTTAGGTCTTCCAATTCTCGTGCTCGGCTATGGGTCAATGGTCTAATAGCTCAATTTCTATCAAAGGCCATATAAGGTATACTAGTTGGGTGAAAAAGAAGCACTACATGTTAGTCAACAATTACTATTGCCAATCACTATTGGAAATTACTTTAACCGGACTCTTTACACGTACTACCCATGTGTGCTTCCCACATGTTACTAGGTAAACCATGGTTATTTGACTGGAGAGTTATCTATGATGGATATTGGAATACGTATACGTTCGAGAAGGATAGCAAGAAGATCACGTTGAACCTGATGCTACCAAGTGAAGTTAATAAACTACAGGCCAAACTTTCTTGTGGATCAAAGAAGGCTATAGTAATGAGTAGAGTTGAGCTTTGAGAGACTCTTAAAGCTAATGCATCGACCCTCATGTTGGTTAGCAAACTATTAGAGTAAAAGGAGTGGGGTGAACTACCTCAAGAGTTAAAGGAGTTGCTAAATGAGTATACCAACCTGTCCCCATAACATCTATCTGAAGGACTGCCTCCACTATGAAGCATAGAATACTGCATTTACTTAATACCCAGCGCCGCCCTACTAAAAAAGCCAGTCGATCAAATGAGTCCTGAACAATCTTCTGAGCTCCAACTTCAAGTCATTGAGTTATTGCAGAGAAGGTATGTTAAGGAAAGCCTCATTCCTTACACTGTACCGGTACTCCTAATGCCAAAAAAGGATGGAACAAGGTAGACATGTGTAAACAGCCAAGCTATGAACAAGATTACGATCAAATATAGGTATCCTATTCCGAGATTGGAAGACATGCCGGATGAATTGAATGGAGCCAAGATGTTTAGCAAGATCAATCTCAAGTCTGGCTACCATCAAATTCACATGAGGTCGGGAGATTAGTGGAAAACAACATTCAAAACTTGACATAGACTTTACGAATGGATGGTCATGCCCTTTAAGTTGTCGAATGCCCCAAGCACTTTCATGAAACTAATAAACCATGTATTGAGACATTTGATAGGGAAGTATGTTGTGGTGTACTTTAACAATATCCTAACCTATAGTACTGATATGCCGAGTCACTGTAAGAAGTGTTGTTTTTGCTAGGAGGAAGTGGTATTCTTAAGCTATGTAGTAAGTAGATGCGGTTTCAAGTGGACAACGAGAAGATCCGAACAATTGTTAAGTGGCTGGCTCCTACTACTTGTGTTGACATGAGAAGTTTTCACGGACTGGTATCATTCTATAGAAGATTTATCTAGAATTTCAGCACCCTCACTACACTACTTACTAAGCTAACAAAGAAGAACACCGATTTCCAATGAGTAGAAAGGAAGGAGAGGAGTTTTGCAGATGTTGCAAACCATGATCAAGAATAGATAAGGCTGATCGCTGGATGGGTCCATGCTTACAGAAAGCTTAAAAAGGGTTAATGGGAAAAAGTGTGAAAGGTTTAAAATTGAAGAATAAATTAGTAAGAAAAATCCACGAACAACTCCAAAGGAGATGGCACACCAATGGATCTTCCGAGGACTCACGGCTTAATTCAATATGACGTACGAATTAGTCCAATGAGGTTACTTGTCACCTAACCTTACTTAAGGGAAAGGATAAGAGTGATGTTGATAGTAAATAAACAGTGTTTACGAAAGAAAGAAAAAGTACTCAACGAATGTATATTAAGAATGATATGATGTTTTTCACAGTTACAAGTACAAGGGTATTTATACCCATAAGTTAGGATAGCCTACCTAAAATGGAAAAGACAAAAATGACCTTTCTTAAGGAAGTAATGTACAAGATACAAAAGGGTAAAAATGAATATATAAGAAAAACAATCATTGGTGCAATGGATTCTACACATAATATTGTATACATAACGAAGCTACATTAGTGAGGTTGTTAGAAGATGCGGAAAAAAAGTACAGATAGATGGGCTTATCCAAGCAAGGATGGCTTAGTCAGTCTAGCTCTTTCTCTCTCTCGGCTTTTCGGTAAGGAAGATGTCAAATAATTAGTCGACTCGACGCTAGAGAGTAATTAATAACTCGACATATTGCAGAAAAATGGGCGGTCATACAACATGACATGAAGGGTAACTCGACAAGGAAGTACTCAACTTCGATAAGGGTGGATTGGAACAAAAGGATTCGTCATGCCAACCCCTCTAGTCCTCGGGTTCAACGGCAGGTCAAAGGTCCGATAACCTGATTCCCATCATTCCCTATGGGTTATTTTAGATTTGGGGTCAAATCCAAACGGTGTTCTCTCAGTTCTCCATCAGGGTAATATGGACTGAAGTCACCAATGTTGAAGGAATTAGAAACTCCATAGTCCTCAGGCAATTCTAACCTGTAGGCATTGTCATTGATTTTTTGGAAAATTCTAAAAGGTACTTCCACTCTTGCAAATAATTTGTTCATCCCCATGTTCGGGAACCGTTCCTTATTGAGTGCAATCATACCAAGTCTCCCGACTGAAATTGTTTGGTTAACCTACCCTTAGTCTTTTCTTGCATTCTTCTAGCAGCTTGGTCAATATGCCAAGTGACCCTATCATAGATGTACTAAAGGGATTGTGCTCTAGCAGTTGCATTAGGGTTCTCTTATGTGGGTATTGGTATAGGGGCATGGTCGAAGGGCAACTCAGGATTGAATCCATAGATCCTCAAAGGGAGTCTACTTAGTAGTGCCATATACTATTCATTTATAGGTGAACTCGACCACTAGTAGTTAGACGTCCCAATTAGCTAAGTTTTTGCCTATTGTAGTTCGGAACACTGATTCCAAAGTACAATTAACCAATTCTCTTTGGCCATTAGTTTGGGGGTGATGAGAGATACTAAAGAGTAATTTGGTTCCTAGCCAACGCCACAAGATTCTCCAAAAATGGCTCAAGAACTTTAGATCTTTATTGGAGACTACACTTCTTAGCATACCGTGTGTCTGCACAATCTCCTGTAAGAAAAGAGAAGCAATAGCTGAAGCGTCATTAGACTTGGTGTAGGGTATGAAGTATGTCATCTCACTAAATTGATTCAAAATGACCATTAGAGAATCTTTGCCTCGAACAATTCACAGTAGTCCAAAAACAAAGTCTATGCTCAATTTAATCCACAGCCTTGTCAAGACATGTAGGGGCATTACTTTCCCTTGTTCGAATTGGCACTGGGCCTTCTTGTACACGGCATAACTTTCGACAACTCAATGTACATCTTTCCTCATTCTCGGCCATTTATTAGTTCACGGGTCCTCCTTTCCCCAAAATGTCCGGAGAGACCTCCACTGTAGGCTTCCCTAACTAGTAGCTCCCTTAGTAAACAAGTTAGCATGCATAATTTTCCACCTCGAAACAAGTAACCATCCTCCATGTAATATTCATCCACTATCCTCCCGTCAGGCATCACAAAATTATGGGTCCAAAGTGTGGATCCTCGAAGTAATGTTCTTTAATACTTACAAACTTAAACAGCCTGGTCAGTAATTTTGATAAAAGCGCATATCTCCTCAAAAGAGCATCTGTAACTATGTTGCTCTTTCTTTGCTTGTATTTTATCAAAAAATTGAATCCTTCAAGGAATTCAACCCACCTCGCCTATCATTTCGACAACTTAATCTAACTCTAGATATACCTCAGCAATTCATGGTCAGTATATATGATAGATTCTCTCGACAATAAAAAATGTTGCCATACTTACATTGCTCAAATTAGTGCCAAATGTTCCTTATCATACATAGAACAATTCAACTGTAGTCCTCGAGGCTTCTCACTATAGAAGGCAATTGGTCGACCTTCTTACATTAGGATAGCGCCTATTCCAATGCCTGATATATCGCATTCCAGTACAAAAATTTTGTCAAAGTCAGGTAATAGTAGCACCAGGGTAGAGGTCAACCTTTGTTTTATCTCAGAAGAACTTCTCTCCTCCCATTCTCCCCATCGAAGTTGGTGTTCTCCTTCATTAGATCGATAAGTAGCATAGTAATGGTGCTGAAATTCCTTATAAACCTTCTATAAAACGAAGCCTGTCCATAGAAACTTCTTATGTTAGCATAAGTAGTAGAAATCGACTACTCAACAATTGCTCAGATCTTTTCATCATTGAATCGCAAGCCTCCTCTACTAACTACATAGCCCAAGAATACCACTTCCTCCTGGCAAAAGCAACATTTCTTTAAATTGCCGAATAATCTCGGTACGGAAGATATCGAAGACTGGTCTGAGATTTTCATAGTGACTTGGTATGTTGGCACTGTAAACTAAGATATCATCAAAATATACTACAACATACTTCTCGATGAGATGTCTCAACCTATGGTTTATTAATCTCATGAAAGTGCTTAGGGCATTCAACAAGCTAAAGGGCATGACGATCTACTCATAAAGTCCATGTCAAGTCTTGAATGCAATCTTCCATTTGTTGCCTGGTCTCATAGGGATTTGATGGTAACCAGATTTAAGATCAATCTTGTTGAAAATATTGGATCTACTTTGTTCATCTAACATGTCTTCAAGACTTGGGATCAAATACTTGTATTTGATCGTAATTTTGTTCACAACTTGACTGTCTACACACATCCGCCAGGTTCCATCCTTCTTCAACACTAAAAGAGTAGGTACAGTACAAAGGCTAAGACTCTCTCTTACATAACCTCTCTCTAGCAACTCATTAACTTGATGTTGGAGTTTAAAAGCTTGCTCAGGATTCATTTGATAAGCTAGCTTATTCGGTAATGTAACGTTGGGCACTAAGTCAATGCAGTACTCTATACCTCAAGTTAGGGGCAACCCCTCAGGTAATTGTTTTGGAAACAGTTCAGCATATTCATTTAACAACTCCTTGATCTCCTAGGGTAACTCACCTTACTCCCTCATTTCCAATAGTCGCCTAACCAACAAGAGGGTCGACTCATTAACATTGATAGCTTCTCGAAGCTTGGCTCTACTCATGACCAAAGCCTTCTTTGTTCCTCAAGCAAGTTTCATTTGCAACTTAGTAACCTCTCTCGCAGCATCAGATTCAGCATGATCTTTCAATCATCCTTCTCAAACATATACTTGTTCTTATAGTCATCATATACAACTCTCCTATCAAACAACTATGGCTTACCCAGCAATACGTAAGAAGTGCACATAGGCAATACGTTGCAGAGAATCTAATCAGAGTAATTCCCTATAGTAATCGACAATAGTAATTGCCGAGTGACATGTAATGCTCCTTTCTCACTCAACTAGTATAATTTGTATAGCCTCGGATGTGCAATAGTCAGCAACTTCAGTTTTGAAACAAGATCAGTTGATGCCACATTGATGTAGCTTCCACTATCCACGATGAGGGTGCACAGCTGTTCATTCACCTTGCAAGTGGCATGAAACTAATTCTCTCTCTACTCCCCCTCTTGTAAAGGTTCCATGTTCATATTGTGTTAGATAACCATGAGTAACTGATCTAAGTCCTCAGGAAACATATCCTCTTCAATCAACTCTTTCTCGGCACTATTTTTCTCAATAGGAACTCCTCTTCCTTAGGTTCCTCATCCATACTCTCTGCTTCTAGCTTCAGAATGTTTCCCTTGATGACCATCGTCCGTCGATTCGGGCACTAAGTAACCATGTATCCAAACCCCTAACACTTGAAGCACTTTATCTGGCTAGTCTTCTTGCCAAACCTTTACCTTTTCTCATATGTTCGGGTTGGCACTACATCATGTAGTCAGCCTTTCTGCTCTACTCTTACATCAATCTTTCTACTCAGTTCTGTACTAGACTAAGCTCAGTAACTTGCTTGTCCTGGTCGACTAGTCGATAACCTCACGATATTCGACTTCTTTGCCTCTCTACTCATTAGGCAATCCTAACAGCCTCATCCATGGTTTCAAATCGTTAATGTCTCCTCTAAACCCAGTAACAAATCTTGAGACTGTTCAAGCTGGTGGTTCCTCCACTTCACAACGCATCATAAGCATTTGAAATTCTTGAACATATTCGTCAACAGTTTGACCTCCTTATCTCAACTTCTGAAGTCGAGTGAAAGTATCTTAGAGATATGTTTCTGGTACAAAATTGTTTCCAAGCACTCTCTTTATCTCAAGTTAACTGTTAATTTCTCAGTACCCCTCTCATCTTCTCATGGCCTAAAAATTCTTTCACCACATAACGGAATATCCAGAGAACTCAACAAGAGCAGTTCTCACCTTCTCATAATCTTCATACTGATAACAATCAAATACACACTCTACCTTCTCTTCCTACTCTAGATATTCATTAGCATTCCCAAACCTAGTGAAACTCGAAATCTGAAGCTTCACATGGTCGAATGCTTTGGGGATTCGTACATACTCCTCTCCCTCTTCATCAAGCTTTCTCAGGTTTATCCTTCCCCTTACTTATCTACTAACTCTTCCAACTCGAATGGGTTGAGTTAGGTTCTGACCTTTAGTAAGTTGAGCAGCTTATGGGGTGTTTTGCGTGACCTCAGTAGATCGACAAGACAATGCATGAATAACATAGGTCAGATCTATTAAGAGGTTAGTTACCTCATGAAGCCTCTCGTTGGTGCTTTTGGGAGTTCCTTAAAACTGACATCCATGGTAGACAGCTCCACTATCATCACTAGTACCAACATTCATATTATGTTATTTTTCCTCATAGATTCAAAGTTCAAACAAACACTAAGGAAGTTAACAGTTAATAACACTACAATCAAAAGAACATAGTAACTTACTCTGTTTCACACATGCAAAACAAGCAATAATAGAACTTCAAGAAAAACTACTATGGTTCACACAAAACCTCTGCTTTGATACCATGATGTTGTGAATCATGACTAAGAACAGACAAGGTTGGTCGCTGGATAGGTCTAAGCTTGTAGAAAGCTCAAAAAGGATTAATGGGAAAAATTGAGAAAGGGTAAAAATTGAAGAATAAAGCAATAAGAAAAACTCACGAATAGCTCTAGAGGATATGATACACCAATGGAACTTTTGAAGACTCACAGCTCAATTCGATATGATGCATGAATCACTTCGGTGAGGTTGCTTGCCACCTAACCTTGCTTAAGGGAAAGGATAAGAGTGATGCTGACAGTAAACAAACAGTATTACGTTAGGAAGAAAAAGTAATGAACAAGTGTATATTAAGAACGATCTAATGTTTTTCATAGTTACAAGTACAAGGGTATTTATACCCATATACCCATAAGTTAGGGAAACCTTCCTAAAAACGAAAAGATAAAAAGGATATTTCCTACCTTCCTAGAAAGGAAAAGACAAAAAGGATATTTCCTAAGGAAGTGATGTATAAGATACAAAAAGGTAAAAATGAATATACAAGAAAAAAACAATCATTGATGCAACGATTCTGCATGTGATACTGTATACGTAGCAACACTACATTGGTAAGGTCGTTAGAAGATACGGACTAAAAGTGCGGATAGATAGGCTTGTCCGAGCAGGGATAGCTTAGTCAGTCCACATGCTCTCTCTCGGCTTCTCGACAAGAAAAATGTCGAGTAATTGGTCAGCTTGACACTAAAGAGTAATCAACAACTAGGCATACTACAAAAAAATGGCTGGTCATATGACACGGCATGATGGGTGACTTAGCAAGAAAGTACATGACCTCAATAGGGGTTGGTTGGAACAGAAAAATTCGTTGTAACAACCCCTTTAGTTTTCGGGCTCAGCTGTGGGTCAAAGGCCTGGTAGCCTAATTCGCATCAACCGAGATAAAGGAAAGGTTGACCTCCACTCTTGTACTTTTTCTGCCTAACTTCGAGAAAATATTTGAGCTAGAATATGATGCATCAAGCATTGGAATAAGCGCTATCTTAATGCAAGAAGGATAACTAATTGCCTATCATAGTGAGAAGATCAAAGGACCTTAACTAAATTACTTCGTATATGACAAAGAACATTTAGTGTTGATCCAAGCACTACAAGTATGGCAACATTATCAACTGTTAAGAGAATTTGTCGTCTATACTGACCATAAGTCATTAAAGCACCTACGAAGTTAGACCAAATTGTTGAAGTTGTAGGCGAGACAGATTTAATTCCTTAATGGATTCAATTTCATAACAAAATACAAGCAAGAAAAGAGCAACATAGTTGTAGATGCTCTTTCGAGAAGGCATGCACTTCTAAATGATTTGTAGACCAAAGTATTTAGCTTTGCAAGTATCAAAGATTAGTATCTAAAGATCTACACTCTGGGCCCATACTTGCGCATTGTGTCAATGGAAGGACAATGGACGAGTATCATATGGAGGAAGGATACTTGTTCCGAGAAAGGAAATTATGTGTGCCAACTTGTTCACTTCGGGAACTATTGATCAAGGAAGCCCATAATGGAGGACTATCCAAACACTTTGGGGAGGAAAGAACACATGAAATGCTAAGTGGTTGTTTTTTTGGCCGAGAATGAAGCGAGATATGTACCGAGTTGTTCAAAGCTGTACCTTGTGCAAGAGGGCTAAGTACTAAGCTGAGCAAAGGAAAGCAATGCATTTACCTATTCCAACCAAGCCATAGACCAAATTGAGCATAGACTTTGTTCTCAAACTACCACGAACTACCTAAGACAAAGATTCTATAATGGTTGCCGTGGATATGTTCAGCAAGATGGCATACTTTGTACCCTATTCCTAAACTGACAACGGTTCAGCTATTGCTTCTCTTTTCTTGTAGGAAATTGTATTGTTACACGGCATACTAAGAAGTAATCTCTAACAAAGACCTAAAGTTCTTGAGCCACTTCTAAAGGACTTTATGGTATCGGATGGGGACTACACTACTACTAGTACTTTTTGTCACTCCCAAACTGATAGCCAAACAAAGGTGGTTAATTGTACTTTAGGATCATTGCTTCAAGCTGTAGTAGGCAAGAACATGGCTAATTAGGACGTCTGCTTGCTAGTAATGGAATTTGCTTACAACTGAACAGTGCATGATACTACTAAGTAGACCCCTTTCGAAGTAATCTATGGTTTTAATCCCAAGTTGCTCCTCAATCACACCCCTATACCTATGCTTGTATAAGAAGACCCTGACACAAGAGCTAGGGTACAATCCTTTCAACACATGTATGACAAAGCCACTTGGTACATGAACCAAGCCACTAAACATATGCAAGAGAAGAGTAAAGGTAAGACAGCCAAACACTTTCAGCTAAGAGACTTGATATGGTTGCACTTAAGCAAAGAGAGGTTTCTGAGCAAGAGGAGGAACAAACTATCCCCAAGGGTTGAAGGACCTTTCAGAATCCTCTAGAAGATCAATGATAATACCTACAATTAAAGCTACTCGAAGACTATGGGGTATCTAACACCTTTAACATTGCCAACCTCAGTCCATATCACCCCAACGGAGAGTTGATTGGGGACCATGCGGATTTGATCCTAAATTCAAATTAACCTAAAGGAAATTATAGAAATCAAGCTACTAGGCCTTTGACCTATAGTAGAGCCCGAAGACTAGAAGGGCTAGTAAGGCAAATCCTCTTACTTTAATCGACACTTGTCAAAGCTAAGTATCTTTTTGCTGAGTCAGTTTGTATGTCATGCCAAATGGCTACCCATCACTCTGAAGTGTATTGAATTTTCGATTGCTGAGATAGCAGCCACGCCATTCTCCAGTATTCACTCACGTCCAAGCCAACCAACTACTCGACCTCATCCTTATCGAAATGCCAAGAGAGAAATCGGATTAATCTTCAGTCACCCCTGCTTAGATTAGTAATTTGATCATACTCTTTTTCCGACATCCTCCAACAGCCTCACCAATGTATCGCCACCATGTGTACAAGAGCATATGTAACATCTCCCGTACTAATTATTTCTTTTCTTGAATATTCATTTTTACCCTTTCGTATTGTCGTACATTACTTCTTTAGGATAATACCCTTTTTTGTATTTTTCCTTTTAGGCAAATTGCCCCAACTTATTAGGTATAAATACCTCTTGTATTTATAGCCGTAAGAGGATTATCATCAATATACAATTGAATATTCTTCCTTACGTAAACATTATTGTATACCCTCATTTCACTCTTATCCTAACCCTTAAGCAAGGCTAGGTGGTAAGTAACCTCATAGGACTAATTTGTAAGTCATATCGAGTTGTAACATGAGTCATGAAAAGTTCTACTAACATATCATATCCTTTGGACCTACTCATGGGTTTTGCTTACTTTTCGTTCCTTCACTCGTTTCTCCATCATCTCTTTAAGCTTTCTACAAGCTTAGAACCATCCAGCAACTAGCCTTATTTGTTCTTGGTCATGGTTTTCATCATCTTGGTATCAGAGTAGAGATTTTCGCTTGAGTTACAGTTGCTTTAAAGTTTTAACTGTAGTATGTTATGTGTATGTAAAATAAAGCAAGTTACAATGTTTGTTTAATTGCTATGTTTACTGGCTAATAAATTTCTAGATTATGCAAGTATTTGCTAAAATACCTAGTTAAAGAGTTTGAACTTTGAATATGTGAAGAAAATGAGTGAGCCAAGTGTGAATGTTGGTGTTGGAGATGATAACAATGAGTTGTCCACAATGGCCAACAGTCTCAAGGAACCCCTAAGAGTACTGACGAGAGACTTGATGAGGTGGCTAATCTCTTGGCAGATTTAACTTGAGCTATTCATGTATTGGCTTACTAACTGACTGAAACCGTACAAAACACCCCACAAGTTTCATATCATGCTAAAGGTGAGAACCCAGCTCGACCAATTCGAGATAGAGGAGTAGGTAGATGAGTAAGACAAAGGATAGACTTAAGAGAACTGGATGAAGAGGACAAGGAAGAGTACATTAAAGAAGAGCGAGCTCGAGCCCTTAGAGCATCTGACCAAGAGAAACTTTGGATTCAGAGTTTCAATAGGTTTGGGAGTGCTAATAAATACTTAGAATGGGAAGAGAAAGTTAAGCAAGTTTTTCACTATTATCAGTACAACGATTACAAGAAAGTAAGAACACATACTATTGAGTTCTCCAATATGCCACCATGATGCGTAATCCATGCAGTGGTTTTAGACACTAATGGGGTTTGAATGGGAATAAGGAATGAGAAGTGAGAATGAGGTCTTGATTGCAAATGTATATGGATATTACATACCAAGGCATAAACACAATCAGGGGTTGGCCTCGAAATGGGGTTTAATATAACTCACGAACACTAAATGTCACTTGGGTTTCAAATGAGAGGTTAGAGGCGACTCACTAACTCATCCAAATGAAAGGTTCACCACAATCTTAAAGGCAAGATTGATAATAACATAAGAGATTAAGGAGTACAGCACACTCAATAATCCAAAATGCCAGCTCAAAGGGCTTAAGAATGTCCTTACTTCCAAAAGGAATGTTTGAGTGTAAATTCACCATATGAATAGTCTACACGGTCTATGTCTCTTGATAATTACAAATGTTGCTATTTATAGCAAGTCCTAAAGCCCTAGTGGAAAAACTGTAAATAATATACAAGGCCTTAAACCTTAAAAAATGGCCCATAATCACAATAAGGAAAATATTTACAAAGTATACAAAAATGTGCACTTAACAGAGTGGTCAGCATATAGTCATCCAAGCTGTCTATCGACTTAAGCAAGGGCCAGGTGGTAGTTAGGTGTCCAAGCAGGGGTGGGATATTTGGAAGTCTTATTGCGCTTAGCTAAGCTCCCACTGAGGTTGGCCCATAGTTGCTGTACTCATAGATTGCTTAGCACAAACTCTGCTATGATGTGTTGAGCCGTTCTTTAGCCTCAAATGCTCAGTTGTGTGGTTTCTTAGCTTCTCGATAGATGACAAACATGAGGTTGGGTAACTCTTCTTCTTCCCTACAATCTTTTGGTATTAGCTCGGCTTCGGCAGAATCCATTGAACCTTAGCTTTGAACAATTTGGCCTCGAGTTAAGACAGGTCGACTTCAGCTTCTAACAGGTTGGTATTGGTTTAAGACGGGTCAGCTTCAGCTTAGAGATTATCGTGAACTGATTCCTCTCATCACTACGGGGTTAAAAAGGAGTCGTCCTTGACTTTAGATTGTGAGTGCGGGTCTGGATGCCAAACAAACTTCTCTTCCCTTTTCTCTTCACCATAGGTACCGAGTGTCTCTAGATTTCTTCAACGCTCATAAGGGACAAGCAATAGCTCTTCCCATCCTTCTAAATAGTATAAGTGTTGAGGAAGCCGTCATAGATCACCTTCCGATCATATTCCCATGGTTGACCTAGAAGTAAATTTGCAGCATTCATAGGCACTATGTTGAAGTCAATCTTATCCTTGTACTGTTTAGCCTTGAAAGTTATCTAAGCTCTTTTATGTAATTTCCCATACCCTTATCATTAAACCACTTCAATCCATATGGTTGAGGGTACAGGTAGATTGGCAATCTCATTTTCTCTACTAACTTGGCAGAAACAATGTTGGTGCAACTACCTCCATCAACTACTAAGGAACAGGTCTTCCCATTCACCAAACATTGGATTCGAAATAAATTACCCCTTTGACTTAGGTCTTCCTTAATGTCAACTTGTTTGCTTGTTAGGGCTACGGGTTCTCCTATCTCAAGATAAACATTAATTGTTTCCTCACTCTCTAAGCTCTTATCACTATGGCTCTCCACTTGAGCATCGGGTCCTTTACCTTTCAAAATCATGACCCTCTTCTTTAGGCACTATGAGGCAATATGTTTGAAGCCCAAATATTTGAAGCACTTAACTTCTTGGGCTTTAGTACTGAACGCTTTCTCCTTCTCTACTTTCTTAGTCTCAACCTGGTTAGGTCGGCTAGGCTCTCCTTTCTCCATCCTTCTCTCGGGCCTTTTCTTCTCTTCATACCTTTAAGGTTCAAGGCTGTCTTATTGAGGTCGAATGGTCAGCCTCTGATGCCTCCTCCTCCTCTATCTCTCTACTCTTAACTCCAAATTGATTAGCTCATCCAAAGAGTTGAACAGCTGTAATTCAACTATGTTGGCAATATCATCTTGGAGTCCACTAAGGAACCTAACAATGATATGGTCCTATGGCTCAATAATCTCACATCTCATCATCAAAGTTTCAAACTCCTACAAGTATTCGTTAATAATGTTTTGTCCTTACCTCTAGTGCCAAAAAGCATAAAGCATCTCTTACTTGAAGTAGGTTGGCACAAAGCGCTGATTCATCAACCTCTTCATAAGCCTCCAAGTTCTGATCAGTTCCTCTCCTTTAGCATCTCACTTAATGACCAATTTATTCCTCCAAAGCCTTGCATATTCAATAAGGGCTAACAAGGCTAGCTTTACCTCGGTTTTGTGATCATACTCATAACATTCAAACAACTTCTCAACTCAAGGAACCCAGCCAAAGAACTCTTCAAGTCGGTTACTACCACTAAAGGTCAGCAGTTTAAGCTTGATGTTGTTAAGTCCTCGGTTATGTGTTCGAGGTTCATCCTATACGTTCCTAGCAATTCGGTTCTCCTCGAATCGACTACTTCTATTAGAGCTTTATTCGGCCACATCTCTTCTCAACTTCGGCTCTCTTCTTTAGGCTCCTTGGTTCACCTCCTCAATGATCCTATCATTGCTTCTCCTCGACTCAAGTCATTTTTCTCTTCTTCGCGGCTCGACGACTCTTCTCTACTGTTTTGCATCATTAGCAAGTTTATTGGAGCCACTTCTACTAAGGGATTTTGTTCCCTCCTTTCACCTCGACTAGTATGTCTACAATCTCTCACTAATCCAATAAGTTCCTAGATAGAATTCAATGAGATTCTAAATTTGATATTCCATGTTATCAAAACGTCTCCTCAAGCTTCCATGAGGACTGTCTCAACTATTATTGACACTATCTTCCAACATTGTGGTTTATACAATGAATTCTAGAGAGAGAAAATTTAACAAATACATAACATACTCAAATTGTACTCAACTTGGAACTACTACTAAGATGATTCCATAAATACCACTGCAACAAAATACAACTAATAGCAACCTAGAAATTACTCCTACTTGATTGCTATAGCTACCCATAGCTGATAAACACTACAATAACTAAAATTGACTATTGCTAAGAACACAAATGACAGACTTTACTAAGGAATGATGATTAACAGAAATGTTCAAACCACGAGTCAAACTTTGAAGAACACTAACACGCGTGTCTCCCAAAAGCTCCAATATCAACGAAGCTGATGCGTAATCTATGCAGTAGTCTTGGACACCAATGGGGTTCGAGTGGGAACATGGAACGAGAAGTGAAAATGGGGTTTTGACTGTAAACGTGGATGGATATCACACACTAAGGCATAAATACAATCATAGGTTGAGCTTGAAATAGGGTTTGATATAACTCACAAACATTAAATGTCACTTGGGTTTCAAATGAGATGTTAGAGGCGACTCACTAATTCACTCAAATGAAAGGTTCACCACAATCTTAAAGGCAAGATTGATAAGAACATAAGAGAATAAGGAGTACGACACACTCAATAATCCAAAATGCCGGCTTAAAAGGCTCAAGAATGTTCTTACTTCCAAAAGGAACGTTTGAGTGTAAATTCACTATATGAATAGTCTTCACTGTCTATTTCTCTTGATAATTACAAATGTTGCTATTTTTAGCAAGTCCTAAAGTCCTAATGGCAAAACTGTAAATAATATACAAGGCCTTAAACCTTAAAAAATGGCTCATAATCAAAATAAGGAAAATATTTACAAAGTATACAAAACTATGCACTTAACGGAGTAGTCAGCATGCAGTCATCCGAGCTGTATGTGGACCCAAGCAAAGGCCGGTTGGTAGTTGGGTGTCCAAGTATGGGTAGGATGTTTAGAAGTCTTATTGTGCTTAGTCGAGCTCCTAATGAGGTCAACCCACAGTTGTTGTACTCATGGATTGCTTAATGCGAACTCTCCTGTACTGTGCCGAGCTATTCTTTGACCTCAAGTGCTCAACTGTGTAGTTTCTTGACTTCTCAGTAGATGACAGACTTAAGGCTGAGTAGCTCCTTTTGTTCCCTACGGTCTTTTAATATTGGCTCGGCTTTAGCAAAAGCAATTAACCTTGGCTTTAAACAATTTGGCCTCGGGTTAAGACAAGTAAGCTTCAGCTTCTGGCAGGTCGACATTGGCTTGGGATAGGTCGACATTAGCTTGGGATAGGTCGACCTTAGATTAGAGATCATCATAGACTTATTCCTATTATGCCATGTGGTGGAAGAATTTCCTACCCATAAGGAGGCGAGAAAGCTACCGAGCGATTAATACTTAGCCTAAAATGAAAAGAATAATGAGAAACGGATTCGTACTAGATACTTATCTATAAGAAGCTTTTACGTGGCTTCAGGAGATGAGACGAGGTCGAACAATTGATGAGTATGTCTAAGAATTCCAAATGCTCATGATCTGATGTGAGGTGGAGGAATCACCAACACAAATAATCTCTAGGTTCATGACAGGATTGAGAGGTAACGTTTAGGACATTATAGAACTCTAACGATTCACAAAAATAGATGAAGCCACCCAAATAACTCAACGAGTGGAGAAATAGAAGAGAGGTTGAGTACCAACTAGAATACCGACTAACTAACCTAGATAGATAAGTCACCAAATTCAGTCAAGTACTGAGCAGATCCAAAAGGTGGATGTCTAGGGAGAATAGAAAGGTAGCTTTAATAGCAACATGCCGACCTGAACTTATGAGAAAGGGCAAGGATCTAGTAGGAAGACAAGCTAGATCAAGTGCTTCATGTGCCAAGGGTTTGGACAAATGGTTGCCCAATGCTCGAATCGAAGGACTATGGTCATCAAGGGAGACGTACCCAAGCTAGAGGTAGAAAGTACTGAAGAGGAACCTGAAGAGGAAGAGAACATTGTCGAGAGAGAAGCTACCGAGAAAGAACTGATTGAAGAGGATGTGTTTTCTAAGGACTTGGATTAGTTGATCATGGTTGCCTAATGTACAATTAACATAGAACCTTCACACGAGGAGGAGCAAAAGAGAGAATTTGTTTCATACCACTTGTAAGGTGAATGATCAAGTATGCGTCCTCATTGTGAACAGTGGTAGCTGTACCAATGTAGCATTAACCAATCTTATTACAAAATTGAAGTTGTCGATTGTTATACATCCAAGGCCATACAAGTTGCATTAGTTGAATGAAAAAGGAGCACTACATGTCACTTGGTAGTTTTTTGTTTTGGGGGGTATTCAAATTAATATTATCAATTAGAAAAATTTATGGTTGTCTTGGTTGGACCAATAAAATGAAGTATCCAGGCTCCGTTTAGACAAAACCCAATTGGTAATCTATTATTGGTAATCTATTTATGATTCCTAATACTCATCTGGGATCCCTGGGCAAGAGGATCAAGTTGGCCCTTGCGAACAGCTTGACGCACTATCTCCCTTCAACCCTTTGAGCGAAATGCGGCAAAAGGAAGGAAAATCCATGGACCGACCCCATCGTCTCCACCCTGTAAGAACTACGAGATCACCCCAAGGGTGCATTACCAATCACTATCGAAAATTACTTTAACCAAATTCTTTGCAACGTACTACCCATGTGTGCTTCCTACATGTTGTTAGGTAGACTGTGGCTATTTAACAAGAGAGTTATCCATAATAGATATCGGAACACGTATACATTCGAGAAGTATAGCAGGAAGATCACATTAAACTCGATGCTACCGAGTGAAGTTAATAAACTACAAACCAAACTTGCTTACAAATCAAAGAAGGCTCCAGTAATGAGTAGAGCCGATCTCTGAGAGACCCTTAAAGTTAATGTGCCGACCCTCATGTTAATCGGGTGACTATTAGAGATAAAAGAGCAGGGTGAACTACCCTACGAAGTAAAGGAGTTGCTAGATGAGTACACTAACCTATTCCCAAAACAGTTACATAAAGGACTGCCTCCATTCCGAGGCATAAAACACTACATTGACTTAATACCCAGTACCACCCTGCTAAATAAGCTAGTCTATTAGATGAGTCTCGAATAGGCTTCTAAGCACCAACGTCAAGTCAATGAGTGACTAAAGAGAGGGTGTGTTAAGGAAAGTCTCAACCCTTGTACTATGCTTGTACTCCTAATGTTAAGAAAGGATGGAACCGGGTAAATGTATGTAAACAGTTGAGTTGTGAATAAGATTATGATCAAATATAGATATCCTATTCCTAGATTAAAAGACATGCCGGATAAATTGAGTGGAGCCAAGATCTTCAACAAGATCAATCTCAAGTCTAGCTATCATCAAATTCACATGAGGCCAAGAGATGAGTAGAAAACAACATTCAAAACTTGACATAGACTTTATGAATTGATGGTCATGCCCTTTAGGTTGTCGAATGCCACGACCACTTTCATGAGACTAATGAACCATGTATTAAGACATCTTATATGGAAGTGTATCGTAGTGTGCTTTGACGACATCCTAGTCCACAATGCTAATGCTAGGTTACTATGAACATCTCTGAGTCGTACTAAATATCCTTCGTGTCAAGAGATTATTCGACAACCTTAAGAAGTGTTGTTTTTGCTAAGAGGAAGTGCTATTCTTAGGTAATGTAGTAAGTGGAGGCAATATACAAGTAAATGACAAGAAGAACCGAGCAATCATTGAGTAGCCGACTCCTACTACTTGTGTCAACATGAGAAGTTTCCATAGATTGGCTTCATTGTACGGAAGATTTATTAGGAATTTCAGCACTCTCGCTGCACCACTTATTGAGCTAACAAAGAAAAACACTGACTTCTGATGGGAAGAAAGGGAAGAGAGGATTTTTTCCAAGATAAAGGAAAGGTTGACCTCCGCCCCTATACTTGTTCTACTTAACTTTGAGAATATATTTAAGTTGTAATGTGACGTATTAAGCATTGGAATAGGCACTATCCTAATGCAGGAAGGCCACCTAATTGCCTATCATAGTAAAAAGCTTAAAGGACCTTTACTAAATTACTCTATGTATGATAAAGAACTCTTGGCGTTGATTCGAGCACTGCATGATAAAGAACTCTTGGCGTTGATTCGAGCACTGCAAGTATAGTAGCATTATCTACTATCAAGAGAATTTGTCATCTATACGAACCATAAGTCCCCAAGGCATGTCCAAAGTCAAACCAAATTGTCGAAGTAACAGGCGATATGGATTAAATTCCTTGAGGGATTCAATTTCATGATAAAATACAAGCAGGGAAAAAGCAACATAGTTTTAGATGCTCTTTCTAGAAGGCATGCACTTTTGAATGAACTGTAGACTAGATTGTTTAAGTTTGTGAGTATCAAAGAACAATATTCTAAGGATCTATACTCTAGGCTCTTACTTGTGTGTTGTGTCAATGGAAGGATAATGGACAAGTATCATATGGAGGAAGGATACTTGTTTCAAGGAGGGAAATTGTGTACACTAACCTATTCACTTCGGCAGGTGCTGATTAGGGAAGCCTATGGTGGAGGACTGTCCAAGCATTTTGGGGAGAAAAAGAACAGATGAATTGCTAAGTGGTTGATTTTTTTGGCCAAGAATGAAGTGAGATGTGCACCATGTTGTTCAAAGCTGTGCCATGTGCAAAAGGGCTAAGTGCCAAGCTAAGTAAGGGAAAGCAATGCCTTTATTTGTTTTAACCAAGCCATGGACCAAATTAAGCATGGACTTTGTTCTCGAACTACCACAAACTACCCAAGGTAAAGATTCTGTAATGGTTATCGTGGATAGGTTTAGCAAGATGGTACACTTTGTACCCTATTACCAAATTAATGATGCTTCGGCTATTGCTTCTCTTTTCTTATAAGAAATTGTATGGTTACATGGCGTACTAAGAAGTATAGCCTCTAATAAAGACCTGAAGTTCTTAAGCCACTTCTAGAAGACCTTGTAGAATTGGATGGGCATTATACTACTTTCAATACTTCTAGTTACCCCCAAACTGACAGCCAAATAGAGATAATTAATCGTACTTTAGGATCATTGCTTCAAGCTACAATGGGCAAGAACTTGGCTAATTGGGACGTCTGCTTACCAGTGGTCGAATTCGCTTACAATTGAATAGTACATGACACCACTAAGCAAACCTCCTTTGAAGTGGTCTATGGTTTTAATCCCGAGTTGCCCCTCGATTATACCCTTGTACCTGTACCCATAGAAGAGGACCTTAACAGAAAAGTTAGGGCACAATCCCTTTAGTACATTTACAACAAAGTCACTCGACACATCGACTAAGCCACTAGATGTATGCGAGAGAAGACTAAGGGTAGGATAGCTAAACATTTTCAACTAGGAGACTTAGTGTGGCTACACCTAACCAAAGAGAGGTTTACTAACAACAGGAGGAACAAACTATCCCCAAGGGCTGAAGGACCTTTTAGAATCCTATAGAAGATCAACATTAACGCCTATAAATTAAAGTTATCTAAGGACTATGGGGTTTTTGACACATTTAACTTTACCAACCTTAGTCTATATCATCTCAACAAAGAGTTGACCAGGGACCATGCGGATTTGATCCCAAATCCAAATCAATTCAAAGGAAATGAAAAGAATTAGGCTAGTAGGCCTTTGACCCATAGTTGAGCGTGAGGACTAGAAGAGCTAGCAAGGCGGATCCTCCTGCTCCAGTTGACTCTTACCGAAGCTGAGTATCTCTTTGCCGAGTCACTCTGTATGACAAGCCAAATAACTGTCTATCTCTCTAAAGTATGTTAGATTTTTTATTGCCAAGATAACAATTTGGTTGTTCTCAAGTACTCACTTACATCTAAGCTGAATAATTACTTGACCTCATCCTTACCAAGATGCGGAGAGAGAAAGACTAGACTAATCCTTAGCCAACCCTACTTGGACCAACAATCTGATCATACTATTTTGCCCCAATCCTCCAATGATTTCGCCAATGTATCGCCGCCAAGTATACAGGACTACATATAACATCTACTGCACTAATTATTGCTTTTTCTTAATATTCATTTTTACCCTTTTGTATTGTTGCACATTACTTCTTTATGAAGATTATCATCAATATACAACTGAATATTCTTCTTTATGTAAACAATGTTGTCCCTTAAGCAAGACTAGGTGGTAAATAACCTTACCAAACCAATTTGTACATCATATCGAGTTGTACTGTGAGTCCTCGAAAGCTCCACTGATGCGTCATATGCTTTGGAGCTGTTCGGGTGTTTTGCTTATTTTTCATTCACTTTCCGTTTCATCTCTTTAAGCTTTTGATAAGCTTGAACCCATCAAGTGACTGGCTTTATCTATTCTTGGTCACAATTCACATCACACACATACCCTTACACACATACAAAGCTCATGGCACACACACACAAGGAGGCCATCCATACCCATGCTCTAATAAGTGATTAGGTTAGTTTTTCCTTTTGTTTTCTTGTAGGATAATGTTAAGACCTTACATATTCATGAATGAAATTTAATTTATAGCAATGTTCTAGATGTTTTAGGGTGTTTCATGAAGAACAAGTGAGGGTTAGTAAAAGAAAAAATACTTTTTGGTAAGAGTTATAACACTAGTAAGTAAGGCAACGTAGTGTAGTGTTGATTTTAGGACTAAATCATTAGGAAGTATGATGAAACCCCCATTCCCTCTACATGCTACCACTTACTTAACACCACAGCACTTGTCTATACTTTTTTATGTCATGATTATAGTTATAGATGAGTAAAAATATACGCTACTTAAGTAGAATCTCCATAAAAACAAGTGTTACATGAAAATGGAAGAAATGGCCCTAAAAACACTAAGTGTTCCCCTCTCCCATAAACCCATCAAATCTATAAAATTTAATTGATTGACTTAATAATATGATTATTTAGTGTTAATTGTGATTTAGAATTTAATTAACTAAGTTAGGTAGCTAGTGAATTTTGGAAGTTGGAAATGTCTTACAAAGAAAAGAAAATTACTTGGTACTGAAGCTAGTTCGATATGACCACTCTGATGCCTAAGTCAAAAAGTAGAAATGAGCAAAGTAGAGTCAATGGTTCAAAGTTATCAGATGTCCCTTACAGAGTTTCTTTATCCTATTTATACGGGACTTGTCATGTCTGAAGTAGTAGTTATCGAAATAATTGTTTGGATATATAGACACCTTCCCTGAAATGTAAGGAGAGTAGGCAATTTGGTAAGATAGCCATACTTGTGATAATTGTTTGCACCATGAACTTGAATTCAAATCAAGAATGAATCTGCATTACTCGGCGGAATGTCAAAAATGTAAATTACTAAACGAGATGCCAAGAACATAGAATACCCAGCCAATTGTAGCCGAGTGGATGAGTAAGTGAAGTTACATCAACACTTGTCAAATTAAGTGGACGAAAACTAACTATCAACATTTGCCCCTTGACTCCCGTATTTGAGAATTTGACAAAGGGAGTAATATATAATATGCTAGAGGCTAAGTGGGGAGCAGTTCTTTAGATACCAAGTAAGGTAGGAAGTAAGACAAATTGCATCTCAATTAGAAAGTCGTAATTTTCAATTTCCCACTTGTTTAAGAGACTAAAAAGTAAGAGGTATGACACTTATCACCTCGGTCATCATTACGCCACTGGCCTAATAACTATCAAAGAGTTGTCTACCATCGAATTCTTATCTTGAAACATGCGTAAAAAATCCGCGCCATTATCAAATCAATGCATCATTACTATTAGAAAAGAGTTTACAGTTATGAGGATGAATTGTTCATATTTAAAGGACTGTTCAAAATCAAAATACATTTCTCCAATTACATCTCCATACTTTCATTTGCTTTTTCATCTTCACTCTCAAATTCTTCAACTTCCATAATATCATTCTTTATAACCATTCAGTTTGGTTCATAACGTAGTCCGTCAACTTGTCCTCTGTAAATCCAAAGCAACAAAAACTGAGGCGACTTCTCCCCCACCCCAAATAAGGAGCGAGACAGCATGTTCCTCTGGTAGCTTGGCCGTCAACGTAGAGGAAAGGTGGGATAAACTCACTTGAATTAACACTCTTGTAATGGATAATTATCCCAAGGACAAAGAAGGGAGATCATTGGTGAAATATTTGTATAACAATATGGATTACTTTTGTAACTCTCCAAATGGAACTACTAGTACTGCCGATAGAGTCCTTATCACAAAATATATCTAATACTGGTAAGACCTTCTCAAATTGTGGAATCTTAGGAGGCCGAAAGAGGAGGAAAGGGTATGCCGAATATGTTCTCACCAAAGATATATTGACTTCTAGTAGCTTTCAAGATCATTTGTGAAGAAGTCGAAGTCAAGGCTATGCCTCAACTATTCTGGTATTTCTTCACAATTAAGAGGTAACCTGATAGGTTGTACTTTGCCTCTGTGAGGCATGGCTGTAAGTTCATGGATAAATTAGAGTCTAAGATCTATAAGTGGCAAGATAAATTCGTGTCAATAATGTCTAATGAGGAATTAGACTTCTAGACTCGATGGACTAAACCAATCTACACAAAGGATATAAATCTACTGTAGAATGATGTTGCAGTAGCGAAGAAAATTCAAAAGAGGAAGAGGAACAAAATGTTCTTCTAAGACACCGAGAGAATTATAAGACATTACGAAAGCGGGGAGCTAATCTTTTCCCAAAAAGAAGGTATGCTAACGAATTACCACTGTGCCGAGTATAGCTAAAAGAGAAAAGCTGTTCTCGTGACTTGAGGGGAGAATTGTTGCCTTTGACCATTGCTTGGTACAAAGAATGTAATTTTATTCTATTCCCTTGTGTTAATATCGATGTGTTTGCTCATATTGCAGATATAGGTGCTGGTGAGGTAAATCCTGTTAAGTTGCTAACCCAGGCCAAAGCCAAAAAATCAAAAGCTGATAAGAAGGCAGCTACCATAACCACTACTACTTGGATTGCTACCATGAAGAAGATGGCAAAGGAGGACGTAGCAATGCAGGCGATATCATAGAAGAAAACCTTTTGACTGGTTGAGAAGTGGAAGGAGGGTAAGAAGACAGTGTCGACCCAAGTCACTCATTTTAAAGAGCCTTCAGTTAAGAATATTCAGCCAATTACCGAACCGAGAAAAAGTAGTCAATAGACTTAACCCTGTAGTGACACTGAAGATACCATTACCGCCGAAGGGTCATCATTGATGGTGGAGGTGACGCTAAGTGCAGATAAAAGATTGGGCAAGAAACTTCCTGGCCAACCACCTACCAAAAGGTCTAAAAATTTGAACCAGAGGACGAAGGAAGAAATGTAGTCCATAGCTCTTGCCATTAGCAGTGCCAAATTCATCGCTAACAAGGAGGTCGGTGAGTACTTTGTCCTGTGTTGGAGCCACAACATCTTAGATATTGACTTGGCCTTAGGAGACAGGACAAAATATTTAGCCTTGATGAAAGGAATTATTCTTCCAAAGGACAAAGAGATTGCTAAGAAAGACATCGACAGGGTCGATGGTTGCAATAAGGTCCATATCGTAGCCAAGTTGTATGACATGAGTATCCATGTCTATCTTTTAATTGTTGAATTTGCTTAGTTGCTAACGTTCCTTTTCTTTTTTAGGTAAGCAGCCATATTTTTACGGCTTTGGATGAGGCCAATAAAGAAACGAAGAAGGTAATATCTATAGTAGTCTTTATGTATTCTATTGAGTTACTTCCAATACTCATGAAATTGTTGTAGAAAATCGAGGATGCATATAATGCATCCAAAGCCCAAATTGCTGCTACTGAGAATGCAAGGATAAGGGCTATGGTGGAGGCGAAAACACTCTAAGAAGACCTTGTTTCCAAAAAGTTGGCACATACCTTAATTGCCAATGAAGTCTCAAGCTTGAAGGCTAAGATTGAAGAGAAATGCAAGGAGTTCGAAGGCTTAAAGGAGAAGCTACAGAAGAAGAAAGAAGAGTATTGGAAGGTTAGGCTGAACTCTTTGCATGATGAGTGATGAGGAGGATAAGCTTAGAATGCAAATTAAAGAGTTGGAGACCACCAATACAAATTTACAAAGCCGTGTTGTCAAGCTGGAGGAGGCTGTAAGGAGAGGACCCTCTATTGAAAAGGCACTCAATATAGTCACCCCTAGTTAATAGTATAAGAGACTTCTACGAAAGAAGTTGTTGGAAGGGATCTAAGTAATAAGAGAAGAGATCTTGAAGCTTTACCCTGATTACGATCTCTTATGCCTTGACTTCATTGACATTGACGAAAAAGTTAATAATTCTGACAAGGGCGACAGCGATGAATCGGGCACCGAGTTAGTTATGAAGGGTAATAACGAAGCTCATGTTGAGAATCTAAGGGAAGAAAAAGAATGCCTATCAAAAGAAATCCCCTATGTGCAGAAAGAGAAATCTACCAGCTTTGAAACCCCAAATGCCAAGAAAGAACTTTACGTAGAGAATGCCTCAACCTTCAATCCAAAAATTACTTCTACTAACTTAGAGAATAGGCCGTATGATTTTCTTTGCATTCCAGCTAACCACCATGTTTTCCTAGCATGTATGATGTACGTGTTTTATTTTACGTATTCTTATTCATTAGCATCTTTTATTTCACATACTAAGTATTACTTTACATGTTTTATTTCACACACCTAATCATTTTGGCATGTTTTATTTCACACGGCTAATTCGTGCAACTTTATAGACATTGTCTGTTAGCCATTTGAGACGTAGACTAGCCGCATTACTCAGTTGTAACATTAATTTTTGCAATTCATTAACTACAATAGACTAAAACTTACATCAGTTCATCTGCCATACAATCTAGAACTCATTAAGTCGACAATCATAAAAAAAATCAAGAAACATAATAAGGCTTCAAATATAATTCTCATAAACAACTAGACTACCGTCTTACAAGTAAGTAGGCAATCGCCTTAAAAACAAATGGAGATGAACATCATCCGGACAATCAATTGAAATATAATTTCAACTTCTTGGCATTCCATGCTCGAGGGATGATTGATCCATCTAACCTTTCTAGTCGATAGGCCCACTCACCAATGACTTCCCAGACCCTGATAGGATCCTCTCAATTCAGGTCGAGCTTTCCTTGACTCGCTTGTGCGCCAGTTGCTTTCATCTTTCGGCAAACCAGATCTCCAAGTTGAAAAACCTTGTGCTTTACTTTTTTATTGTAATACTTAGCCGCTCTATGCTAGTATGCCCAACCTTAGCTCCTGAAATATCTCTGATTTCATCAATGGTATCCAAATTTGCTGTTAATCTAATTAGATTAACCATCACATTGAAGTTCTGCATCCGCAGATTAGGCAAATCTAACTTAATCTGTAAGACTGCTTCCAAACCATGTGCTAACCTGAAGGGAGTTTTCCCTATCATAGTTCTAGTTTCCCCTATCATAGTTCTATGGGCGATTTGATACCCCCATATGACATTTGATAGTTCATCAACCTATCTCCCTCTAACTTGATCTACTTTCCTTCTTAGGCTATACAAGATGATCTTGTTCATGGCTTCAACTTAGCCATTCATTCGAAGGTATGCTACAAATATATAATTCAAGCAAATGCCATACTTCTCATAAAATGCTCAAACTTGTTGTTGTTGAGCTACAAGCCGTTCTCCGTAATTATTAAGTAAGGTACTCTAAATCTTGATATTATGGAATTAAAAACAAACTCTTCCACTTTCTACTTGGTGATCTTCACCATTACCTCAACCTCTGCCCATTTGGTAAAGTAATCTATAGTAACAATGACAAATTGTCATTGGGTAGTAGATTTCGAAGAGGGTCCGAGAATATCTAATGCCCACTACGCAAAAGGCTAAGGACTGGATAGGCTACATAGTTTAGTTGCATGTGCATGACTCGATGACTTATGCTTCTAGCATTGTGGATAAAGCTAAACAACTTCCTTTGCATCTTCTCTCATGGTTGACTAATAATAGCCAAGTCATAGTGCCCTAACATATAGTGTTTGTGCTTTTATGTGGTTACTACATATACCACCATGCAGTTCGGTAACACCATGCAGTTTAGATAACACCCTTCAGGCATCTCTCAAAGGAAGGCATCGAAGATAAGGTTGTGATACGCCACATTTGTACAGCTAACCTTCAATCAGCATGTAATTCGTATCCTGCTAAACCAATCTTCATGTTCCTTTCTTGTCATCAAGGAGAGTAACATTTCTCAAATAATCTACTAAGGGATCCATCTAAGATTCTTCTTTCAAGCAAGGAGCTAATTCACAACTCTATGAAAGAGTAGATAAACTTTTCTATGGAAAAAATTTAACAAAAATTTTGTTACTCAAGTCGGGGAATGCTAAACTAACTAATTTTGACAACTTATCAGCAGCAATGTTCTTGCTTCTCGAAACCTTATGGATTGAAAATGATTGAAATTCTTCTATGAGCATTTGTACCATCAATAAGTGCTTGCTCATATCTTCTTCCCTTGCTACATAACTTCTCATGACCTGATTCACCATTAGTTGTGAATCAGAGAATACCTTAAGTTTCTCAGTACCAATCTCTTTTACCAATTATAGTCCGGCAATCAAAGCATCATACTTTGCTTCATTGTTGCTAGCCGGGAACCCGAATTTTAAAGCATAATTAACTTTGACATTGTGAAGGCCTTGAAGGAAAAGGCCTATACTACTTCCTTCTCTCATCGAAGAACCATCAACATAAAGGTACCAGATAGGTTTTTCGGTAACCTTCACACTATCTTCCTTACTAGTGAATTCAGCTACAAAAGCTGCTAGCACTGAAGCTTTTAGTGTTGTTATGGGTTTGTATTATATACCATAGGCACTTAGCTCTAAGGCTTATTTCATCATCATCCTAGAGGAGTCAAGACATTGCAATGGCTAATCAGTGAGCATTATGATCTGGTATGCCTCAAAATATGGCTTCAACTTCCTTGTTATGAAAACCACTGTTAAAACAAATTTCTTAATTTTCATGTACTGAAGCTCTAGCCCTTGCAAAACATGACTCACGTAATAAATGAGTTGATCCTCTTTGTCGTCAACTTGGACCAATATAGAATAAAGAGCTCAACAGCTAATAGATAGGTATAAGTATAAATTCTCTCTAGAGATGGGTATCGAGAGTATTGAGGGTGATGCAAGAAATTCTTTAAGATCATTGAAAGCTCTTTCATAATCGTCAAACCATTTGAATTCTTTCAGATTCTTTAAGATTTTAAAGAATTTTTCACATCTATCAATGCCACACTAAGTGAACACATATCTTAAAAATTTTCCTGAAATTTCACTAAGTGACATATCAATTTGAAGCTTCATGTTGTATTTCCTTAGTATAGCAATGTCTCTTCATGGTTAGTAAAATGTTAATCCTCCTTTACACTCTTCACTATCATGTCATCAATATATACTTCGACGTTTCTGTGAATCTAGGGTTTGAACATCTTGGTAACAAGTCTCTAATAGGTCATACTGGCATTTTTTAACCCAAAAGGTATCACCGTATAACAATATGTTCCAAAGTTAGTAACAAAAAGATGTATGGACTTCATCCTCCTTGTCTATCTTGATTTAGTTGTAACTAGAGAAAGCATCCATAAAAGAAAGTAACGCATGTCCAGTAGTTGAATCTATTATTTGATTGATTTCGGCAATGGAAAACAATCCTTAAGACAAGCCTTGTTAAGATCCATGAAGTCTATGTACATTCACAACGTATCGTTAGACTCCTTAACTAGCATACAATTGGCTAACAAAGTCAAATAAGGATCTTCCCGAATAAATCCTACTTTTGATAGCTTTTGGACTTCTTCTTCTATTGAAGCTTATCTCTCTAGTGCAAAATGCCTTTTCTTTTGTTGGACCACCTTCGCACTCGAATCAATTTGGAGCTTGTGTACAATGACTTCTCTCTAGAAACCTGACATGGCTGAAGGGGGCCATGCAAACATGCCAGTGTTGGCTAGTAAGAAGTTGATCAAACATTGCCAAATATCTGCTAACAAGGTTTTCCTTATCCTCACTGTTTTCCTAAGGTCATTTCCCAAAGAAATTTCTTCAGTATCACTCTTAGTATTTTTTTATACTAACCAACTTGCCTTCTGATTAAGTTTCTACTTGAAATACCTCTTCTTGTCTTAAGGCCCTCATGTATATGGCTTTAAGAAGTGCAATTGAAGGGACAATGCCAAATAGATGCTAACACAGCCATCCTATGATCATATTGTACGGGGACCAACATTTGATGATGAAGAAGTCCACTTTATCCTCTACGACATGCTCATCATCGCCATTTTGTATCGACAAAGAAATTACTTCAACTACTTAGACGGGTTGATTGTTGAAGGCATATAGATCATGCTTATAAGATCTTAACTATCATCTGATCTTGGGTCTCATCTGGTCAAATGCATATTGAAAAATGATATCTGCTGAACTTCCTGTATCAAAAAGAATTTTTTTGATCTCTAAGTTAGCAACTCCTGTACTGATAACTAATGCATCATCATATGGCCTCTAAATGCCCTCAAAATCTTCTTCTACAAAATAGATTGTGTTGTTACTCCTAACCTTCTTGCCTTAGATTTTGCAATTGTAATTTTTGGCATTTGTCAAGCAACTAGTCTATAGTAGGTTCGCTAACAATGGTATTAATCACTTCGTTGGGTGCTTTACAGGAATTCGTATCCCTTATATCTTTCTCGACCATAGCTAGCCGAGTGTCATTCTCTTATTCCTCACGTCTCCTCTGGGACGCTCTCTCGATATTTTCGACATCATGTACTAAGAACTTTTGCAAATGGTCACATTGAATCACATCCTCAATCACATTCATGAGCTGGATGCACTCAACTATTTTTTTACCTTTGTCGTAGTGAAAGTCGTAGTACTTATTGGAATTTCTTCTTAAAGAAATTGCAAAATGCCTCTCCACTCACGTACCTCCATTAATATGTCCAAACTTGGACAATTGATAGGCGAATGGGATCAATATGTCAGAATCCTTTGTCTCTTTCTATCGGCATTCGAACTTTAATCATCATTTGTGCCAAGTCTTTCCTTTACACTTTTCCTCTTGTCATTTTTTATATCTCCTCTGTTCTGATCGGCCTTTCACTAGGTCTTTATGCTATCCTCCTGTCCAATGTATGAAGTGACCTTGGCCTTGAACTCGACGAAAGGTCTCAATTTATTCTTTGCGAGAGACTTAAAAAAGTCCCCATGGGGCTTAACTCTGTTGATCAAGGCATTGAGGACTACGCTTATATCCAATTCTAGGATTTGAACCATCTCAGCCATAAACTTGGCCAAGTAGTCTCTGATTGACTCATATGATCTTTGTTTGATTGTGTTAAGTGTCACGCCCCGAAGCGGCAGAGTCTTAACAGCCCCGCCATGTAAACTACCCTAAGATAGAAGATGGCCTTACAACCGCTATCTTAGACCTGATCTACACAAGGCGTCAACGACTAACCCGCTTTGAAGTAAACAGTTTGTAATTTAAATAAATCATTCTTCTAAGAAAGTGAGGAAATACATATATTAACTATAATTTAATGATTATAATTATCGTTTGCAATGTTTCTCCGAAATATATTTCCTAGTTATTACATTATTAAAAAAAATGAGAAGTTCTAAAGTAAAAGCTTAAACCTTAAAAATATATGTTCGTTCTTCAATATTTTTTCTCACTCCCCAAGATCCAGTAGTTGCTAGCTTCAGAGTAGTTGTGACTGCTTCTTAGCCAACGCCTGCACAATGTCTATAGGGATGTGAGCAACCACAGCTCAGTAAGTTAGGACGAAAGACTTAAAACTATACCATACACACAACAAGGTTTTCAATTACTTATTAAGTGCAATGCATGGGCAAGCAAATGCCATCGCACGATGTTGTCCAGCCCGTCGTGAGATTAGAGAAATTGCGCCTGCTCTAATCCGGGTTGAGGAGTTACCGTTAATGCAACAGCTCACGACCAAACCCAGGCTTGTGTAATGGAGACCTTGCTCCTCCTGCGACTACCTTCGAACCACTATCTTCACCCTCGTCGCGAGCTCCTCTCCTATCACTTAGTTCGACTGAGGATGAAGAAGGGACCATTTTACAATCCTGCGCTATCCCTTCCGAAGGGGTCAGTATTTGGCCGGAGAGTCCTAAGTTCCCCTAACGGGTTGCCATACATGTCCGATTATGATTACTAGTCGGATATTTAATTAAGTCCAGTTGAGGGTGATCAATCCTTTCATACAAATCATACAATATGTGCTAGAGCAACAAACAGAATCATAGCATCACCCATAATCAAACACATGCACACATTCAACTATCTAACAAGTACAACCAAGCATAATCTTAAGCCTCCAAAATACAGCATCGTATTAATCCCAACTTACCTCGACTCCTCGCTCACTCACTCGAGGTCCGATTTGCTCAGGCCATCGCCGATCATCCCTATAACACGAATGTGGTTTCAGTATTTCATATAATATTATAAGTTCATTTTATCCTATAACGCTTATTGTTAGGTATTGTTTAAGGTTTAATATGCCTAATTATCTAAGTATTAAGTCTTTTATAATTATTTTAGGTTTGGGGTTGGGTTCGGGTTCGGTTTTCGTATTGATTTCTAAATTAGGTTTTTAGTTCGATTTCTAAGTAATGTTTTAGATTTCAACCCTAGAAATCCGTTTCAACCCATAATGTGAAATTAATCACATTACTTCCTGATCTCCTAAATACGATCACTACCCCTAGTCAGCATTTTATTTCATCCGGTACAGTTAAATCCGTATTAGTGTACCAAATTTACTCATGTTGTGAGAAATTTTACATTTTTCATATAATTACCTAAAATTGAATTTTGTTTCAGATTTGTTATGTTCGGATTTTCATTATTTTATTATCTAATTAAACCTAATTTTCCATATTTATTAAATTTTCAATTCTACATATTCCTAATTTCCTACATTTACCACATAACACCTTCATTACTTATACTTAACACTCCATAGACTAGGATTAGGTTTCCACATCAGAGATTAACATCCCTAAACATCTAATTACTATCTAAATCAGTAATTAACATCTTAATCACCTAATTAACCCTAAATCACTCAATTTTCCCATCATTATAAGGCTAAAAATTAACTTAAAAATTTCGAAAATTAATTTAAAAAAAAAAATAGCCTCACAGCACTGTTCTATATCATATGAGCATCCTACAGAAAAATTTTGAACTCCAAACTATACTTCTAAGCCTATTTATTTTCTGATTTAGTCATGCTCGGTTTTGAACAATTTGTTAAGGACCCTATAATTACATATTTAATTAAACTAAATTAATATTTTTCCCTAAATCTACATACAACAAGTTTCATAATTTTCTGGGAAAAATAACTAATTTTACAAAATTATTCAAAATCGGGTCATTTAAGAAACTAACTGGTCCAAAGCTTTCTGGCCGTCCAAGGTTATCGGCTGGTCCAGGTGGTGGTTCTAGTGTAGGGTGGTGGTGGTGGTTCGGTACCAGGTGGTGGTGAGTGGTGGGTTTAGCTCACGTGCCCAATCTGCACAGTTTTCCCTCCTTTTTTATTTTTTGGATTTTCTCTCAATTTTTTCAGTGCTCCGATTTTTTTCAAATGATAAACTAACTAAATGACTTCTGGAAATTTTTCCCCTATTTATAGACATTTTTTTGTAATTAATGTGCATTAATTTGACAAGATTTTTGCCCATTTCCCTAAATTTTTTGCTTTTAAGTTGTCTCATTTTTATTGGCTAAATTTTTTTTTGCAGCTTTAGCCTGCCACGACCTGATCTTACTTCATCTTATCCTCTTCTGATTTTTTTTCTAATTTTTCCATAATTATTTTCTAATTTTCTTTAATTATTTGCTTAGTTTTTTGCCAATTTAGGTAATTACGCGTATTTTTATCTACACGTAAATACATGTGGTGTACACGTGAACATTTCTAAATATTATTTTGGTCATTCTAAAATTTTTAATATACATATAATCTATCTCTAGTAATTTATTAGTTATTTCATTACACTTTTCGCATTTTCGGTAATTAATACTTATTATGCTTAAAATTTAAAAATTTTATAGTCTCCTATTTTATTACTTATTTTTTAAAATTCAAGTTTACGGGGTCAGTTTTACTAATATTCTTCTCAATAGTTTATAATTTAGGTTTGATCGGATCTTTTAACCAATCGCCCTAAACCTTGGGTTCTAAATTCAATCCTACGGTCAATTGGCTTAGCTTTGGGGCTGACATTAAGGATTAAGGAATCCTCCTTAATAGGAAGCTTATTTGCAAGGAAGTGTTAAAGAAACACTTCTGCTAGTTCATCAAAATAAGAAATGGTGTTTGGTTTCAAATGTTTGAACCATATACTGGTCGCATTCCTCAAAGTTAAGGGAAAAGTTTGATAGGTGTAAACCCCAAAGCTAAGCCAATTGACTGTAGGATTGAACTTAAAACTTAAGTTTTGGACGATCGGTTAAGAAATCCGATCAAACCCTAAATTATAAACTATTGAGAGAAATATTAGTAAAACTGACCTCGTAAACTTGAATTTAAGAAAATAAGTAATAAAATAGAAAACTATAAAATTTTCAAATTTTAAGCCTAATAAGTACTAATTTCTGAAAATGCAAAAAGTATAATCAAATAACTAATAAATTACTAAAGATAGATTATATATATACTAAAAATTTTAGAATGACTAAAATAATAATTAGGAATGTTCATGTATACCCACATGTATTTACATATAGATAAAAATATGTGAAATTACCTAAATTGGCCAAAAATTAAGTAAATAATTAAAGAAAATTATAAATTAATTATGGAAAAATCAGAAAAAATCAGAAGAGGATAAGATGAATCAAGATCAGGTCGTAGCAGGTCCAAAGCTGCAAAAGAAAAATTAGCCAATAAAAATTTGACAACCTAAAAGGCAAAAATTAAGGAAAATGGGCAAAGTCTTGTCAAATTAATGCATATTAATTACAGCAAATGCCTATAAATAGCAGGAAAAATCCAGAAACTCATTTGGACAGTTAGCAATCAGAAAAAATTAGGGAGAGGCAAAAATTGAGAGAAAAATTCGAGTTAGAAAAATAATAAGAAAAATTGTGTAGTTAGGGCTTTCAAAGGGAACCCACAGCAAACGAGCAGCTGGGAGTGGACGGCCACCACCACCACATGATGGTGGCAGCGCCCAGGCCGGACGACAAGGCCACAGTGGCCAGCGGTGACCGGAGCCACCCAGATCGGTGAGTCCGATTTCTAGCCCGATTTTGTGTAATTTTGTAAAAATAGTAAATATTATTAAAAAATTATGAATTTTGTTATTCTGAGATATTTTTGTATGTAGTTTGTAGGGAAAATATTAGTTTGATGAAAACATACCCCGTAATATATGGTCCCTAAGAAATCGTGCAAAACCGAGCATGTTTCGGTTTAGAAATAAATGACCTTAGGAGTGTAGTTTCAAGCCCAAAATTTTTGTGTAGATTACTTAGATGATATAGAACAGTGCTATGAAGCCCGTTTTCAAAAATTAATTTTCAAAATTTTTAGATAATTTTTAGGCATTAAAATGAGGCATAAAATGAGTAATTTAAGGTTAATTAAGTAATTAAATTATTAATTACTGACTTAGTGAATAAGTAGATGTTTAGGGATGTTGAAATCTGGTAGAGAATGATACTTGTAGCATTTAGGGTGTTAGATGTAATTATTAGGTTAATTATGCAGTAAATAAGTAATATGGAAAAATAGTACATTTTAAGTTAATTTTGTAAATTAGGGTAATTAGGAGTAAAATCTAATTTAGGATGAATTTAGACATTTTGAAATGATAATTGATGTTTAGAGATGATAATTAGAGTGATATAAATATTAGAAGTGTAATATATACATAAAAGGTAATAATACATAATAGGTAATTATTGGAAATATAATAAATAGGAAATATTATAATAAACATTGATATTGTGATAATAATAAAAATGTACAATACATCTGATAGGAAATTTAAATTTATGTAATTATATGAAAAATGTAAAAATTTCTCACATTAGGAGTGAATTCGATACACTAATAACGATATAAGTATACCAGGTGAAATAAAATACTAACTAGGGGTAATGATGGTATTTAGGAGATCGGGAAATAATGTGATTAATTTCACATTATGGGTTGAAACGAATTTCTAGGGTTAGAATATAAAATGCGCCTTAAAAAATCAAACTAGAACCTAATTTAGAAATCGATGCAGAAACCAAACCCGAACCTAATCCTAAACCTAGAATAATTGTAAAAGACTTAAGACCTAGATAATTAGGTATCTTAAACCCTAAATAAAACATAACAATAAGCGTTATAGGATAAAACGAACCTATAATAGTTATACGAAAAACTGAAACCACGTTTGTGTTATAGGGATGATCGGCAATGGCCTGAGCAAATCGGATCTCAAGTAAGTGAGCGAGGAGTCGAGGTAAGTTGGGATTAATATGATACTGTATTTTGGAGGCTTAAGATTATGCTTGGTTGTGCTTGTTAGATAGTTGGATGTGTGCATATACTTGATTATGGATGATGCTATGATTCTGTTTGTTGCTCTAGCATGTATTGTATGAATTGTATGAAATGATTGATCACCCTAAACTGGACTTAATCAAATATATAACCAGTAATCATAATCGGACATGCATGGTAACCCATTGGGGGAACTTAGACTCTCCGGCCAAATACTGATCCCTTTGAAAGGGATAGCGTAGGATTGCAAAATGGTCCCTTCTTCATCCTTAGTCGAACTAAGTGACAGAAGAGGAGGTCGCGGCGAGGGTGAAGTCAGTGGTGCGAAGGTAGTCGCGGGAGGAGTAAGGTCTCCATTGCACAAGCCTGGTTTTGGTCGTGAGTTGCTTTGCATTAATGGCAACTCCTCAACCCGGATTAGAGCGGGCGAAATTTCTCTAATCTCATGACGGGCCGGACAACGTCGTGCGATGGCATTTGTTTGCACATGCATTGCACCTAATCAGTTGATCGAAAACCTTGTTGTGTTTATGGTATAGTTTTAAGGCCTCTATCCTAACTTACTGAACTGTGGTTGCTCACATCCCTATAGACGTCGTGCAGGTGCTGGCTAGGAAGCGGCAAACAACTACTTTGAAGCTAGCAACTGCTGGATCCTGAGGAGTAAGGAAAAATATTTGAAGAACAAACATATATTCTTAAGGTCTAAGTTTTATTTTAGAATTTTTTTTTCATTTTTGAAGGATGTAATAACTGAATTATAGTATATATATATAAATTTTCTCACTTTCTTAGATAAATGCTTTATCTAAATTACAAACTGTTTACTTCAAAGCAGGTTAGTCGTGGACGCCTTGTATAGATCAGGTCTAAGATAACGGTTGTAAGACCAACTTCTATTTTAGGATGGTTTACACGGCGGGGCTGTTACGACTCGGTCGCTTTGGAGCGTGACAATAGGCTACTACATCACTCAAACCATGCAACTTGGCTAATGTACAGTAGTACTCCAAGTAGTCTTTCGTCTTGTCATAAGTTTCAAACTATTGCAGCTTAATGTATCATAGTATCACTTCCTCCAAAATCTCAGGAACAAAGGGACTCTTCTTGATTTGGAATTGCTTGCATGCTGTAGCGGAGGTGCTAACATGCCAAGGTCTCATATGGTACACTTACTGCGATTGCTTACCTTTGTCATTCTTTTTTAATGCAAGAGCCGAAGGTCTCATCACAACCCCAACTTGCTTTTTCGATAACTCAGGTGAATAAATTGAATCATTGCTATTTTCAGTGTCATGATCGCCATGCTCTTTATTCTAATTTGGATGAATATTATTATGTAGGAAGTTAAGGATCTATTTATGTTTTTTGTTTAATTTCGAGTTTTTCTCAGCCAAATCAAGGCAAAGTTGCTCAAGTCTAGTTAGTCATTGCTCATTAGTATACCAACTCCCCCCCTGAAGGTGTTGGGAGGAAGTGTTGACACCTGCACTCTTGGTCATCCTAGTTTTAGCCATATGGGTATGTTTAGGAAAAAACAGACAACGCCAAATGTTGATGAATTTTGGCAGTTAGAAATGTCTTGCAAAGAAAAGAAAATTACTTGGTACTAAAGTTAGTCCGATGCAACCACTTCGATACCTAAGTTAGTAAGCAGAAATAAGGAAAGTAGAGTTAGTAGTTCAAAGTTATTAGATGTTTCTTATAGAGTTTCTTTACCGTATTTATAAGGGACTGTCATGTTTAAAGTAGTAGTTATCGAAATAATTGTTGGGACAACGAAAGTCTCCTGATTAGACACCTTCCCTGAAATGTAGGGAAAGCAAGTAGTTATGTAATACAACCATACTTGTGACAACTGTTTGCGCCATGAACTTAAATTCAAATCAAGAACAGATTTATGTTACTCTACAGAATGCCAAAAATGTCAATTACTCGGCAAGATGTTGAGAACATAGATTACCTGGCTTGTCGGCAGTCGCGTAGATGAGTAAATGAAGTTATATCAACGCTTAAAAATTGTGTTAATAACCACTATAACTTAAAGTGTAGCTAAGGTCCTAAGTTAGCATAGTTAAAGTGTAGCTAAGGTCCTAAGTTAGCATAGTTAGTGATTAGAGGCTTAAAATTTGTGTTAATAACCACTATAACTTTAACATCCAAACCTATAAACCTAATAAAAGTGGGCTCAACTTAAGTCTAGTATTGGGCTTAAGCCCAAAATGACAAGTAGGTTTAGGCCTAAGGCCCTAAAATGTTATTTAGGCTCAGAAAGACCAAAAGAACTAACTTTAGAGCCTATATGGATAAGTAACCAGATTTGAACTCTAGGTTGAAGGGCTTAGAATGAGTTCATTAAAAGGCATACTAATCCCAAAGGCCCATCCAAGATGCCCACCATAGGCCCCTTAGTGGTTTAGAGCATTAAATTTAGAAGAATGGCCCAATTAAGCCCATAAGAGTATCACTTAGGCCCACATTAAAAAAATTAAAGCATTAGACAGAAAAAGTTTAACTAAAATACTTAAAAGAAACTATAAATTATTAGGTATAAGGCCTAAGGTAAAAAACTAAGCATAACCCTAAAGTGGCCCAATTGGGCCCACGACCTTGTAAAGCCTAAATCGAGAACTTGCTAACCTAAATGCGTAAAATTAACATCATTAAATGAAAGAACATTCGAAAACATTGAAAATGACTATAAAATCATAGAAAATAGAGTTAAAACAAAGAAAATATGTCCAATTTACAAAGACATCTAAAATAGGGTTAGTAAGCAATATGCTTAGGTAGCTAATACTAATAGAATACTCATAGACCTTAATTGTATTCTTTAAGCAATGAAGATATTGAGTTGGACACAATTGAGGACTACTGAGACTACTGAGTGTCATAGTTGAGTGAATATACCAACCCCTACTCTACTTGTTTTATGCTTGTAACCAATGAATTATATAATTATATCAAATAATTAAACTTATTGCATGTTGGGGCACATGAGATATTGTATGTGTTTATTATGATTGATCTTGCTTGCAAAACATCTTAAGATACTATGAACATCTATGCTTATTGCATTAGAGTTCAAGATTGTTTGGCCAACCATAAATCTATGCTAATAAATATTTGACTCTTAATTAAATCGAACGTACATTGCATCTTATAACATGAAATCAAGGGCATCAGCATCACGCAATAGAATGGGAGATCATGCTTAATTGGATCCATGTTTCATATTGTATATTGAAATTGTTATTGTACGACATGTTCTTGCCATGAACCTTTAGGACTACTTAACTCCGAAAAGTATCGCCTTCTACTTGAGGTCGGTCGTATCTACTATTGGGGGTCATATTACCGATAAGAGAATTTGTATTAAATGTAGATACCTAGGTCTTAACGTGCCTAAATACTTCCTAACCCAGGCAACAGTGGGCATTAAAACCTTCTATTTTAGAATAATTAAACTTATTTGATTGAATTTATTTGAAATTCGACTTTTCTATATTCAATTCATAGAAATCCATATTTATTATTAATAGCTATTATTATAAGATTCTAAGATTAATAGAAAAGATCCCAGGAGTTTAATAAATTCCTATGCATGTACAATGCTATTTCATCCCTAGTGCAGATCGGATCATCCCTAGAATATACAAAAAGAAAGTTACTGACTGACTGTATATACTGCTACATTACATATGCTTGTTCTTGCATTCATATGATCAATTAACAACTTGTTTGATATTGTTTACTAGTAAGGTACAAAGGTTACTCACTAAGCAGTTGAGCTTATACCTCTATAGTTTGTTATTGCAGCAAGATCTTTGGCTAAAGCCAAGCTATAAGATGCCCGAGGTTAGTTGTGCTAGCTTAAGGCTGATTAGTGTGAAGAAGAAGAGAGCTCGAGTGAACATTTTACTTATATTTAGAACTCTCTATTATTAACTAAGTATCCTTAGTTGTTAAATAGCTTGGACTAATAGTGATGATGTAATTCGGTACTATATGACTTCTATTAGGGGAAGACTTTATATCCCCTACTATTTAAGTTTGTGATAGTTTAAAATGGATGATATGATTTTATATTATGTGTTCAGTTATTATTTAATGCTAGTTACAAGGAGAAAGTTGTAGTTATGAAATGCCTTGTGTAGTACATTGAAGGCCCTTAATCAAGAATGGTGCTTAATTTTGAATCTTCCCGTATTACATAGCAGTACTGCTATGACTTGACCCCCCTCTAGGTTGTGATAACATCAATATCAACAAGTAATCAGAAATACATAAGCACATGTATGCATAACTACCTACAAGTACATTCACATATAATCCTAAGCCTCCAAATACTTTAATATAGTACTCTAAAATACAGCGATATATTAAACATAACTTACATGAAGTCCTCAATTAGCTCACTCGACTTACAACAGATCACTTGTCTCTATGTGTTCTATAATATAAATACTCTTTTAGTATTTATATCCTTATAACATATAAGTTTTAAATTATGACTTGACTCGATTTTCTAATTATATATATTATTTATTTCTAATATATTTAGGTTAGTTTCGAAATCGATTTTCGATTTAAGTTCTAATTCAGTTTCAACTATGGGTGTTATATATAAATCCTAAGAATACATTCCAAACCACAATGTGAAACTAATCACATTTTACTTAGATATCCTAAATATCACTTTTGGCCCCTAACTATTATTTTAGTCCATACAATACAACCTACTCCTAATTTAACTATTAAATTTACCCTCGATATGAGAAAAATTTATATTTTTCATATAATCTACTAAACTTTAGGTTCATATCAGATTTATTATATACTACTACTATTATTATATTATCAATTTTAATCTAATATTTTATATTCATTACAAATCCAATTTCACATATTATCAATTTACGCATCTTTACTACATAATTTACCTAACAATTACATCTAATACCTTAAATGCTACACATATCACACTACATTAGAATTTAACATCCTAAAACATCTTATTATATACTAAATCAATAATTGTCCATTTTATTACTAAGTTAACTCAAAATTTTTGCTTTTATATATTATTTTAAGGAATAAAAATTATCTAAAAAATTTTAAAATATATTTTTAAAAAATCTCTTCATAGCACTATTTTACATCCTCTAAATAGCTTACACAAAAATTTTGAGCACAAAACTATACTGTTAAGATCATTTATTTCTAAATCAAATTAAGCTTAAGTTTGTAGGATTTCTTAAGCATTGCATATTTCTAAATCTAAATTTATCAAAGTAATATATTTTTTTCCTAAATCTACATATATAAAAACCACAGGATACCTAATTTCATAATTTTCTAAAAATATTTTATATTTTGCCAAAATTAAACAAAATTGAATTAGAAATTGAACTCGTCTATCCAATCGATTTTCGGCCACCAGTGGTGGTCCTAGGTATGTCACTAGTAATGGGCGATGGGGGTAAAGTATGGTGGTGGTTTGTTTCCAAGTAGCTGTGGGTTGTGAGTTCTCTCTATAAGTCTTAATTGCACACCAATTTTGCTATTTTTTGTAAAAAAATAAATTCCAACTCTTTTTTTTTTTCTATTTTATCTCTATTTTTCTTCAACTCCCAATAGATCAAAATGTGTTCTAGATGAGGATTGCTGCTTATATAAAGTTGCTTGACATTTTTCTTTTGATTTTGAGTTGATATTTAGCCCTTATCCTCTTCCATTTTACTTTCAATATGCCTTAATTTGGTTAATTGTTTCTTCTTAATCCCTAACTTGCCACGACCTTGATTTAGATAATTCCTTACTCATCCTTTTTTTTTGTAATTTTCTTTAATTATTTAGCATAAATTTAGTATATTTCTAGTATTTTAAGTAATTTTAGATATTTCTCTCTATACGTAAATATATATGGAGTATCAGTAAGTACTCCTAAATATTATTTATATTATTTTATGATTTTTAGTGCGTATTTCTATCGACTCGTTACTTACCGAAACTTGTTTTACGTATTTTCGATAAATAACAAGTAATATGCTTATAATTCAATATTATAATATTCCATTATTTTATTACTTATTTTTCTAAATTCAAATTTGCAGTGTCACTTTTATTAATATTCTTAGCTTCGTTGTGTAATTTACGTTCAATCGGAAAACTTTCCCAATCGCCCTAAACTTTACATATTGACTTCGAACTTCTATTTACAGGGTTATTTATCGGAAATACGTAACTTCTAATGATTTTGCAGGTTTTATCATCCAAATGATGTATGGACAAATGATCTAATGGTTATGGAAACATATCATTCTTAATAGATTTTCTTAGCATTTTTTTTCATTGTTTATCATTTTTCTATAAATAAGATAGTTTTAACTTACATAGGGAGACAAAAATGCAATCATTTTCATACAATGTTACATTGAACAAAATTTTGATCACATTAAAAGAAAAAGTAGTTGAACTACATTCATAAACTCCAATATAAATGGTCATGGTCATTGTAATCTAGTTGTATAATTATTAGTTTCCTAATGGGTAGGATGGACTATATTTGAATGCTTATCCATTTTATCTTAACGACCTAAATACATTATGTAATCATTACTTATATAATGAACACATATAAAAGTTGACAAAGAAAAAGAAATCAAAGTAAAAAGTGGAAAAAAGAAAAAATAGATATATGTATATAGGGAAATACATTCTATAAGTAAGAACTTAAATAATAATGAATATATTATATATATATAAATATTTAAATTTTATATAAAAGAAAACAATAAAATGGGAAAAAACACTCATCTTTTAATGAAATAGATCGGGTTTCAACCCACACCTCTTCTTTAAGTTATAATATGTAATGTAGTTGGTAAAAACCTTTCATTGTCTATAAATGTGTAACTTCAACATTATCCTCGTATTTTTTTTTTTTCTATGGAAAGTAAGTAAATAAGGTATATATTATAGTTTTGAAAGGAAAAAGTTCTACTAAAGCCATATTTAACACTAAGGATCTTATTTAGAGTTCCTAGATGAGACACCAACATTTTAAACAATTCTTTTCCTTAACAACCTTTACACTTTATTCTCAGTATCCTTTATAAAAGTTCATTTACATATTTTTCAGTTTTTGTGGGTTAAAAAACACCATTTTAACTATAAAAAACTAACTGAAATAAAAAATAAAATTGAAAATTTGTTATCAATTGAACCCATAAAGTTTGAGGAACTCGTTGTATTCCTCAAGGAACTCAAAAGGAGGGTGATTAGTATAGGAGATTGTGTCAATGAAGAAGGGAAAGTGTGTAGAAGAAAAAGTAAAATGAGTAAGTATTAATAAAATTTTAATAAGAAAAATATAAATTCATTATTATTAATATACGGTTTGAATATCATTTATATTTAACTACTATTCATCAAGTTCTTTTTTCCTTGCATTATTCACGATCTACTTGAAACACCTAAGATAACCTCAACCGCTTAAATAGTACCAACATAGATAATCGTACAGCACTGGACATTGTACAATTCATTTCTTAATTTTTGTTCCCATGTCCCTTTTTACAAAAAAAAAAAAAAAAAAAAAAATAGATAAGTACTTAACAATAGAAAAGGCGATGTTAAGCCCTGTTACAAGCAGCAGAAGAGCTTGAAGCACTCTGTTCATGATCAAAAAGAGAAGTACGCAGCTCAGGACCATTAACAGACCAAGTTAAAGGAGTCCTTCTCCTTATACAGACCATAGCCAAATAAATCTTATAGCATTTTGTTGCTGCATCCGTCTATGGTTTCCGTGTGCTGTGAGTATCATACAATTTATGCCTTATACCTTTCATCACTCGTGTTATCAAATTTCCACGAATGTTGTCAATAAAGACATATTAATATACGGGGGTTCAACGATGTTAAGTTCCTTATTAGAGATGTCTTATCCATTATAAGCCATCTACTACATAAAACGTCATGTAGAAACCCTAAATTTGACGAAGCCAAGTACCAGTAATGGTTAAAGTTTCAAGGACTTATATGCATGTAAATGGAATATAAGTATAGTTCCAAGGGGTAGGCAAATGTAAAATTAGATCAAAGGGATTAGCAAGTTTTAGTTGTGGTTTTAAGATGTTCCCGATATGAAACCTTAATTTATTTGATTAATAGGGTAGAGATAGAATGAATTTTAAAAGTTATGTCTTCCTAGTTTCCAATAAAAAAAATAAAAGAAAAAAAAAAGAGGAATAATATCGCTTTAGCGTTGGATAGTATTATACTAAATTTACTACTCCCTTATACTTTCACTAGCCAACATGATTACCTTTGATATCTCTATGAATAATCGTCTAATACTTATGACAAATCACTATTTCTTGGTAAATGAACATAGGAAAGCCAGATTAAGTACCATAATGCATATTTGGTTGGCGCAAATAATAAGATTGGGATAGATCCACTCATACAAAATTAAACAATTCAATCAACCCTTGACCCCATTATTATTATAATCCATTTTCATTCAATATGCAACTACACTTGATTTACGGGGGGAGAAATATTAAAAACCAAAGAACCTACACTTTCAAAATCATCAACCGAAATCCGCTAAAAGCCACATGGAAGGTACACTTCGGTCTTACAATTAACGTATATTATTATACATCAACTTTAACGGGACGTGACCAAGAAACTGCTATACCATTTCTCGTCCTTTGATAAACTCTTCAGAAGTCTGGTGAGATTTCAGTTTACCATTGCACTTTCGTATTGAGACATTTTCCATTATAATTTGGTCAAACCAATAAGCTGGAGAAATCGAGAAAGTACATAAAGAAAATAAAATTAGCAGATACCTTCTCCCATCATGAGTATATTCCAATTGACAACTAATATCCGGTTAAGAAAATAATCAAGAAGAAAGTCAAGTTCAATCTTGTTTTTATATTTTAATGTTGTTGTGGAAGGCTACACAAGAAAAGTAAACTATATATGCTTACATCATTGTGATAACATTCTTAAGTTTTCTTTCTTTTTTCTCTTTTTTAATGGGAGACTAATTTTCGCATTACTAAATTACAATAATCTTGAGTCAATTCGAAATTCAAAAAATTGACTAAAATGCATATTCCATGAGCTGGGATATTACTTGGTTTCAAGGGCTGATATGCATGTGAAAGGAATACAAGTATAAGCATAAGAAGCGGCAGTCCCAAGGCGTAGGCAAATGGAAAATTAGATTAAAGGGATTTGGCTTACCAAAGTTTGGTTGGGGTTTTAAAATATATATATATATATGAAGCCTTCATTTCTTTCATAAATAGAGCACCTGGAGAATGAATATTTACATGTTCTCAACTTCTCTCAATTTATAAATAAATTGTTAAGACTACAATGCCATTTATTTACTTATAATTTTAATGACTGGCTGCACATTACAGCATCATAAGGGGGTAAATTAGAAAAAGAAAAAAGAAAAAAGAAAAAAAAAAAGAATGTAAATTTAGAAAATCCAAATCCATTTTAAAATCAATGTGTTTCTTTTTTCCAATTAATAAGAAGTAAGATAGTATCGTTTTAATATTTGCATATACACAATTTTTACGATGTTATACACTAACATATAATTGCTAAGTTTACTATTCTCTTAAACTTTCACTTGCTAACATTATTATCTTTGATATCTTTATGAATTGGTCATCTAACTTGTAGAAGGTTTCTATCGATATAATCGTAACAAATCACTATATTTTGAAAAATAAACATAGAGAAGCTACATTAAGCACCATAATGCATATTTATTTTTGTGGAATATAACAAGATTGAAGTACATCCAGCTATGCAAAATTAAACAATTCAATTGACCTCGACTCATTATTGTTGATAGAATAGCAAGTGTTCAACAAATACCAGTCAAGTTGCACTAAAATAGATCCATATTATTCATCCTTTTAGAGAGAAGAAAAGGTTTATAGAGGCTCAAGAAAAATTACTCTCTAACTATACTAACAGACTTCAGCTAATTATTTATATATATAAGGACTAACCTAACTACCTCTACCAATAAGTAACAAGCGCATGTTTAGTTTATATTATCTACATGTATACAGGATATAATAAATAGTACTAGAAAATACAAATACATATATACTCTCTTCATTGCCCCTCAAGTTGGAGCAGATTGACATCCTAACTTAGAGATAAAAAACAATAGCTATGCTTTAGAGATGGAATTAGTACAAAGATCAACAAGTTGTGATCGGGAAGGCACAAAATTAGCTTAAAGAAGACTAGAAGAAATGTGGTTGTAAACAAAATGTATGTCAACATCTATATGTTTAGTACAAGCATGATGGCACGGGTTCGCAACAATAGCCAAGGTAGATTTGTTATTATAAAGCAACTCAAGAGGAAGAGAAATAGGAACACCCAGATCACATAAACTATAAGATGACCATTTTAGCCCTTTTGTAGTAGCATTAAGGCTTCTATACCCTGCTTCAGTTGATGAAGAAGAAACCACGCTTTGTTTCTTTGTTTTCCAAGAAATAAGGGTACGGCTAAGCATGATATAGAAGCTACTAATAGACTTCCTATCTGAAACATTAGCTTCCCAAATAGAGTTTGAATATCCATGCAACACTAAGTCATTCTAAGTTAGATAGTATAAGCCCAAATAAAAAGTACCTTTAAGGTAACATACAATATGAAGAGTTACTTGCATATGGACATTAGTAGGTTTGATGAGCACTAACTAAGAGCATGAGCAGTGAAGCTTACGTCAGGGAGTATCAAATTAATGTAAGAACGCTTTCCAATCAACCTATGAAAAAAAGTGGGATTAAACAACAACAAAACATCTACCAAATTAACCATAAAACCACTAAGAAGAGGTGCTTTAGTAGGCCTTGTAGCTGACAAACCAATATCCTCTAGTAGGTCCAATATAAACTTCCATTGGCTAAGCAAACAAGCATCAAATGTCCTGCAAATCTCTAAGCTTAGAAAATAATGAGCTTATCCAAGATTCTTGATGGTAATAACGGAATGTAGATGATGTTTCAATGAGTTAATAAGAGAGAGATTACATCCTGTGATAACCATGTCATCAACATAAAGGACTACAACAAAACCATCAACAAATTGTTTAGTGAACAATGCATGATCATGAGATGATTGAACATAACAAGAGAGATTAAACTCTTAGATATTGCTAAATTCCATTACCTGAAGGCTTGTTTTACACCATATAAAGACTTTTTAAGTCTACAAACTTAGTGTAGATTAGCTAGCATATGCCTTTCAAGAGGAATCATATAAATTTCTTTATCAAGATATCTAAGTAAAAGTCATTATTCACATCTATTTGATAAAGAAGCTAAGGGAAAGCAATAGCAACAGCCAAAAGGATTTGCACAATATTCAACTTGATAACAGGAGAGAAAGTATCATGAAAATCCCCCCTCCCTCCCTCTTCTTTTTTAGTATAATTTTTGCTACTAATCTTACTTTATACATTTCTATACTACTACCCAGTTTATACCTCACTTTGTACACCCATTTACAACCTATAGCTTTCTTACCTAAAGGTAAGCTAGTAAGTTCCCAAGTTTCATTAGCTTCAAGAGCATCTAACTCATTTTGCATAGCATTAACCTACTCTTGTCATTTTACTGCTTGAGAGTAATTAATTAGCACTTTAATAGTGAATGCATTAGTAGGATAAGAAAAAAAATTAGGTGGATAGGAGGCAAGTAAACTAGGATGAAACAAGGGGTATTTAACATTTGAAGTATAGGAAAATGTGTATGCAAGTTATAATGTAGAAATAGGCATAGCAGTAGCATCATCAACTTGATCAAAATTGATAGTATGTACAAAGTCTAGCAACCAATGAAAAGAGTGTCTTATTCTAGATGATCTTCAAATAGTAAGATGTCCAATAGAAGAACAAGAGGATAAAGTTTGTGAATTAGAACAAGAAGAAATAAAACCAACAAAGGAATTGTTAGAATTACTATTTCGATCAAAATTCATAGAAGGAAGTAATGTATGAGATGATTAAGAAGAAGGATTATCATTAATAAAAGACTGACAATGATACAAAATAACTGGAGTGTCAAGACTAAAAGAAGGAAGTTCATGAGGACAAATGGAGAATTTAACAGAAGGAGGATTAGTATCAATGTGACAAAAAGGAAAAATGTTCTAAAAAAAAAACATCACAACTCACAACAACATGCTTGGTTGTAAGATTGTAGACTCTATACCCTTTTTGACTACTTGCATATCCAAGAAATACACACTTAATCCCTTTCTAATCAAACTTATCACATTTTGGTGAAAGTTGAGCAATGTAACATAAACATTCTATGACTTTAAGAGCTTTATAATCTGGTGCTTTATTGAATAACATCTCATGTAGAGATTTCCATCCAAGAACAAACATAGGCATTTTATTGATAAGAAAAGTGGCAATAAGTATGCATTCATCCCAAAATTCCTTAGGCAAATTTGCATGTATCCATAATGCTCTTGAGGTTTCTATCAAATGTCTATGTTTCCTCTCCACTCTCCCATTTTGTGAGGAGTATAGGGAATTGTGTGTTGGTATATAATCCTACGTGTATGGAAAAGTTCTTTACACTATCAGGACATAAACTCTCCCTCACTATCAGTTCTTATAACCTTAAGAGTGATAGAGAGATGATTTCTCACATAGGAAAAAAAACTAAGTAAGAAGAGCACATACTTAGAACTTATGATGCATTAAATAAGTCCATGTGGCTCTAGTAAAGTCATTAACAAGAGTCAAAAAGAATATGCACCATTAAAGGAAGATACATGATAGGGACCTCACACATCAACATGAAGCAACTCAAAAGCAAAAGAACTAAAATGAGAACTAGTTGGAAAAGGAAATCTGTGAAATTTTGCTTCTTGATAAGTACTACATAAGAATTTACTAAAATCTAATTCTTTACATAAAGGTAAATTTTTCAACTTGGATATAGAAGAATGATCTAGTCTACTATGAATCAATTGAAGAGAATTGCTGTTTGTAACAAGTGCAATAGATGGAAGAACATTACTAGACTTATTCGAATCAACTAGAAAATCATTAGTTGAACAATAGAGTACATAAAGCCCTTTGTTTGCTTATGCTAAAGCCACCACTTTATCAAACTTTAGGTCTTGAAATTTACAAGTTGATTGATTAAAGATAGCTTTAGAAGGGTGTTCTTTAAGTAGTCTTTGAACAAACAATAGGCTATAATCAAATTTTAGTACAAAAAGGACATGAGACAAACTTAGGTGTTCAGAAAGTATAAGCTTTCCAGCCAATTTAGCAAATAAAGTGTTTCCATTTGGTAATTTGACTTTAATTGGAAATGGAAGACATTTAACATCATAAAGCAAATGATAGAAAGGGGTTACGTTATCACTTGCTCCCATATCAACTATCCAAAGAGCTAAACTATTATTGACTAAAGTAAAATATAAAGAAGGATTAGAAGTACCTGCATATGCCACATTTGCTCTAGCCAAGTTGTCATTCTTAGTCTTCATCATTTTATACATTTGTTGGCAAATGCTTTCTATCAACTACGTATCTATACTCTTGCTCGAACCTCCCTATTCACTAACAGTGTTCCTAGCCATATTATTCAAGCTAACTTGTTCATTAAATGCAGTTTCTAATATATTTTGACAAAAAGTAGTTGAGCTCTGTTGTTTTCCTTTCAAAAACACCCCATTCCTTTTGTACCAATTAGGGTACCTCACTATTTGAAAGCAAGAATTAATATTATGCCCCTTAATTTGACAATGTTTGCAAAATAAGCCTTTTCTTCCGTTTCTTCTATCAAATCCAGATTTACTAATAGCTCCTACAACTCTATTCATAATAAAAACAGAAGCTTCAACTTCACTACTTATTAAACCAAGCACTTACCTTTGCTTCTCAACTTATTGCGCCACATAAAATGCCTTGCTCATTATTGGCAAAGGTTTCGTAGATAAAATCTTATTTATAATTCCTTTATAGGCTTCATTTAATCCTATTAAAAATTGAATCAACTTAATATTATTCTCAAATTCAACTATCTTATCTTTCAAACCACAATTGCAAAACTCAAACCATCTACATTTACATGTAGGAAAAGTATGAAGTTCATTCAATTCATCCCAAAACCTGTACAACCTGATTTCCTTGACACAAATTCACTATTTCATCCTTTATCTGAAAAACTAATGGACCATTCGCTGCACCATATTGTTCTTTAATCTCACCCCAAAGTTCAAGAGCTAATGTTCTATATAAGGAAGTTTAAGCCAATTCATTTTTCATTGAATTCAAAAGCCAACAAGGAGTCGTATAATCACACCTACTCCATTTCACTAGATCAAGCAAATGATTATTAGGCTTCTAAGCTGAGTCGTTAATGAAACCTATTTTCATTTTGATGCCTCGTCTTAGTTTGACAAATTTACTCCAAAAAACATAATTTCCTCCATTAAAGATTATGTTTTCAACTAACATGCTTCGATTGTTTGATCCAAAAATATAATTAGGATCACCAATAGCTAGATCAATTGCAATAGCCATAATTGAAACTTTGGAAACAAAACCCTATCTACTACTCACATAAAAGTAAGCAATCAAATGTAATCACAACAAATACCTAGAATTACTACTCTAATACCATGATAGAATAGCAAGTGTTCAACAAATACCAATCAGGTTGCATTGAAACAGATCCATATTATTCATCTTTAAGAAGAGGTTTCAGAGGCTTAAGAAAAATGAATCTCTAATTGTATCAACAGACTTCAGCTAACTATTTATATCTAAAGGGACTAGCCTAGCTACCTCTACCAATGAGTAACAAACACATGTTCAGTTTATATTATTTACATGTGTATGGGATAAAATAAATATTACTGGAAAATACAAATACATATATGCTCTCTTCAATTATAACCATTTTTATTCAATATGCAACAACACTTTATTAACCGGGAGGGGTGGGGTGGGGGCGCGGGGGGAAAATAAAAAACAAAGAACCTACACTTTCCAAATCATTTAGCGAAATCCGCTGAAGGCCATATGGAAGGTACATTGGCCTTATAAATGACGAATTTTATTATACATCAACTTTAACAATATATGACCAAGAAACTGCTATACCATTTCTTTTCCTTTGATGAACTCTTCAAAAGACTAGTTAGATTTCATGTTGCCACACGAAATGGCATAGCAGTTTCTTGATCATTATGATTTGGTCAGACCAATAAGCTGGACAAAACGAGAAAGTACATAAAGAAAATCAAACTACCAGATACCTTCTCTCACCATGAGTATATTCCAATTGACAACTAATATCCAGTTAAGGAAATAATCACCAAGAAAGCCAATTTCAATCTTATTTTTATTTCTTAATGCCGTTGTTGTTGGAGGGTACATCATTATGATATCATTATGTAAGTCCTTTCTTCTTCTTCTTCTTTTTTTCCTCACCAATTAGATCATATTACAACTAAACAAAGAAATCAAATCTAATTTATTTCGTAGAAACTATTAATTATGCAATTAGATTACAATGGCCTTGTTAATATTTTCAAGTTAAAATTAAAGAAATTAACTTAATAACCCGTGGACATTTGATGAACTGGGATATTCTTGATACTTAAAAGTATAATTATGGTATTTCTTAGGTCAATTGACCTACTAAGAATTTAAAAAGAAAAAAACACGACAGGGACGTGTATTATTATTATACAAAGAAGGAAGGCGGAACATGAACACGAATTCCTAAGTTTGTGCTCCATGTAAACTTATATAAAGATGATGGTAGAATAACCTAATACGAACCTACTACAATTATGAAAAGAATAAACATGGAATCATTATATTTTTAAGGAGAATAATATAATTGACTTCCTACAGTCTTTATCTGTATCAAATAAGTTTCATCATCATCGTATTATCCTTTATGATATAAAAAAAAAAATAGCATGATATAAATACTATGAACATGGAACCATGTGACTGGTGATGTCATATTTAAAATCACGTTAAAATTTAACTTATTTTTTCATCAATTTTTTTTCGGACCTTGTGGACCGAGCCCTCTTTTAGCCCCAGGGTCCAACCCCTAAAGGCGATGCTAAGGCAATTAGAAGAGAATATAGCCTTTTTGGATGTTTTACTTTTCAATCTGTAACATTTTTCTGATTGATTGATCGAGAAAAGAACAAAGAAAAAAACCATTTTTCTGATAAAATATTTAAATCTTGTAACTCTCTTGTCTGCTATATTTCAATATCAGTTTCGTATTTGTTTTTTTTTTCCTTGGCCAACATCAGTTTAGTATTTAGAGTTGTAAAAGCCACACATGTCGATAATTTTTAATGACACAACGGAACAACAATGACGGATAGACTTATTTAATAATTAATATGTGAATAGAGATTAAAAATGAAAGTTTATAGGACTCTCTTAAAAACATAAATAAAAGGGGGAGAAAAGCTTCAAATGGGTTTCCACACAAATACAAGTGATTCTGTACGTATATATCCTATATTAAAATTTCAAAAGACCTTGGAAGAATAAGAAAGAAGGCCTTCTAGTCCAGTGTCGGTGCTCGGTCCAATCGAAAAATTTAAAATAAGAGCGTAGTCAACGACTCAACGTAAAAGTTATAAGAAGAAAAAACATATATAATTAATTCGTTGTCTCATTGATATTTATAATTTTATCATGAACTTCGACGCAACTGTACATGAATTACAGTGCAGTTCTTCAAAAAGTTTGGGAGCGAATAATCCAGGCTTTTAACGTAATAAAATCTCATGGGAAAAAAAAAATTGTGGACTCTGACCAGTAAATAAATAAATTTTTTGTTCACATTGATATATCCATCATTAGTCGCTTTTAGTTACATTCATGCATGGTCAGACTTCTAAGAGAACCTTTCTTCGTGAGAACATGCTCTGTTTAGTACCAGTCGCAGCGAAATAGTCAAGTAACCTCTTCCTTGAACACAACTTTTTGACGGAAAATGGAGTCAATATAGCTTTCTTTACCACAACGAGAAAAATGGGGGTAATTATAACAATTATAATTTTAATAAGGATAATATTTTTCTTAAGGATATCAAATTTGCGACATCAAAGCCATAGAAAATTTAATTGTTATTATTGTATGATCGATAGTTTTGAACCGCTAGTAACTGATAATAGTCTACAAGTATTGGACATATAATGGAAGCAAAGTTCTTTTTGGCAATTCTTTTACTGTAAATTTTGAAAATTTTCCCTAATAATTAACTTGTGTTTATGATAAGAAAAAGTTGTTGTAGTAGTACTTATGAAAAACAAAAAATGTCACTAAAAATTAATAATTGCATCAATTATTTATAAACCATCTCTGATTCATAATCTATTGTTGAATTTTCTTCTAGTGTTCATCTTGTGAGCATGGATCATACCTATTTGTTTGATGCATTTGCAAGCTTCATAAAATGTTACCTTGACTAACGTTGTGATATCGGGTAGGTATGACGCAACATATGATTTTGCATATAACGTAATTAGATGAGTGGGTCTACTGATGCATGAAGTGATAAATATTATTAGCTACTCATCAAATTCTTTAAAAAGTTTATAGCTGATCCTCGCCACTCAATTATTTACTTAATTTAGCTGTGAAATGTTTATTTGGTGAAATTAAATAATATGGTGATAAAATTGTAACTGCCAAAGAATAGAAATGAGATGTAATAGCTATTATTTTATAGGGTTACACTTAAAATGATAATAATAATAATAGATTAGGTATGTATCTGAAATACCAACGTATATATCGTTATCATAAGTCATGACTTTGAATGTTAACTAGTGTCATGGAAAAAAATATGCAAATGTGCAAGAAAAGAATCAAGGAATAAGTGCTCCATTGGTCTTTAGAAGAAATTGTAATTCATTTTTTGGTAGCAATAGAATTCTATAAACTAACCTGTGTTAACCAAATGCAGTAATAGTTTTGTAAGGGAGGAATGTTTATTTTGTTCAACTATTATAAAGTCAACGACATGGAGTATATCTTTACCATACTAACTATTCATCATATAACCAAAAGGTTTAGCTTAGAAAATTCAACCCAACTAGAGTTATCTTAGGGAGATCTGACTTGGTTAGCTCGAAATATAATTTACTGGAGTGGTTTTTTCTACTCTTAACCTTACCTAGATGTCTAGCCTACGAAAAATAGACTTTAGAAAGGTCCTTCTTAGTCTATGTAGGCTTCATTTAGTCTTTATAGGCCTTCAAAAGGCTTAAATCAGCCTTAAGCTTATTATAAAAGGGGATTGGCTCATTTTATAACCAATTAAGCTTGACCTAACCTAAGCCCAATAGCTTAAATCTAGATTGTCGACATCGAGACTTGTTTCAATGACTCCCATAAATGAATCGTTTGGTCTATCCATCTCAACTTTATCCAACGGTCAAGATCAAAAGCCAAAATATATATATATATATATAAAGATAGTTTTTATGAAATTGTTATAATCTGACTATAGTACTAAACAAATATTGTAATACTTCAGCTTCTTCTTCTCAATTCTAGGGATAATATTGTTTAGACATCTATAGAATAAAACATTTTATTAGTACCAATCACTATTAATTATATTAGTATAATACCATTTAAGAAATTCTATTGCATTATCCAGATAATTATAAATATGAATATCAGTAAGAACTTATGACATAAATATGCATGCAACAAAATTTATAACCACCACAGGCGGTAGTGCCAAGGCTAATGGGGTTTTATACAAATATGAAACTTCCAAAGGCAGTAATACTGACCGATTATGGGGTTTTGATTGATAAGTAAATAAAATCTCGTGGAATTACACCCAAATTAATTGGAGATTCCCCACACAAGATGTAAAATAAAAGAAGAACTAATTAAAATAGAAATTTTATCTATTAAAACTGATTTATACAAAATACAAGAGCATAAATGGATAATAAAAGAAACAGATAGATATTGAAAGAAATATTAAGAGGTAAGAATAGTATATCTACCTCATAAAGAAAAGAAGCAAACAATTATGCTTCAGGAGAGTGTTTGATTGGTTGATTGGAAGCAAATAATTATGCTTCGGGAGAGTGTTTGATTGGTTGATTGGAAGCAAATAATTATGCTTCGGGAGAGTGTTTGATTGGTTGATTGGAAGCAAATAATTATGCTTCGAGAGATGTGGAAAAGATGAGAAGAGAAGATGGAAATAGAAGAGTGGGTTTTTGAGAAGAGAGGAGATGGAAGAGGATGTTGTGAAGAAGAGATGTTTTGAAAGATGTAAGAGAATGCTTGTTTTCCCTTCAATTCTCAGAAGTTGTATTTATAATGAGAGCATTGGATACTGTAATAGTATCATGGCAGACAGGACATTGTAGAAATAGTGGTATTGTAGCAAATAGGACGCTGTAGAAACAGTGGTATTATGGCAGATATTGAATGATTGAGATTGATAGTATTGTGTACTATAGTACATGTGTAATATACCGTTTTTCTACTTTTACAGTCCAAAATGATACAATATTCATGGATCTCCTAGATCTATTCCATAGTAGTCATCTTCATTGGTATTTCCACTACGGTGAGATGTCAATTCTGAGTCTGAATTTGATTCTTGTGCTGATTCATTGTTATTTAATAATGCCCTTTCCAGAATTTGCTTCATTTGTTCTGGAGAAGCTGTACATGCAAGTGATGAAATCAAAAATCCTCTATTATGATATTGTAGAGTCGCAGTTCTGGATGGTGGATTTGTGGAATTAGTTTTGATCCAATTTAAAATTGAATCCTTTTCACACTTATTTCACATTTTGAAACTGTCCCACCATTTGACTTTGTACATTCTAACCAAATTGATAGTATTTGTCATCCAATCTAGCTTGTAATCAAACCACCAAGCCATAACCCAAGATATGCCAAGGTGAACAAAATATAACATTTCTTTTTGAAAATTTTTCTCATAAGATGTAGGACTATATTCTTTTAAGAATGTGTTGAATCCATCCCTAGCAATCTCATGAATGATTTCAAGTGCTGCACCAAATTGTTCCCACCAATGTGTAAACCAATTAGGAATATTTGAAGAATGGCAATTATAAAAAAAATATTAATCAAGTATGTGATCTTTTTGAATTTATTTTATAAAATGCATTCCACCATTCCTGCTTATAATCATAATAATTATAAGTAGCTCGGTGACTTGGTTGTGCTAAAAATGATTCTGTATTGAGTTTTATTGGTGTAGTTGGATGAGTCCACCATTCTTTCAGACTAATTATTCTCAATATTCTAGCCATACAATAGCAGATCATTCCATCCTTTTCAAAATGTTTGAATCTGATTGATTCAGTTTCAGTCAAAATTTTCTCATAAAACTGGAGGGTTTTGTAAATATCATATGGTATATAATAAAAATCTTTTGTAAATATTTTTCTAGCAAATTCAAAAGGGTCCTTTTCCGACATGTCTTGTTCCACAGAAAAAACATATCTGGAAGTAGGTTTTATAAAAAACTGTGATCTTTGATTTACATGTATAAATCCAAAAGATACTGGGGTTGGATTTGATATCTCAGTGAGCTAGAAATTTTGATTTTTCCTTTGATTTTCTATTGATTGTGGGATTTCTTGTAACATTGGAACGCTTTTTTCTAATTGCAAGACCATTGAAATTGCTTTGAGTAAATGGGTTGGTTCCATATCAGATAATAGTGAAAGAACTTCATTGGATTGATTGATTGGTTTTAAGGACCTAAAAGAGGATTCCTCTTTGATTGTCAATGGGGTGTTAGATGATTTACATACATATAACCATGATTTGATATTGGTCAATCCTTTATTTGATGGGGTTTTTTCTTTTTCTTTACCCTTCTCTTTTTTTGGGAGGCATTTCCCTGTAAGAATTTACGTGTAAGGAAATTAAGAAGAAAATTCGAAGATCCATTGATATGCTCTATTTCAAAATCAAATACAGAAAGAATAGATTGCCATCTAGCAAAATTTTGTTTAGATGCAATATTTTGAACATCTTTTAATAAAACATTTTTAGCCACTTTACAATCAATTCGCAAAAGAAATTTTTGATTTAGTAAATCTCCTTGGAATTTAGAAATTGTTAAGACAATAGCTAAAATTTCTTTCTTGACTGTAGAGTAATTAGATTGACAATTATTCCAATTTCTAGACACAAATTGAACAATATATTCCTTATTATTTTGTTTTTGTTTTAGAATTCCTCTAAATCCTAAATCAGAAGCATCAGTTTTTACTATTTTTGATAGTGAGGGATCTGCAATATGTAAGCAAGGAATCTCTTTAATTCTTTGTTTGATCAATTTTATTATATCTGTATGTTCATTTGACCATAGAGGTGGATTTTTCTTTAATCTTTGATATAATGGCTTACATATTATATTAAGATTTGAGAAAAAATCTGCAACATAATTTAAACTTCCTAAAAATTTTTAGAGTTGATTTTTGTCTTTGATTTCATTAGGGAATTTTTCAGTAAATTCTATGGATCTTTGTATGGGAATTATTGTTCCATTGTGAATATTAAATCCTAAGAATCTAATCTTAGTCTGAAAAACATCAATCTTAGTTGGTGAAACAACTAAACCATTATTCTTTATTACATTAATGAAGATTTTTATATGTTTAAAATGTTGATCTATATTGGATGAAAATATTAAAACACCATCTATATATATTATTATGAAATTAGTATAATCATTAAAGATTTCATTAATTATCTTCTGGAATTCAAAAGAAGCATTTTTTAATCTGAATGGCATTACATTCCACTCGAATTGACCAAAAGGAACTGTAAAGGCAATTTTGTATCTATCACCTTCCTTGATCTGGATCTGCCAAAATCCAGATTTCGTATCAAATTTTGAAAATATTTTGGCATTATTTAGTCTATTGAGTAAATCTTTTTTATTGAGAATTAGATATCTTATCCATTTTAGAGCAGAATTAAGGAGTTTATAATTGATTACTAATCTTGGGACACCTCTTTTTATTTCTGCATTTTTATTGACATAAAAAGCAGAACAACTCCATGAAGATCTACTTTTTCTGGTTAATTTTTTATTGAGTAGATCTTTTATTTCATTTTTACAATGATTCAAGACTTCATTATTCATTTGTGATAGTCTAGCCTTCGTTGGAATATTTTTTCATTAAAATCGTTTTCATATGGAAGATCCACAATATGTGATTTTCGATTCCAAAATGCATTTGGAAGAGTAGAACAAATTAAATTTTTTATTTCTGATTCTAATTGAGAAATTTTTAATCATAAATTTTTATTGTTAAGCTAATCTTCAATTCTCTTAAATTCAAGATCATTTTTTAAATATATCAAATGATTTTCTTTACATTGTATTAAACAATTTAATTCATCATTATTCAATTGATTTATATATTTGATTTGTGGCTTTGTGATGAATTTAAATACAATTTCTTTTTTCAGGTATTTTGTTTTAATTCCTTCTTCATCTACTATAAAAGTCTAAATTTAATTTATGAATGGTGTTCCTAAAATAACATTTTATTCGAATTTTTTACTAATATAAAAGAAGTTTTGTAAGAAGTATTGTCTTTTAATATTTCAACATTAGACAATTTATATTTGATGTATAACTTATTACCTGATACAGAACTTAGAGCTTGGTTAGTTTTCTCAAAATATTTTGTTGGAATCAAGCCTTCTCTAATGCAATTTAAATCTGCACCAGTATCAAACAAAGTAAGTGTCTGTAGAATAAACTCATTATCAATTCTGATTGAAATGTTTATTATCCATTTTCTTGTTGTTATTTGAACAAGATGCACTAAATAATCATCATTGTCATTTGTTGGTGAGATCTCTTTTTCTTCATTCGAGGTCTCAGATCCATTTTCTTGGATTATTTTTTGGTTTAATTCAAATAATTCTTTTTGAAATTTTATTTGCATTAGTTTTAATTCTTTTATTTCATGTTTTTGAATGTTGATTTCATTTTGTAAATCACTAATTGTTATTACTTTTTTATTTTTTCTTTTACCTCTTTCAAAGATTTCATTAAGGTTATATGATAATTTTGGAGTAAGAACTGTATTGGTTTTAAAGTTATTAATATATTCAAATTTTTCATTATCATTGGACATTTGATCAATTTTTTTAAGAATTGCTTCTTCATTATTTGTTAACACATTAATTTCTTCCTTTTCTTCAGATGATGTAGATGTAGTGGAATCTATGTCATTGACTTAGATACCATCATCACAATCATGTTCTAATGAAGAGAATTCATTTTTACAAAACATTTGTAAAATACTTTCCATTGTCTGATCATCTAAATTTAATTCATTAAGTTTATTGTTTATTTTACAGAAATTTGCTGTATGACCAATCTTTTTACATTTATAGCATCTTAGTTGTTTATATGATTTCTTTTTATATTTCTTATTTTCAGGTTTTTTATTTTCTTTTTTAAATGATTTTTTCCTAAAATTTTTTCGAGGTTTTTTATCTTTACATTGAAAATAATTTGAAGAGGATTTTTTATTACGTTTTGATTTCCTATTAACAAAAGAGGGATCATAATGAGCACAGAATCACTAAGACTTTGGTGTTTTAAGTGTTGTTCATTTTTAATTGTTTCAGTAATCTTATAGTATCACACAAATTAGTTCCAATTTTATCAACATATGATGCTAATTCTCCGTATGACAAATTATCATAGGGAATTTCACCATTATTTTCTTCTCTTAGTAACTTTTTAACTTGCTCACCTATTAATTTTGGTAAACTAGCTAGAAATTTTTCTTTCCAGAAAGGTTGGTTACAATCATTCCTGAGAAAGACTCTTTGAAAGAAAATATCTTTATATTGTCTAAATTCTCCAAGTGATTTGCATTTCATATTAGATAACAGATCTAAAGTTTTATCCCTAATATGAGAAGGGTCTCCTATGAAATGCTGACTTATTGAAAACATCAAAGTATTGACCATATCTTGTATTGGTTCATTATTGTAATCTAATATTCTCTTATTATTTTCATCTATTTTGCATACAGTGAGGATATTTATTCTTTGTTCCTCAGTAAGATAATTATCCCACCAACCTTTTAATTGTCCTGTGAAGCCAGAAATTAAAAGGAATGCTACTTGATAATTGGTAACATTTAGAACAATTTTATTAGTATTTGAGAACATTATCATTTGATTGAGAACATTGAGGATTTTTTGCTCTAAATATCCATCTATATTCCATTCATATGTGGATCCTATAGTGTATTTATTTTGATAATTGTCATTTTTCTCTTCAATTAATATATCAGGAGGTGTTACTCTTTGATAATACAACTTTTGAGTTTCTTTCCAATTTATTTTATTAACTTCATCATTGTTACTACTATCATTTAAAGAAATATTAGACATTGTTTCATTTATTGATTCATTATCTGTTTCATCTAAAGCCTGAATTTTCTCTGAAGGTGTATCATCTATGACTATAACTTTTCTAATTAAGGTTGGAGTATCTATATTTAAAAAATTTATTGGTTTTAATGAGGAAGTTTCTTCTTTTATCGTTTTATTTTTTAGTATTCTTTTTCTATCTTCTAAAGCTTCTAAAAATTCATTACTGGGTTTTTTAGGCATTTTAAAAGGTTTGAATAAAGGTGTATTTTTATTGGTTTTATTATTTAGAGATTTTTCACTTATCCTACTGATTTCATTATTAATTGTATCTTCTATTCTATTTAATTGTTCTCCTATGGTATGTAAATGCTGATTAGTATAATTATTCTGATTTATTATTTTCTTTATTCCTGGTCCTTCTTCTTCTATAGCATTTTTAAAAGGAGTAAGAGTTATTTCTGTATTTTTGTGAACCATTTTTATATTACTTAGTGGTGGATGGTATGATTCTATAATTTATCCATCACTTAGTTTCCATTTAAAACAATTATTAATTACATTGATTTCTTTGGGTTTTAAATAATAATTTTCAAACCATTCAAAAAAATATATTTGAGCACCAAGTTCATTCATGAAATTATAATATTCATCTTTTATTTCCATTTTTATATGGCTAAATGTTTTAAAGTACCAATTTCTATTTTTTTTTTTCATTTTTTGGAGAATTGAATTCATTATTTAAAAGTGATTTATCTGGTATAAAAGGTTTTTCTATTACATTTGACTCTGGATCACCTATTTCTAATAATGAAGGTTCTCCGTGTTCTGGTTCATTTGGTTGATAAACTGGTTGGGTTATACCAGACCTATTATGGATAATTCCTGAAAGAGATGGATTATCATGATTATTTGTCTGTCTTTCTTGCTGATTATTGGATTGAGTAGGATATGGAGTATAAATTATTGGTGGAGGATTTGGAATTTCTACTGATCTTCTAGAAGAACATGTCATAGATCTTATTTCCAAGGGTCTATTTGGTTTATCAAAAGATCTTCTATTGAATTGGATGGTAACCTTACCATCTGGATGTTGAACTACATTTGATGGTTTAGTATTGTATATTGGTTTTTTAGGAAGTGGATTTTCTACTTCCCACTGTTCAGGTAAATTGACTTAGAACCATTGAATCATTTTTGGGACAGATACATTGGCTTTGGTTAAGTCTGTCTGAATAAGTAGAGTTTGACCTCTCTTATCCATTTTATATATCTTAGAACCAAAAGCAGTTTTCATTAATTTGAAATATATTATATATATTACTATCATTAGTATTGATCCTTCTACCATTCTATAATTATGTGTTTTAATTTGGAGGATTAACGAACTTATTATTGTCTTGTCTCTAAGAGCAAGGGTAATATTAGGGTGACATTCAAATTGGACTGGTCCACCACTAAGACTGGTTTCAATAGTGGCATAAATTAATCTTTCGTATATTAATTCTCTAGCATCTCTAAGAATCATAAAAACAGAAGTATCTAAACCTAATTTAGTAAGAGGTTTTGCTCCTACTTGCACTAAGCCTAAATGCATACAATTCCAATCTTTGCATATTTTTTTATTGATTCTGCATTTAAAAGTTTTATTGTTGTTAGACCATCAGAAACTGGAATATCCTTTTCTTCTGTGGCTATTACATAATCATTCTTTCCAAAAATTCTCCATTTGCCTATTTGATATATTTAGTCATAAGCAGTTTTTGGTATTTTCCATTCATCTATAGCTTTATCAAAGTCTTTAATATGTATTTCATCTTTATTATTTAACATGGATTCTTCAAACTGCTCAGTGAGAGCAAAGCTATATACATATATATAAGACTCTCCTCCTCGTTTGCAATACTCGAAGCATTAGTAAATTTTGTACAAAGGCCATTACTCTACTAGAATGGCTCCTTAAGAGATCAAATAAACTATAATATACTAAACAAATCAAGAACACTTGCGAACATAGAATTCGATCTACTATTATATGCACATACAAGAAATTGAGCTTACTTATTCCTCATTCATGCCTTACTTTGAGATCATCTCTCTACATATCATTAGATCAATACTTCTTTAAGACTTACTGTAATATGTCAAGAAAATGTCTTTTAAAACTAAGGGCATTCCAAAGTTTCTTAAAAAAAAAAAAATACCTTAACCTTAATTGGTCTCCTTTGTTAAACCCTAGTATTTGTCACTTTTAGTCTAAACTTCTCCTCTTTTAGTAGAAAATTAAAAGCTCCTCTCTAAACCCTACCTCAAGAAGCAAGTTCAAGGTGGTTAAGGTAAGATTGTTGGAAATTTAGCTTAAGAAATTCGTATTAAGGCTCATAGCACATTAAATCTCCTTGTTTCTTATTGTTTCTAGCTTACTCTTAGGTATTTTTAAGAGTAGATTCATAGTTCTTTTGTCTAGCAACCATTTCTAAGTATTTAAGGTATGTATCTTGAAGGATTTGTTTGGTTGAGTTTATTTCTTGGCTAGAAAATGGTTTTGAGAAGAGATATGCTTAGAATAGGATGAGTTTTTATTCTAAGTTGGGAAAACATTTTGCAGATTATTGGTGATTTAAGGCCTCTCCAATTTGACTTCACCAAGTATTTGATTTTTTGTAAGTAAGTGCATTGAACCATAATTCCTAGTCTTGACTCTTGAGTAGAGAAGCTGTTTTTGGAGTTGAAATTTGATGATTAACTAAGCTTTTAGTATATGGAATCATTGGTTTACTGTACCTTAAGTTGGAATTTAGACGAAGTGCAAGTTTAGATAAGGAATGTTGATTTTGTTTTTGTGTCGAGGTGTTCTATTTTACAGAACAGAAGCAAGGCATTTAAATGCTAAGCTACTATAAGTGGCAAAAGCTTAACATTCTTCATAGCATCCAGGCACCATGTCCTATTTCAACTATTTTGTTTTCCAAGTTGTTTTTTATCAATACCTAGCTTAACATACTCCTTATGTAGCCTTTCCACTTCCAAAAGTTTCGATCTTTAATCAAGAAATTGAAGTTTAAGAAATAATTTCAAGTGATTCCTTACTCGGCCTAAGAGTTGTAATTTAATGAGATGAAGACCTTGTTTGAGAAGTTTGATTAGATATAAGGAATTAAGCTAACTACATTGTCTTTGGGTTAGGTTTTGGACTCTCTTACTCTAGCATCCTCTCGCTAAAATCGTTTACTTATTAAAGACTTAGGTATGTGATGCTTGTTGTATGATTGTGCTTATTAGGAAAGAAAAGGCATGACTAGAGAAATCTACATTCGGCCTAAACGAATGATTTGCTGATTATTCTTGATCTACTCGCTCTAGGGTCTCGCAGAAGTAGATTATTAGAGGAGCAATTGCTAATCATATACAAGGTTTCCCTAGTGAACTTACATATGGGACAATGCAAATAGAATTATAAGATTTATGGACCCTAGACTCAAACGTAAGGGACTTAAAAGAAAATGTATATTTATATCCACTAATGTATATAGAAAAGATCAAAGTATGGCAGTCATTAGTATTCATTTGATGTTTGTAACCCTAAATTAATAATAACTAATCTTTTGTTTGCTTATACTTGATATAGCTTGCATTATATGCATGTGTATATTTTTGGCTTAGAATCCATTTATGTTTATGCATCCATATTGGGATTTGGCTCATTCTCTATTATTTTTCAAGCACATGGATGGATGAGTACCTTATTTATGAGGAGCCATTTGTAGATGATGTAATACCCTCTAACCTTGACCTACTAGCTTTCAAGAAGTTTATATCTCTTATAAAAAAAAATATGTTTTTATAAGCAAGGTAAACCATAAAATGGTTTGTACTAGCTTTATAAGTGGCCATGAGGATATTGATTTTGGTAATAGAATAATAAATATAATAATATTACTTGTTGTATATCTAAAACATAGAATTTGGTTTATGAAAATCAACAAGCTCTTAGAGGAAAACTATTTAAGTAAGTAAATCTAATATTAATTGAGTGATACAAAATAATATGTAAGAGTAATATATACTCATTTACCATAATAAAAAACGAACCTATAAATTAATAAAACCATATATATATATATATATATATAATGAACCTATATTAGCTAGATGGTTAGCAAATCATTATTATGTGATGCTTCAAATGCAATGTATGGTACATAAATATAGCACGACAGCCCTTAGCTATTGTAAACGGTGATTTAACAAAAATGTTTATATTCATTTAGCACTTAATCAGATTATATTAGCATGTGAAATCATTTGGAAATTACACCTAATTGGATAGATATCTACCCTTCATTAGATTGATTAAAAGCATTTATAAGTTTATGAATGTTTGAATTATACTTAGATTTGGATATATAATTATAAATTAATAAGAAATTAACTGAAAAGTTTAATACTTGAAATACCCACTCTAGAAATTATGACTCATAACATCGTTCTTTGAATTAAGTTTAACCCTCATGACTAGATCATAAAAATTAAACAAAATAACTATATCGTTTTAATATCTCAAATTAAACTCATTTATAACATAGAGTTTTATAATTTTATATAACTTTTGTTAAATCTTTTAGAATCACCTACATGATCTTAATAATAATTTATATTAGTGAGTAAAATTACATATAAGATGCATATGAATAAATCATAAATAATTAATGGAACTCATCTATATGTTATATTACTAATATTTTTACTACAAATTGTGTTAAAACTCACCTGAAATAATAATGTATAAGAGAAGAAAATTGTAGCTATGAATAAATAAAATGTTCTTTGAATATTCTAGAAATTTGGATAAGCATTAAATAAAATATAATAAATGCACCAAAATGTCTTAAAAGGACAAAAAAAAAAGAAAAACAGAATAAAATATAATAAAAAATACACACCACCTTACTTATGGCGATGAATCTACACATTATACATATGGCTACAAAGCATTTGCAAGAGATTTCAAATAGAGAAAACGAGAAAGGGAGAGAGAGAGGGAAAGAGAGAGAATAAAAGGGGAAAAAAAAGAGAAGAAGGAAAAAAATAAATAAATAAACAAAAGAGGATAGCAAGTTGAAGAGATAAGTTAGAAGATTTAATTTTCTAGTATCTGATATTTTCAAGTAAGCTTGTTTTCATAATTTTAAGTGTTATTTTTTAATTCATATATAATAGTTTTAAGGAAAATATATTCGTAACCTCATTATTTTTGTAAATTATGTAACTCATCCGTACAGGAACTAATTGAATATATATCGATGTAAATGATCTTTTCCATGTATATGGTTAAAGGTGTCACAACATAAATTATAACATAAGTAGAAAGCGTAAAAGTTTATTAAGGGCCCTATTATAGTAAGTACCTATATTACATATTGATAGCTAGATAAAGCTTGTATAAAAAAAAGGAAAAGAAAATTAAACCATGCATTCAAAACGATATCTAATTAGTTCCATCCTTAATACGTATGATACATAGGATAATTTTAGGTACAAGATAAATTACATATTGTATTATATTTTAAATGTAGTTAGTATTATTTGGAAAATGTACACATACGTCATAAGCATATACTACTTACTGGAATGATATTTTCACTAATTTGACATAACAAACACTCCCTATTATGTGGTAAATATGTATGATCATTATGTTGCATTATATTACAAGGATATTTATGACAAAGGTTATACGATAAGTAATATACTAAGATTGTAGGTATTTTGTTTGCATATATATGTAACAGAATGAATATATATATATATATTCAATTATGTTTTATCTTAACTACAACGCTAGTTAATTAACTTAATAACCATAAAGTAAAAATAAGATAATCACCTAAAGAAATATTTTAACCTATCTAACTCGAATCTTATGTATATATAATAAGCCTAATCACTGATTTAAGATATATAACTAAAATGATAAGTATATTAGGTCCACTTCATTCCAATATCGTACAAATCTTAATTTCTACTTTATCTTATCCAAGATTAACAAGCTAAACCTGTAAACCTATAAAAAACTTTTAAGGATCATTAGCTAGGAGGCTAAGAAAGTGGGATTTGTGGAGATTGGAGTATACACTCACTTATGGTTATAAGTAGTTGTTTATACGCATGTTACGCCTATGCTTGGTTAGTGAGGTGCTAATTAGTAGCTAAGCTATGTGTTTTGCTGTATTACTTAACCTTGTTTAGTGTGCTAAGAACTGATTATTCACCTTAAACTGGATTTAACTATATTAGACTTGAAATTTAAAATTGGACATGCATTACAACCCATTAGGGGACACTTAGGATTCTTTGACTAAATATCAACTCCTTCAAAAGGGATAGTGTTGTAGCATAATGGTCCATTCTTCATCCTTAGCCAAACTAAGTAACAAGAGAAGAGGTCGGAGTAAGGATGAAGCTAATGGTTCGAAGAATATTCTTAGGAGGAGGGATGTCTCCATTGCATAAGCTTAGGTTTGATTATGAGCTCTTAAATATGTGTTGAAACCCTTTAACTCAGGTTAGAGTGGGCATAATTTCTCTAACCTCATGACAAACTAGATAACATCATATGGATGGTACATTGCACAGAATAATTGTTTGATACCTTAGTTGCTCTACTCATATTGTATATGCTTTTTGCTTCCTACCCCTTATTAAGCCTATGATTCTTTGGCTCATTTTCCTATAGTTTACTTACAAGATAGTAGCCAAAACATTAAGTGGGTTAGGAATCGAAGTGAATAAAAGTTACTTAAGTAATCTCTATGAGAGGGTCAATTCCTAATAAAAGTATAGTTTATTCCATGTACGTCTAAATGTAGAAATGTGAATACTACTCATTTTACTATTTGGTACAAGATTCCGATTTTTTGCAATCCTGGAAAGCAGGGAAACATTGAATCCTATAGTTATTTTATTCATATGCTTACATATAATATGATTAGGTAAAATGATTAAATAAATAAGTAGACTCTTGTAATCTCTTACTCACAAGATAATTGTTATATGACGGCGCACATGTGGTGTGATGCCTTTAAACTGTCTCTTCTAGGCCCTTTTATGAGGCGCTACAAATGAAATTTAGGAATAAGAGGGCATTGAATATTTATATTTTTATGACAATTAGAGTTGAGATTATCTATGTATTAATGGAGATATGTTATGATCAGGAAAGCCTTGTTATTGTTGAGGAGATAGACTCTTTTCTTATTTTGTTTTGTGCCTATGTGTTATACTAAAGATATTTGAGACTCCTAGAGTTGCTTTTCACATTATTTACGGTTTATAAGTTGATGAACTCCTTAGACTTTTATGTAGTTTGAGTATAGGTTATGATGATTAAAGTGGATGATGCTTCCCACTTCTTTTGAGGACTGTTCTTCTATATTTGGTAAATGTTTATGCTAAAGATAAATACTCATGGATTTTAGAAGCCTTAACATATTTTTAACTAACGAAAATATGTAGCAAGTTGTAATGCCCAAATAGGGTCCCGAGGAGTTACAACTTAAGTGGTATCAAAGCTAAAGGTTGGAGGATCATAGAGAAGCTTAGGATAAATGATCAAGTAGATAGTTAGGCTGTTGATTCAAGGTTTTAAGCAAGCTGATCTAAGAATCTTAGGCCTTTGATCTTTGAAACCTTAAGGAATGAATCTTATAGTTAAATAAGTATTGATCATAGGTAGATTAAGAAGTGATTTATTAAGTTGGAAATTGCAAGAGTTGTATGCTAAAGCTTGATTTAGTATTATTAAAGGGTTCTTGTGTTGTAGCTTAATGTTGCTTTAGTTTTCCTTTTACTAAGTTTCTATGTAACTTATTTCTACTCCATCAACTAATTCCTTTTGTGTTGTTTGCTGTTCCTTTATAATAGTATGCCACCTAGATGTATCATTAGTCCAGGTTCTTCTTCTTTTGTAGGACAAGACATCCTACGAAATGCTTTTCCTCCTATACCACCTCGTCTAAAGGGAATTAGGGTGCAGTTTGGTTCAAGCCCTCAAGGAGACACTAGAGCTTAGGGAGATCACATTAGATAATACTACCATGCTGCTAGAGATTATAAACTATCTTATTGGAGTGTTAACCCAATAGATTATACCTAAAGAGAGGGTTATCATTTTGCATAACTTTACTCAGTAGGTTAGTGTTTTTAACCTAAGAGGGGAAAACTTTTTGGCTACTGACAAGCGGATAGAGGATTTAGAGAGTGCCTTTATTGCTTTCCATGTGCCTAATTAGAGGAAAGTTGATTATGCTACTAACAAACCAAAAGGGGTTCCTGTTGTTTGGTGGACTAGTGAGCCAAGGAGGTTAGAAGGGTCGCTCACTTAACAAGAGCTCAAGAATCTATTATATGCTAAGTTCTTTCCCATTAGTATGAGGGACCATTTCTAAGATGACTATTTCAAGTGCCAGTCGGGTCACAGGTTAGTAGAGGAGTATGAGGTTGAGATAAGCCATTTGTTCAAGCTTCTACCACCAACTATGAGAGTAGATGATGGGGCCAAAGCCTATAAGTTTCTGAGTAGCGTAGAGCTAGAGTTGTAGAGTGCGGTAGATGCATTTTGGTTAAAGACTTATACAGATAATGTTATGAAGGCAAAGCATATCGAAAAGAATTTGAAGAAAAGGGACACATTGGCAAGCCAATTTAGTTCTGTGATGTGAAAAAGGACTACTTTTGGAGATGCAGTTCAAGGAAATGGGAAGAAGCCTTAGGTGATGACTAGAGTGATAAGTAAGGTGCTCCCTCTTGTTTAGATCAAAGCCCTACCTCCGGCTTTTCCAGCATCAATACCTCTTGCTATTTAGTACTCTAGGTACTATGGACCTCATGAGATAAGGGCTTGTAAATGACTAATAGGTGCTTGCTTTTGCTGTGACAAGATCGATCATTTCAATAAAGACTGCACTAACAAATCTATGACACTGTCTTTTTGTCATATCTGTACTCAAAGGGGTCATGTCACTATAACTTGTACTAAGAGACCTGTAAGGAGACAAGCCAAGGTAGGCTAATAGGCTGTTAAACCTCTAATGAAGGCACAAATCGAGTGATAATAAACCGGCAAACTGAAATAGAGAGCCCCAATGAAGGTGTTTACACTGCATCAGCAACACTAAGACTTACTTGATGAGGACACCACTACGAATACGCTCTTTATACATTCCCATAATGCATATACTTTGTTTGATATTGGTACTACGAATTCCTGTATCTCTAAGTCATTTATGCATGCTTGTGATTTGATTCCTAAGCTTTTGAATGGATCTTTGAATGTTTATACACCTTTGGGAGTTTGGAAAGCTTTAGAGAGGATATTTCGAGGGGTTAGTGTAGAAGTGGAAGGTAGTGTGTTGCTGATAGATTTTCTAGTGCTGAATATGTCTGAGTTTGATGTTATTCTAGGTATGGATTGGTTGGCAAAGTACTCGGCCACTATTGATTATTGTGGTATGGTGGTACACTTTACTATAGACAATGGGAGTAAGTTTAGTTTTAAGTTAGATGCTCAAAGGCTTATCAAGTTTCCTACTTATGAGTTATGTAAGAAAGGAAGATTAGCAATTATGTCGTTGAAGAGTAAGAAACCTGTGAAGTAGGAACAAACCTCGATTGTGAGTGAATTTACTGAAGTGTTTTCTAAAGAGTTACCAAGACTGCCACCTAAAAGGAAGATTGAGTTTTGTATTGACTTAGTGCCTAAAACTACTCCTATCTCAAAGCAAATACGTAGGATGGCTCCAACCAAGCTAATAGAGTTGAAGAAACAATTACAAGATTTGTAAGAGAAAAGGTTTATCAAATCGAGCACTTTGGCTTGGGGAGCTCTAGTTTTGTTTATTAAGAAGAAGGACGGCAATATGAGGCTTTGTATAAATTATTAAGAGTTGAACCGAGTCACAATTAAGAACGAGTATCCACTTCCTAGAATTGATGACTTATTTGATCAATTGCAAGGAGCTCAATTGTTTTTCAAGATTGATTTGAGGTCTAGGTACCATTAGTAGGGGGTTAAAGAGGAAGATATATAAAAGATAGCTTTTAGGATGAGATATGGACACTTTGAGTTCTAGTGATGCATTTTGGGTTGACTAACGCCCTAGCGACTTTGGTAAATATGATGAATTTGATGTTCAGAGACTTTTTAGATAAGTTTGTTATCGTGCTTATAGATGATATCCTGATCTATTCTAAGAGCAAAGAGGAGCATGAAGAACATTTGAAGTTAATGTTAGGTTAATTGAAGGAAGAGCAGCTACACGCAAAGTTCTCTAAGTATGAGCCTTAGCTTGAATGTGTCATTTTCCTAGGGAATGTATTAGACAAGGATGGGATTTCTATGGATCTAGCAAAGGTAAAGGTGGTTGTAGATTGGTAGAGACCGAAGTCAGTGACTAAGATCATGAGCTTCTTAGGACTAGCAAGGTATTACAGAAGATTTGTTAAGGGTTTCTCTAGTTTAATAGCACCATTCATAAGACTAACCAAGAAGGGGCTAAAGTTTGATTGGGATGACTACTGTGAAACCAATTTTTAAAAGATAAAGGAAAAGTTTAATATAACCCCAGTGTTGACTTTGCCTAAGAGTTGGGAAGATTTCACTATTTTTAATAACACATCCAATCAGGGTTTAGGTTATATGTTGATGTAAGACAGGAAGGTGATTGCTTATGCTTCTAAATAGCTTAAACCTTAAGAGAAGAATTACCTGACTCATGACTTAGAGTTGGTAGCAGTAGTATTGGCTTTGAAGTTATAGAGACATTACCTATATGGGGAAAAGTGCAAGATATTCACAGATCATATGAGTTTGAAGTACATCTTCACCAAAAAAATAGTTAAATATGAGACAGTGTAGGTGGTTAGAGTTGATAATGGATTATGATATGGATATTCAATACCTCTTCGATAAAGTGAATGTAGTAGTAGACGTGCTTAGCCGAAAGAAGCAAGGCAATATTGACACATTGATCATTAATAAATAAATAAAAAAAAACATTTACTTAAGGAGATGCATAAGATGGACTTATAAGTCGTAACCAATGAGACTAGGGTAAGATTGGCAAGTTCGTGCATTCAGCGAACTATAGTAGACTGGATTGAAGTAGTTTAGATAGAGAATCAAGAGATACAAAACTTAAGGAATAAGGTGGAGCATGGATTAGCACCTAAGTTTAGGCTAGACATCAATGGGATCTTGAGATATGAGGCAACATTGTGCTTACCAAAGGATTCAGAATTGAAAAAAAGAAGTGTTGTAAGAGGCTCACTATTCGGCATATTTAGTATACCCCGAAAGCACTAAGGTAAACAAGGATTTGAAGTGTTATTATTGATGGAGAAACATGAAGCATGACATAGCCAAGTTTGTTGCCCATTAAAGGCTTAAATTTGAGCACAAGAGGTCAACGAGTGAGTTACAATGTTCACTAGTACCTGAATGGAAGTGGAAGCACAAAACAATGGATTTTATCACTCATCTCCTAAAGACTAAAGGAAAGCATAATGCGGTTTTGGTGATTGTTGATAGATTAACTAAATCAACCCATTTCATACTGTTCAATATCAAGTACACTTTGGTTAAGCTTGCTAAGGAATACATCCAGCACATAGTTCGACCTCTTGGTATGCTTATGACAATAACTTCAAATAGAGATACTCGCTTTGTAAGCAAGTTTTGGAGGAGCCTATCGAAAGAGTTAGGTACCAAGCTTCATTTTAGCATAACCTTTCTTCCCCAAATAGATGGACAGTGTAAGAAGACTATTCAGATACTTAAGGACTTATTAAGAGCATCTATTTTGGATTTTAGTGGAAATTGAGACTAGCATCTTTCATTGGTGGAGTTCTCTTACAATAACATTTACCAAAAAACCATCTAGATGACACCCTTCGAAGCCTTGCATGGTAACAAGTGTAGATCTCCCTTTCATTGGGATGAAGTGGATGAAAGATAGCTTTTGGGTTTAGATTTGGTGCAACAGATAGTTGATAAGCTTAGAGTCATACCATAAAGGATGCCAGCCACACAAAGTAGCCAAAAGAGCCATGCTGACAAAAGGAGAAAGTCTTTAGAGTTTTAAGTAGATCATTAAGTCTTATTGAAGATCTCTCCAGTCAAGAGAGTAGTTAGATTTGACCTAAAGGGGAAATTAAGCTCTAGATTCATTAGCCCTTTTAAAGTGCTCAAGCAAATTAGAAAATTTTCCTACCATTTGGCCTTGTCAGTAGTTTTAGAGGGTGTATACAATGTCTTCTACGTATCAATGTTGAACAAATTTGTACATAAGCTAGATCAAAGATAGGAAGGTGTTGATGTGCCCATTGTGGATTTGGAATCTTTGGACTTACAGTCAAATTTCACCACTGAGGAAAGACCTCTTAAGATAGTTGATAGGAAGGTTCATGAGTTGGGAAGAAGGATGTTTATCTATGTAAAGATTCAATGGGAAAGTCATTCTAAGTGCGAGGCCACTTGGGAGTTAGAGGACAATGTGAAGTGGAAGTATCTAAAGCTGTTGTCAAATTCAGGTAAACTTTTAGGATGAAAGTTTCTTAAGAGGAGGACATAATATGTCAAGAAAATATTTTTCAAAACCAAGGGCATCTTGGGCATTCCAAAAGTTTCTAAAAAAAAACAAAAATAAAAACCTACTCTTAATTAGCATCCTTTATTAAACCCTAATATTTGTCACTTTTAGCCTAAATTTCTCCTATTTTAGCAGAAAATTAAAAGCTCCTCTCTATACCTTGCCTTAAGAGGTAAGTTCAAGATTGTTAAGGTAAGATTCTTAGAGATTTAGCTCAAGAAATTCGTATTAAGGCTCATAGCATACTAAATCTCCTTATTTCTTGTTGTTTCCAACTTACTCTTATGTGTTTTCAAGAGGAGATTCATAGTTCTTTTGTCTAGCAACCATTTCTAAGTATTTAAGGTATATATCTTGAAGGATTTCTTGGGTTCAGTTTGATTCTTAGCTGGAAAATGGTTTTGAGAAGAGCTATGCTTAGAATAGGATGAGTTCTGAATCTAAGTCGGGGAGACATTTCGAAAATGGCCTCTCTAATTTGACTTCACCAAGTGTTTGATATTTTGAAAGTAAGTGCATTGAACCACAATTCTTAATCTTGATTCCTAAGTAGAGAAGCCATTTTTGGAATTGAAATTAGAGGTTAACTAAGCTTTTAGTGTATGGAATCATTACTTTACTGTGCCTTAAGTTAGAATTTAAGAGAAGTGCAAGTTTAAATAAGGAATGGTGATTTTGTTTTTGGTTTAAGGCATTTTGTTCTATAGATTCTACTGACTAGAAGCAAGGCATCCAGATGCCCTACTAGATACAATCTGGATGGTAAGCCATTGTAAGTAGCAAAAGCTTAACATCCAGATGCCATTCTCTATAGCATCTGGACGCTATGTCTTGTTTCGAATTTTTTTTTTTTTCTAAATTTTTTTAGATCAAAATTTTGCTCAATTGACTCCTTGTCTAGCCTTTCAACTTCCAAAAGTTTTGATCTTCAATCAAGAAACTAAAGTTTAAGAAATGATTTCAAGTGATTCTTTACTTGGCCTAAGAGTTGTAATTTAATGAGATGAAGATCTTGTTTGAGAAGTTGATCGAAAGATGAGGAATTAAGCTAATTACATTGTCTTTAGGTCAAGTTTTGGACACTCCTACTCTAACACCCCCTTACCTAAATCATTTACTTGTTAAGGACTCAGGTACACAGTACTTGTTGTATGATTGTACTTGTTAAGATAGAAAAGACCTAACAGACTAATCTATATTCAACTTAAATGAATGGTTTGTTGATTATGCTTGATCTACTCACTCTAGGGGCCTACATTAGCAGTTCCTTAGAGGATAGATCGTATGTAAGGTTTCCTTAGTAGACTTACATATAGGATGACATAGGTAGAATTCTGATGCGTCTTTAGGGTCAAACACACGAAGGAGCACTACAACGAAGAGAATCAAAAGGAAATAAAGAAAAGCTTAAAGTACAAGCAACTACCAACTGGATATGACCCACCAATCGATCCCACTTGACCTAAAATCTACCAGAAATGACTCACTGATTCGAACTATAGGATTACTCACAACTGCTCCTTGCTAAAGGGAATAGATAAGAGTTAAGATTAGAGAGAACACTAGGATTTCTCATAAAGGAAACTTATATTAATTTTGATAATTGATTGATTTTATTTTATTTTATTTTATTTTGCAGACAAGTAAGGGTTTATATACCCATCCCCTTAAGATTACCTTACGTACATGAAAAGACAAAAGGGTAATCTATAAATAAGATATCTAAAACATACTACAAGGAGTAAAAGAGATAAAGAATATTTAGTACGAAAAAGTATGGAATCCTTATAGAATATTGTGTTAGAAGACACGTATTGCCTAGAAGTTGGACATTCTAAAATATAGTACAAATCGGGTGAAATGAAAAAAGGAGGATTTGCAGTCAGGGTTGACTTGATCTAGATCAAGTCGAAGCTCAGTCAATCAACTGCTAGAGAGTACTCATCTTGGGCTAGGGTTGAACGCGTGGTCAACTTAAGGGATTGACTTGGATAATCACTTGATGATGTCTGCAGATGTTATTTGTGTCATAGCACAATTGTTCGTAGGTCTAGCACACATGATAACTCGGTAGTCAGGTTGGCAGTAGAAGGAAACATGGAGGTCAGGATAGGAATTTTTGTCTTGGATAGGGCTTTAAGCAAGCATTCTTCAAGTAAGTCCTTAGAGTCCTCCAGCTCAGCGATGTATGATTGGTCTACGGGGTTGATTCCGATCATCTGCTTAGGGGTTAAAAAGATTTGACCTCAAATCTAAAGTAGTCTCCACTTCCTATTCTTTTAGGGCACCTACAGGATCTTCTTCCTCTGGTTGGTGGGGAATTAGGTCAAACACATTGAAAGTAGAGAAAACACCATAGTTGTGGGGCAACTCGATCTGGTAAGTGTTGCTGTTGATTTTCTTCAAAATCTTGAATAGACCATCAGCTTATGGTGATAACTTGTTGTGTCTCAAGTGCAAAAATTGTTCTCGATTGAGGTGAATCTATACTAAGTCTCTTAGCTGGAAAGAAATAGTTTGATAGCCTTAAGTACCAATCTCTTATTGTCTCTTATTGAACTTAGCGATCTTCCTCATCACATACTTACGTAACTCTTGCAACTCTTAGGTTCGATTAACTTTAGATTGACTTTCTTAAGCAACTACAAGGGTATTGATCAAATCTAGGGCAATAATGGGATTGGGGCCGTAGACGACCTCTAATAGGGTCTTCCTAGTGGTACTATGGATAATTCGGTTGTATGTAAACTCCACAACTGATAGACACAAATCCCAATCCTTCAAGTTCTTTCCTACAATAGCTCTAAGTAAATTACCTAGCGTCCTGTTCACCACTTTAGTTTGGCCATCAATCTAAAGGTGGCTACTAGAGCTGAACACAAGTTTAGTTGTAAGTATTCTCCAAAGAGTATTCCAAAAATAGCTTAAGAATTTTGTGTCCCAATTTGAAACAATAGTTTTTGGCATTCTATGTAGTTAGAAAACTTCCCAGAAAAACAAGTTTGCAATATATGAAGCATTGTTAGTTTAATGGCACAGAATGAAGTGTGATAGTTTGCTAAAGCAATCCACTATAACAAATATAGAATCTTTTCCCCTAGATGTCTGAGATAGCCTTAAGACAAAGTCCATGCTAAGGTTGGCCTAAGGTAAGGTTGGTATTGGCATAGGCATATACTCTCCATGTGATTCTCTTCTCCCCTTAGCTCTCTTACATGTTTTATAACTACCAATTATCTTATGGACATTCTTTGCCAAACTAGGCTAGTAAAAGTTTTCCTTTAAATAGATTAGTTGTCTTGGTCTCTCCAAAATGACTAGATAATCCACCACTATGAGCTTCCTTAACCAACAGCTTACGCGTGAGACAGTTTGGTACGCACAACCTTCGATTTTTGAACAAATAGTCATCCTTAAGGTAATATCCTCCAATAACAACTCCTTCTCGGTGCTGCTTAAGAATGGGACTAATATGAGGGTCATGAGCATATTACTTAGTGATAAGTGAAAATCCCAATAATTTTGTCTGCAAAGTAGTCAGCAAGATTTACCAATGTGACAGAGCATCGGTAACCATGTTGGCACTTCCTTTCTTGTATAGGATCACATAAGAGAAACCTTCCATAAACTCTAGCCACTTAGCTTGGCTTGCCTCTTTAAAAATTTGTTTTAACTTCCAAGATACTTCAATTATTCATGGTCAATATAAACGACAAACTCTCAAGATAGTAGATAGTGTTGCCAAATAGTAAAAGCTTGAAAAAGAGAGTACAACTCTTTCTCATACATAAAATAACTCAATGTGGCACCATTAAGCTTCTCACCGTGGTAAGAAACCTATCATCGTTCTTGCATCAAGACAACACCAATTCCAATGCCAAACACATCACATTCCAACTCAAACGGCTTATCAAAATCAAGCAAAGCCAAGACGAGGGTAGAGGTGAGCTTCTCTTTAATCTCCCTAAAGCTCTACTCAACTCAGTCATTCCATCCGAACCCTTTACTCTTCTTGTTCAGCTCAATCGAAGGGATTGCAATAGTATTGAAGTTCTTAATAAATCACCTATAGAAAGAAGCAAGGCTATGAAAAATTCGTATTTCTGTAATATTTTTTGGTGTTGGCCACTCCAAGACAGCTTGGACCTTCTTCTCATTATCAAGAATTTCTTACCCTAATACTACATACCTAAGAAAAAACACTTTACCCTGATAGAATGTATACTTCTTTAAGTTCCTAAATAACTTATTAGCTCACAAAATATCAAAAATAGTTCGAAAATGTTAAACATGATTGTTTAAGTCAGTACTGTATACTAATATGTCATCAAAGTATACTATCGCACATCGTCCAATTAGAGGGCACATCACATAGTTCATAAGCCTCATAAACATGCTTAGTGCATTTGTAGGTCCAAATGGCATAACCAGTCATTTGTAAAGACTATGACTTATCTTAAAAGTAGCCTTCCATTCATCACCTAGTCTTACACAAATTTAGTGGCAACCACTTCGCAAATCAATCTTCAAAAATATCTTGACACCATAAAGCTCATATAACATGTCATCGAGCCTCGATATCAAATATCTATACTTAATGGTAATTTGGTTTATTGTTCAACTATTGATGCACATGTACCATAAACCATCCTTCTTTAGGATAACCAGAGCTGGCATAGTAGAAGGACTTATGCTCTTCCTCACCTATCCTCTCTCAATAAGCTCATCCACTTATCTTTTCAGCTCGGTAGCTTACTCAGAGTTCATTCTGTATACAGGTCAGTTCCATAAGGTAGCGACTAATGGCAAATCAATACAATACTTTATGCCTTGAACTTAGGGTAATCCTTTAGGCAACTCTTTAAGAGACAAGTCGGACAAATTCATCTATCAAGCTTCAAACCTAATTAGGTACATCTTTCAAAACTCTCATCTCCAATAATATTCTAATCAATAGGAACATATGCTCTTCAACCTTTTCAATGGCTCGGAGGTCTCTTTAGCTCATCACCAAGACCTTCTTCTTAATAGCTTGAGTGAGCTTATTATGGGTCTCATTCATTTAGGTCATTGTCATGGGTATATGCACAATTTTCTTCTCATCCTTAGCGAAGGCATAGGTATTCTTATATCCATCATGAGTAACACATCGATCAAACAACTAAGGTCTTCCAAGTAACAGATATGAAGCTTCCATGGGGATAACATCGCATACTACTTCATCCTTATACACATTCCTAACACTGAACGATACAGTTACTTGTCCCATCACGTACAGAGCACCTTTATTATGAAGCCAATCTAGTTTGTAAGATCAAGGGTACTTAGAGGTCAACAATATTAACCTCTGCATAAAGGATCGTACGACAACGTTAGTACAACTTCTTCCATCTATTATGATGGTGCCCAATTGTCCCTTAATGGTACACCTCATATGGAATAGATTCTCTCTTTGGTCTTCCTGGAAGTTCGATAGAGAACTCAGTACTCACCTCAACACTAAGGTCATCACCTCTCCTTAGTTAGCATAGATACAGGTCTCCTCTTCCTCCTCAGCTTCAACCTTCCTAACATTCTTCTCCTCTTCAGTCTCTCTCTCGTTAATGCTATCTACAATATCTCCTAAGAGTACCATAGCACATTAATTCGAACACTCAGCAGCTATGTGTCCGAAGCCCAAGCATTGAAGCACTTCACCTTGCTAATCTTCCATCCTGGGGTCTGTCTTCTTTCATATGTCCTCAGGGTTTACCTAATCTCAACTCAACTCGACTAGCTTACTTAGCTCAGTTAGCTTACTTGGCTATCATCAAGTCAATCACTTCTCTTCTTGGCTTGGCATGAACAGGTCAGTGCAGAACAAGGATTCAGGAAAATGTTGGCCCAAGTCGGCTTAGATCATTTCTCCTTTGTTTTTTGACCCTTTTTGCCACCTTAATTAAATCTTCCAAAGTATAAAACCTCCATACTTCTACAATATTATGAATCTTATATTTAAGTCCAAAAATGAACCTTGACACTATACCAACCTCGAGTTCATCTATGTTAACTTAGATCATTATCATCTGGAATTCTCTTATATAGTCATCAACTAATCGGTCTCCTTAACGAAGTTCCTATAGTTTAGCAAATGTATCCTATAAGTAGATCACGAGTACAAATCTACCCCTCAACAATCTCTTTATCTCAACCCAAGTTCTTACTCCTAATGTCCATCCCTTGCTCTAGTTGCATTCAGATTTTTCTACTATATAGTGGCATACCTAGTAAACTTTAATGCAACAAGTCAGACCTTAACAGCATCTATATATCCATAATAGTCAAACACCTTCTCGACCTTCTCTTCCCATTCTATATATTTATCTGCATCTCTACTTCTACTGAAAGGTGAGATTTAGACCTTAACATTGTCAAGTTCTTAAGGAACTCCGTGTCCTTACTCTTGCACTTGGTAACACTTAGCTTCCTCTTCTTCCTCTCTATCAATCTCCACATCTATTTCTTCATCATCCTCTTCTATTTCTTCTAACTCTAGCCCTCATCTAGTAGCTCAATCTGCAACTCCTCCAGCTCGTTAGGGTTGAACTAGGTGATTGGGGTAGCTATCTTAGCCATAGCATCTCTTTGGAACATTCTCTAGTAGGTCATGATGAGGTACACCTTAGGATTGTTGCCTGTTAACTTGCATTACAATGACCATACTCTCTACAAGATTAATGAATCTATTGAGCTTATCATCAACTGACCCAAGAGTGTTACTACCATTTTGACCATGGCTAAGTTAAGCACCATTATTCTGGTCACCAATAACACCTTGAATACTTAAATTCAACATAATGTGATATTTTCCTCAACACAACACAACAACACTTCCACCTTACTACTCAAAACGTCTACTAACATTCTTAGCAACTTCTAAACCTAACAATCACTCAAACAGGATAGAAATGAACTTTGTTTTCGTAGTGGAAAATAGAGTAAGAGCAAAGAATAAGAAGCTATACTTACCAACACATAAACCTCCACTACATAGCTCACAACTCTAAACTTACTCTACACGAATGCACTGAAGCAATAGCAAAGGGAACATAGTAGCCACTAACAGCAAACAGGAACCAAAACTTCACTAAAACATCACATACTCTCTCTTAGAGCCATAGTTTAATACTAGCAAAGTTGATGTATCTCCGAGGTCAAACACTTAAAATAGCACCACAACGAAAAGAATCAAAAGAAAATAAAGAAAAGTTAACCAAGTTCAAGTAGCTACCAACCAAATATGATGCATCAATCAATCTTACTTGACCTACAATCCGTCGAATATGACTCACTAGTAAGTTACCCGTTACTACTCCATGCTAAAGAAAATAAATAAAAGTTAAAGCTAGGGAGAACACTAGGGTTGCTCACAAAAAAAAATTATATTAATTTTGATAATTGATTCATTTTTTTTTTACGTATATTAAGGGGGGTTTATATACCCATCCCACTAAGGTTACCTTACATACATAAAAAGACAAAAGAGTAATCTACAAAGAGGATACATAAAACATACGAAAAGGGGAAAAATAGAGAAAGAATATTCAATACGAAAAAGTAAGGAACCCTTCTGAAATGTTATGCCGTAAGACACATGTTGCATGGTAGCTGGACATTCTAAAATATAGTACAAATCGGGCGAAATGAAAAAAAGAGGGTTTGTAGTCAGGTTCAACTTGATGTGGATCAGGTTGGAGCTTAATTAGTTAACCACTAGAGAATACTCATCTTAGGCTGGGGTCAAACGCTAGTGGTCAGCTCGAGGGATTAGCTTAGATTGTTGCTTAAGGCTATCTACTTAGATGTTATATGTACCATGGTACAGTTGTTTAGTAAGTCTAGCATACCTAACAGCTCGATAATTAGGTCAACAATATAAGGAAACATAGAGGTTAGGATAGGAATTTTTATCTTGGATAGGGCTTCAATTTAGTATTTTTCGAATGGCCAGAACTCTTCCCACTGAGGTATTATCTGCTTTAGTATAGACTAACACATGGTTTTGTCCCCTAGTGCAGCAAATTCTTAAGAGGTCACCCATCTTAGGATTGCTCTAACCCAAGTACGCTTAACTTCAGAGCTTTGATGTACTCCAAGCCATTACATCAAAAGGCATCTCGATGATTAGAATTCCTTCTCTTAGCATGTAAGGGGTATTACAATTTACTTCCCATACAAAACTGACATCCTTGTCAATTTCGTTACATTAGTCTATGACAACCACCAAGTAGGGCTCCACCCTTTAAGCTAGTAGATTACTCTGATGCCACCTCTAACAACCCAGCCAAAACTCCTCCCACTAAGGTATTATCTACTTTGGTGCAAAATGCCACATGATTTTATCCCTTGGTATAACAACTTCCTAAGAAGTCACCTATCCTGAGATTACTTCAACTCGAGTATGCTTAACTTCGAACTTTCAATGTACTTCAAACTGCTACACCAAAAGGCGTCTCAATTATTAGAGTTCCTTCTCTAAGCACATAAGGGTTGTTACATTTAGCTCGGATGAGTATGATCGGTCTAGGAGGTTGATTCCTATCAAATTCTGAGATTTAAGGACTCTAGACTCGGACATAAGGGACTTAAAAGAAAAGTATATTTATATCCACCAATATATGTGAAAAAGATCAAGGTATGATGAAGTCATAAGTACTCCTTAGATGTTTGCGGAGCTAAATTAAAGATAACTAATCTATTGTTTGCTTATACTTGATATAGTTTGCATTATATGCATGTGTATATTTTTAACTTGGCATCCGCATTTTTTTATACATCCATACTAGGCTTCGGGTCTTTCTTTTTTTTCTTTTTTAGGTACAAGGATGGATGAGTACATTATTTACAAGGAGCCGTTTATGGATGACATTCATGAAGAGGATTGTGTTGAATATTTATATTTTTATGATGATTAAAGTTGAGATGATCTATGTATTGATGAAAATATGTCATGATCAAGATAGCCTTGTTATTGTTAAGGAGATAGACTCTTTTCTTGTTTTGTTTTGTGGCTATGTGCTATCTTGAGGAGATTTGAGACTCTTAGAGTTGCTTTTCATGTTGTTTATGGTTTTTAAGTCAGTAAACTCCTTAGACTGCTATGGTGGTTTGAGTACGGGTTATGATGATTAGAGTGGATGATGCTCCTTACCCCTTCTGAGGACTTTTCTTCTATTTGTGGTAAATGTTTATACTAAAGATAAATACTTATGGATTTTAGAAGTCTTAACATATTTCTGACTAGTAGGAATATGTGATGGGTTGTAATACTCAAATAAGGTCCTAAGGCATTACACTTACCAATATGCCTACTATATATGATGATTAGATAGCTACAGGAGCCTATCATACAATATATATATAGAGAGAGAGAGATTTGTGTGTGTATTAAGAGAAAATTCCAATATGATGCTAGATACAGTAAAGTTGCAAGATGCATGATGTTAGAGAAAATTCCAATATAAGCTTACGGGTTCAATTCCAAGTAAAAATATTAACCTTTTAAGTTACATTTATTTTATATATGGTATTCTCTTTTTGTTTCTTTTTTTCTTTTAGTTGTCTTCCACATTATCTAATAACAATAATTTTCATTTATTAAAAGTTATAGTTAAACAAGTTAATTCTTTTCAAATGTTATTCATGTATTCATTAGTAGTGTACTAAAAAATAATAATGATATTGTGAATACTACAAATCTTTCGATTTTATCGCGTAAGATATTGATAAATAGTTAGAATCATCTGACTTGATGTGCATCCTCTCTCTCTCTCTTTACTTTTTCTTTCCACAATGTCTAATAATGTTATATTTCATTCAACAAAAAAGTAAAGATTTCTACGTAAGTTTTTTAGATGCTATTTGTTTATTAATAGTACACAATAAACAATTAATAATTACATTGACGATGCTACAATTAACTTGATTTTAATGTATACAATATTGATAAATAATAGCAACCGTATGACACGATGCACCAACCTTTCTTTTGCAATTAACCTTGTGAAAAGGAATCTGGATTGTTAAAAACTTGATTGTCTAGTCAGCAATATCGAACTTGATACTTTGTAACATTGTTAATTAGACAATCTTGCAAAGTAATTGTAAATCAATATATATTATTTATATTATATTGCCCTTTGCTTTACTATTAATTTCCAATTTAAATATGTTTTATGATATATTTTTGTTAATAACAAAAACTTATTTATGTAACAATATCGATTGTTTTACTAATAGTTAATTTTCGATGAATATACATGCCATAATAAAAAGTAATATATATATATATATATATATCTACTTTTAACTTATTACGAACTATCCCAAGTATCCTTAGTAATTTCCTAAAACGTTTAAGCTTCTTTCCTATTTAGCACTGAAAGTCGTGGTTGCACTAGTTATTGAAATATTTTTATAAAGACGCACTATAGTTGCAAAAGCAAACGAATATCCTTTTTTGGATAATATTAATACTAACTTAAATAAAACAAGTCTGCGTGATTGTATGATTCCAACTAGGGTTAGGCAAAAAAACTATAAACCGCAGTTTGAACCGTGAATCGAAGCGAAAAATTAGTTTTTTTATAAATCGTTTGGTTTATGGTTCGGTTCGATTATATATAAACAGTTCCTAATTTAATTTAAAAAAGCAAACCGAATTATACATTTTTCAATCAAACCAAACCGTTTAGTTAAATAAAAATATTTCATATTGTTATTTATGCCATTTTTATATTTTTTTCTACTAATATTTATAAATTTCATCAAATTTTTCATATCTTATTATTCTTTATCATAATTTTGTGTCAGTTATTGAGATTAAGTTGAGTAAACTTCATTTAAAATTCCATATTCATTGAAAATAAAAATGTTTAGTAAAAATTTGATATAAATTATTCAAACCATGAATCGAACCGAATCAAACCGGTTTTAATTAAGTTCAAAAAATTTATGTACCAAACTGTGTAGTTAGGTTTGATTTAAAAAAAAAAAACAAACAAACCATTATATTCAGTTTATTTTAATAAAAGAGAGCGAATCGTGCTAAACCGAATCAAACCATACCCATCCCTAATTCCAACAATATCAACCTAGTAATAGTTACCCAGATTCATAAGAATCAACTTAACATACCACTTTTGAATATTCAACTTTTCAACCTTTTATTAAAAAATATCAAATCAATTTTTTAAAACTGATAACTCCCCTTATGGCTATATTAGAATAGTCGTTCAAAGTTGTAAAAACCGCATCTTAATTTTTTTAATTGACATGAAGGAAGACAGTAACGAGAGAAGACCTAGGAAGCATTTGGATAATTGAATTGGGTAATATAAGGAGAAATTAGACGGTATAAGAAAAACAGAACTATATAACATTTTTATATCATGTTTGCTGCATGTGGAATTGAATATAGATTTTATCCTTGGAAAAATGAAGAAAAAAATTAAAAACTAATTTTCTAAATTATAAATTAAAATGGAGTTCACTAGCATAGTTTGAAAACATAGACTAAGAAATTTGTCCAATAATGCGCTATAAAAATATAGTAATTAAATGATATCTTGTTCAACGGATGAAGACATAAAGAATAAACTTATATAGCGCTGTTAAAACGTAAATTGCAAGGGAGAAAAAGCAAAAAGCTTATTAAATATATTTCCACGCAAATGCAAGTAACTTTGGATGTATATTTCCGATTAAAGTTTCGAAGGACCTTGGAAGAAAGAAGGACAAAGGTGAAAAGGACAACTTCTAGTCTAGGTCTCGTTGTTCGGTCCATTCAAAATAATTGAGTGCAATTGTGTAGTGGACGAAAAAGTTAGAATATAAACAATCCGTTTGTTGTTTTATTAATATTTGTGATTTTACCATGAACTTCAACGAAACTGCACATGATTTACCATTCAGTTTTCCACAAAATATATGAAATATTTGTTCACGTTGATTTACCAGTGCATCATATATTAGTCGCATTTAATTATATCCAATGCATGGTCAAGCTTCAAAGAATGCCTTTCTTCGTCAGGACATGTTTTTGTGAGTAACAATAAATAAAGTCTAGTCATCAGCCTCGTAAAGGTTATGCCTATGGACCTTTCCTTTTTGTCTGATGCATTTGTCCAGCAATAATAATATTTACATATTTTTCTATGAAAATAAGATTTTGGTAGTGTTCAAATTTTGAAAACGGTAACTTTATAACTAGAATGCACATATTTATATTAAAATCTGTATATACCAGCAATTTTATATAAAATCGTCCATACACAACTCAACGCAAGAAAGTCAAAGGATCACTAAAATATTTCAATGTTAAAGATTCACAAAAGCTTAGTTCTGATGAACCTTGGTATATCATGTAGATATAACTCAATATACGATGTTGCATGTAGCATACATTCCATCGAGTGGGTTAAGTAATGCATATGAAGAGATAACTAGTAGTGCTAGGTTAGCTACTGATCAAATCCTCTATATGATTTCATAACTCATCCTCACTCTTCCATGAAACAAGATAATTAGTGAGATAAAAGATTATTTATAAATGATAAAAATTTATTATTGAGATTATTATAATCCAGTAGTATAAATACTAATATTCTAATAAAATAGATCTAAGTTAAATACCTTTCTCTTTTATAATAGCTGTAGTAATTGGTTAAAAGAATAAAAAAAAAAAAAAAAAAAGAAGAAGAAGAAGAAGAAGCAAAACATAATAAGTGAATATCGATAAATTTATGCATGTCAATGGTCACGGATCTAGAGGGCACGGAGAGCTTGGGCCTGTAAGTTCGAAAAACAAATTAATTATGTAGATTTATATTGAAAGAAGAAAATATGCAATATATATATGTGTGTGTATAATAGATAGAACTACATTAGAGGAAAAAGGAAGCGCCTTGTAGTCCAAGTCTCATTGATTGGTCGGACCTTTGAAAGAATAGAAAAATTAGTGGCTTCGATCGTGTCGTCAACGTAAAGGTTAGAAAACATATAGAATTAAGTAGTTTCTTGTGTTATTTTGATATTTATGATTTTATCATTAACTTCGACGAAACTGCACGTGATTTACATTGCAGTTGCCCACAAGTTTAAGAGTGAATTATTGGGGTTTCTAACATACAATATACGGTCTAATATATCACTAGTCGCTTTTAATTATATCCATGCATGGTTAAACTTCGGAGTTCCAGGACACATGATGATTTATGAGTACTAAAATAAAGTCAAGTCAACCTCGTAGTGGTCTTGCTTTAATATATGTTAGTTTTTTAACGATAAGAGTCGTCCTCCTACAGCCTGTGGCCACAACTCTTAACCTATTTGACCGATGCATTTGTCCAATAATAAATAATTCGACGTCGAAGGATGAGCCAAAACATTTCAATGTTAAAGGGTCATAGAAACTCAGCCTTGATTAACTCCGTTAATTCGTGCAAATGTGACAATGTTGCTTGGCCTGATTTTTTTTCTTTTTTAACTTTTTTTAATTTTTGATTGGTTAAAGTGTGTTATTGGGACTCACAAAAATGTTAAGGAATTTTTTTGTGAAGTATGTCTAAAATAAAACAATGAGTTTCTTTTAAATTATTGATGTAACGGATGATGGTTCCTTTAAGGATAAATACTGTATAATGGTAGGAAAACATTATTAATTCAATAGAAGGTAGATTATTTACTAAGTTACTTATAAATCACACGCGAATTAATCAATACACGCTTTTACTTTCTCAATGGGGACGGAACTAAGGGACAGGAGGAAGCCTCGTGTTCCACTTCACTTAACTGTTAAAATTTATTTAAAAATGTGAAAACAGTACACATATATATACCATGGCATCTACACACACACAAACGAATATATATACTTAAAAGAGCATATTTTAATTATATGATGTTAGATACCGGTATGTGATTAGCTACATGACTTTACAAATATGAGTTCATAGGTTCGATTCCTGTAAAAGTCATTACAAGTTCAAGTTATATTTATTTCTATGGTACTTAAATGATATTGTCCTTCTGTGTTTTTTCTTTTGCTTTTTTTTTCTATAGTAATTAATAACATTAAACCTTATTTATTAAAAAGTTATAGCTAACTAAGTAAATTTACCTTTTAATCTGAATTCACTGTGAATAACAATTATATTGTCAATGTTATAAATGTTTCCAATTTTATCACTGAAAGTATTAATAAATAATAATCATATGACTTGATGTACTTTTTTTCGCAATAAATGATGAAAAGGAGACTTAATATAAATAGACTCTCTTTGCTAATTTGCTCTACTTATAGTTTTTAGAAGTGAAGGATGCGATAGATTATTAAAGTTCATAATTGAAAATCATGGAGAGCTACTGTAAATGAACCTATAGAACTAAACCATAAAAATGAAACGAGTATATTGGATAAGAAATTGAAGCTTTGAAATTAAACTAGAAAGCAACGAATATTTTGTAGCGTGGCTTGAATGAATGTGATTTCAATAGGACATATATTTTACAAGTGCTACAGAGATTTGGAATGATTTGGAAATGAAATAGACTTAAATATTAAAAAAAAAAAAAAGGTATTCTTTCTGGAAATTTTGAGAATTTCAAAAATGGAGTATCGTGTGCCTATTGATGAAATACATTCTGGATTTATAAAAAGTATATGTCTTTTTAGATATCTTGTCAAGACTTTTACTTGCATTGAAATCAATTATAAACTCAAAGGGCATTGCCAAAATATTGGGATGCTAAAAGATCGATAATAAAAGGGGGAATGATATCTTTCAACAACGAAGATTGAGGAGCTGCTTAGTTCCCGAGGTACTCACAATTTGATTGAAAATCAAGAGGCAGTCAAAGAAGAAGTCCGTTACCCTTTCAGCTTCAAGTGATATCTTAAGTAATGAAAGTCACGAAGAGGATAAACTAACTTGAAATTTTAAGAAATCATCGAAATTTCCCTTCAGTTTAGAAAAAAAAAAATAATAATCGTAACTAGACATAGCGTCCAGATGCTATAGAGAATGGCATCCAGATGTTAAGCTTCTGCTACTTACAGTGGCTTAGCATCTAGACTATATCCAACAGGGCGTCTAGATGTCTTGCTTTTATTATGCAAAATCTGTAGAACAAAATGCCTTAAACCAAAAACAAAATCACCATTCCTTGTTTAAACTTGAACTTCTTTTAAATTCCAACTTAAGGCACAGTAAACTAATGATTCCATACACTAAAAGCTCAGTTAATCCTCTAATTTCAATTCCAAAAATGGCTTCTCCACTTAGGAATCAAGATTAAGAATTGTGGTTCAATGCACTTACTTACAAAATATCAAACACTTGGTGAAGTCAAATTAGAGAGGCCATTTGCAAAATGTCTCCCCAACTTAGATTCAAAACTCATCCTATTCTAAGCATAGCTCTTCTCAAAACCATTTTCCAGCCAAGAATCAAACTCAACCCAAAAAATCCTTCAAGACATATACCTTAAGTACTTGGAAATGGTTGCTAAACAAAAGAACTAGGAATGTCCTATTGAAATCACCTAAGAGTAAGTTGGAAACAACAAGAAATAAGGAGATTTAGTATGCTATGAGCCTTAATATGAATTTCTTGAGCTAAATCTCTAAGAATCTTACCTTAACCATCTTGAACTTGTCTCTTAAGGTAGGGTATAGAGAGGAGCTTTTAATATTCTGCTAAAATAGGAGAAGTTTAGGCTAAAAGTGACAAATACTAGGGTTTAATAAAGGATGCTAATTAAGAGTAGGTTTTTATTTTTTTCTGGAAACTTTTGGAACGCCTAAGATGCCCTTGGTTTTGAAAAATATTTTCTTGACATATTATGTCCTCCCCCTCTTAAGAAACTTTCATCCTAAAAGTTTACCTGAATCTGACAACAGCTTTAAATACTTCCACCTCACATTGTCCTCCAACTCCCAAGTGGCCTTACGCTTAGAATGATTCTCCCATTGAATCTTTACATAGGTAAACATCCTTTTTCCCAACTCATGAACCTTCCTGTCAACTATCTTAAGAGGTCTTTCCTCAGTGGTGAAATTCGATTGCAATTCCAAAGATTCCAAGTCCACAATGGGCACATCAACACCTTTCTGTCTTTGATCTAGCTTATGTACAAATTTGTTCAACATTGATAAATAGAAGACATTGTATACACCCTTTAAAACTGTTGGTAAGGCCAAACGGTAGGCAACTTTTCTAATTTGCTCGAGCACTTTAAAAGAGAGAGTTCATGATGTTCTATGAGTACCAAAAACCTAAGTCATTAAAAAGAGCACAAAAAGATAAGTTGTTGTGGACCGATGGTTCCTTGAGGCATTAACTACTCAAGGTCTTAAGCAACCTAAGAAATATGCCTTGTCTCATGGCTAGGATAACGATGGATAGATATCTCTTCCTTAACTTTTTTAATTCCTTATAATAAGCTTTGAAGCACGTACAATGCGATATATGATCAACCTTGGAAGATTCATAGGAAAACAACTCCTTGAAAAGTACACTAAAACAAACTAGAAATAAACCAAATAGTTTTTATAATGAGTTCAATGCTTTGGAAGTTAAGAATGAGAAATTCAAAAGAGAAAATAACCTTGTGGCTAAGTTTAATGAAATTGAAAGTAATGGAATTGATGATTTGTCCATATCAAATTGGATCAACGACAATCAATAGCTTAGGTCTCCAATGCAACAATAATCACTATTTTTAGATTTTCAATATTAGGGGATGCTATCTCTAGATTCTAGCTAGGAAAGTAATTGGATCACAAGGCCTTCAAGAGAGCTTAATGGGTTCATAAAATAAAGAAATCGTGAGTTGAATAGTCAAAAGTTCATTCAGTGAAGTTACTCCAATATTTAAGTTAATCTCAAGTAAGTGAGAATAAAGGTGAACTAAGGTAATGGATTTGTTGGTCTGTATCTTTTTGCTTACCATACAAATGGAAGACGTAAACCATCTATAGATAAGATCCTTAAGCTCTAGTCAACTCATAGCCTATAAGTTAAGACATCTTATCCTTAGTTTTAGGGGCTTAGGTTAGTAGGATCTTTTGATGTTGTTAAGGTATCATTGCTTAAGCCTAGTGCTTATCTTCTCAGTTTAGAGCATTATATAATTAAGCCATGTAGGCCTTCGTAGGGGAACTCTACCCATTACATCATAGTGAATGGGTTGTAGGCATCATATGAATGGGCACATGGGCTTCTTTATGGGATGCATGAGTGCTGCCAAGCTAGACTAAGAAGTTTACGACTTATGGAGCATGGTTCACTCTCTTACAACTATTTCAGGGGAAGCTACTCGAGAGAGGTTAACTTAGGCTCTAAAAAGCTTAGCCATGAGTTAAAGAGGTTGACCTAAGCCTAAGGTGCCCATGTATAAAGTTGACCGTGAATAAGGGCAAAATTTCATTAGTCTATCATAGTTACTTTTTGATGCAACAAATTTAATCTTGATCATATAGGGAAGCTTTTGAATAACTTTTATAAGAAAAAATAATTTTGCCGGCATACCATGTGAGTGCTTAAAGCCTAAACTCGTACCATAGTATCATTCATGACAAAAGATAGAATGCATATGAGTTACACTCCTCATAAATACAAATCTCTCTCTCTCTCTCTCTCTCTCTCTCTCTCTCTCTCTCTCTCTCTCTCTCTCTCTCTCTCTCTCTCTCTCTCTCTCTCTCTCTCTCTCTCTCTCTCTCTCTCTCTCTCTCTCTCCATATATACGCATATAAACACAACAATATCGACATTCTAAAAGTTAAGTTATTAACTTTAACTACCACTCCAAAAAAGTTCGCTAACCATGATGGCATCCTTACTCTTCATTTATATCTAAGGATAAACAAGTATCCCCTTAACTTATTGTCAAGCTAAGTAAGTGGACAAACAACATACAATACAATACATAAACAAATATGTGCATAATTACACATAGATATGTTTTACAAGATAATATATTCATATCAAAAGAATTATGCTCATACTAATACACATGTCATATATTGGTATCGATTTCCTACCCATATGATTAGTTAACATCATTAAATATTTGAATAAACAATCCAAGAACTTAGCTAGTAAGAAGGAGTTGCTTGAAAATATGACCTAATTGTGTTTGCCTCACTTGCCACTAAGTGATTAGAAGCAAAGCTTCTAAAAGAACATAACTAATTATAGAGAGTAGCTTGTGAGTAGGACTCTTAAAATCAAACTAATTAGCTACAGGAGTAGCATAGGAGTGGAAGCCCCTGAAAACTCAAAAAGTTGACCTCGTCAGTCATCAATTGTAGTAAGAAGCATAACCTTGAATTCAATGTAACCCAACTTGTCAAAATAAGTACTTTACTTTGCCAAAATCTCATTTTTCATAGTAAAATCTAACCTATAGATCCTTTTAATGATATGCCATGAATGCATTAAACAACAACCCAACATGAAGCATATATCACAAGCCAAGTACAATTTTTCAATTAAGCTAAGCTTAACTTTAGAAGTTCATCATTACAATATATAACCTAATACAAAATTCACTTAAGTGAAATCCAAAATCATTAACTCTACAAGTATTTTGGGTCCTTACAATTCCAAAATCATTTTGATTCATGTCATAAAACATGTACACTCAGCCAATCCTAACTCTAGAGATAATAGTGACAAAGTCATTAGCCATATTTCCAACAAAACATCATATCATCACAATCAAACATATGATCACATTTTAAGTTGGCATAAGTCTACTATTCAAAATCACGTAAACCTACTTATTAAGGTCAAACTATATCTTAAACTTACTCCTCAATCACATGGGTTCTCTTTACCTATCTTACCTTACATGTACAAATCTTCTAGTGATATTGTTTCTTAGCTATAGTATTTATTATCAACTACTCTATCAATCTTTAGTAGTCATAATTCTTTATTTCTTATCAATTTTTATTTTTATTTTTTATACAGTTGCAATCATCATTCTAAGAACTAATTAAATATTTTAAAAATCAATGGGATCTATAAATTTACAAAAATGCCATTTTGACTTGCCATTTCTGTCTTTATATTATCTTAAACTCCATAATTAGTCCATTTTACCTTAAATACTCAAAATAATAGTCAAATTTTTACACTTAATGTTTATGGATTAGTAGAATTCATGTCATTATATCTATTTTAGGTGACTACATATATCACTATGTTCACTAAATGACCTTCATGATCACATATTTTACTACAATATACCTATTGTATAAGTTAATTAAGTAATAAATAGTTTATATACTCAAATAATTCTATAAAAATTAGACAAGAAAAATATATTTTTTAATTCTGAAAGGTTTAATTACTTAATCATTTCATTCCCTATATTATCAAAATCATACTTTTAAACCCTAAATAAGTTTCAATTATATAAATGATACAATTTAATGTAAAATATCAATAAATCATTTCTTATATCATTATAAGGCTACAATAATCATAATATATCAAGTTCATCAATTAATTTCATCAAAAACTATTTATTTTAATTATTTAAAAAAAACGATAATTTTAGAAAAATAAATTCAATAAATATTAAAGTCATCTTTCTTCATGATGTCTTTTCATATTTATAAAATACAGATTACATATCCAGTAAAAGAATAAACTTGAGACTACATTATTTAGGTGTCCTAAAATAATCTAATATTTTTGTATGAATGGTACTACTAAAGAAGGAACTCATATATGTGTAAAATAATGCTTTAATAATTTAATATTTTTCTTTCCTTGACCATCTTCCTTTTGCTCAATCTTCTTCACATCTTCCCAATACTCATGCTAAGCACCACTACTTCTATAATTTCTTTTCTTCGTTCCTCACACAATTCCGTTTATTAATCAAATTAGAAGCAGTCATTAATGCCTTAAAAGGATTTCTTTTTCTTTCCCTCTATATCATAAGTGCCAAGTAGATTACGTCTCAAAAAATATTAAATGGTTACATCTCAACAAATCATGTAACCTCAACCTCTAACCGAAAATAAAATGCATTGTAGTTTGCTCTTTAAGCTCATCCACCTAACATCAAATCATTAACATATTAAAATATTTCACATAATCATTTACAGTCATATCTTCTCTCTTAAAACTTTGTAACCTTAGAAATCTTTCTTTCTAATAATGTGGGTATAGACCTTTTCATAACAAGTACTTCATCTCTTGCCAAAGAAAAATTCCCCTTCACTCTCTTTCATCCCATAAGATTTTATATTCTTTACCAAAAGGCTACATATTTGATAACTTTAAGCATCACTAATTATAACTTGGTTCATTCATCATATCCATAATACATAAGCACCTTCTCTATTTTGTCCATATAGTATAAATAATCAGAAAGAGACACCACTCTTAAAAGAGGGAAGATTCATCTTATATTGTCTTTGTACTACTCATCAGTTTACCTTGCTCACCAATTCCTGATCATCAAAATGATCATTCTCATCTTCCACCAATTTATTCACTTCGCCTCTAATCAAATTCCAATACCACCTTCATCATATGCCTTTACTCAAAGAGCTTTTCTAGCTACAAGTTGGGCAGTGTGAATTGCAATATGTTACGTACCATACATATATGTATATCAATTTACGCAGTATATTGTTCACTTGTCTTCAAATACTTTTGTTTCCTTATGTCTACTTCTGATTCTACTGTTGTATATAAAATCTCCCAAAGCTACAACAACATCACATACACATGCACTTCAAACAGCGTATTAAACACAACTACAACTCCATTACATATACAGTTTGACACTAACTCACTAACACAAACTACCTCCAACACTCTAATTCAAATTATAATGTGCTCATACTAGATTGGTTCAAGCATAATCAATAGACAAGGTCTCCAATGCAATAATTATTATTATTTTTATTACTATAGGATATGAATAAGCTTTAAATGGATATTACTCACAATCGATAACAACATGGTGTTCAATACAATCAAAGATTGATAAGAACAAATATGAGAGAGAAAATTAAAATAAAAATTACTTAATAATAGTCATTGATAGTATAGTAAGACATACACAAATAATAATAATAATAATAATCACCTATAATAATGTTTATGTTAAGAGTGAAAACGCCTTTTTAAAACATAAAAGGAAGGAATAAGAAAGTGTAATCAAGTGGGGTGTCGTTCAAACACTTATAAGAAATCATTTTCATGCCCTAATAAATGTCACTTGGGTCAAATCTATCTTAACCAAACTAAGATATATAAATCGTACCACTTGTTGTAACTTCAATGCTATGGTTTTAATTATAGAATTATTCGATTTGTTTAATCAATTGAAGAAGGTTACTGAAATGGAAGTTATCATCATGGCATGCTATTTTAATCACTAGTACATATACCTTCAATCCACTTAAGCATAGTTAAGAAGCAATAAAAGTTGTTGGCTTTATCCTCAAAATCAAGAGAATAATGCGCTTGAACTATCATATGTAAAAAGTTTTTGATGTAGATTACAAACTAATGGAGGACTTGAGACAGAGGATTAGTTTCTCCTCTCTTTTTTTTAAATGGAAGTCATGTGAGGCAACTTCTTCATGTTAGGCCATGTTAATATTATAAGAAACTGTAGAGAATGCCATTGCTCACTTGACTTACAATTGCACAAACTTTCTACATATTAGAAAGATAAAGCGACCAATTAAGAGCAACAGCTTGGATTTTTGTTGGAACATCATGGAATACCACTATCATTTCATCATAATATTTTGTAAAAAGATCTTTTCCAATTCAAGTAATACCATGTGGGGATAATTGAAAGAGAAAACATTTTCTAATTTCAAATTTTCATACAGTTCTAGACATCTCAATTTATGAAACATTATCCCAAAAGTATTTTTTATTTGAGTAAAGCTCTTAATATGTTCATTATCATAAAGCGAAAGAGATTCCAAATTAGATAAGGAGCTATAATTGAGAAGAAGTCCTGTTAATTCCTTGGAAGACGAATGATTTATCATAGACAAGAACTTTTGCTTAAAGTTGGATTGATTAGGATGAGGTTTTTTTTTTTTTTTTGCCTCCAATTAGAGTTAAACGTGATATTGACTAATTTAAATTGTTTAATGAAAAGTTTTAGAAGGGAAATAATTGATGCATCTTTATTGCTTATCGGTTTTGCTTAATAGTTTGAAGATTTATATTGAATAAGAATAATAGTGAAAGGAGAAAAACAAAGCCATAGTTGAAAATTAGGGAAAGAAAAAAGGAGGATTAAATAACACCAATTGTGTAAAGTATCGAGTGAGATAACAACTCTCAATTAAACACCCTAAGGGTGTTCGAATAGGAGACCTTTCATTTAGATGCTAAGGAGGCATTATATAGATGAGACCGAATTTCCTTCTATAGTCAATGAACCTTTAACCTGCCATTCAACTACTCAAGGTGAGTGATTTAAATAATAAATTGAAATTCTATAAATCCTAACCTATAACTATAGTCACTAGGGTGCTATCTCTAACTTAGCTTAAACTCCCTTTACTTTTTGGTAAATGACATGTACATCACCTTAGTAAGTGAGTATAAGTTACAAACATGTCTTAGTAGACCTTAATAGCATTTGAGTCCTCCTCTTGAATGCTTTTCTAAACCAAAGCATTAAGTCCCATACGCTTGCTTAAGTTGTTGGAAAAGTTTGTATTTGATTCTATCAATCAATATTATCAAAAAGCTTGTATTCAAAATTATTATCTTGAAATCTATCTTATAAGATATAGATTAAACTAATGCTAAGTTTTTTAAATGTAAAATAAACATATGCTAATAGGAAAGAAAAGGCTAAGTAGAGAAAGAAGTGGTGTAAACTTTTACTATAAGCTCAAAGATAAAGAATGCAAAAATCTTTTTTTTTTTTAAGTTACCATAAATAAAACTTGTAACTATAGTACTAGATTTGAAAATATTTTACACACTTGTGCATAAAGAAGATATGGTCATAAGACGAAAAAGGAAAACTACTTTAGGTTCTAAGAAAACACAGTATACTTAGAGCTTGAAACCATATGAAATAAACCAAAAGTGAATGACATGGGTAAGTTTTGTTGTTAGGTTGAACATTCCTTCTTCATGAACTTGAGTAAGTTGAAGTCTATTGAATCAAAATCACTGTTATTGTTGTTCTTTTTGTGAGTTGCATCTTTGATAAGTTGATTAGAATCTTAGTATACACAATTCAAGAATCAAGCATGTGATTTTGAGATTATAAATTTACTATACTTTGATACCAACTTTTGATTGAGTGATTGAAAATTTCCTGAATAGTTTAAGTTTTTTAAACTATATGTAAATTGTTGAGTCGTTAATGTAAATATTTAAAAATTTACTATCTATGATGAACTTTATCTAAAGCATCTAAAGGGAGATTTCGATGATGTTTGTTATTTGAAGATTATTTAGCTTTTTTCCTCTTTTTCCTTGCAGTCATTATTTCTTGCTTAAGTGGTTAGTGAATGGTGATTGGTTACATTTAAGGTTTTCTAAAGTGTGTAGAGGGCATTTTTCTTAATTGGGTTATTAAAATGTGTTACAATTGGCATTTTTGAATCTTGATTGGTTTAGTGTGTTAAAGTCATTCTTAGCAATTAGAAAGTGATATAGCTTTGATTGACTTGTATTTGATGGCATAGTGATGTTGTAGGTGATGGATGTGGTTTATTGATGGTTTGCAAGCTTTGTTTATTGGAGTAGTGATGACTTTTTTATGTTGGCCTATCAATACAAAACAGCATATCATCACCTTTTTTATTACAATAAATATATACATATACATATATATATGCTTAAGACAAAAAAATCGATTTGAAACTCCGTAAGTAAGTCGGTGAATGATTTCTTTTGGTATTGGTAGAAATCTCAATGTGGTAAAAAACACTGATAATTTCTTATATAAAGAAAGCTTCTATCTTTGTATGCGACACAAGAAAGACCTCGAGCTTGAGATTGAAAAGCAAGGTGGTCCTTTAGGTAATTAAGTCATCATTAGTCTCTTTCTAGTGTGTGCAACTTCTCTTCTTCTTTGTTTTTTCTTTTTTTCCCCTGAGTGATTGGACTACCCCAACCAAGTAGGCTTTTCAAGCCTAATAAGCGTATAACTCCAATAACGGATCCTTTTGTAATTGAAGGGGTGAAGCATTCCTCAATCCCTCTGGGAAATAGTTTCATTTTTTAAGTTTTACGTTGATGACTAGGAGAGGTAACCGAATTAGTATTTCACTACAAGCACGAACTACATAGGAAATAGTGATCCTAAATCCAAGATAATATCATGAACATCCTTCGTCCATAATCATATTCATCAATTTCATTTATTTCTCTTTCCTTTACAAATTCTTTTGACCTTACTTGGTATGTCCAATTGTTTCTTCTTCTTTTTTTTTTCTTTTTGGCATAAAGCTACTAAAAGTACCTAAACTTTCATATTTTTTTCATTTTGGTACCTAAATTTTAAACTTCTTCATTTTAATATTACAACTTTTTAAATGAGACAAATTAGTATATTTGTCATAACGGCCAATATAAAGAATACTTATTTATTTTACTTTAAAAAGTTGAAGTACCAAAGTGAAATAAAAAATAAAGTTCAAGTACTAAAATAGAAATAAAATGAAAGCTGATGTACTTACATTATTATTCTAACATTTTATAATTACATCCCTTATAATGAAGATACTAATTTATCTCATTCAAAAAGTTGAGATACCAAAATAAACAAGTTTAAAGTTTAGGTACTAAAATGAAAAAATATGAAAGTTCAAGTCCTTATATTGGCTTTATCCCTTTTCTTTTTTTTGGGTCAAAATGAGTTCTTCCATAGCTTGCTTTCTAAGGGTAATTGCTCTTGGGAAACGAGTTCTCTCTTTATCTTTAAGGAAATGTTTGGGAGGGGAAGGGTGGCTCCTTGTCATTTTTTTTTTTACTTTCTTTTTATGGAAGGTGATATCTCCAACATGATGGGTCCAACTTCTAAAGTGGAAAGTGCAAAAGCCTCTAAGCATGAAAAATAGGCTGGCGTAGGCGAGCAAGTATTTGTAGAGACCTAGAGAAGGCTTGTCAAGTCGCAGAGCGAGGCCCTCTTCTAGCAAACATGATCAAGAATTCAATGTGACCCCACATCCTCAAGAAGTTACAAAGGAACTTATCAATGACCTCGTTAATGCTAAAACAAAAATATATGACTTCATAGAGAGAGTATTCTCATTATACGATGATAAAGAATAAAGATCGCAATGCCTAAAAGCATGAATTGCAACAATTAACACAATTCATTAGCAAAATGGAACTTTCACTTAAGTTAGTCATTGAGAAAGAAAAGGAAATGTATGCAACTTAAGATGAAGAATTAGCTTGGTAGAGGCTGATCTTCATTCTCAAATAAAGCCTCTTCTTCAACAAGAAACAGCAATAAAGAGGGCTTAGGAAGCGCTTTTGTCTAAGTTTACCCAAGAAGTATGTAATCGGTACCAACTTAATAGGAATAAACAAAGATAAAGATTACAAAGCGATAGCTTATGATTCTCCATTAACCAATGAACTAATGGGTTTAGGGGGTAGTGAGGGGACGAATTGGAGGGTTAAGATTTAAGTCACTTGATCGACCCAAAAAACAAACCCCTAGGCCTTTCTGATAGATGTATAGAGGAGTGAGTGTTACAATGGATAAATGAGTGCAAACTCTAGAGATTGTATTGAAGTACGATCATGGCCTTGACCCTTCCTTGAACCAAAATTGAAGGGGAGGGTGAGAGGGAAAGGTGCTAAAAATGTCCCATTAATAAAGTAAGGGCTTTTCAAACCTTCCTTATCATCATCCCCCCTTCTTGCAATAAAGAAGCCTTACTTCCTACCTAAAGGACCCCTCTCTGATAAGGAAGGAAATGAAAGAATCTCAATTTCATGACATATCTGAGTTGATGGCTAATCTCCACCAACCATAAAGATATAAGGACTATATATTTTCTCCTTAATGCCATTGCTAGAGTGATGGATACATGCATCTCAGTGTTAATTCGTAAGCAGTTAGCACGACCTAGCAATCAGATTCTTAGTGGGAATCATCAACTTTATAATGTTTTAATAATGGCTCATGTTTTTTAATGATCTTTTTTATGGTTATGATAGCGAAGATAGGTAGATTCGGTAATTAGTTTGTTCCGATTCTGATAAGTGCACCTAACATGGCATTTCCACAATTAAATAATATTTCATTCTGGTTGTTGCCACTAAGTCTTTGGCTCTTATTAAGCTTAGCCTTAGTAGAAGTGGGTACCAAAACTAGGTAAACAATCTATCCACCATTAAGTGGTATTATCAACTATTTTAGAGAAGCAATTGATTGAGCTATTTTTAGTCTTCATCTATCTACTATTTCATCCATTTTAGATTCTATCAATTTTATAACAACTAGTGCGAACCATAACCAAGAATAGACAAAGCCGATCGCTGACTAAGTTCAAGCTTATAGAAAGCTCGAAAGCGTTAATGGGGAAAGTACGAAAGGAATGAATGACGAATGAAGAAGTAAGCAAAACCTAGGAATAGCTCTAGAGGATATGACGCACTAATGGAATTTTCAAGGACTCACGGCACAATTCGATATAATACACAAACTGAACCGATAAGTTTACTCACTACCTAGCCTTGCTCAAGGGTTAGAATAAGAGTAATGTCAAGAGCAAAGAAAGTGTTTATGCAAGGAAAAAAACACAAAAGTGTATTAATGGTAGTATGAATTCTCCTTACAGCTACAAGCATAAAAGGTATTTATACGCATAAGTTAGAGCAATTTGCCTAAAAGGGAAAAGATAAAAAGAGTATTTCCTAAAGAAGTAATGTATAAGATATAAAGGGTAAAAATGAACATACAAGGAAAATAATCATTGGTACAACGGATTCTACACATGATATTGTACACGTAGCAATGCTACATTGGCGAGGTTGTTTAAAGATGCAAACAAAAAAGCACAGACAGTTTGCTTATCCGAGTAGGGTGGCTTAGTCAGTTTGAAGTCTCTCTATTTAAGCATCTTGGCAAGGGTGCTACCGAGTAAGTAATTAACTAGGCATGTGTGAGAATGAAGATGGGCCGTTGTCTTGACCTCTAGCTTCTTGGCATATAACATGCGAGAAATGAGCAATCATTCAACTAGGCATAAAAGGTGACTCAATAAGAAAGTACTCGACCTTGGCAGGGGTATGCTAGAACAAGAGGATTCGTCTTGCCAGTCCCTCTAGTCCTTGGGCTCCACTGCAGGTCAGTGGTCCAATAGCTTGATTCTCATCAACAACTTTCCTCAACATGCGTTAACCTAGAATAACTATGCATAGATTACTCCTGTTTATATGGTTTAATCTAATGATAGCACTCCTACTTTTATTATCACTTATGGTACTAGCAGGGGAAATTACCATGTTATTAACTAATCGAAATCTTAATACAACCCATTTTTGATCTCGTAGGAAAGGGAGACCCCATATTATACCAACATCTCTTTTAGTTCTTCAGTCATCTAAAGGTATATATTCTCATTCTACTTAGATTCAGTATCATAAGTCATATCGTTTCGACTTTTCTAAGAAAATTAGTCTTTGGGTATCTAGGCATGGTTTTTGCCATGATCAATATAAGTGTTCTTAGATTTCTTATGAATAGTTCATTGTTTTTGAAAACCAAACCAACATAGTTGATAAAATAATAGTGAAGATCATTTAGGAATTATTTCCCCTAGTATTTAACATGTGATCGCTTAAAATATATCCAATTCAATTTCTATTATTCTTGACCGAAAGGATTCACAATTAAAGTTAACACCTTTCTCAAGCATATTAACCCTAATCCTAAATTATTTATTGGAATCTCTTCACGTAGTAATATAATATATAATCGCATTAATGTATGATGAATTCCCATACAAAGAACAACTTTCCGAAAGAAACATATATCTTATTTTTAAGTATATATGTAATTCTCTCCAATTATGTCAAAATCTCATTACATATGTGATTTCTCAATCATTATGCATAATATCATAGATTGATACTCTAGAAATATCAATTAACAATTAAATAACATAATTGAATCAAGAAAAGATAGAAACTTTATTGAAAATTGTCGATCAATCTAAACTTTATTGAAAATTGTCGATCAATCTAATAGTCACATGAAATCCTAGGTTCCATAATCCTAAATACAAGAATCTTAAGCTATCATAATGAAACTAAAAATGAATTGCAATAAAATCAATAAATAAAACATGAAAAACCCCTTTTATTAATGATAAATCTCTTCAATCTTGAAGTTGAATGTTGCTTTCGCCTTTTTCTTCTCCTTCTCTTCAAGTCTCTTCTCTTTTGAATGTCCAATCTTTTTTGCGAAACCCTAGTATGTCCTTTTATAATGTATTGTAAGATTTCCGTTTTTATCACCAGACACGGCCTGGGACACAGTCGTGTCCCCAGGTCATGTAACTTTTTTACCATGGCATATTTTCTTAGATGGACACAGCCTGGGGACACAGTTGTGTCCCAGACTATATAACTTCAAAACTTCATAAATCATTCATTTGAACTCTAAATTGAGTGAAACTTGATTCTTTTTCTTCGTTTTCAATCTAAGAACACGTTCAAACCTTGAAATCAAAATTTTACTCAATTAAGTATCAATTTATTTAAAGAAAACTAAAGATGTAAGGGAAATACTATAAAATCACCATGTGAAATGTATTTAAAATAAGAGTTATCAAAAGTAAATTGCATAGATAAAATAAAAATAGAAAACAAACATTAATATTTTAAATAATAATTGGGAAAAGAGTAGGAAAAAAATTGAGAGTTAGAGATGCTAGAGGTGATGTAATCATATATACTAAGTTGGAGTCACTTTGTAGATGTGGGATGCCAATGCCATGATTGTGATCTACAAAATGTAAGAACTAAAAGAAGCGAAAACTAAGAGAGGAGACAGAGAGAGCAGATCCAAGAGAAAGATATGAGGTAGATTGAATTAGAGAAGACTAGAGAAGAAGGAGACTTAAGGACTAAAGTCTATATGAGAGAGAACAATAGAGAGGCAAACGATGGATATGGAGTATAATTGATGAAGTAGATAAGGTTAGACCAATAGGAATTTACTTATGGTATCTTGGTTTTTCTTAAATATAAATATATATATATACATATAAAGGTGAAAATTTGTTAATTACATTATTCCTCTAATTGATATTTTATTTAATATTATATTATTAATTTATTATTTTTATGGGGAAATGGGTTTCCCAACGAGTTCTTTGCAAACCCTAAAACCCTAATAGGTTTTTAGCCATTTCCCAAAACCTATCCCAAAAATTTATTGAGTAGTACCCTACATGGTTTTTAGTATGACAGATAGGTTGGGTACCCTATTATAACTCATTCATTGCCATCCTATATTAGAAACATTACTACAATTTCCAAATGAAATCTTAAATGTCATGGTAAAAAATATGTACATTCAAATTCAATTATCCATTTCTCCATATAGAAACCTTTTCAACTATACATGACTATAAACATTTTGGTGTTAATCAAGTCTAATGAAAAGTGAAAACCCCTTCCAATTGTTCCTCTTGACTTTGTCTAATGCCAAATGTCACTATTCATACATTATTATCATCATTTTTTATCTCTTCTTTTGACCTAAAATAAGTTTCTTTTACATTTTGATATATGGATAATTACCAAAGGTATGTACTTATGTAGGCAACAAAAGTAAAAGATACATTTAGTTGAGTGATAGCTAAGGTATTAAACCATGCAAGCCTTAACCAAGTACATGTACATGTAAGTAAAAATTAAAGTTAAATGTTCATTTACTTATGACTAATTTTGTTAAAATTATCATCACATAATATATCTCAACCTATCCAATTTCTTCCTTGAAATTTACAAAGTAATAGACACTTAAATTTCAATTCAATAAATATATTTAATAATCAATACTATGTAAGGATATGACTATGTTAAATTTATTATTAAGGTTATATGCGTAGAGAAAATTTTCAACAGTATTAATACATCGTATAGATGAAAAAAAAAAAAACTCTTGGTTGAGAGCATGGACCAGGAGTTCCTCCCTTCCAAAGATGAAGAAAGCAACTATCTTCACTAAAGTAAGAAAAGACTAGCCTCCTCTCCTACAGATAATGATCCTGATTTAACTAGCCATAGGCCTAAGATCAGCCAAGATACTTCCCAAAGAAGCTATCTTTTAGAGACATAGATCTAATCAATATTCCTGAAGACTATGAAAGGCACTACTTTAGCAAAACTGAAGAAAGTAAAAACATGGAACAAGATTAGGAAGTTGTAGCTGAGCAAGAAGCTATGATGGAATATGAAAAACGTTTAAATGAGAATGCAGCACTAAGAGTGTTCTACGTTAACTTCTCTCAAACTAAGAAGAATATTCTAAATGTACCTGGGTAAAACACTTTCATAGTCAAGGTTATGGGGCCAAGCTATGGATACAAATACATGCTTGAGAGATTGAAGAGGATGTAGAAAGGAGTATCTCCATTTAAACTAATCCATGTCGGTTTGGGACACTATCTAGCATGTATCCATGCATAGTGCAAATGATTATCAATGGGTAATAGACTATGGACCCTAGTTCATGAATGGTTCCTATCTCGCTTTACAAAAGTGGGAACCAAAATTCCAACCTAAAATGGCCAAATTTAATCCAACTATAGAGCACTAGTTGAGCTCTTTTCATCAACTACAATTAAGCACATTATAGAAAAGATAGGGCTAGTTATAAAGCATGATATCTGTTCAATTGAGATAAAAAGGAGAAGGTTTGTTAGAGTTTACTTGCAAATTGATCTAGACAAGCCTCTTTTCTACATTGCAATGATAAATAATGTGCCTCATCAACTATAATACAAATTATTACCAAATTTGTGCTCGAAATGTAGCAAAGTTAGTCATAACAAACAGTTTTGTCCTTATGGGAAGAACGAGAACATTAAGCAAATGGATAATGACAAAGGAGAAGAGTGAAACAATGAGAAAATAAGAGAAATTCAAGGAAAGAAAAATGAGCAACCACAATGCAAAGGAGTTAATATTGCTACAACCAACAAAGGAGAGACAAGGCATGATGTTGGAGTTGTAGAGCATTTCAATACTGAGAAGAGTAATGATAATAAGAATCTTAATGATAATATCAAAATTCACTCTAAGGGCAAAAGGACAAAAGAGTGGATAAGGAGTACAAAGATAGAATTAAATTCCAACTTAGGAGAACTAACAAAAAAGGGTAGATAAAGAAACAAGACTCAAAAAGTAAACAAAGTAATAGTTCAAACAAGGCCCAAAAGGCACAAGTTACAAATAAAGACTTTAATAAGGGTAAACAAATCACTACATCCCCAACAAATGTGACCATGTAAATTATTGAAATGAGATTAATTATGATGAAAAGAAACAAGAAACTAATGAGGATGTCCTTTCATCTTCAAAGAACAACTCCTTCATTTTTCAAGCAAACAAAATAACAAAAAAAAGGAAAAAGTATTTCTCTAAAGAAACTATCCAAAAAGTATGGCGATCAAGAAAGAGGTTAAAGCGAACATCAAACTTCTTCTTCAAAAATCCGTGATACCTAGGATAAATATCAAATCCCTAATCTAGTCAGTGTAAACTGAGCAATACAAGACAAGGGTAGTGGTAAAAGTGCAAAGATTAGAGGAAATAATACTGAGATGGCCTATGGAAAGAGTTCCATAAATTATCTTCAAGCTAACCATTTTAGGGGAAAGACTATACAAGACGCAATCAGGCTAGTGGACACAACGAAAAAAGCATGAATGGTATTCTCCTTACTAGTAGAGAGAATGGAGATAGAAGCAAGAGAAGTACTTAAAACATTGGAAGCCACATGTAAAGAAGTAGTAATGGACATCATAATGAAGGGTCTACTGCCAAAGAAGGAGCAAAAAGTACCCCATGTGGAGGAGATATAGAGGGGCCAAGAAAACCACCTATTGATATACTTAGTTTGTAGAACCGTGGACTTAGGCTTTATTGGACTAAGATATACTTACTCAAAAAAAAAAAAAAAAGCATATCAAAGACCTCGTTCAAACTAGGCTTGACTATGCTTGGGCTAATTATCCCTAGAGAGCAATGTTCCTTGAAGCTAAGGTCTTTTACCTTAGATACTCACAATCCAACCATCTTCCTATCTTTTTTAACACCCTTCCTAGTTGCAAAGCAAGTCCAAAAGATAAAAAGCTATATAGATTTCAATCCATGTAGTTGATTTCAAGGACCTCATTAGAAGTATTTGGATTTGGCCAAACTTCAAAATTCAAGATGATTACCCTTTGCTTATTAAGAACCTTTGAATTTGGAATAAAGAAGTGTTTGCCATAGTCCATGTTAGAAAAAAGGCAAGGAAGATATTCATTATAATCCCACCCAAGATGATAGGAATTAAGCCATTCGGGTATTAACCCAAGCTTGAGCTTAAGGACTTAATAGCATAGCAAAGCACATCCCCTCGGCGCAACTTACATCTGAAGAATCCAATCTACTTCAAACTACTAATTTGTCAAAAATACTAAGTGAGGCCCCTTTCCATTTGTTAATGATCAAGTGTCGACTTGAGGAATACTCTATTGATAGCTCAGCTAATTTTTCCATTAACTCGACTACATATGTTTTGAGCTCCCTAAATTACATCCAAGCTGCCAGAATACTAAAGAACTTATAGATCAATTTGGCATCAACTGAACCCGACTATACCTTCTTGTTTGCTTTAATAGGGACCTCCCTAGTGATTGTCTACCAAGTCTCTTAATTGTTTACATGAAAGAATCTGCTAAAGAAGCTTGTATTTTCTATAATTTCTTTTATACCCTTATCTATTTCTTGTATTTTACTTAATTTGGACAATGTCCTTTTAGTCTTTTTCATATTCAGTAGCTTTCCTTAATATTTTGAGTATAAATATCCACTTGTAAGTAACCACAAAGGAGCATCTCTAATAATACTGAATATTCTACATTCTTTCAATGTTAAGCTTTTACTTAGTATCTCTTTTACTTTTATCCTAATCCCTTGAGCAAGGTTAGGTGACGAGTGCCTCACTGAAATACTCATATGTCATATCAAGCTAGTTCATGGGTTAATGGAGAGTCTTAAGTAGGTCGTATCCTTAGAATTCATTCGTAGGTTTTGTTTGTTCTTCTTTTATCTCACGCGATTACCACCCACAGTTTTCAAGCTTTCTATAAGCTTGGACCTACCTCAATAACATCACCTTTGTTTGTCTTTGGTGCAACGTATCATCTTGGTATTAAAGCAGAGGTTTGTTTTTAGGTAAGTTACTATTATACTGTGTCATTATTGTAATTCATAGAAGAACTATTGCGGTATGTGTACATAAAGAATGTGTTGTTATTTGTGTGATTCTGTGAGAGGTAGCCATAGTTTTTGGAAAGTAGTAGAAGTAGCATCCCTAATCTTTTATAGTGACTATCATATGGTACTACGTTTCACTCTATTCCAAGCCTTAGAAAATAGAGCAAGCATTAACTGGACCTTTTTGTTCTTCATTAAGGCACTATCGTATTGGTATTCTATAGTAAGATATATTTGCGCTTTGGTACCCATGTAAAGAAGTTAAGTGTGTGTAAGGTTGATTTATTGAAGATAGTGTATATTGTTTCTAGGGAATAATGAGAATTTGAGTACTGTGTGTTTTGCTATAGGAACAAGATTGAGATGAGGCAAAGATAACTGATTTGAGTGTAAATGCAAGAATTGGAGACGACAACAGTGATGTTGTCCACCATGGTTAATAACCCCAAAACACCCTTAGACGTTTCAATTAGCAATTCGGTGAAATGACTAATTGATAGCAGACTTAACTCAAGTTGTTCATGCGTTAGCCTCTCGACTTATTGAAGTCATCTACAATACTCACAAAGTTGCAGCTAAAGTTGGTGTAGTTGCCCGTGGTGCTTAGCCTGCTCAAAGACAATTCTTTGCTTGACAAGAATAAAGTGGAGGAGTAAGAGGACATGTACGAAGGAGAATAGACTTAGGTGAAGTCAACAAGGAAGAAGGAAAGGGCAACTGTAAGATAGAAGAGAGAGCTTGCATACCCTGAACTGCTACTCATGTAAAGCTTCAGATGCTAATTTTCAATGGTTTTGTAGATGCTAGCAACTACTTAAACTGGCAAGAAAAGGTAGAGCAAGTCTTCAATTATTATTAGTATGAGGACCATAATAAGGTCAAAATTACAATGACTAAGTTTTTAAGGTATGTCACCATGTGGAGGAGGAATTTTCGAACCACACAAAGGCAAGATGGGTATAAAGAGGTACATACATGGCCTGATATGAAAAGAGTTCTAAGAACCAGATTTGTATCGAATACCTATCTATAAGACATTTTTGCTAGAATCCAAGAGCTAAATTAAAGGAATCGTATTGTCAATGAGTATGTGTGAGAATTCAAATGCTTATCATCTGATGTGAGATCAATGAACCCTTAGCATAGATAGTGTCTAGGTTCTTAACTGGATCAAGAGCAGAGATCCGAGATATATTAGAGCTACAACAATTTGTTGCTCTAGATGAGGCTATAAGAATCGCTTAACGTATAGAAAGATAGAGAAGGAATAGGCTGATCTAACCTCTAATGAGAAGATCTATTTAGACCAGCCAACCTACTCAAGAAGTCACTAAGCTTAATACAGCAATAAGCCGAGTAGGCGAACAGACATCAAGTAGAAGAGTTGACCTAGTAACAGTGAAGTATCGAAGAAGACAGTCAAGAAAAACAAGGATGAAGACAAAAGGCTAGCTAAATCAAGTATTTTAAGTTTTAGAGATTTAGGCACATGGTCATCCAATGTCAAAACAAATGAACCATAGTCATTAAGGGTAAAGTTCCAAAGGTTGAAGTGGATAATATAGATAAGGAACTTGAAGAAGGAGAAGAATTGGAGAGGAACACTAAGAGTAATGAGGAACCTGTTGAGGAGGATATATTTGCCGAAGATCTTAACAAGCCAGCTTTAGTTGTTAGAAGAGAAATGAGCCTTAGGCCATTTGTTAAGGAATAGCAATGAGAAAACTTATTTCATATCACATGCAAAGTAAATGAGCAAGTGTGTGCACTCATTGTGGATAGTGGGAGTTGCACCAACATTGTATCTACCAACCTAATTCAAAATCTCAAGTTGCTAACCTTATCACACCTAAGACAGTACAAACTCTATTAGTTGAACGAAAAAGGAGCACTACAGGTCACCTAATAAGTATTACTACCTATCTCAATTGCTTACTATTCTGATAAGATTCTCTGTGATGTACAACCCATATATGCATCTCATGTATTGCTGGGCTGACCTTAGTTATTTGATCGAAAAGTCTTATATGATGGGTTTAAGAATACATACGCATTTGAGAAATATGGGAGGAAAATCACCTTAAATCCCATGACCCCTAATCAAGTGAGCAAGTTCCTAAGAAGACCTTGGTCCTTAGTCATTCTAAGTTCCAAGAAGCTATCGGATTCGATGAGTCAACCTTCTTGTTGATTAGAGGAATGTTATAGTTAAAGCAGCAAGTTATGCTACAGAATGAGGTTTAAAGGTTGCTTAATGAAAATATCAACCTGTTCCCTAAACAACTACCTAAAGGACTACCATCTTTCTAAGGTATTTTGCATTGTATTGACTTAATAACTGGTGTTGCCCTTCCTAACAAGCTTACTTTCCGAATAAATCCTGAGTAAGCAACTGAACTATAAAGGCAAGTCAATAAGTTGTTGGAAAAAGGCTATGTAAAGGACAGCCTTAACCCTTATGTTGTATTTGCTCTACTTGTACCAAAGAAAGATAAAATCTGGCATATATATATGTAGATAGTAAAGCTGTTAACAAGATAACAATCAAGTATAAGCACCAAATCCTAAGGTAGATGATGTGCTTGATGAGATGAATGGTGCTAGAATTTTCAACAAGATTGACTTAAAGTCTAGCTACCATCAAATTTGAACGTGACTAGGGGATAAATGAAAGACTACGTTTAAACCTAACGTGGTCTTTATGAATGGTTGATAATGCCCTTTAGCCTATTAACGACCTAAAGACTTTCATGAGATTAATGAATCATGTATTACGAAATTTGATTGGAAAATTTGTAGTGTATACTTTAATGACATCTTCATATACAGTACTGACCTATTAAGTCATATTGACCATCTCTAAGCTGTATTTAATGTGCTCTGAGCTGAGAAACTATTGGGGAAATTGAAGAAGTATCATTTTTGTCAAGAAGAAGTGGTCTTCCTAAGATATGTAGTTAAACAAGGTCTACGTGTTGACAATGAGAAGATATGAGATATTGTTGATTGGCTGACCCCAACCATTTGTGCCAATGTGAGGAGCTTCCATGGTTTAGCTTCCTTTTATTACCATTTTATCTAAGGGCTCGATACCATTGTTACACCACTCGTAGAGTTGATGAAGAAGAATGTAGAATTCATATGGGGAGAGAAAGAAGAGAAAAGTTTTGTCGAAGTGAAGAAGAGGTTGACCTTTGCGCTTGTATTGGCCCTACCTGACTTTGAGAAGATATTTAAGCTTAAATGTGACGCATCAGGAGTTGGTGTACGAGCTGTGTTGATGTAAGAAGGCTAACCTATTGCCTATCATAGTGAGAAGCTAAGAAGATAGTAGTTGAATTACTCTCTATATGACAAAGAACTCTTTGCATGAATCCGAGCACTTCAAGTATGACAATATTACCATCTACCAAAAGAGTTGATCATATATAGTAATCATGAGTCTTTAAGATACCTACGAAGCCAAACCAAACTTTTGAAGAGATAGTCTCAATAGACATAATTTCTGAAAAGATTTAATTTTATGATCAAATATAGGCAAGGAAAGACCGACATTATTGCTCACACCATGTCTAGAAGGCATACTCTTCCTACTGAACTACATACCAAGTTGTGAGGGTTTGTAAGTGTTAAGGAACAATACCCTCATGACCCTCATTTTGGTCTGATATGTGAGTGTTATGGAGAGTGGCAAACGGTAGATGACTATCATTTGGAGGACGGATATCTTTTTCAGAGTAGCAAACTTTGTGTACCAACCTACTTCATCAAAGAGCTATTGGTGAGAGAAACTCATGGTAGGGGACTGTTTGGATATTTTGGGGAGAAAAGGACCTATGAGTTATTGAACGACCAATTCTCTTGGCCTAAGATGAGGTGAGATATGCACCGTACTGTTGAGAGCTATGTAACCTGTAAGAAGGCCAAAAGCTAAGCTGAACAAAAGAGAGTAATGCCTTTACGCATCTCGCCAGCCCTGGGTTGATTTGAACATGAATTTTCTCCTTGGCTTACCTCAAACTACCCAAGGCAAAGATTTAGTAATGGTCATCGTAAACAGATTCAACAAAATGGCACACTTTGTGCCTATATTAAGACTAATAATGCTTCAACTATTACTTTTCTATTTTTGTAGGAGATTGTTTACCTGCATGGAGTATCTAGGAGTATAGTGTCAAATCAAAACCTAAAGTTTCTAAGCCATTTCTAGAGAACTCTTTGGCATTGGATGGGAACTAAGTTACTTTTAACACTTTTTACCACCCTGAAACTGATGGCTAAATAGAAGTCATTAATCATACTTTGAGTTCACTACTCCGAGCTACTGTAAGAAAGAACTTGACAGACTGGAATGCATGCTTGCCTATTATAGAGTTTGCTTACAATCAGATAGTACATAACACCATTAGGCATGTACCCTTTGAGGTTGTCTACGGCTTTAATCTCAAGCTACCTCTTGATCACACCTTAGTACCTATACCTAAGCAAGAAGACCCGAAGTTAAAGTCAAACCTCAATCTTTTCAGTAAATCTACTAGAAAGTTGCCTAGCAGATTGACTAAACTGCCAAGAAAATGAAGGAAAGAAGCAAAGGAAGGAAGACAAAGTATTTTTAACTTCACAATTGATAAGGATCAAAGATCAATCACGCGCTCTTGAGCACAAGGGATTTCTTAGATGGTTCGCTGAGCTACTCGAGGTGAGTTAAGCACCAAGGCGTAGTGTTTACCCCAATCCAATCTGTCAAGTTACTTCACTCTCTACGCCATCCAAGAAGCTATCGAAGTGATTAGCTAACATATGGAGCCGACCCCTCCACAGTACACCAGTCCTAGCACCAAATCAAGAAAACAATCATCCCTATAGTACCAAGGTGGTGTTGATAATCGTTAAGAGCCAACCATCTGATGTCAACCCTAATGTAAGTCGTCCCTGAGCTAACCCTTATCTAGTCCCAGTAATCAAAGCTATCGAACTACTGACTCCAACCATACCTAATCAAGGCCCACCCCTACTCAGCTCACAATGTTATTGGGACCATAGAATAAGCAAAATTACATGCACGTTGTCCTTTCTGACATCTGTATTGTCCTTTCTAACAAAGGATATTCTTTTTGAACGATTTCATGCTTTCTCTATAAATTATTCTCCTTTTTACTTAGCAAGTAGGGATCTAATTCTGTAATTTTCTATAATTTAAAACTTACTCTAGCTAGGTACTATAAATGCTCGCATATTGTAATAGCTGCATAAGGAATAGATGAAGAATACATTGAACTTTTGCACCCTCTTGAGCTAAGTGTCCATCTACTTACTCTTAAGCTACTCTTATTTAGCCCATTGAACGTAGATTAACTACGAGTGACCTTCAACCATACTGGTATGTCATATCAAGTGTGACCTAAGCTTATGTAAGGCATTAGCACGTCATATCCATTGTCAGTGTATGGGAACCCTACTTATCTTTGACTACCATTTGCTTTTCCAGCCATCTCACAGCTTAGACCCACCCCTTAGTTACGCATGATATTGGGTCCATGTGTTCATCTACGAAATCCATATCATCTTAGTATCAAAGTGCCCAACTATGTTCTAAGTTAAATTCCATTAGTGTGTTCTTTGAGTAGTTTGTTACTATTGCGCATGTTAAAAGTTCTACTTTTGACGTAGGAGTTTGGTATTTAGGAATTGTAAAGGGAAAATTCTATACTTTGTTTTCCCATGTTTCCGATACTCAAAAACAGAGTGTAATTAAGTGTTTGTTTGTTATGTAGTTATCGTGGTGTTGGAAGTATTGGTTATTGATCTACTATCGATGTTTACAGATAAAACTTCAAGTTGTAATTTAAACATCAATTTTGTAAGGTAACAAATAATATCATATTAAAGTGTTTAAGGAACTTTGGGAAAGTAAGAAAGTGGTACTAGACATGGCCAAGGGTAAGAAGGAAGCTCCATACCTTAATCAATGGATGACCGCTTAGATAGGCTTACCGACTTAGTAGCTAATTTGGTAACCATTATCCAGGAAGATAGACAAGCAGCTAGAAATAACCCTACTAGAGGACGTGAACAGCAAGAGTGAGGTAATAGTCAGTTTAGTCGAGTTAATGCCCCAGCTCAGCCTCCCTAAGATGAAGGAATAGGTAGGGATGCCAATCAAAGGCTATTCCTTAAAGAAATTGAGGAGGAAGATGAAAGAAACAACAAGGCAGAAGAGTACTACAAGCCTAAAGAAAAAAATGTATGAGCCCTTAAAGTTGAAGGGTTGAGGATGTGTATTCCAAGTTTCTCTAAGAGTGGTAATGCTAAGGACTACCTAGATTAGGTAGATGAGATTGCAAAGCAATTTGAATGCCACAACATACCCGACAATGAAAAGTTTAGACTTATTGTGTTGGAGTTCACTGGTTATGCTACCTTATGGTGAAAGAACTTGCAAGCCACCCGAAGAAGGGAAGGAGACCAAGAGATTAAGAGTTGAGATGAAATGAAGAAGGTTATGCGGAGAAGGTTTGTGCCAAGATATTATTTGTAGGATGCCTTCAAAAAACTATAGGAGCTAAGGCTAGGAGGGTTGAATGTAGAAACTTATGTTAAGGCATTCTAAATATTAATAATCTGATGTAAAGTTGTAGAGCTAGAGAACCGAACTGTGTCTCGATTCATTGGTGAACTAAAGTATGAGATTGGGGATGTCCTAGAAATCCTGGATATTGGAATGCTTGATGACGTTATTCGAGCAGCCCAAAAGATAGAATGGTACAGAATAGGAAGGTTCCAACCACCAATCAACTGACCTGGTAGTAGTCGATCTGTTTCGAGTAAACTCGTGCAAATGGAACCAAGTAAGGTTGCTGATGTCCGACTAGCCTAGATTACCCAAGCAAAGGAGAAGGAACCCTCAAAGAAGTTTAAGAAAGGCCAGAGTTTAGGAAAGAAAACGAGTGAGATTAAGTGTTTCAAATGCCAAGGCTTTAGATACATGGCTACTCAGTATCCGAATAGAAGAACTATGGTAATCCAAGGCGAGATGCCGGTTGTCAAAGTAGACAGTACTGACAAAGAAGTAAAGGAGCTAAAAGAAGATGGATAGACCGAGATGTTTGAGGAGGAAGTTATATATGGAAAGGAGGGCAACTTAATGCTAGCCACTCTAGTATTGAGGAGAACGATGAGTGTCAATTCTGTACCTGAAGACAAACAAAGGGAAAATCTCTTCCATATTGGATGTAAGGTAAATAAGTCCTTATGTGCACTGATCGTTGACAGTAGGAGCTATACCAATTCAGCCTTTGCATTTATAGAGGACCATAGATGTTTGACCAAGCAATTATATAAGATGGAAGAACGAATACATATTTTGTAGAGCATAAAGGCAAGAGGATGAAATTAAGTCCTATAACTGTAGAGCAAGTAAAGGTCATGCAGTCCTAACTGAGCCGAACCCTGAAGAAAGAGGCTTTAGTATTAACCTGAGCCAAATTGAAGAGAGAATTGGAGCTCAAAGGACTGACCTATTTGCTGGTCCGAGCTAAGTATGGACTTCGTGTTAGGATTGCCAAAGACGTCCTAAAGTAAGGACTCCATCATAGTGGTTGTGGATTGATTTAACAAGATGGCATATTTCGTGCCTTGTTCTAAAACTAACGACGCTTCGGTTATCTTTTTTCTTTTCTTACAGGAAGTGATCAAACTTCACGAAGTTCCTAAAACCATTATTTCGAACCGAGACCCAAAGTTCATGACTTACTTTTCGATGATGCTATGGAAGCAAATGGAAACCAAGCTATTATACAACATTTCTTAGCATCCACATATCAAGATTATCAATAAAACTGTATGAACTTTGCTGCAGGTTGCTATTGGACGGAACATAGCCGATTGGGATCTACATTTGCCGATCATTAAGTTCACCTACAATAAGACCACCCATAACGTAACAAACATGTCTCCATTCGATGTCACCTATAGGTTTAACCCCGAGCTCTCGATAGACTAAGCACCCTAGTCGAGACTTAATGAGGACAGGCTAGCCGTAGGAGAGTTGAGGCCATTAGAGCCATGCACCAACAGATTGTAGAGCAATTGAGCCGAGCTAATACTAAGCTTGAGAAGCGTAGCCAAGATTAGAGGAAGAGAAAGTTTCAACCAAGTGATTTCCTTTAGATACATCTTAGCAAGGAATGATTCCTAAACTTGAAGAAGAGTAAGTTGTCTCCCAGTGCTAATGAACCTTTCGAAGTGCTTAAAAAGATCAATCACAATGCCTATAGGATTAAACTACCTAACGGATATGGAGTCTCGAACTCCTTTAACATTGCTAACCTCCAACCTTACACTCCCAAAGACGAGTAACTTAGAGCTAAACTAAATTTGATCTCAAATCTCAAATAACCCAGAGAGGATGATAAGGATCAAGGACCGATCACGTGCTCCCAAGCCTGAAGGCTTTCTCAGATGGTTCACCAAACTATCTAAGGTGAGTTAAGTGCCGAAGAGTAGTGTTTACCCCAGTCCAATCTGTCAAGCTACTTTGCTCTACATTATCCAAGAAGTTGCTAAGGTGATCAGTTGACATCCAGAGCTGACCCTTCCGTAGTACACCGGTCCAAGCACCAAATTAAGAAAATAGCCATCCTTACAATGTCGAGGCAGAGTTGATAATTGTCAAGAGCTGACCATCCAAGGCCGATCCAAATGTGACGCATCCCTAGGCTAACCCTTGTCCAATCCCAGCAATCAAAGCTACTAAACTACTAACGTTGACCAAAGTTGATCAAAGCCCTCCCCTGCTCAACTCATAATGTTATTAGGACCACAAAATGAGCAAAATTACGCACACATTATCCTTTTTGACAAAGGATATTCTTTTTGCACGATTTTATGCTTCTCCTGTAAATTGTTCTCCTTTTCACTTAGCAAATAGGGATTCAATTCTGTAATTTTTTTATAATTTGGGACTTACCCTAATCAAGTACTATAAATACTCGCATATTGTAATAGCCGCATGAGGGATAGATGGAGAATATACCGAACTTTTACACCCTCTTGTGCTAAGTGTCCCTCTGCTTACTCTTAAGCTACTCTTATCTAGCTCATTGAGCGTGGACTAATGGTGAGTGATCTCCTATCATATTTGTGCATCATATCAAGTGTAACCCAAGCTCGTGTGAGGTAGTAGTGTATCATATCCATCATCGATGTATGGGAACCGTTGCTCATCCTTGACTACCATTTACTTTTCGAGCCATCTCACAAATTAGACCTACCCCTTGGATATGCGTGATATTAGATCCGTCTGTTCATCTATAGAATCCCTATTAGCAACCTAGTATTGTTACACCTAAGTAAAAAAAGGTTACAAACAAGAGAAAGAACAAGTTGTCTTCTTGAGTTGAAGGACCATTTAGGATACTTTAGAAGATCAACAATAATGCCTATAAATTGGAACTACCTAAAGACTTTGAAGTTTTTGATGTATACAATAGTGGTAACCTCAGCCTCTATCGATTTGAAGAAGAGTAGAGCGAAGACCAACTAGATTTTATCCTAAATCCCAATTAGCCTAAAGGGGATGATAAGAATTAAGCTACTGGGCTATTAACCAATGCTCGAGGTCAAGGAATTGAGAGCATGGCAAGGCATATCCTCTCAGCCTAACCTACATCTGAAGAATCCGAGTTGCTTCTAGTTGCCAATCTATTGAAGATACAAGCAAGGCCCCTTTCTGTTTGTTAATGATTGAGTATTGACCTAAGGACTGCTCTATTGATAGTTTAGCCAACTTATCCATCAGCTCAATTACATCTGTTTTAAGCTCCCCAAATCATGTCTGAGTTGGCATAACTCTAGAGAGATCGCAGATCAGCTCGGCATCAACCGAACTCGACCATACCTTCTTGTCTGCTTCCATAGGGACCTCCCCAGTGATTTTTTGCCATGTATCTTAGTCGTCTGAAATAAAAGAATCTGCTAAAGAAGTTTATATTTTTTGTAATTTCTTTTATACCCTTATCTATTTCTTATATTTTACTTAATAAGGACAATATCCTTCTAGTCTTTTCCATATTTAGTAAGTTTTCCAAATATCAACTTGTAAGTAGCCACAAAGGAGCATCTCCAATACTATTGAATATTCTACATTCTCTTTTTGTTAAGCTTTTACTTACTACCTCTCTTGCTCTTATCCTAATCCCTTGAGTAAGGTTAGATGGTAAGTACCCTCATTGAACTACTCATATGTTATATTGAGCTAGTTCGTAAGTCTAAGGAGAGTCCTAGGTGTAACATAGCCTCGAAATTCATTCGTAGGTTTTGCTTGTTCTTCTTTTATCTCATACGATTACCACCTATATTTTTTGAGCTTTTTGTGTGCCTAAACCTACCCTAATTGTGTTTCCCTTATCTATCCTTAGCGAGACATATCACAAGAACTCTTTGATAAAGAAAAGATGTTAGAAAAACAGTTCACTTATGTTCATTCAAATGAGGAAAAATGTTAGGCTACTAAATCAAGATTTAAATGGATCATTGGGGGGAAAGGAATGTTCGCTTTTTCCATACCTATACTATAGCTAAAAGATCCAAAAATTGTATAATGGGCCTCTTTGATAATCAAGATCATTGGATCACTTCCTCTAGATTTAAGTGGATGAAGGGTTTAAGGGTTCTTTCCTTGGAGGTAAATAGGAGCATGAGTATATCCCCTAGTAATGATGAAATAAAGAGTTGTTTGGTGTATTGGCAACCATAAAGCGTATGAGGTTGATGGCTTCCATGTTAGCTTTTATAAATCTTGTTAGGATACTATAGACAATTTTATTTGTCATACAATAAGGAGTATTTTTACGTCATAAAAAGTTCATGAGGAATTGAATAAGACTATGATTATCCTCATTCCTAAATTTATGGGAGCCAATAAGATGAAAGACTTCAGGACTTTTAGCCTTTGCAACACCATTGTAAAGTTATTGGAAGAATCTTAGTTAATAGGTTTAGACCACTTCTTGACCAACTTATTAGTCCAAAATCGTAAAGCTTCATCCCAAGAAGATCTACTAGTGACAACAATATTATATTTCTAGAGCTTCTCCATTATTTGAAAAAGAAAAGAAAGCATAGATGATGGTGAAGCTTGGTTTGCAAAAGGCCTTTGATAAAGTCAAACAAGACTAAAAAGGCATACCCTTATAGCCTTTAATTTCCCCAAATCATAGGTGAAGCTCATTGAATCTTACCAAGCCACTGTCTCTTAGCAAGTTATTTTCAATGGTATGTACCTTGATGGTTTTATAAGACAAGGAAAGAAAGCATGGATGATTATGAAGCTTGATTTGCAGAAAGCCTTTGATAAAGTCAAACGGGACTGAAAAGGCATACCTTTGTAGCCTTTAATTCCCCTGAATCATAGATTAAGCTCATTGAATCTTACCTAGCCACTGTTTCTTGTCAAGTTATTTTCAATGGTACATACCTTGACAGTTTTATAAGATAAGGAGAACCTTTTTCTCCTTACATTTTCATCATTATCATGGAAATTTTAAATAGGATGATCCATCACTTAGTAGATTCTAAACTTTGGAAGCCTATTAAGATGATGGGGGCAAACCTAAACCTCTCCCACCTTCTCTTTGTAGATGATATTTTGCTAATGGGAGAAGCTTCCCTTGAGAATGCTCACATAATGAAGCAAAATATGGAAACTTTTAGCAATCTCTCTAAGTAAAAAGTAAATTATAACAAGTCTTGCATTATCTTCTTAAACGATATCATTGATGAAGAAAAGCAAGCAATTGATGATCTTCTAAGAATTAATTTAAGGAGAGATATGAGTAAATATATAGGAATCATAGTAAAGGATTCTAGACAACTATTAGGGATTGACCTAAACTTCATCATTAAGAAGGTTAGGAACAAACTGACAGGTTAGAAAGCAAACATATTGAGCATCATAGAAAAGAAACTTCTTGCTACCTCTATAAGAGAGCATTTCAATTTATTATTGTCAAGCCTTATCTCTACCCTCAAAAACCACTCTCCAATTAAAAAGATTGCACAAAAATTTTTTATTAGGGTTTATAGAAGAGAGGAGAAAGCCACATTGGGTTGTTTGGGATAAGTTTAAGAGGCCAAATAAGGAGGGACATCTTGGCCTTCTTGATGTTAACCTAAAGAATAAGACAAATTTTGTAAAACTTGCATGGTCCTTAAAGAGGAAAAATCTCCTCTAGAAGCAGCTTGTAAAAAGCAAAAACACGATAAAAAACAATAGCTTTAAAAAGAAATCTAGATCAACCTTTTATAGAAAAAATCAAAAAGTATATTAGTTGACAGGACAACAATTTCCTTAGAAAAACCACAAATTGTAGAAATGTTGAGTTTTTGTTTGATTATTGGGCAAAAGAAGGGAAAATTAAGGAATGGATCCGTGGCCTTTAAAGTAAACAAGCTGAGAATATTACTCTCACTCAAGCATAGGTAGACATATGCAGGTGGAGCGAAAATATTATCGAGTATCCTATTGATGAAGATATCGGTTCTCACTTAGGGAGCATCTTTCTTGATCTAGATAACACAACAAATGATATATATGTATGGAAGCATGAGCCAAGTAGAGCAATCTCCACAAGGGCAACCTACTTATGTCTCTACAATGAAAGAACCAAATAGAGCACAACTAAAAGTTGGGAATGGATTCGATGCTCACCTGCTCTCCCTCATATCCAATTCCTAATTTGGTGCATTCTTCATAATAGACTCCTAATTAAGGATAATCTCTTAAAAGGGGGTATTAATGTTGATGAGAAGTATGTTTTCTATGGTTGTGAAGCTAAGACTATAAAGCATTTATTTGTCAACTACAACATCATAATACAAGTTTTGAGAAGGGTAAGTATAATTGATCTGCCAATAGGAGATGAGCATATGTTTTCTTGAATAAAAATAATGGGCTATTAAACGAGAATTAATTAGGCAAAATAGAAACCTAAAGCAATTGAGTTCCTTTTCACATTGAAGGCCATATGGCAAGAAAAAAATAAGAGGATTTTCAATGAACAAAATGGTGTAAAAAACCGGATCTCAAGAATTCGAGTTGACTCCAATGGATGAAGGGTACATTGCAAGCACAATAAATTGTAAGGAAAAATCCCTCCAAAACACCCAATGTGGATTCACCCCATTAAAGTTTGAACTAAAAATTAACTATGATGTTGTAATCACCTCTCATGGGAAAAAGGCAACAATTGGAGCCATCTACAAAGACCTTTAAGGAAAAGTTATAGTAGGGTTTTCCAAAAAAAATTGCCCTTACCTCTTTACTAGAAGCAAGGATGAACCTAAAGGGACCCATAAGGACCCTAGCCCTAAAAAACTTGTATCTAATAAAACTATATTGGTTAAGGGAAAAAAAATAATTATAAAACTGGTTGGTGTACTCTAATTTTCTTTCCTTAATAATAATGACAAACATCATTTCCCTATTTATTTATTCAAATCTGATTTCAAAATTATTATTCAATGTATTTATAACTTATTCAATTATATTAATTTCTTGAAAATAAATTTTTTATACACACTCTCTCTCTTATATATGGGACAATCAATTGTAAATACTATATAGCATTCATAATTTTGACTATCATATTTCGATCTACAAAAGCATAATATTCAACATTAGGAGTTACAATCAAATGTCATAATTTTTTTTTTTTTAGCATTAAAATACCATACTAGCATAGTCATTGCCATCATCTCTCACATAGCATTTCTTAAAAATACTAAAATTAAAAATATTATGTAATTTATATAATTAAATATCACCAAACTTATAAAAATACCAAATAGATATCAATTATAAATTATATGATTTGATCTTTATAATAAATTATACTATGAATTATAGATAAAGTTGTATGTATAATGCAAACGATATATTATAATTATTTATGTTATTTGTAATATTTGACATCAAGACCATAATTAATAATGTGAGTTATGCATAACATATGTTATGTATTTTATTATTTATAATGTAATATGTGTTATTAATTCCTTGCTGGTTACTTTTTATTAATATAGAAAAAAGTATTGCTTGAAAAATTGACGGAGATTCCATCATAAGTGGATTTGATGATAGGAATAGAGGATGAGTTATACTTTGATTTTTTCTTTTTCTTTTTCATTTTTCAATTTGACATTTTAAAGTTGTACATCTTCCCTTGTGAAATAATGATTGTACCTACAGATTTTGATTATTATGGCCCCTACCTTCTAATCCTAGGTCTGTCCTTGGCTAGAAGTTGAGCTGTGGGCTATCTTTCACTCCCTTAAGATGGCACAAAACTTATGGTTAAACAAAGTGATCATGGAATCAGATGCTCTGCTAGCTACTGATTTTATTTTCCATGGAGATCTTTCTCACGATCTATGTATACAAGTTATTATTGACCTTTGTAGGCAGCTTAAACAAAAAATTAGACACGTTTCTTTCTGCAAAGTCTCCCACGAATCGAATATGGTGGTTGATAAGCCAGTAAAATCAAGACTTGACAGGCAGCAAGATTTCTTCTTTATTGAGTCCCCCTTGGAGAACATTTGGTCACATGTTTTAAAGGACTTCTCTGTTAGTTGTATGATTGGACTCAGTTGTATTTTCTCTTTTTATTATTTAAGTAGTATCTAAAAAAAAAAAAAAACACCACATATAAATAGATTGGTAGCATATTAATGTCAATAAAATTTTAATATATTAAAATATAAAAGATAATTTTTAAAAAGTTGTGCATTATCATTAAAATTTATACATTATTTATCCATATGAGTCACATATTAATATAATTGATTTTTTTTTTCAACATGGGATAACTAAACACTAGAATTAGAACTTTATTAATTAACTAGTGTAACATAATGAAGTACACCTTTTTATCCATACATGCTGTGTACTACCCTTCCTTCAATATTTTCTCCTTTTAATTTTTTCCCTGTGGTCGATTTGTACTATCTCCTGTTAATAATAGAATTAATATAGCACCTAATTACTAGCCAGATCGAGGCACACTAATAATTACAAGCGATTTAATTGGTAGATGTTCATGAAAAGAGGATATAAATCCATGGATCGAAAAAGATTTCTCCTTCTCATGCAAGGAGCAGCCAGAGCAGCTTAATTCCATAGGCCGGCTGTGCCTGTCCAAAAGCTCCCAATCCTTTTTCACATTTTCCAGTAACATTCCATTACACAATGCAAACTTCTTCTTCTTCTTTCTTTTTTTTTTCTTTTTTTTTTTTTTTGGCAGGCTAAGATTTCTAGTAATTAATGACCCTCCTCTCTCTCCCTCTTCACTCCAATCAACGTTAAGAAGGCACAATTCCCTATGCATTTTACTTTTATTTACCACACAAATCTATGGTCTCTACCTCTTCCAATTCAAGGTTGTACCATGCACCAAATTCTCTATGGCAAGTAGCCACCTAGTGTCAATCAGCATCATTACTATACATGTTCTTTCCTTTTCTTTAATAGTTACATAGAAGGATCATTTATGTTATTTTTATTTCTTTAGTTCATTCCAATAATTAGATGATCAATCATCAAAATTATTATAATTTAATAATATAAAAATAAATTTTTAAATAGAATAAATAGTGTTTAAATCTTTTTCTTTCAAAATATAATATAGTTGAAAAAAAAAAGATGATGAAAATATAAGTCTTATTTAGATTTTTCTTTTTTCTTTGTATTTACTCGGAATTTGGTATTTAGAAAATATCTTATTTATATTTCATCTTTTTTTTCGAAAATAGTTATTTGAGTTATAAAAGATGAAAATTTATATACTTTTAAGATAAAAAGTTTGAAAAAATATATTTGATGTATTAGAAATGATTATTTTAATTAGTATTTTAAAAAATTATATTTCTATTTTTTTGGTTTTTATTCTTGTCAAACAAAATTATAAATACAAAGATTTAAGTAGACCATAATAAGAAACTAATAAGAAAAAAAAAGAACCAAATAGGTACGTCTGACCTACTGAATGAAATAAGAATATAAATAGAATTGTAGCTAAAATAATAAACATGATAAAGAAGTAATAATTATTCTTCTACTCCCAAAGATTTCATGAGTTTATATATGAAAATATATCAAAAAAGACCAATGAATGACTATTCCTTTGGCCAGTAAAGAAACTCGATTCGCAGCAGCGGCAATCGTGCCAGCCAAAACCATGAATTGATTTACTGGAGAATAATATTATTATATTCTATTTATATAAAGTCAGCTCAATGTACCATAAATCCTTTAGGAGGAAAAAAAAATGATTAATTTCACGGTTTCACCGAGGGGAAAAATGAATAACTAAACTTAGTATTCATGAAAATGAATAAAACTTCTACTATTTTGTGATAGACCGAGAAAGTGAGTAAAATATGAAAATACATATACCCGGATATATACCGGTATATATCTGTTCCTCCCTTCCTATGCATGTATTTCAATTAGCAAAAACAAAGTAGATCTTTCCACGTGAAATCATCCCATCAACTACATCTCATGTAATCTCAAAATTGAAAGCTTATAAATATCAAAATATACGTTCTGGATGATTTTAACATAAGGATTAACCTCAAAAGAAACCGTTCATTACGTAACTATAGAAAAAGATTCAATAAGTATTAATCATCCATTTATATATGTATAAGGTGTATAATTATCTAGTTATATTTGAATTTCTAGTAATATATAAAATGTTTTTTTTAAAAAGTTTTTATAAAAGGATTTTTAAATGAGATACATTCTTTACATCTCTTTACTGCATAAATGAATGCTTTAAATAAAAGCTCCTTACCTCTGTATTTAATTATTTCGTATTTAACTATTCATTTTTTTATTTAATTATAATGCTTGATACATTGACTAGATGAATAATTGTATAAAAAAAAAAGTAAAGTGAATAGTCAATTTTTTGTGAAACACTTTCTTTAAATTAAACATCTATTCATATGCACAAATTATAAAAGAAGAGAAGTACTTGGCATAGCTTAATCCCCCTTTATAAATATTTTGCTTGAACTTATTGACTATCACCATACTGTATGGGGGATATAATTCATATTACTACACCACTGAGCGTGTAGATATATAATCCTTTCCCGACCTGCTGACCAAATTTTACGTAATGGTGCTTTTCCCTTTTTTTTTTCGGAGGAATGATTTTTTTTTCCCTTCTTTTTCAATTTTTTCCTTATGAACATAGAAGTTTCTCGTACTCTTACAAGGTAAAAAATTTACCAAAATAATTGATTTTCGTGTGTATATATTGTCTTACTATACTACTTGCCTACTTCCCACCAACATCCTTATTTTTATTTTTGTCATAAACAAGCAAATATTAACATAAAAAAGACCGCCAAGATTCTGTTAGGTTATTTGGACAAACACCATTATCCATAACGATAAAGTACGTAAGATTCTTCCCCAGTATCTTTATAAAACTTGTAATTGAAAACAATCACCGTTAAAAAAAATGATTTTTCGGAATATCAATTGTCTTCTTATACTAGATGCATTCTCTCCACCAACATTCTTATTTTTATTTTACTCTTATTTAGTTATAAATAAGCAACTACAGACATAGAAAACAGCCAATACTCGTTGTAAGGATGAAAAAATTGGACTCTTTGTCCTTATAAAATTTATTGACCAGTCGAACGTTCAAATAAATTATGTATGCAATTATTTAACAAATAACATTTTTTTTGTGAGCTAGTTTATTATTTATAGCGGAATAATAGACAAATATGACTATAAAACCTTCCATATAATTTCCTTATACTTTATTTATTGTAAATTACATACCATTATCCTAATTATAAATTTTGTATCTTCATTGATAAACCCAAAGAGGTTTAAGCAAACGCCAATATTATAATTATAATTAAATCCTTTGAATCAAATGATTTTTTCAAATTTTTTCCGATTCTTATATCAAGTATCATATAATTTAATAAGAATATACTTGCCAATATCAATTATATATTTCATTTTCCATATTTATCCAAAAAGTTGGTAGTTATATCATTACTTTATATTATTTTGCATTGTTCAATAGTTTTATCTTTACAAACTTGATAGTTACTTAACTTAATAATTAAAATACAACTTTTCAATCTTAGTGATGTGCTTTTCGAAAATAGAAATAATCGCCCATATTAATTAAGATCTTATTTTATAATTATTCTCTTTTATTATATCCTATATTTATATTCTATATATATAGCTTAGGTACATATCTATTAGTAATATTTTTAAATATGTAAGATATTAAAAATTTCATTTTATTTATGTTATATTTGATATGTAAAAATGAATTCTAAATAAAATCACAATTTAAAATTCTATCCATTTCCTATATTTAGAAGTATATTTTAAAACAGTAATTATATTCTAACTTTAAAAGAAAACAAAATTCAATTTCATGCACAATCATTAATAAAAATTAACAAAAATAGACTTTTATATTTTATTTCATCCTCAAAATAAGGATTTTTTTAATCAATACTACTAAAATAAATTTATTATTATATTTTTCCTTCTATTCCGATCCATTCCATTTTACATTATTATTGATATGCGTAACCTAACAATATAGGCATAGATATACCATAAAAAAGTAAAAAGTAAAAAGTAAAAATTACATTTGCTTAGCAAGGCTCTTGAAATTCCCACACCTTTAACCTAATATTCACCCAACCATCACTATCCTATATATACTCTCACCCCGACCTCCTCTTATTCCCATCCAAGCAACTTCAACATAACTATCCTTAAATCCTAACAGACTCTTCCTCGTGGTATATGATCACTATGGATCAGTTGGGCACAAATATGGTTGCCAATAAGGATAATAGCTGGTGGATTTTCACAATCCCTGCCCTTGTGGGATCACGAAACCTGTTGGATTCTTATTTCGTCGTATTCTCTACCCTTGGGGCCGTTGTGTCCCTTGCACTTCTCACTTGGGCTCTCTCTGTCGGTGGTATTGCATGGAAAAATGGCAGAAACCACAAGGGTAAAACCGCCATACCAGGTCCTCGTGGCCTTCCTGTATTTGGCAGCCTGTTTACCCTTAGCCGGGGATTAGCTCATCGTCGCCTTGCCTCCTTGGCTTGGAACCGTGCCAACAAGCAGCTCATGGCTTTCAGCCTCGGCTCCACTCCGGTAGTCGTCTCCTCTGACCCGCTCACAGCGCGTGAGATTCTGAGCTCTCCCCACTTCGCCGACAGACCTCTCAAACGATCGGCTAAAAGCCTGATGTTCAGCCGAGCCATTGGCTTCGCTCCAAACGGAACGTACTGGCGGTTACTGCGCAGAATAGCGGCGTCTCACCTCTTCGCGCCCAAGCGCATTTTAGCCCACGAACCCGGTCGCCAGCTAGACTGCGCCGTAATGTTACAAAACATATTAAACGACCAAAACCTTAATGGCTCCGTCTTTCTTCGTAAACACCTCCAGTTGGCTTCCCTGAACAACATCATGGGGAGCGTTTTTGGCAGACGGTACGACCCTATACATGACCAACACTCGCTAAAAGAGCTTGAGGCTATGGTGAGAGAAGGCTTCGAGCTTCTGGGTGCATTCAATTGGTCTGACCATTTGCCATGGCTGAGCTACTTTTACGACCCTTTTCGTATCAACCAACGTTGTGCTAAGCTCGTACCTAAAGTGAGGGAGTTCGTGCGTGGCGTGATCCTAGAGCATAAGGCACGTGGGTTCCCGAGTATGTTAGACGGTGCTGATTTCGTTGATATTTTGCTGTCTTTGGATGGTGATGAAAAGCTGCAAGAGGATGACATGATCGCTGTGTTGTGGGTACGTATTTTTGTTGTGTTATAATATTATGTGGGACGTTTATATTTACGGTTGAGGTCTTAACTAATTAAAATTATGTTATATGGATAGTGTTCGGTAACTACGTAGTGAAAAGAAATCAGTCTACTTGATTGTTTTTATATTATTTTATTTTATTTTTCCTATTTCGATTACGATGAAATATACTATTAAGGGGTTAGGGGTGAATTAGATTTGGAATCAATACATACTAGTGGCCCAAAAAAGGGTTTTAAAATAAGGGCAATTTCGTGAACGAATTTGTCACGGTGAAAAAGTAAAGGGATTCTAATCACCTCCATGGTGGTGATATGATTACTAAAATTAGTCATTTGTTGTATTTTATTTCCTTAAACGAGGTGGTATTTCGAAGCTGTTTCCGGCCATGGAAGTGGAATCCACAGAATATTGGATTACAATATGAATTGTTCTTACTTAATGTTTACGTTGGTGTAAATATAAGGTTATGCTATCTGAAAATGTTACATGCGGTTGATGGTTGTATGGAGTTGGTTTAGTTTGACTGGTTTGAATTTTGCAGGAGATGATATTCAGAGGTACTGAGACTACTGCCTTATTAACGGAGTGGGTCATGGCTGAGTTGGTGTTGCACCCTGATATACAAGAAAAGCTGCATGGGGAAATCGCTAGCGCGGTTGGATCCAGAGGCGTGACAGATGCTGACATGGCGAAAATCCCTTACTTGCATGCGGTATTGAAGGAAGCCCTCAGGGTGCACCCACCCGGACCACTCCTCTCCTGGGCCCGCCTATCCACGTCTGATGTCCCCCTCAGCAACGGTATGGTGGTTCCTGCCAACACGACTGCTATGGTCAATATGTGGGCTATAACCCACGATTCGCACGTGTGGGAGGATCCCAATGTGTTTCGTCCCGAGCGGTTCTTGGCTGCTTATGTCGATGTTCGAGGTGGCGACACAAGGCTCGCACCGTTCGGGGCGGGGCGGAGGGTTTGCCCGGGTAAGAACTTGGGACTAGCGACTGTGAGCCTTTGGGTGGCTAGGCTGGTGCAGCAGTTTAAGTGGGTCGAGGACCGGTCTTATGCGGTTGATTTGAGTGAGGTGTTGAAATTGTCTTGTGAGATGAAGTATCCATTGCGTGCCGTGGCTGTGCTAAGGAACGGGGTTTGATTTTAGAAAAATAACATGGTTTAGGAACAGTAGTAGTTACCAATAGGGATGGTTTGAATTTTATGATTATGTTAATGATGTCCAGTTTCAGCTAGCGTGTGATTGTAGGTTTATTATAATCTACAGTTCCTTTTTCTTATTATATATATATGTATGTATGTATATGATGATATGGTACGATATGAATTTCCTAAGTTGATGCTGGAAATTTGACTTGTGCAAGAGTTGGTGAGGGAATCTCCAGTTTTGAACACTTTGTAAGGGGTCCTTCCTTTTATCAGTCAGTGGTTATTATTAGTTGTTGTATTATGATGTGTGCCTTCTTTTTTCTTTTCTTTGTCTTTTCATTTCTTCACTGTTTAGATGCGAGTTATATTATATTAATTAAATTTCTTATTGCAATTGAATGGCCACGCAGAGCATTAACTAAGTATTTAATGATAATTGGTAAATTAAGTTAGGTTTTGAATATTGACTGGGAAGCATGGATTTTGAAGTTCTAAGCTACAGCAGCACAATGAATGAGCTTTTTATAATTTGACAATTGAAAAACTTATTACATTCTCTTCTATAAACGATAGAATAATAATTCAAGTGGTCTTATCGATAAGATTATGATGTCTCCATTATTTTTTTTAGTACAGTTAGCAAGGAACCTCCCCGAAATTCTAAATGTCTTGTCCCTCGGACTTGTTCTTTTCCCTATAATGGTGTTAAACTCGTTGGCCTCTGGTGTCTTAAAAAGTCCTCAATCAATCTTTCGTCCGTCTGGGCACCACAATCTCATTTTGAAATTCGTTTCTATCCAAAATGCTCCCAAAGCGCTCGCATTTGATCTCTCTCAAGTGTCACGCAGTCATATCAAAAATTTTATAGGGATTTTTGTAATACATTAAATGCTAGTAAACGTATCAATTTTATGGGTGGCTTTTATTAATAGCCATTTATTTACCGTGTTTAATATAATCACACAAACTCAAATTGTAACTTCACGTATTAATCATATCCTAATGGTTACCACACAGTATATTAAACAAGCAATCAAACAATTCCTATTTACTTAATAGTGTTTAATATAATCACACAAACTCAAATCATAACTTCTCACTTATTAATCATATCCTAGTAATTATCACAAAAGTATATTAAACAAAAAATCATATAATTTCTATTTATTTATAGTGTCAAAGTAATTAGGCTAACCCCGAGCTTCTGTGATTGACAAAATTTTTTTGAATTTCCCCTCTCTCTATATGAAAGAAAATTCGTCATTGAAACTTAAAGTCATCTGGTGGTCCAAAAAAAACAAAAGAGTAAAGTCATCTTATCCTTTTAAAAGTTCAACCTGATGTAAAAAATTTTCCATTCCTAACTTTCGCATTTGTCCTTTTGAGTGTCTGATTACGTATGGTTGATTTTCACCTCAATTTGATTGTATTTTTCAGTAGTTCTTCAATCACAACAATGTCATTTTGGCACTTACACATGATCAAGGTTACTAACTCAACCCGAATCAAACAAGCAATATCTAACAATATGAAACGATATACTTATTTCAGCTAACAATATTTCTATTCAATGCATGGGTTTCGTCGTTGTATTTGTACCTTTTTATCCATCGTCCATCTGCCAAATTTTCTTAGATTTATCATTTTTCTTTTCTTTATATGAGAGGGAGTCCGGATGCTTGAAACAGAAGCTAATTCAACCCAATCCTTCAAAGTCTGGACGCTCATATCCTTGACTTTTGGCATCTCCTCTCTTTTGAATGATTAATATCACATGGTTAATTTCACCATGATCTGAAAGAGTGTAGCTGGAACTCTTCGATTACGACAATGTTATTATCAGACTTACAAGATGTGTGATTCCAAATTTCATTTACTCAAATTTAATCCTTTTTTAAGTGTCAATCATTTACATCGTATGTATTCTTACTTTATGTAAGTGCTTTTTGGATGATGATAGTCTATTTTGAGGGTAAATCTATTGTAGTACCAGACAAAACTGTACAAACACTATAAATATTCATGTTTGTGCACCAACCTTACCTTAAGGCTAGCAATTTGGAACCTAGACTAGATAAATCCAGACACAAGATACAATAGGATTTAGATGAGTTAATATATAAAAAGATTTGACATGAAATGCAAATAAGTCAAACTTATTTAAATATGGTTAAATTCACATCTGTATTCGAATCAAGCTTTCAGACTACAACATAGGATATGAGACATACCATATATTATTTCATATTTCTATTTTATTACACAAATCATATCTTCCTAAATAAGAAATCTAAGTTAAAAACATTTGATACTTTTAACTATTTATTCTTCTTACTATATTATTATTTGAATGGGTAAAATATTATAAACTCATGTAAATTCTTTAACTTTTCTTTTAGTTGTGTTATAATTTAAATGAGTAAAAAGTTATAAACTAATATGTAAATTCTTTGCTGCATTATGATGAATTTGAAAATTAACATTAGTAGTAATATTAATATCCATTAAGTCATGGTTTCACTTAATTAAGTGATGTTACGTAAAATTTAGTAATGTTATATATTCTTTTTGCTAAATTGTAGTTTAAATAAGTTACAAAAAAAAAAAACCATTAACTTATATGTAGATTCTTTGACCGTGTTCATTAAAGATTTAACAAATAATGTGATAAATTTAAAAATCAATATTGGTAGTAATGTTAATATCCATAATTTTACTTAATTTATTATTGTTATGTAACTTATTTTTCAAATTTTCTATATTTTATAAGATTTTACTTTACTAAAACTTTTATTTTGGTTGTAATTTTATTTTAAGTATAAATATACTATGTCGTTTGTCTTTATAAAATTAAAATATTATTATCGTTCTTTTATTTTTGTATTTATAAATATTTTATAGATTTAATTATAACTTTTTAATCAACAAATAATATCATAAATAAATCCAATCTAGACACAAGACATGCGAGATCATGGGTTTAAGTTTTCACATATGATTAATAACAGGTTGTGTTGCGAGTTTAGATTTTTCAAACAAGAACTCATTTAAATACAAAAACAAAACGTGACACCATAACATGAATTATGAGCCCTATCTTATCCCTTCCCCTCTTACCTATTTCTAAATATGCAAAGATCCTTTTATTTATACAGCGATTCACCTACTAATTGAGCTTATAGTTAGAAAATCTAGCGTAAATCTAGCGTTTAATCATGGTTGGGGTAGAGATCTATTTCTTGAGAATTAAGATGGGTTAGTGCAAAATCATCACAATTAAGGGGTCAAAACATAATTTATTCTAAAATTTTATTAGGTCTAACATGTTTAATTGACGTCAAAATTACCCTAGCTCTTACTTACATAAGGGACACTATCCCATGTTTTTCACCTTTTTACAAGAACAACAACCTATATTTAATTGAATATATTTAATTTGACAAAAAATTTACTTTGAGAATGGGAATAACAAAGCAATAAAACCATAGATAAATCCAAATGACTCTTTATTACTAAACTTATGAATGAGAACAATATGAATTAGAGCATAGTTGTACATAATCAACAATAACTTATAAATGATGAAATTTATAAATATATAATCAAACTACCTCGACGTTTTGATCACATAGTTAAGCCTATCATTTGAAGTATGTCTATCACAATTCTATGAAAATATATGGATAACTGTCCTTTTTGAAATATTTTATAGTTGAGATTACAACTAAAACTAGTAAATCTTATAAGTTATAATATTAAATCTTGACTTTTATTTTATGCAATATAGTCTGATTTTGCTTTTTCTCCTTTATGATATTATGACTTAACTCTCTAAATTATGATTAACAAAGGAGTTGCTTGTTAATATTGAAGCTCCCAAGGAGCTAACGCAAATCTATATACTCCAACAATTTTGATTTTGGTTTGAAGGCATGAAACACACAAGAAAGTTGTAGAACCAAAAGAAAAAAAAAAAAAAAAGAAACCTTTGTTCTTTACATGAGGAATCTTTTTCTCAAAGACAATTACGTAGTAGACTTTTTTTCTTTTTAATAAAGCTTACTGTTGATAGGCCTTTCTAAACACGAGCTCCTAAGGTCTAGGCCCAAGTGCCTTTACCTATCTAAGTATCCTCGAGCACTGCTCTAAGCCAAAAGCTCAACTCCTTCCAGCGGCCCAATTGACTCAACCCTCTTACAGGCTCACTCTAACCTGAATCTAGCAACCTGCTTGGGTTCCCCTAAACATGCCTCCTTAGACCCCTCTTGATAGAATGCCATATCCAATCTACCTGACACCAACACAATCTACTCAGGCCTACACCAAGCGCTTCTCCATTAGACCCCATAAGGTCCCTAGAAATTCCTGCTAGCAGCGTTGATGTGCCGGACCTCTTGGACCTTGAGGCTCAAGGTCCCCATTATCCTTAGACCATCCAAATATAAGCTTAGCATGCAACTTCAACCCTAACCCCTTACTTATGTTAGGTGCTCAAGGCATGACTTAGTGGCTTCAATGGCTCTACTATTCTCCTCCTCTCTGTGCTCATTAAATGTCATCTGACATCCACAATGCAACCTAGACACTTGGCTACCCGAACCGTGACGGTTGCTTACAAATGTGGTAGCCATGTTACCCAAGGTGTACCAAATGGCAAAATGATACTATCTTCTCCTAAACTACATACGCCTTCCTTGCACCAATTAGATAAGAGGGAATCTTAGCTTGCCACATGTCCTAAACAACTAAGCTCCATAGCCTATTCCATGTCCTATAAATAGGCCATAAAGGCACAAGTATAAGGGTTCTAACTCTCAAAGCCCTCGCTTTACTTTACTCAAACACACAATATTCTCTCTTTTCCTTCCCTTACCAACTTAAGCATCAAAGGATCTTCACTAGCTTAGCTATATTCTTGTTGGTCTACCACTACACAAGGTAATTAGACTACCACCTATTAGTCAACGTGGATACCCTGATGCTTACATAGGTTTTGTTAATAGGAATTTTTAGACCTTCAAAACTTAAGCCCAAATTGACCTTGTTTTAGCATCTTGAGAGAGGCTAAAGTGCAGGTGAAGCTTAGTATGTCGTTCTCCTTAGCAATACGATCTGAGCTTACCAAATGCTTGGTTGTGTAGATTGTCAGGCCCTCTTAGCCGACCTTAGACACGTAAGGCTACAACAATGCGAGCTTTAAGAACACTTACTATGAATAAGTTTCCTAATTTGTTATGCTAAATTGAAGCACTACTTTCCAAATGAATATAGTTGCCTCGACAACCACTTCCCAAATCAATTTCGTTAGATTAAGAAACAATTGCCTAATATATCTCAATGCACTTTCATAGTTCAAAGATACAATACAAAGATACAATACAGCACATCTTTCTAAGAGAATCTTGTCCTTATCATCTATAAATAGGGATAAAGCCTCTAAGTATGAGAATGGAGTCTGATTTGATTGTTATTTTACCTTTATTACCACTCGACTGACTTAAGCGTAAGGGTATCCACGTTGGAGATCCCTCTAGCATGCTTTTGCAAGTTTTGGTCACTTCAAGCCCAGTTGAAGACCTAAAGACTTAGAATTGAGCCCATTAGCCCAGTTCTTTTCCACCAACAAAATCTATTGTCAATAAGATAATTATGTTAAAGCTTTGTAGTTCAATTTAGAGAAATTTCATAATCGAATATACGACTATGACTAACGTCTCGATTCAAGATTGTCTCTTAGAAAATTTTATGAGAGTAGGGAGATAGAGAAATAGAGCAAAATTCTAAAAAGACTTTTGAATTTGATATTTTCATGAAACCATAGCTTTTACAATTAAACAACCTATCAAGTACTTATTGATTGTCCAACTAATGTACTATTACATGACTTAGTAGTTTATAGAGTTATAATAAGTTTCTCCTTACCTTTGAAAGGAGTCTTGTCCTTAAGGTTTAAAAGAACAAGAAAAAATCAGAATAAAAACTTGATTATCTAACTCTACATAACAAAGTAAGAACTCATCAACTTTTCAAATCTCATTTGGGTTGGAAAATGGATCAACTCCTCTCCACCCCTTATACATAGTTGGCGATGAGTATTAAATAAGAAGAAGCATTCCTTGTTCCTATACCCAAAAGCATATTCAACGCATTAATTCCTTAACATGCATAAATCAACCTTTAAGCTTCTGACTTCATTCTTTTCTTTTCCCAATTTTTTCACATTCTTCATCGCATCTAAGTATCAAATGGCTAAGACCCATCATCGAATCAATAATTGCAATTCGACCAATTACTTTAATTGTAAAGGGATTAAAATAACTCAAAACCAAGGAAAATTAATAAATCAAAGTGTTATGCCCCGAATAGGAGGAGTCATAATAATCCCGCCGTATAAACTAACCTAAGATAAAAACTGACCTCACAGTTGCTGTCATAGATACAGTTTATACAAGGTATGTATAACTCAACCAGTTTGAAGCATCCGTTCTAATATATATAAGTAATCAAACCTATGGTATAGCTTTACAAAATACCTATTTTATATAACATGTTGTCTCATAACACAACAGTATTGACATAAATGTTTTACATCCAGAGTTATAAAATACATCCAGAGTTATAATTTACAATAAGAGTTTATAAAAAAGCCATGGGTTTTGCAGACTATTTATAATAAATTAGGAAACTAGCAAGCGTCCTAGGGAATTCCCAGTTAATTTCCTTAAAAGATAAAATAAAGGTCAAAAGCCTAGGTTTAGTTGACTTTCCATCCCACGCTTTTCTAGTCAACAGCACACTAACCTGAGGTTGGCAGTATCAAAACATCCTGGTCCTCACTCAGTACCTATAAAAAAGTCTATGGGGATGTGAGCATAACTAGCTCAGTAAGTAAGATGGAGTCAGAGTAATACTAAACAATCACAAGCAAGGTTATTAATTATGATGAAATGCAATGTAATCAATTAAATAAAACATTGTACATTGTTATCTAGTCCAGTGTAAAATTAGAGAAATTACATCAGCTCCAACTCGAATTAAGGAGTTTTATTGTGACTCAAATCAAACCAAATCTAGGCTTGTGCAATAGAGAACACCCTCTTCCTATAACCACTTTTGAACCATGGCCTCCACTCTTACCACGACCTCCTCGCCTGTTACTTAGTTCAACTAAGGATAAGAAAAAGACCATTTTAATTATCCTCATTGAAGAAAGTCGGTATTTGGCTTGACACTTTTAATCATTTCCACTTATGAGTGTTATGCATGTCTAACTTTGTTTTAGTCGAATACACATTAGTTTTGATCAGGGGTAGCCAAACAAGTCATACAATACAGAAACAATGCAAACATGCAAAACAACACACCAAGGAGTTCAACTCCTATCACAACTGAGTATCATACACATACACAACATGCATATAATTAACTAACTGCAAACGCAACCAAAAGAACTCTTAAGTCTCTAGATACTTTAATACAATATCCCAATAAGCAGTGAAGCTATAATCTTAACCTACTTGTTTATACACTCACTACGGTAAACTTAAGTCATCAATAGTCTATTTACTGGGAAATCCTATATACATAAAAAACCTAAATTCAGCTTTCGTAATAATTACGAAAACTTTAGGGTTTGATCTAAAATAGTTATATATATAAATATATTATTTCAATAATAGATAGTTTTATTATTATTATATATCAAGTTAAGTTGTTAATTATCAATAATATATGTAATCTATGCTACTACGTATTATATATTATTTTAATCGTATCGAAACATATTTTAAATTTATTAAATCACGTTTTAATTCCGGTAGAATTACTAAAATACGTACATTCTAGAATATGATAGAGTTTTAGGTTATATTACTTAAGATTATCCGATTTTAATAAAACCAATGTTGTTGGGTTCTTACAGACCTAACAATATATATTACGAGTCTTGTTCCTAGAGACGATTTTTAACGGATAATTCGAGTTTTTAATGCAACTATACGTGATTTATGTTATTAAATTGTATTTGACCTAATTTGTCCATATAACATTATAATATGAGTATTATCTAACCCTAATATACTTAAATATATCTCGATCATAAAATATCAATAATTATATTAAAAACACTCCTTTTATCCAATCTAATTAATGACCTCATACATAGTTTTTATTTAACTATTTAATTTAACGACCTCATACATAGTTTTTATTTAACTATTTAATTTAACGACCTCATACATAGTTTTTATTTAACTATTTAATTTATTTTAACTTATTATTACTAAAAATATATCCCAACTTATAATTTAAGCCATTTTACTACAAAAATTCGTAATAAATAGTTTGGATCACCAAATAATTCTCTAAAAATTTATATAAACTCCTAAAAATGTGGGGAACCTAGCTCTTACTTGGTTTCAAGTTTTCAACTTATCGTCTATATGTTCATATTTACAATTTTACTCTTGAATTAACCTAAATTACTCAATTATTTTCAGTATTACACCAAATTAATTTCAATATGACTTAATATTGTTATTATTCACCAAAGATCAGTAACTGTCCATTTCATCATTTAATTTAATAATTTCCTATTTATTTCATAATTTCAGCCTATTTTCGAGCTAGTTTTAGGCCTAAAAATGCAATAAATATTAAAAATATTCAAAAAAAAAATCAGGCTACATAACAATTATCTATATATCATACATATCCTACACAAAAATTTTAAGCTATAAATTATATCATTTAGTACATTTATTTTACAATTTCAATTTCGAATGAATACTAGTTTTGTTAAGTAAGTATACTAAATATTACAAATTTTTCAAAAATAAAAATAACGCATGAAAGCACGTTCAAAATAACGTAACTACAATTTTTTCTTCACAATTTTTTGGGTGGTTTAGATATTTTTTAAAAATTATTGAAAAATAAGGAAAAATTTTGACATGGTTGTTCTTGGTAACTCTGGTAGCCATAAGGTGGTGAAGGTGTGTCAAACGGCCAAGGCGTGGCCTAAACTGGTGGTAGCCAATCAATTTGGTTATCAGGTAATCTTCTAGATCAGGTATAGATAAGGCACAGTGGTTCTCCTATTTTTTCTTTTTTTTCCCATGATTTTTTTATTTATTTCCTCTAAGTTTTTTTTTATTCCATATTGCTAAACTAACACTAAGCTGCTAGGGTTTGCTATTTATAGAGGATTTTTTACCACTTAGAATTTTTTTTTTATTTTTTTCTTGCTTTTTCCTTCATTAATGCCTAAGTAGGAGGTGGCTCAAATCTACCAATTTGCTTTTGATTTAGCATAAATCTTTTCCTCCAAAATAGTCACAGTGAATTCCAAATTTCTAGCCACAATTTGATTCATTTGGATGAGGTTTGCTATTATTTGTAGCATTTTCCGTATATTTTACTAAGCTTTATTTATTTACTAATATATAGATATATATCTCATGTATATGTCACGCGTAATATATGACTATACTCGTATAATTAAGTTTCTAACATATCCATTATTTTTAGGATATGTTATCTTAATTATCATGAATTCAACGCAATATATATATAATTATGTAATTTATGGTTAATTTACGGATATAATTATTATTTATACCGGGTATACTCATAAAAATATGAGTATATTTACATAATAAATTATACTATATTATCTTATTTTCTAACTTAATTAACTTATCTTTAAGTTCTCTTTGCATTTCGAGCCTGATTTTAGGAGTTCCGAGCATTTTAATGCTATAGTAAATAATTCTACTTCTAATAGAAAAATTGGGATTTTGGGTCATTATTTTCAAAATCTAACTTCACTATATTACTTTATCTAACTTTTCTATCTTAGTCGTAAAATTTGGACTCAATTAGATCATTTTTCCTAAAGGCCCTAAATCTAGGCTCGATTGTCCAAAACACAATTTTAGGGGCTTACACAAAGTACAAATATTTTAGGTATTTCAAGTTTTTCAATTTCTTAATACTAGTAATTATTAAATTACTAAAACAACATTTGAATAACATTCATTGCATAAGATTATTCTAATAATACAATTACCTAGCATTATATGGATTTTAACTATTAAATTACTCAGTTATCCTTGCCATTACATTTCTAAGTAAAGGAGTATTATATTATCTAGACAATGCATAAGAAGGGATTTCAATTATGCTTTTTTAAATCATTCAATTTTTGGAGTAAAGTCTAGATTTCCCTCTATTTCCTTTCTTTCTCTTTCCCAACACATGGGAGAATAAAAAATCTCCAATCGATCTTATTTCAATTCAAATTCTTAAGTTGAGAAGTAATTCAAGTATTCTAAAAGTATCTACTTCAAGTGCTTCACCTAAATTGGTAAGAAATTCCTCCAGCTCAACTAATTTCAATTTAAGATAGATTACTATGTTTAATGACTTTATAATCTTAATTCTTAGGGAATTGAGGGACATTATGGTGTAATTTAGCTGTAAAGGCAAGCTTACATGTATTGTTAGCAATCATAAACCCCTAACCTATTGTAAATTGTGTTATGGATATTAGTGTGAAGTGTGGTAATGGTGGAATCAATAAAGAGATTAAAGTTTCAGCATATTTCAAGACAACCAATCTCTTTGTCAATTTTTAAAGAAAGAGGCACTTAAGAATTTGGTTGAAAACTTTCTAGCCAATCTTTACTAATATTTCACTATTTATAGAAATATATGATCTAAGATCTACTTGTTGTTACTAGTAACTAATTTTTCCTCCAAATACAACTACTATACAACTATTTAAAACCACTATCTACAATCTATTAAAATTGCTAACTTCTAAAAATTGTACAATTATTATTGATTGTTTACATTTGCACCTTATTATATTCTTAAAATGTAACAATTTCTCCTCTACCCGAAATCAACCTCGTGCCCAAGGTTGAAGTATAAAGAGACCGATTTTCAAAATCTCTTATTACAACATCTAGAGGTCTTGTATACCGTGGTCTATAAAGTAAATCCATCATGCTAGGCATGGATATTATTGCTTCAGATCAAACAACTTTTTGGTCCTCCACAATCTTTAAGATAGCGAGAACATTATTTAATGGATCATGTAGCAACTTTTTCCCATTTCGTTGATACTCTATGCATGCTTTAATAGATATTGTTAGTCTAAGAATCATTATGTCCTCTCCCTTAAAAAAAAAAAAAAAAGAACACTTTCATTATACTTTGAATTTTATGATATCAAGCAAGTGATAAATGATCATAGAATTTAAGTTGAAAACTTTCCTCACTCCAAATGCTATTAGTCTCTATGATGGTAAGTTCAAGAAAATAACTTCTCATCGACTTGAACTCTGATTTCACCATGTCAGTGTCTTAATTATTTTTACATTTGATTTTCACTAGTCACTTCTCTTGATATGCCTCCACATCCGCTTCTTTCTCAATCACTTTATCTTCTTACATTTCTTTTACGTTAATAATCGAGGCATTCAATTTGTCATTGCTCCTCTTTAAAGCAATTCATTGGAAATGTTACAATTGTTTTAGCTTTCATAGATTCTTGTAATATATTCATGGATTTCACATTTTTAGTTATTGAATATACCAATGGCTCTAATTTATCCATTATTGATGGTTCTATGGCTTGAGTTTTATCAACCATAGTGAAGAAAAATAAGAGCACCAATGTTAGCAATTGTAGCCCATTAAACTATTGTAAATTGTACCATGGATGTTGATGTGAAGCGTGGTAACAGTGGAATTAATGAAAAGATTGAAGTTATGGCCTATTTAGAGATAATCAATCTCTTTATCAATTTTCAAAACAATAGGCACCTAAGAATTTGGTTAATAACTTCCTACCTAGTCTTCATTGATATTTCACTATTTATAGGGATACATGATTTAGGATTTACTTGCTATTGCTAGTAACTAATTTTCTCTCCAGATACAACTACTAAAAATACTATACACTATTTAAAACCACTATTTACAATCTACTAAAATTACTAATTTCTAAAAATTGTACAACTATTATTGATTATTTACATTTACGCTCTACAATTTTCTTAAAACATAACCCGTATAGACCCATATAGTGAGTAATGTAAAGTTTCATCTTAAGATCTACTAAATGTAGATCTACTTGAGCAATTATGTTTAATGTAAGGTTCGATTAGGGTTTAGTACTTCTCCATACTCCATGTTCACTTAGAAAATTATACCCAAATCCATTCTAAGGCAAATAGTGTATCGGTTCATGTGTATCATATACCTACCTTATTAAAATTTATAACTAATAATACTAAGTATAACAAAATAAAGTAGTTTTAGCTTAATACATACTTTAGACCTAAGCACATATTTTTAATTAAAATTTGGTTTAATTTTTTGTACTATATTTTTCATGGATATTCTTCTATTAGTTTGGATATTGTCATGGAGACGATGTTGTATTTATTTTAAACAAGTAAACCTAGCTCTTATGATAAATCATGATTTTGTAGTAGCATTTCATATAAATTGTATAAAATCGTGTTATTAGTCTCATGATATATGCTTTCATGAGAAATATGTGATAGAAAAAATATCATTAAATTGTTGGAGACTATAAATCAACGAAAGTGCTGGCGATAAATACATGGAAAAATTGATAGGCATTGTTGGTAACTTGCCTTAAAATTATTATATAATTAAAAATTAATAAAAAAATTTATAGATTCCATATGACACATGTAGCCCATAGGTTATAAGGATATAGGTTTTAGAATGGTTCGTTATAATGTATGTTCTAGTTCAAAAATTTGGTAACATATATTTATAAGACGATACAATTAAAGTTATGCAAGTAAGACGACTTATGTGGGTTGATGAGTTTAACCCACAAAAAAAATGTTGATTAGGCTAAAAAACTTTAACCTGCTTAAATATGGGTTTTAATCTATAGGTTAAAATGGGCCAATCTATTACCATTAACAGGGTGTGTAAAGGGGGAAGGGGTTGGGGTTGTTGACCTGCTAAGCCAAAAAATAAATAAATAAATAACATACATAATAAATAAATAAAGTCAAACTTTACTTCTTAGTTATAACTTCACTTAGCTAAGCAAGCACTTAATTTAGTCAATAATATTAATATTTTAAGTAAATGTAAAATGCCAAAAAAGAAAAGAAACTAATTGAAAAAATAACAACTAAGTAAAAGACCCAAACCCTAAATTGTAATCCACATTTTGGCTAGTTAAGCAATCACCATTCCCACGTCCAGTGTTTATTTTTGTTTAAAGTTGGAGGCCTAATACTTAAGATAATTTACTAAGAGGAGTCCTAGTTAGATGATAAACTATACAATAGATCCATCTTATTAGCACTTCTAGATTATTACTATTTCATTTTTCTATTACATATCTACATAAACATATGGTTCTATCTATATTATTTTATATAATTAAAATAGATAGTTAAAGTATTTTCAGTATAAAGTTCTCTTGTATTGTTTATGTTTTATTCATGAAACACGTGCATTATAGCACTAGAGATTATTCTCTTTGATGCTATGAATATAAAATCATGTTTACTTAAATAATTACTAATGGTTTTATCAATTAATGGTTTGACATAGTCCATGGTTCATTAGGACTAGCCCTTGAAATAAACAATGAAATCAGTAGATGATGAGCAAGAATGAGATGCATGAGAAAAGATAATTAAAATGGTAAGCCAAAGCTCAACAAATGTAATTGCAGATTAACCGAATCAAGTAGTTAAAATAGACCAAACAGTGTCACCTCTCTTCATATCTTGTACTATTCCTTGCTAATAACCCAGGACACTTCTTATCAAAGTCACTTTTCTATTGAATCATAGAGAAAATTGCACATACTAAAAGCCTTCTAACAACTACTAATGATTGAAAGTTTGAGTATAAGTACTTACGAAAGAACTCCTATTGAAATAGAAATTATCAACATACCTTAAGTGTTCTTGTGATTGGTAAAAGAGCAACCAAAGCAAACCAAAAGCTGTACCACATGGAACCAGTTTTTATGATTTGTGGTTTAGTTTTTTGTTTAATAATGAAAAGCATAGCCACAACTCTACTAGAAACATGATACTACTTATTTGTGAGAATAACTAAATGCTTATATGGCTTATGTTTCCTATCTAACCATATAAATGCAAAATTTTCACACACAAACAAAGACAAATATGAGGGCGATGTTACATTTTTAATTAGAGTTCATTCTGTCTTCAAGATCTATCTTCTTCTCATACTTTTTCTAAAAGCACTTTATTTAATGAAAGCTTGGTCACGTTGTAGAAGTGAATGATAATACAAGAATCCAGAGTCTCCAATACTTAGAATTTAATTCCTCCATTCACCAACTACTAAAATTATAAGGAATTAGGGCCATAAAATTACAAGTTTGTTTAATATCCCTGCTCATTAGGTTCCTGTTAAAGTAAGAGGATAGTAGACCCATTGAATTCAATAAAAATTCTCCTTAGTAATAACTCTTACGAATATTGGAGGATTAGCCTATCATAATTATTTAGGGGGAATGTGTGGCTGGGCATTCCAGTTTCCAAATATTAGCAAATTAAGAATACTATACCTTCTAGTCAATACACTCCAGTTTTCGAGTAGTCTTGTGAATAAACGACTTGCTTTTTCAGTAGCTTTCCCACATTAATTTCAAATGTGAATGCACTTATGATTGTTTTTCCATTCAATTTTCATTTATTGAAACACTTTTGCTTGTTGAGTTACGAATACAATTATTGATTCATCCTATTAATTGATGTAGCATTGATCCGATAACTTTTTTCGAAAAGCATGATCCTACAATAATTAGCAAAGTGAATCCACTTCTTCATGCTTTTGTATTTCATAATTATATGATAAGCAAATTGCCTTATTGGTCGGTTGTAGTGGATTGAGATGTGGAAAAAGGACATAGTTCTCTTACTAAGGACAATTCAATAAAGTTTGAAACAAGAAATTAGTTCTCTTGTTAAGGACATTTCAATAAAGTTAGAAATAAGAAATTAGTTCTCTTGTTGAGGACATTTCAATAAAGTTAGAAACAGGAAATCAGCTTATGTTAGCTTGTAAAAATGGAGGGTCCAATTAGTTGCACATTGAAACTAAGTCTACTAATCATAGCAAAAACTAACCCTAATGCTTTATTAAGAAACTAAGATCACCTCAAAATCTAGCTTCGGAGGTAAGCTTAGGCTCCTAACAGGTTGGGAAAACCAACATGGATCATGGATGGAGGGAGTCATATTTTTAACAAAAGATGTAAATGATGTGAACGTAGAATCTAAGAAGCAAATGGATTTTTCATATCAATACACTTCCCATCCCCTTTTCTTTGTGGAATTTCATATGTATGTGTATACGATGGGAATCAAATTGTCAAGTAATTGCATAAAAGTTTCTTTAAAATAACTAACTCATTTTGCTATTCATTATCAATAGGATAACATGTATGGTACCTCTAATTCATTATCTTCAATGAATTCAAAAGAAAAGATGGTAGTTTATTATTGTGGGAAACAAACAGTATTGGTATCATCTTTGCAACTAGGGATGTTTAGAAGGATGTTTCATGGGTGCTAAAATTGGTTATGGTGAATACATTATTAGGCATTGACTATTTTTTCATTTGTTGCGTTAGAGAAAATTAACATTTAATATAATGTCTAAGTCAGAGATGCATGTAAGTTCTTTCAATAGGTAGATTCTCTAACATGCAAATATAGAATGAGCTTTGGAAAGAAGGTTCTATGAAAATGTCAGCAATTAGACAACAAACAGAGACTAAGCAAATTACACACACTGAAATAATAACAAAGCTTCAACATGAGTTGAGCTTGTCACATGACAGAGAGAAAGAGCTACTCTCTATATGTGAAGGACTTAAAAGTAGGGATAAGAAATTGGGAGAAATTTTGTGTGTTTTATGTATGGTTATGTTTATACTGCTAATAAGTTATAATGTCTATAGTAGGAAAGACATGTTTTGGATGCCATACCAGTGTTTAGCATGATGACAATTGGAGATCGATGTTGTAACCAAATATATCTTTTTGAATTTTAATGCAATCGTGGATAATACATAAGGAAAGTTATGTTTAATTACTGTTTGCAATATGTTAGAACAATTTATATATGCGAACCACATTTAAAAGCCTATTTACATGAGGGATAGAAAATAACTTAAAAGAGTAAACTTTTGGATGCATCCTTTACTAGACTTGAAAATTTGTTTATTCCACTCATACATCAAATAGTGGCACCCTATGTATAATGTTCCTATTAACACAATTGAAGGCAATTTCAATAACAAACATGACACGATCAATGTTAAGGTTTTTTATACAAAAGGCAATAGACCTTCTAATGAATGTAGCAATGTTTTTTATTATGCAAGGATGGCCACTGCTTGTGACTGTGTTTGGAGGTGAACTAAGCTATTACATTGGGATTTAATTGAAAGAACCAAAATGAAACAAAACTTTTGTACAAACAATCAGCAGACTTTCTTATTTAAGATGTTTATAAGGCTCCAATCCATACTTCAGTCCATAAGCCTATCTCACTTGTTCTCCTATATATTGAGGTCTACAATGTGTTACTTGTCCTTCAAAAGGCACGACACAACTTCATCATTAACAAAAAACATGGAGCTGTTCAAACGTACAAAGCGCAAACAATCGAAGCTTGATCATTAACATAGATCCATCTCGCAAATATATCCATAACTTAATACATACCCATATATAACAACCTTCAAAAAAAAAAAAACAAACAAACAACCCTTCCATATAAAACATTGGACAAAAGCTTAATATAACATCAATATAGTGATGTTCAACCTTCCATAAAGCATCTGCCATGTTAATCGTTGACCCACAAAAACCAACATACCCTTGGTTCATAATACCAATCAATGCTCGTTCAGCAGCACTTTAACAAAAGGAAGCCGATGCTCAGGTGGAAGAAGATCATGTAACACGGCAACATTGTTAGGAATTCTAGATATCTTAGCTAGTGCTTGATACACCTCCATTTGGGATAACCCTTTTATTCCTAAAAGGAACACTGTCAGCTCATGTAAGTCTATCCTCGCCTTATCAAACATCAGGCATTCTATTGCATTGTCTACAGTCTACTTTATTTCCTACAAATGTGTTTTAACTTTTCTACAAGGAAATGTAAGTTTAGAAATTATTTCTCCATTGATCATGCCTCTCTTCCACTTACCTTTAGATTGAATTGAACTTTGATGAACCGATATCTCCTCTACTTCCTTATCAAATGGCAACTGCTCTTCCATGTCCTATGATGGACCTTACTCTTGTTCTTACTCCTACTCTTTGAGTAGTTCCTCAAGTACATCATCAACTATTTGTACGTCCTATCTATTTGTATGATCCTTTGCATAAAATATAGACAAGTCATGAAGAAAAGGAAAATTTTTGTTCATGAATTAGGTAGCCTCCACGTATGTCTATGTAGAGATTGATTAAAAAAATGGTCAGAACAATTTGCATACAATATATACAAAGCATGCATTAAAGAAAATGAAGCGATACATGACTCATACCTATATATAAGCCTCCCATATGCTCTTCTCCGCGGTGACTATATTCCTTGTCAAGTCCCATCCAAAGCCACTAGTATGCTAACCATATACCAGATCATACACAATACTCCAATCTTTTTTCAATGTACAAACGTATGACTCTATGTTCGGTTTTGCCTTCATACTGTTGTTCGGAATCTTCTGGTCAAGCATTCTCTTTAACTTAGAAGATATCCACTTTTGAATTTAGTGACAGCATTGTAGGTGCCTCCGACGTATAGCTTGACCATGCATTGCACTAGTGTACAATCCTCAAAATATTTCCACTTCCTCTTCACTTGTTTGGTAGACTTGCCATCTTATTGTGAAGATTGAACTTCTTCCATAAACAAAAGTACTTCATCATATAATGGGAAAAAAATCCGTGAAAGATAAGTAAAGGAAGTTATCATAGAGGATTACAATATAGGCATAAATTATATACTACATCTTCCAGCTTCAACACAAGGTACTCCATGTCAAACACAAATCAATAGTACAAATTACACTAACAAACAACAACAACACAACATAAAATATATGATCAATCCACTATAAAAAGTAACATATGATGTTCTAGCTAAGTAACATATGGTAAAACATTACAACAATATCATCCAGTGTTCAATTGTAATGTATCAGCTATGCGCTAGTCTATTTGCACTCCACTCAGCAAACATATGACTAACTAGTTCCCGTCTCCAGTTAGACCATTGTTCACTATTCTTAGAAGTCATTATGACATTCCCACTTAAAGGGGTACTATGTTCTTCTACGTCATCAACATGATCTTCTAATAGGTCGGTAGACATTTAATTCCTTATGACGTTATGCAACAAGCAACATGCGAGTATGACATGGTTATAGATTCGAACTAGATAGAAGGAAGGGATTCTAAGTATACTCCACCTCATCTTTAACAAGCCAAAGTATCGCTCAATGACATTATGAGCAAAGGCATGCCTAAAGCTATACAATTCCTCTAAAGTTCTTTGTTGGTGTACTTAACGCTATTCGTTTAAGTGGTATCTTTGACTCTTGAAGGGTGTTAGGAAACCCTCACAATTAAGATAACCCGCATCGACTAGGTAATAGCAACTTGCATGAAAGGGAATCAACTTGAATCATCTTTCAAATAAGAAGGTATTAACTTAAATAGACAATAAAGAATACATATATATATGAAGCATACCTTGGGGAATCTTGAGTCCATTTCTCTTACTCATTGCATCATGTCGCATTCTATTGTCTGCAGCCAAACCCTCCTAACCAAGCAAAACATAGACGAAATGCATGGTTGTTGTACAAACACCTACAACATTAGTAGCAATCTCATTTTTTCTAATTCTATATCTCACTTTGTCCTTCAATGGAACTCTGATTAAGATGTGAGTTCCATCTAGTGGACCTAGACAATTATGTGTTAAAGGCAAAGTGAATAGAACTTATAAATCAAAGTGGTTTTGCTTTAACGTATTACTTTCTCATTAGGAAAACATGTTTTTATACCTTGAAATATTTCTAGCGATCATTAGTATGGTTGTCTGAAATGGGTTCAAGCTTCTTCAAAAGGTGGTTGCTAAGACATAGAGTTACCTTTAGAATATTGTGGAAATACTTACTAACTGTTGCTCTAGATCTCTTGAAATTATATTTTACCACCCTATTTTTTACATAATATACAAGAATATGTAAGAACATTGCAACCTGCACTTAATACCTTCAACCAACATGTTTCTTGATGCCTTTAACCCCCCTATACCCTCTAACATCTGACAAAGTTTAACAAATGTATTCTTACCCACTCTTAACTGTTCAATACAAGTGACATCATCACTCTCGATAAGCCTTCTAATGTAGTGTCCATGTTGCTAAAAATTTAACTCATACGAACACACTGACGGTCGATAAGTACAGAAGGCGAAGGAATGTAGCATAGACAACAAACTACATGTAACGATGCCATATTATGCCCATAGAACAAGTAATAGGCAAGCAAATTTCTTTCTCTTATGTGACTCTACACCATGCAACTTCAACCGATCCATCTCTGTAAATAATCATCAATAAGTTGGTTGGTCTATATTTCAATCCTAATGCCTACAAGAAGTTCATAAATCACAATATGAAATTTCGTTACACATTATAATACGAATGATTAGCAAACGCTATATTAAATTAAATTTTCTGTGTCTTCTTGAGCCAAATAAGTTTCTAAGGTTCATGTCATGGTTGAAATTATAGGATGCCACTATAGGACTGCTAGTCAAATTAGATGGTGATTATGTGATAGTCGGTTTTAGGAGGCATTATAACTAAAGGTAGGTACAACAAGTGACACTATTTTTGGAAGAAGAGAATTCAAATGTAGGGTAAACTCATCCGATGTCACGTGCACTCACAAGATATAGAAAACTATGTTAAAGGATGGGAAAATTATCAATGTAATAGATACTTCCAGTCTCTTTTATATTTCTGGATCTAATTTCATTTGTAAGGAAATAATCAAATTCAATGACTTTGCTGGCGATGAAACTCATACTATCCTTGTAGTATAAACCATTGAAAACTCACTTTTCTAAAGAAGAAGAAGAAGAAGCTGCTTTGCATAGCTTGAGAATTTGTTTGGTAGCAAAATTATAAACTACATGATTATTTCTTCTATAGGAAGTGATCCACTTGAAAATAATTATGAAGCTTTGGAGGATTACCTAGGTTGGAATGGCCCCAACCTCTCTAAAGGACATTCTCATTATTATTGAGAATCAGATGGTGCAATTTGATAATAAGGTCAAGGGTAGGCTAAAGAGAAATATATAGTTCCAAGGCTCTTATCCTTTATTGATTAGGATACTTTAAAAAGAAATCTTGCTAAATGAGTAGATGTAAAGATCTTACTAGGATCAGCTCAAGCAAATGATAGATATGATTGAAGCAAAGCTTAGTGAGTCACGCATCACGCTAAAGCTAGAATTGGTAAAAGAGCAAACTGTTAGAATAAGGCCCATTGATTATGCTCTTTTAGATATGGAATCATACACATACATAATTGGCAACTGAAGTACGATTGGGGATCAATTTTGCTTAATACTACAAATCCTCTTCATTATACCAGTAAGTAGAAATCTACCCAACAATTTTAAGAGGCCTTATAACTAAAGTGTTTTCTAATTGAATAATATACATGATATTTGTAAGCCCCACAACTAAGCAATCCGAGATTTCAATCGGTTGAAAGCCCCGATCGAACCTAAATTATAAAGTAAAACTAGAAATATTAGTAAACCAATCCCGTAAGTTTGAATTTAAGAATAAAATAGGAGACTACAAAATTTTCAAATTTTAAGTATATAACTCGTTATTTATCGAAAATGCATAAAATGCATTCCAGTACTTAAAGAATCGCTAGAGATAAATTATATGTATACTAAAAATTATAAAATAACCTAAATAATATTTTGGAATATTTATTTGTACTATATATGAATTTACATGTAGGTATAAATACGCGTAATTACTTAAAATACATGAAATGTACTAAAATTATACTAAATAATTAAAGAAAATTCATAATTAATTAAGAAAAAATAAAAAAAATCAGGAAAAATCAATAATGATCCAAATCAAGTCGTGGCAGGTCAAAATCCACAAAATAAAAATTAACCAATTAAAATTAGACAACACAAAAGCCAAAAATCAAGGAAATTAGGCAAAGTCATATCTAATTAATGCACAATAATTACACTAAAGCTCTATAAATAGCAAGAAAAATTCAGAAGCTCATTTGGATAGTTAGAAATCAGAGAAAATTAGGGAGAGGCAAAAATTGAGAGAAAAACCAAAGAAAAAAAAAAGAAAGGAAAACTGTACAGTTAGGACCACAAAGGAGAACCCAGACCCGACGGGCAGCTGGGAGTGGATGGCCACCACCACCACACGGTGCTGGCAGCGCCCAGGCCGGCCAATAAGGCCACGGTGGCCGGCGGTGGCCGGAGCCACCTAGCCGATTTCCAGCCTGATTATTTTGTAATTTTGTAAAAATATTAAATAGTTTTATAAAATTATGAAACTTGTTATTCTAAAGTTTTATTGTATGTAGATTTAGGAAAAAATAGTGATTTAGTTTAATCACGTCTGAAAATATAGGATCCTTAAGAAATCGTGCAAAACCAAGCATGATTAGAATGGAAAATAAATAGGCTTAGGAGTGTAGTTTGGAGCTCAATTTTTTTCTGTAGGATGCACATGTGATATAAAACAATGCTATGAAGCCATTTTTCTAAAATTAATTTTCAAAATTTTTAAGTTAATTTTTAACCCTAAAATGATGGAAAAATTGGGTAATTTGGGGCTAATTAGGTGATTTAGATAGTAAGTAGATGTTTAGGGATGTTAATCTCTTATGTAGAACCCTAATCCTAAACTTTGGAGTATTAAGTATGGTTAATTTCGGAAATTAGGTAATTAATATAAGAAATTAGTAATATGTGAAATTGTAAATTAATAAATCTAAAAAATTAAGGTTATTTAGATAATATTAGAGTAAAAATCAGAATAATATTATAGCTGAATTAAGATTGAATTTTAGGTAATTACATAAAAAAGTAGGATTTTCTCACATCAGAGATAAATCCAATACCCTAATTAGGACTAGCGTGTACCGAATAGCTTAGAATACTAAATTAAAACCGAATAGGATATTTGAATACTCGAGCTTAATGTGATTAATTTCACATTAGGATTCGAGCATGTTTAGGACTTAAAAATCGAACTAAAACCTAATTTAGAAATTGATGCGGAAACTGAACCCAAACCTAACCCCAAACCTAGAATAATTGTAAAAGACTTAAGACCTAGATAATTAGGTATATTAAACCCTAAACAAAATATAACAATAAGCGTTATAGGATAAAACGAACCTATAACGGTTATATGAAAAACTAAAACCACGTTTGTATTATAGAGATGATCGGCGATGGCCTGAGCAAGTTGGACCTCGAGTGAGTGAGCGAGGAGTCGAGGTAAGTTGGGATTAATACGATGCTATATTTTGGAGGCTCAAGATTATGCTTGGTTATGCTTATTATAGTTGAATGTATGCATGTGCTTGATCATGGGTGATGCTATGATTCTATTTGTTGTTCTAGCATATATTGTATGATTTGTATGAAATAATTGATCACCCTAAACTGGACTTAATCAAATATATGACTAGTAATCATTATCAGACATGCATGATAACCCTTTAGGGGAACTTAGGACTCCCGGCTAAATACCGACCCCTTCGAAAGTGATAGCGCAGAATTGCAAAATGGTCCCTTCTTTATCCTCAGTCGAACTAAGTGACAGGAGAAGAGGTCGTGGCGAGGGTAAAGACAGTGGTTCGAAGGTAGTCGCGGGAGGAGCAAGGTCTCCATTACACAAGCCTGGGTTTGGTCGTGAGCTGTTGCATTAACAGCAACTCCTCAACCCGGATTAAAGCAGGTGCAATTTCTCTAATCTCACGACGGGCCGGACAACGTCGTGCGATGACATTTGCTTGCACATGCATTGCACCTAATAAGTTATTGAAAACCTTGTTGTGTGTATGGTATAGTCTTAAGTCTTCCGTCCTAACTTACTGAGCTGTGGTTGCTCACATCCCTATAGGCGTCGTGCAGGTGCTAGCTAAGAAGCGGCAAACAACTACCCTGAAACTAGCAACTGCTGGATCCTGGGGAGTAAGGAAAAACATTGAAGAATAAACACACATATTTTAAGGTCTAAGTTTTTATTTTAGAACTATTTTTCATTTTTAAATAGTGTAATAACTGAATTAAAGTGTATATATATATAAATTTTCTCACTTTCTTAGGTAAATGATCTATTTAAATTACAAACTGTATACTTCAAAGCGGGTAATCGTAGACGCCTTGTGTAGATCAGGTCTAAGATAGCGGTTGTAAGGTCAACTTCTATCTTATGATGGTTTACACGGCTGAGCTGTTACAACTCTGCCGCTTCGAGGCGTGACAGTATTAATAGGAGAAACAAAGCATTAGTTAAAGAGCAAAAGATCTCTATTCACTACATGATATTCATAGTCTTCTTGGGGGCAAATTAAGTCTTGCATTTGGAAGCAATGGTTAACTTACTGGAGAAGTTTGGATTATAACCTCCTCCAATTCTACTTCGCATTGGCCTCTACCTTTATTGATTGGCAACTTAGTTAAATAACAAACCCTCTATTAACCAACTTCCATGTACAATAATTTGTTGAGCTTTGGTGGCTTTTTTCTTATATAAAGTGATCTAAACAAGCAGTACCAATAAAACCAAATATGCACATGGAGCCACTAAGATTAATGAACAACATAGAAGGAAAAACATCACCAAAAATAGAGTCTCGTCTTTCAAAAGTTCAAACATATTGTAGCATAGCGTAAGATGACAGTACAGAGGGCTATAGGTACATGGTTGTAGTCGAAGCGTAGGGTAACACCAAAGATAAAACTACTAACCCAAATAAGAACAAACATGTTTAACTTCATTCAAAGGAATAACAATAATATGTGAAAACATTATCGTACCTTAATGAAGGGCTTGATTCGTTATCTAATACATAAGAGAGGTATGCACAGTCAGATCTTGTTCTTCCACAAAAGCCGATGCACTAAGGGGTTGAGATAGTCGACATACTTGAAGCTTTAGAGATGGATTCTTCTAAAGAGTCAAATCAGGTTCTACCAAGTCTAACTTTGGTTCCAGATGTAGACATGTTGTTGTGATGCAGGGATAGTTCAGTGATGGAAAAAAAGCGAAGGAAAGAAGCTGAATTAGGATGTAGTGATTTCTAGTGAAGATCGACATTCGACATTTTGCTAAAACATGATTCCCATGGAATCTTTATGCAGTGTGATAGAAGCAAACCAAACATGATAATAAGGGCCCCATCAAGAATCAGTAGGGAATGGAAAAGCAATTCACGTTAAGTGAACATTAGTGTGTATTTACAATCCTTGAAAGAGAAAAGTACTACACTTGCTACCATTGTATAATTGTGATTGTGAAAACTTGTGTAGCTCATTGAGCATTGTTTTGTAAGATTAATTAAGTGGTATGAAGTTTAGTTACAGGCGATTATGGGTCCATGGAGAGTACGTGACAGTTTGAACTCCACGTTACATCTGGGCTTAATCTTTTCAATTCTTATCTCTTTATTTCTTACACTCTTTACTATCTCATTGTTACTTTGATCACATTTATTACTGCATTTATTATTCAAATTTGAAAGAAATTGCAATTTCTTCTTCAAACTCAATTCACCCCCTCTCCCCCCTTTAAGCTTAACCTAGTGTTCTTCAATTGGTATTAGAGCTAATGTCTAATTATTTGCTCAATCGCATATTAGAGTAAACATCGTAGCATCTAATACATTAGGCTTTCTAAAAGGATAAGTAATTAATAGGCCTCCTCTTTTAACCAATAATAACTATCCATATTGGAAATGTAAGATGACTATATTTATTAAAGCACAAAATAGACTATTGTGACACGTAGTTAATGAAGGACCATTTAAGATAGAAGGGAAAGAGGAAAGAAATTATTCAAATAAAGATTGGAAATTACTTGATCTAAATGAAATTACTATGAACACCTTGCACTAGGAAAATGACTTCAATAAGATATGTATGTGTAAAGGTGCTAAGGAAATATAAGATGAATTATGAAGTACATATGAAGGAATTAGTAGAGTAAGTGATACAAAGATAAGCTTGTTGTGTGGATAATTTGAAAACTTTAGACTGGATTCAAATAAAAATATTGATGAAATGCATAATTGATTTATCGATATCATTAATCCCTTGAGTGTTCTTGGAAAGACATTCACTAATCTTGAAATAAATTCTAAAATTCTTAGGTTTTTGCCAAAAGATTTGAAAGCTAAGAGAACCATAATCGAGGAAGCCTGCGATCTTAATGAAATATCAAAAGAGTAATTCCTTGAAGCACTTAAGATACATAAAATGATGAAAAGGCAAGGAGACGACTTTAGAAAGAAGGCAATTACTCTAAAGGTCACAAAAGAAAGCATAAGTAAAGATGAGAGTAAGGATGATGAAGTAGTTATGTTGGCGAAAAGGTTTATAAAGTTTATGAAATTCAATAAAAAGATTAAGAAGGATAAGGGTGGATATGGAACATCTTTTAAGTTCAAGAAGGAAAAAAAAGAAGTCATCAAGTGCTATAATTTTCAAAAACCGGGAATTATTCAATAATATTGTTCCTTTGCTTAAGAAGCCAATAACAAGTTAAAGAGGAAAGCTATGATTGCTACTTGGAGTAATGACGATTCAAGTGATTTCGATAATGAAACATATTTCATAGCTGTTGATGATGAGATATGCTCTACCTCACATAACAACTCCTTTGATGAACTTATTATCGAGCTTGATTTTTTCGGTTTTTTATTTAAAAATTAATTTCCCATTTCCAAATTAATTTCCCATTTCCTAATTAATACTAAACTCTGACCCATTTAATATTAATTCTCGACTAAAGAAATTGAGAAACTTCGGTTTTTTATTTAGAAAAATAATTTTTGGAGTCGCTACCCGACCTAAGTCGGAAAAAGAAAAAGAAACCGTAACCAATTGGGTGGATTGATTATGATTTGACTACCGGTCTTTGATTTCAATTTTGAATGAAGAACCAGAGGGTTCTAAGTTTAGGGGCTAACCTATTAAACCCTAACAGGTACTACTATTTATTTACCGAAATTAAGATTATTCTTCTAATTATAATATTTAAAAAATAAATAAATAAATAAAATCAAAAGAGAGAAAAAAGAGGGACCTAAGTTTCTACATATTTTATTATCGCCCCGAAAGTGTCTACGTACCCGTTAACCGGGATTAGACGATCGTAGTTCTTTTCGAAAACTTTAATGTATTGGTTCTTTTTATAAAAAATTATTGGTTGAATTTGTGTTTTTATTAACCATTTTATTTTTATTAAGAAAAATCCCTAAAAGCCTAATTTTTATTTCTAATTATAAAAAAAAAAACCTAAAAACATAATTTTTGAAAAGTCCTAAATTAAAATTTTTATTTAAAAACAACTAAGTGATAATTTTTTTTTTTTATTTTCAAGGAAAACCCTAAAGATTTTATGAAATATACAATTTTTATTAAATATGCAATGTTCTACATGATAAATATTTTATATAAAAAAGATGCTTAAAACATAAAAAAAAAGAGAAATATTTTCTAGCCATAAAAAAGAAACCTAAACCATAGAAGATATGTCTAAACTATGAAAAAGATGTTTAAACCATAGAATAAAAAAATATAAATTATAAAAAAAGTCTGAATCATGGTAAAAAAAAAAAACCTAAACGATGGAAAAGATACATAAACTATAAAGAAGAACCCTAAATTATGGAAAAGATGTCTAACCATAAATAAGATATCTAAACATAGAAAAGATATTTAATCATAGAAAATATATTTAATCATAGAAAATATGCCTAAACCATAGAAAAGAAACTTAATCTATGAAAAAAAATTTTAAACCATAGAAAAAAAATCTAAATTATAGAAAAGATATCCGAATCATAAAAAAGATGTCTAAACCATAAAAAAAATGTTTAAACCATAAAAAAAGATGTCTGAATCATAGAAAAGAAACCTAAACTATGAAAAGGACATTTAAACTATGGAAAAAAAGTTTCGCCATAAAAAAGAAGTCAATTAAAGATTTTTTTTTATTTTATGAACATCAAAATGATTTTTTTATCTAGAAGACCCTAACATGCCTAATGCAATTTTTCTAAATTAATACAATATGCAAACAACAAGATTTTGTAAAATACGAGATTTTATAAAAATATCATTTTGAAAATATGAAATCTAAAAAATAATAATAATAAAAATTAAATAAACTAAAACTTAACTTAACATATGTTCACTAGACACTAATGTTATAACTAATTACTAGCAATTAAAGACATGATAAGAAAAAAAAATTAGTACAAGTCTTAAAAATAACTTCGCATATACTAAGTGAGATGAAAATAAATACATAAGACAAGTTATAGACAATAATTAAAAACCACTATTATGTACCTGTAAGGAAAAGCACACAAAGCTGATGAAAGGAAACAAATTGAATCCCCAGTCCTATCACGCGCACAACTATAGAATTGGTCTGAAGAGTGGGTTCGAACGTGTTTTTAACAAATGTATAATTATTCCCCCTTTTGGCTCACAACGTGGAACCCCTATTTATAAAACACGAAAACAAATCTTTTGAATCGAATCGAATCAAATCAAATCAAATAGGATTTAAATCAATAAAGATCTAAAATAAATTCGAATCTTACAAATCATGATTTTATTGGATTTAACGTCATCGTATCAGATTTGCTTTTTTTGATAACTATTTAGTCAAGATTACATCAAATTAATTTTTTTTGAATTCTTTTCTTCTTTAGTTTTTTTTTTTATTTCTTTTTCTTCCAAAAATTTTCTTTTTTTTTTTTTGTTTTTTTATCATTTTTCAATTTTTTTATTATTTTCTAAATTACGACCTTAAAAGCAAAAATTATAACTACCATGGGCAAAAATCGAGTGTTTACAGGTGCCCCTCTTTGTGGTGAAGTTTGAATAAAACTTTGCCACAAAGACAAAAGTGACATCGTTTTTGCCTTGGGACGACTCTATCCTAATGAATGTTAAGATAATTGACAAAGGTTAGTTTCATACGAAGAATAGAGAGGGGTAGCGCCTTTGTGGGTTGGCAAAAATCCCTAAAAAGAATAATTAGAACTTGGTCATGCCCTAATGAGTTGACTGACCAAGGCGGCTAAAGTGCCCTTTGAGCTGGCTAAGACCTACAAAATAAAGAAAATTTAGTCGTGCCTTAATGAGCTAACTAACCAAGGTGGTCAAAGCGCCCTTTAAGCTACCTAAGACCTAAAAGATGAGGAAAACTTGGTCGTGCCCTAATAAGCTGACTAACCAAAGCGGTCAAAGCGCCCTTTGAGCTGGCTAAGACCTAAAGAATGAAGGAAATTAGGTCGTGCCTTAATGAGCTGACTAACCAAGGCGGTCAAAGCGCCCTTTAAGCTAACTAAAACCTAAAGAATGAAGGAAACTAGGTCGTGCCCTAATGAGCTGACTAACCAAGTCGGTCAAAACGCCCTTTGAGCTAGTGAAGACCTAAAGAGGAAGCTTGATCGTACCTTAATGAGCTGACTAACCAAGGCGGTCAAAGCGCCCTTTGAGCTAGTTAAGACCTAAAAACAAAGAAAACTTGATCGTACCCTGATGAGCTTATTAACCAAGGCCGTCGAAGCGCCCTTTGAGCTGGCTAAAACCTAAAAATGAGGAAACTTGGTCGTGCACTAATGAGCTGACTAACCAAGGCGGTCAAAGCACCCTTTGAGCTAGCTAAGACCTAAAAATGAGGAAACTTGGTCGTACACTAATGAGCTAATTAACCGAGGTGGTCAAAGCACCCTTTGAGCTAGCTAAGACCTGAAGAATGAAGGAACTTGGTCGTGCCCTGATGAGCCGACTAACCAAGGTGGTCAAATCGCCCTTTGAGCTAGCTAAGACCTGAAAATGAGGAAACTTAGTGTGCCCTGATGAACTGACTAACCAAGGCGATCAAAACGCCCTTTGAGCTGGCTAAGACCTGAAGAATGAGGAAAACTTGGTTGTGCCCTAATGAGCTGACGGACTAAGGCGGTCAAAGCGCCCTTTGAGCTAGCTAAGACCTAAAGAATGAGGAAACTTGGTTGTGCCCTAATAAGCTGACTAACCAAGACAGTCAAAGCGCCCTTTGAGCTAGCTAAGATTTGAAGAATGAGGAGAACTTAGTCATGCCCTAATGAGCTGACTAACCAAGGCAGTCAAAGCACCCTTTGAGCTGGCTAAAACCTAAAAATAAAGAAAACTTAGTCATGCCCTGATGAGTTGACTAACCAAGGCGATCAAAGCGCCCTTTGAGCTGGCTAAGACCTAAAACAAGGAAAACTTGGTAATGCCCTGATGAGCTGACTAACCAAGGCGGTCAAAGCGCCCTTTGAGCTAGCAAGACCTGAAAAATGAAGGAAAACTTGGTCATGCCCTAATGAGCTGACTAACCAAGGCGGTCAAAGCTCCCTTTGAGCTGGTTAAGACCTGAAGAATGAGGAAAACTTGGTTATACCCTAATGAGCTGACTAACCAAGGTGGTCAAAGCATCCTTTGAGCTGGCTAAGACTTAAAACAAGGAAAATTTGGTCATGCCCTGATGAGTTGACTAACTAAGGCAGTCAAAGTGCCCTTTAAGATGGCTAAGACCTAAAAATGAGGAAAACTTGGTAGTACCTTGATGAGCTGACTAACCAAGGTGGTCAAAGCGCCCTTTGAGCTAACTAAGACCTAAAAATAAAGAAAACTTGGTCGTGCCCTAATGAGCTGACTGACTAAGGTAGTTAAAGCGCCCTTTGAGCTAGCTAAGACCTAAAAATAAAGAAAACTTGGTCGTGCCCTGATGAGCTGACTAACTAAGGCGGTCAAAGCGCCCTTTAAGCTGGCTAAGACCTAAAAATGAGGAAAACTTGATAGTACCCTGATGAGTTGACTAACCAAGGCGGTCAAAGCACCCTTTAAGCTGGCTAAGACCTAAAAATGAGGAAAACTTGATAGTGCCCTGATGAGTTGACTAACCAAGGCGGTCAAAGCACCCTTTAAGCTGGCTAAGACCTAAAAATAAGGAAAACTTGAATTGGGATAGCACTCCATGAGCTTGTTAAATCCTTTGAAGAAATTTTGAATCGAGTAACGTTTTGTGAGTTTGACGATTGGGAGTTTAAGAAACTCTGGATTGGGACTACGCTTGATGAGCTAGCTAGCTCTCTAGGAGATTATAAATTGCGACTATGTTTTGGGAGCCAGCTAGAAGCTTAAGAAACTTTAGATTGAGACTACGCTCCATGAGCTGGCTAGATCCTTAAATGAGAATATGAATTTGGATAGCGCTCCATGAACAGGCTGAAACGTTAAAGAAGATATGGATAGGAACAGTGCTCTATGAGCTAGCTATATCCTTGAGAAAATGGATAAAGAGTAAGAACCCTTCGGACTTGCTTAAACTCTATTGGCTAAGAAACATCGCTGACTTGGAAAAAACTCTTGACTTGAGTAATTTACAAACGAGAGATTTAGTGAAAACTGTTTATAACATGAATTGAAAATATGGCCACTATGGATGAAATGGATTGGAAAATGAATGGAAAAACTTGTAACAAGCCTCCACTTTCTCTCTCTCCTTTTCATGTCTTTTCATTTTCTTTTTTCGCTCTTTTTCCTTGAAAATTTGCTAACGGATACAAATTCCTATTTAAAATGTAAACGCTATAATCATGTAGGGTATCTCATATCCACCCTAGTTTGTAACCTGGACAATGAGCCTCTTGGATAGGCCTTAAACATTCATTTTGTAAGGAAAAGATAACTCACTATTAGTCTAGTCGAAGAGGACTTCCTTACGCACTCTTGGTTTAGACTGCACTCTTGACTATTATTCCAAAAATTATAGTCCAATTTGCAAGTGATACGCTCCGATTGATCTGTTAGGTCTTTTTAGGTCCAGTATTGTAAATTTGGCTTTTAGTTAAATGGTTTCAAAAGAAGTTAATTGAGAGGGCCTATTTTTAAAGAAGTGTTTTCATCTAACCCAGGGTTACAAGTCAAGACCTTAGAAATGAACTAGATGTGCGCTTGTCCCAGTTTCAAAAATAATTTTTATCTTAGATAAATTATTCTTCAAAATTGGAAGGGCTTTGAGTAGGGAGGTATTATGGGTGGGAAGGTCTTGTGGGTGGGAAGGTCTTGTGTTTGAGAATCGAGTGGATAGAAAGGGTTTATGTTTCTGATTTGGAGTGTGATTTTGAACTGAATATGGAGTTTTTGGTTTGTGGTTGAGAACATGATTCTGAATGAATATGAGGTTTTGTGTTTTTGGTTGGGAATGAGATTCAAGGCCTTGTGCTTTTTGAGCAACCTAAGCCTTCTTTGATTGGGGATTTTCTCAAGCCCAATATTTGGGTATTTCTTCATTTTCCTTTTTCCTAGTTTTTTTCTTTTTTTTCTCTTTTTTTTCCTTTTTTCATTTCATTTCATTTCTTTCTTTTCTCTTCCCAAAAATAACTATCTCTTTTGTTAAGTTTTTGTCTCTAGATGAATCAAGGCCCTAAATCCATAGGTTCAGAGTGCATTGGCTTTGGAAAGGTATGTATGGCCTTTGGGAAGGTATGTGTGGCCTTTAGGGTATTTGGAAAAATGTTAGCTCTTCTTCAAAGGGAACAATTTATCGAAAACAAATATTATCCTTGAATTGTTCTTATTGGGGTAAACACAAATTAGTTTTATCCTTCTCTCCTAATTAATGACCTTATCCTCCGAATTGGCCCTCTATAAGGTAGTTCTTGATAGGGTTTACATTTGAAATGACTCCAAAACAGTTCAACAGGGTTATCAAAGGATAATTTTGTTTAGGATTTGAAAATGAATGCGTACCTTCATTTCGATCTGGGTATCAAATTCAAAATGGACCTCCTTTAAGGAATGAGTCCAAAATATCCTCACCATGATGTCTCTTAACTCTCAAAGTGTTTAAGGGTTAGTGTATAGGATATAGCTTGCCTCTTTTCGTTCAAAACATTTTAAAAGTGCGTTACCAATTCCTTACATAGGGATTAATTGACCTTAGGGTATTAACCTTACTCCCCAATTCCTTGGAACATGCCCCAGTTATGAAATTTCAAAAATTAAAGGCCCCATGCCCCAGACTTATAGTTCTTAATGCTCCTAAGCTTCCATATGTGATTTTAGGTCAGGTTCTTTAAAGTTCAAATAGGTTAGAACTGACAAATTTTGAAGTGGAAGGGACTAATGAATTGCCCTTTTTGGTTATACCGGGAATCAAGCCTAGGATAGTGTTGCATTGGCTTTATGTTTTATCTCTGTTCATAGTTAGACCTGATGGCTCAGGGGCATTAAGTGGGTTGAATCATCTTGATGGGCTAAGGTTCAAGTTTGATTGGTTATTTTATCGGGCTAAGTGGGTCTGTTTAGGCTAGCTGCCTTGATGGGCTAAGTAATTGTGTTTATCCCGAACCCTATAAAGATTTGTAATCATTAGCAAATTTCTTTTCTTTTCTTTTCTTTTTTTTATAAAGAGAGAAAGAAAATGTAAAGACTTTCATGTTACAAAGCCCAAGTGATGAGATTGTAAATGGATGATTACAGAGGATTGCTTTCATAGAATTCTATATACAAGCTTATACAATTTATCATTACTAAGAGTTTATTTACAAGCGGGGAATTTTGAAGAATAAAAGACTAAACGATCTAAATCTTATTTACTCCAAATGAAGAAGGCTATTTGCAAAACGCTAAATTTACGTAAAAGAATGAATATTTCTGGTTAGTAAAATACTAGGCAAAATGATAACTACCTATTATTTTACAACTTTGATTCTTTTCGTTTTGTTTCCTTTTTTATCTTTATTTTTTGTCTTCTATTTACTCCGTGAGGGTTGGGCTCAATTGAGGTGGGCCTAAAGTGATAGATTCGAGCCCTAATAGATGTACTAAAGTCCTCACTATAGTAATATTTATAGGGCTCTTCTATAGGGGTAAGATGAGCTCAATCTTGTTCCTAATGAATTTTTACTTATTTGGGCTAAAAAGTTATATCCATATCTAGAGTATCTTTTAAGGCCAATGAAGTAGGTAGATGTGGATTTGTTTAGAAGCCCATTGACTCGATCTAGCTATAGTTATGTAGAAAAGAAAAAATCAAAATTATAATCATTACCTATTCCAAACTTTACATAGAATTATTACAAATTATTTACAGAGAAATATTACAACTACAACTTCACAACTGCCCTTATCCATTTAAGTTTGCCACATCATAGGTTCTTATGATTTTTTTTTTTTAAATGTTTTCATGTGATGCAATGGGTAGGTTCTAAAGGTCATCAAGTTCTACAACCACTGCGTTTTTTTTCAAAGCAACGATTCTATGGTCGCATTTAAACTTGAGTAGGGTAGCCTGATCGGCCCTAGAAGGTGGTTAGCCCACAACATCCAAAGCTTACACAATGGCTCCCCTCCTAAGGTCCTAAGACGGCCTGGTTCTAACCGTATCTACCATGCATTTATGATGCAGAAAAATAGAATAAAAATAAACCCCCAAAATTACCCCCTTAAATAAACTGTAACAACAAAAAAATGTTAGTAAAAAATAAATAAATAAAATAAACAAATACATAAAATAACATACCTAAATTCTTTTTTATTATTTCATATTTTTTTTTGAAAAATAATCCTATTTTCGGCAACTTCTAGTGGCTAGCCCTTCAGCGATCCCCAGTGAAGTCGCCAAACTGTCGATCTAGATTTTTTCGGTTTTTTATTTAAAAATTAATTTTCAATTTCCTGATTAATACTAAACCCTAATTCATTTAATATTAATCCTCGACTAAAGAAATTGAGAAATTCCGATTTTTTATTTAGAAAAATAATTTTTGGAGTCGCCACCCGACCTAAGTCAAGAAAAGGAAAAAAAAACCGTAGCCAATTGGATGGATTGATTACTATTTGGCTACCAGTCTTTGATTTCAATTTTGAATGAAGGACCAGAAGGTTCTAAGTTCAGGGGCTAACCTATTAAACCCTAACGGGTACCACTATTTATTTACCGAAATTAGGATTATTCTTCTAATTATAATATTTAAAAAATAAATAAATAAATAAAAAGAGAGAAAAAAGAGGGACCTAAGTTTCTACATATTTTATCGTCGCCTCGAAGGTGCCTACGTATCCGTTAACCGGGATCAGACGATCGTAGTTCTTTTCGAAAACTTTAATGTGTTGGTTCTTTTTATAAAAAATTATTGGTTGAATTTGTGTTTTTATTAACCATTTTATTTTTTTAATAAAAATCCCTAAAAGCCTAATTTTTATTCCTAATTATAAAAAAAAAAACCTAAAAACCTAATTTTTGAAAAGTCCCAAATTAAAATTTTTATTTAAAAACAACTAAGCGATAATTTTTTTTATTTTCAAGGAAAACCCTAAAGATTTTATGAAATATATAATTTTTATGAAATATGCAATGTTCTACATAATGAATATTTTATATAGAAAAGATGCTTAAAACATCAAAAAAAGAAGAAATATTTCCTAGCCATAGAAAAGATACCTAAAGCATAGAAAAGATGCCTAAACTATGAAAAAGATGTTTAAACCATAGAATAAAAAAATCTAAATTATAAAAAAAATGTCTGAATCATGGAAAAAAAAACCTAAACAATGGAAAAGATACATAAACTATAGAAAAGAAGCCTAAATTATGAAAAAGATGTCTAACTATAGACAAGATATCTAAACATAGAAAAGATGCTTAACTATTTAAAAATGCTTAACTATAAAAAAGATGCCTAAACCATAGAAAAGAAATTTAATCTATGAAAAAAATGTTTAAACCATAGAAAAAAAATCTAAATTATAGAAAAGATATTTGAATCATAGAAAAGATATCTAAACCATAAAAAAAATGTTCAAACCATAAAAAAGATGTTTAAATCATAGAAAAGAAATTTAAACTATAGAAAAAACATCTAAACATCTAAACTATGGAAAACAAGCCTAAACTATGGAAAAAAAGTTTCGCCGTAAAAAAGAAGTCAATTAAAGATTTTTTTTTATTTTATGAACATCAAAATGATTTTTTTATCTAGAAAACCCTAACATGCCAAATGCAATTTTTCTAAATTAATACAATATGCAAACAACAAGATTTTGTAAAATATGAGATTTTATAAAAATATCATTTTGAAAATATGAAATCTAAAAACTAATAATAATAAAAATAAATAAATAAACTAAAACTTAACTTAACATATGTTTACTAGACACTAATGCTATAACTAATTACTAGCAATTAAAGACATGATAAGAAAAAAAAAATTAGTACAAGTCTTAAAAATAACTTCGCATATACTAAGTGAGATGAAAATAAATAAATAAGACAAGTTATAGACAATAATTAAAAACCACTATTATGTACCTGTAAGGAAAAGCACACAAAGCTGATGAAAGGGAACAAATTGAATGCCCAGTCCTATCATACGCACAACTATAGAATTGATCTGAAGAGTGGGTTCAAACGTGTTTTTAACAAATGTATAATTGTTTCTCCTTTTGGCTCGCACCATGGAACCCCTATTTATAAAACACGAAAACAAATCTTTTGAATCGAATCAAATTGAATCAAATCAAATAGAATCTAAATCGATAAAGATCTAAAATAAATTTGAATCTTACAAATCAAGATTTTATTGGATTTAACGTCATGATATCAGATTTGCTTTTTTCGACAACTATTTAGTCAAGATTACATCAAATTAATTTTTTTGAATTCTTTTCTTCTTTAGTTTTTTTTTCTTTCTTTTTTTTTCTAACAATTTTCTTTTTTTTTTTTTGTCTTTTTATCATTTTTCAATTTTTTTTTATTTTCTAAATTACGACCTTAAAAACAAAAATTATAATTACCATGGCCAAAAATCGAGTGTCTACACTTAGAAATATATATAATGAATTGTTAAAAGAGTTCATAAAAGTGCAAAAAAAGATTCAAGTTTTGAAACAAATGATGAGTGAAGTAGGTGATGAATTTGATGTTATCAAGAATGAATATAATAAAATAGTTGATGCAAAAGAAGGGTTAAAAGAGAACAATGAGTATCTAAGAATTGAGATTGAGAAATTAAATAAGGAGAATGAAGAGCTGAATACTAGAAATAATAAATTGATGAATAAAAATGGCAAGTTAAGAAAAGCTAATAATGGCCTTAAAGAGGAAGTAAAAGGGCTTAAACATGAACACAAAGATAATGAGTGTATGGTTAATAAGCTAAGTTGGTTAGAAATTGAAAATGCAATAGTTGGTTAGAAATTGAAAATGCAATTATAAAATCTTACTGAGACGATTTACAAAAAACAATAGCAAAATTTCTAGAAGGAGAGAAAAACTTAAACAAGATTCTTAACTCAAAAAAGTAAGGGTTAGACAAAACTGGAATATGATATTGAAAAAGAAAATGTGTATTAGGCATACAAAAGTTACTTTATTAAGGCCTCAAATAAAACTTCTAATTATTATGGAAGTTATGGTCATATTGCATATACTTGTGCAATATGTCGTAATCTCTCATTGAAAAACAAAGGCAAAATGGTTTGAGACACTAAGGAGTAAGCTTATGTTATGACAATTTACTCCAAAGGACCCAAACTAAAATGGGTACCAAAAGAATAGCCATTTGTTTTATAGGAACAACAAATGGATCTTAGATAGCGGTTGCTCAAGAGACATGACGAGAGACGCATCCAAGTTTGCATTTATAAACTTGAAGGACAGAGGAAGTGTAACCTTTGGAGATAATCGGAAGGCCCATATCATTGGTGAAGGTAACATTTGTATCAATATTGATCTCATTATCAAGCATGCATTACTTGTTGATAACTTGAAGCATAATTTACTTAACATTACCTAATTGTATGATATAGGATACAAAGTAATTTTTTATACATCAAAGTGTTCTATTTTAAACATTAACAATGACCAAATCCATTTTAAGGGGTATAAATGAGAAAACATTTACAAAATTGATTTCAATATATTTTCATGTTCATTTAAAACTTGTCTATCCACTTAAAATAATGATAGTTGATTATAGCATAGGAAGTTAAGACATGCTAGTATGGATATCTTGTCAAAATTAACCAAATATAAATCTTGTTAAGGGATTATTTAAGATTAGTTTTGATAAAGATAGAACATGTCAAGCATGTCAATATAGCAAATAAACAAAGTCATTATACAAATCAAAAGATGTTATCTCAACTTTGAAGCCACTCAAAATATTACACATGGATTTATCTGGTCCAACCCAAACCTTCAGTTTGGGAGGGAAAAGATATACCTTGGTTACAGTTGATGATTTCACTATATACACTTAGATCTTCTTCCTTACAAACAATGATGAAACATATCATGTATTCTTGAATTATAACAAGAAGTTCCAAAATCAAAAAGGTTTTTCTATTATCTCTATAAGAAGTCATCATGGGGGAGAGTTTGAAAATCATGATATGAAAGATTTTTGCAATAAAAATGGAATATGATACACTTTTTCGGTACCTAGAACTCCACAAAAAAATGGATTCGCTGAAAGGAAAAATAGGACTCTTATAAAAATATCTAAGACTATACTTTACAAAAATAATCTACCTAAGTATTAAGCTGAAGCCGTCAATACTGCGTGTTATATATAAAATCGAGTTTTCATAAGACCAATTTTCAAGAAAACCCCCTATGAGCTTTGGAGTAGCAAAAGACTTAATATATCATATTTTCATCATTTTGGTTCAAAGTGTTATATTCTTAATAAATGAAAGGAACAACTTGGAAAATTTGATTCAAAATCGAATGAATGCATATTTCTTGGTTATTCTCTAGCTATTAATGCATATAGAGTATATAACAAGAGAACTCAAGTCATAAAGGAGTCAATTTATATTGCATTTAATGATACATATGCATATAGAGAGTCTAATGATGACATAGATAACATTGGTGCTCAATTGGATAGTCTTAGTCTTAATAAGGACCAATCTACTTCAAATGAAAAAGGAACTCCTTAAGGAATATGGAATTATTGATAATTCTAATATAGACTTACCTAGAGACTGGAAATTTGTGAAAAATCATCCTAAGGATCTAATAATAGGGTACAAACAAGAGCCTCACTAAAAAACTTCAGTAATGTAGTATTCCTATCTTAACCTAAACAAAAAAAAAAATATAGATGAATCTCTAAAAGATGAGTTTTGGATTTAAGCTATGCAAGAAGAGCTAAATCTATTCTCTAAAAATGAGATATGGGACTTAGTGCCTAAACTAAGTGATAGATCAATAATTGGAACTATATGGGTGTTTAGAAACAAATTAGATGAAACCGAAATAGTAACAAGAAACAAGGCACACTTAATTGTTAAAGGATAAAACTAAGAAGAAAGACTTGATTTTGATAAGACTTTTGCTCTGGTTGCTATATTAAAGGCCATTAAAATGCTTTTTGCATTTGTCATACATAAAGAGTTTAAACTATATCAAATGAATATTAAGAGTACTTTCCTAAATAGTTATATCAAAGAGGAACTATATGTAGAGCAACCACTAAGGTTTGAGGATAGTGAATTCCCAAATCATATCTATAAACTTAAAAGGCTTTATATGGACTTAAACAAGCTCCTAAAACTCAGTATGAAAGATCGAGTAACTTCTTGATAATGAATAGTTTTACTAAAGGAAAACTTGATAAGACATTATTTATCAAACGACACAATGCTTATGTATTGATTGTTCAAATATATGTGGATAACATTATGTTTGGTGCTATGCACATAGATCTAGTTAATGAGTTTGTCCAATCTATGAAAAATGAATTTGAAACAAGTATGATGGGCAAACTCAACTATTTCCTAAGTCTTTAAATCAAACAAACCAAAAATGAAACCTTTATTAACTAAGCTAAATATACTAAGGAGCTCTTGAAAAAGTTTAAAATGGAGAATTATAAGACTAGGCCTACTTTAATGAGCACTACTTTAAAATTTAATAAAGACGAAAGTTGAAAGATAATCTGTGAAAAGATGTATAAGGATACAATAGGAAGCCTTCTATATTTTACTATATCTAGACTCGACATTATGTTTGTAGTATGTCTATATGCACAGTTTCAATCTTATCTTAAATAATCTCACTTAAATGTGATCAAATGCATCTTTAAGTATTTTGGGGCACTATTGAAATTAGCCTGTGGTATCCTAAGTTTACCTTATTTGATCTTGTTGGATACTCCAATGCCAACTTTACCAATTGCAAAATCGATTAGAAAAGTACAAGCAACACATGTCACTTTCTTGGTAACTCTCTAGTATTTTGGCATTCAAAGAAACAAAACTCAGTATCACGTTCAACCACTGAAGTCGAATATGTGGCTACCAGTAGTTGTTGTGCTCAAGCTTTATGGATGAAACAAACATTATATGATTATGGTTTAAAATTTACTTATATCCCAATAAGATGTGACAATACCAGTACTATAAATCTAACAAAAAATCCAATTCAACACTCAAGGACTAAGCATATAGAAATTAGGCATCACTTTATCTTTGATCATATGCAAAACAATAATATATGCTTAGAATCTATCGATACTAGCAGCCAAATAGTTGATATCTTCACAAAACCATTGACTAGGGATAGATTTTACACCTTAATGAGAAGGTTAAGAATGTTCATGTAAGATGAATGCTAGGCACATAAGAACCAAGATAATATTTTTAGGCAAAAATGGCATACTAAGTGGTTTAACCAACAAATAACGTACTACGAGGCCTAAGAAACATGAACATATAAATTTCATATTCATCACATGACAATAACAAGTTTTGGGCACACCTAAAGTCATCTATAAAGATTCAAGTTCATATATGTACAATTTCATCATATATTGGCTTCTATGACTAAAACCGACTCTCGTATTTTTAGTTTCATCATTAAATCTTAGTTAAGTGGTTACTTTTGTCAAATGTTGATTTCCAAATTGCATGTATTTTATTTAACGATTTTTCATAATTTTCCCTTGATATTTGAGTTTATTTTTAGATAACAATACTTAATTGAGTCAAATTTTGTTTTCTAGGTTTTGAAATGATCTATGTGAAAAAACAAGAAAATAGAAATAAATTTTACTCAAATTGGAGTTCAAATGAGCAAAAGTTTAAAGATCGATATAACCAAACGACATAAATGTATCATTCCCAGGTGAATTTGAAGCTTATTTACAACTATCATAGCCTAGAACATGACTATGTCCTTAGTCATGTTGTTTCCAATATTTTTTTTTTTAAAGAGAAGTGACATGAATCACAGCCAACGACATGACCAAAAGATACGATCGTGTCCTCGATCATATCTTTTCCAGCCGACCTTTTTTTTTTTATTCACTTCTTATATAAGGCCTCGTTAGGGTTTGTTTTAAGAAGAACTTTTTTAGCACAACTTTAAGAGAGTTTTTGAAGCCAAAAACATAAGAAAGTGAGGAGAAGAGAAGACTTCAAGATTTAATTTATTTGGATTTCATGATTCTTTTTTCTACTCTTTTCTATACTTTGGTTTTAGATTCTTGTTTTAAGATGTATAAAGAGTGGGTCTTTGGTATCTAAGTCTTATAGAACCTAGATTTACTTGTGTGACAATTATTATTTGATTGATTTAACTCTTTAGTCTTTTCTTGGTTCAATTATGTACACTCCATGACTTAAGTTATTATTTCTGCAGATAGTAATATATAATTTGATATCTTATAAGAGAATCAAAAAATTTCCTATAAGATTATATCTAGGCATAGTCGATAAGGATTATTGCAAGATTAAAGATAATTTGTGAGATTTTTCCAGAATTTTGAATTATATCTATAATACCCCAGAATTTTGAGCTCATACGATTATCCTAGGATCCAAGCCCCTAAATTTATGGCATCAAGCTATGATATTCAGTTAATTTCAAACGTCACAATAAGGTTAGAAAAGTTAGATCAAACAATTCAAGTAAAGTCAATTTCTCAAAATAAGCTATATAAAAATATTAATTTAAAAAAACATCAATTTATCATTAAAGTCAATAAATATCGAAAACATAAAATTCAAGTATTTAGATACAATAAGATATTAAAAATAAGTTATTTAACTTATAAAAATAATAAATTATATGTAATATACATGTATGTACATAGAATATACATTATTTGTATTAAATATACATATATTATAAGAAATTATTATTAAAATAAGGTAAATTAATATAAAAAATGGAAAAATAATTAAAAAATGAAAGGATGAGTTACCCATAATGTGACGGCCAAGGATCAATTTGGATTGATGAGTCAAAAGGCAAAAATTAAGAAAACGACACCTCATGCATTCAAAAATTAAGAAAATGACATATTTAAACTACATGTCTAATTTTTATTAATCTTAATCCATTTGGAAAATATAAATAGGGCATGCATACTTTAAAAACAATATTTTGGAACTCTAAAAATAAAAGAAAAATAATCAAGAAAATTTCGAAAAAAAATTACAAAAAAATAAGAAAATTAGAGTAAAAATAGAACACAGAATCTGATTAGGCCAATTCAATAGGTTGTTAGTGTTCTATTGTGGTGGCCATTTGAGGTCAAAGAAAGCACCACTACAGGAGGTGTTCCAATAAGGTACGGTAGACGGATGATAGCTGGTTCAGATAAACTAAATTTTCGGCCGAAATTTTGTAAATTTTGTAAAAATAGCAAATATTGTTATTTAATTATGAAACCTGATTTTTTGAAGTTATTTTATGTGTGTATTAATTTAGTAATTTTATTTTAGTGAAATAATGATTGGAATTATAAAGTCCTTAAGAAATAGCTCTATTTGAAGGAAAATTGAATTAAATTTTAGAAATATTAAATAATGTCCTTTCAAGTTGAAAATCTGTATTTAACATACTTAATATATGTATCTAATTTTAGTAATAAGAAATTTTAAAAATATTCATGTTTACTATTTATTGTAATTATTTTGGATAAAACTGGCAATTTCGTTATTTTATTGAATTAATTAGTTTTTAACAAAATCAAAATATGAGCCCCAGATATTTTGATTTCTAGAAGTTCATAATGAAGTTTGGGACACTTTTTTTATCTTGTGATTAAATTCACTTATTTGTTTGATTTTTATTAATTTCGAGTTAAAACTGTTATTTTCGTAAAAATATATAATATCTAGTTTAGTATAATTTATGGTCAATAATTAAACTACATATTTTTATGAGTTTATAGGATTTTTCGTGGAATTAATCGAGCTCGTGTACTATTTATTATGTATTTTATAAACCCATATATTAACCTAATATATGATATAGTAATTAGTCCTAGTAAGTTATTTGTTGAATTTGTAAAAGAATCATATTTTGGGAACATAATAAGTGTTGTTCGATTTGGTAAATATGAAATTCTAGGATTTTTAATTTAGATTTAGGGTTTATATGAGATAATTACAAAGTTATATTAACATACGATCAAATCAGTCATACGAAAGTGTATTTTTGAAAATTTGATAATATTGATTAATCATGATTCTTAAGATATTTTAATAGTACTCAAAATAACGATCGTGACGATATAAAATTTATTAAAATCGGATAAGAAATAAATAAGATACAATTGAAATAAGCTTAGAAACGTAATAATGAAAACACATAAGAACTTAATATTGACCCGTAGTTAACTTGAGGTCTATGTGTATTTTCCTAAGTGTGATAGGTGAGGAAGGACTATATCGTAAAGATTAGGATTTTACGCCACTATCAAGCTCAGGTAAGTGGATATTTTTGTTTTCGTGCAAGTAAACCTATGTCTACTTGACTTAGAGTCAATTGTGTTATGAATTGTAATGATGTGCTGAATTGATTAGATACCTAATTTTGTTGAATGTGTGTTGAAAAGTAAAGTGTTTCTTTGTGTATGATTAATTCATCGATATGTATTTCTGTTTGGAAAACTTGGAAACTAAACTATTGTTTAGGGTATTCACCCAAGTGAGCCTTATGTGAAGAAATGCAATATGAAGCTAAGAAACGAAGCTAAAGTTATGATAGTTGAATTGTTTATAATGTAGAACTTGAGATCCATACCTGATATTAGGCTATTGTACTATTCACTACTTTCATGGCATAGCAAGAAAGGACCTATGGATCGAGTTTCTGAAAACTTCAAAACTGTTAAGTTGATTTTTGAGCATATAGAACTGTATTGCTCAACTTATTCTAGCTACAATGTGTGACCAACTATGTATTGGATTTTCAAACCACAGTGGGTGGTTTTTGTTAGGGATCCTATTCCCAAGCAGCCCCTTGTAGCCCTAGGTTCCTATCGCCCTAAGCTCTTGTCCATAGTATCTAAATGCCTAGATATATTGATTAACCGAATGAAAAATTGGAAAAGTATAGAATATCTGTATCGATGCATATCACGTGCATGAGCATGATACAAATTTCCTGCATAAACAGTTTGTATTGGTAACTTGGATTATGAAATTGAATATCTTATAGTATTAATCTAGGTAAATATATATTATGCTTGTTCTGCATTTTGTTTTATCCACTCTCACTTAGCTCACTAAGAGTTGAAGAGATACTTGTATATCCTCAAGTTATGAAAAGAATTAACAAGGCAGCATCAGTTGGGGGGAAAGTCTTTTGAGAGCGCTTAAAATGAAGTCAGTCGCTTTTGAAGAAGTTTTTCAGTATTTTGTTCTTATTTCTATAAAGAATCTATACATATGAAAAATATATATATAGATACTGTATTTTAGGTTTGGATAAGTTTGACAGGTGTACTTTTTGTATAAATAGGTATAAAGCTGAATTCTGTTGTAATATTCCTTTGTTATAAATAGAACTTTTATTAAATATAAATAGGTATTCTTGTATGATGGTACATCCTATGTTATGCCGAGATGTGACAATATCTTAGAGAATTTGTTGTGAAATAATGCGATCTAAGGTGATGTTATCAAGAAAAGATTCTAATAGTAGATTTTGAGGTTAAGGTTAATTGGCTTGAGAATGTGATTAACTTTAGCAGAAAATTATTTCGATCAGGAATGATTAAAAAATAAATTAAATTACCTTTAAGAAAATCACATGTTAAGTGTAGGGGAAGCAAAGATCTAAATACGTTTTTGCAAATTTTGACGTAGTTTATAATTTTATTTCTTTCTTGTTTAAGTTCTTGAATAATTCTTAATTAGATGTTAATCTATTAGTTGCTATAATTTAATTTCAGTTCTTTAAGTTTCTTGAAATTTAATTTGCCAGTTAAATAATGGAAACCTAGCGAGTATTAGTAATCATTGTCCTCAAGGGATAGATATTCGAACTTAATCTGCTTACTACAATTTGATAGGTACACTTGCCTTATATCATTAATCTTGTACAAATTTGACCTATCAAGACCCTCATTAGGCTTTCTATGGTATAAGATAGGTTATTTGATCATTATGTCATTTTGAATACTACTTGACTTGATAATGCCTCTATCATGTCTATATAGACTATTAAAAGTGGTTTAGAATGGAAACTTGAGTTATTTTTTATTTGGTGCATTTGCTTGATTTCTAGTTATACTTGTATTCTACACTCAAACTCTTAGAACTTAAGTAACGACTTTACAATTTGTAGAGCCTTAAAGCTATAATTTATTCCTACCATGCTCAAATATGTACTTGAAGTTTGCTTGAAGTGTTAGTGTGTAAAAACTTAATGTCTATGCAAATAATTCACTCTTACATGCACACTTTTACTCTATCATAAACTACATAGCTCTAAGGATTTGATTTGGTTAAATCTTAGGTATCTAGTTCAAATTTAAGTTTTTCAAACTTTACTGGACTCAAATACACTTACTTAAAGTGTTAGAACACTCATTAAATCAATCAAAATAAAATTAAGTCAACAACTTGGACAAATAGAGTGGACAGGATCAAGTTTATGCAAAATTGCAAAATATCGACGTGACAATATACTCTTTAAAATAAGCTCCTAGATTCGGTTCTATTCTCTATACCATCATGTCGGTATCCCTCATCACCGTCATAATGGCATACTACTCTAAATAAGAACCTAGAATAAGTTTTGTTCAAGGTACTGTTATGACGGTACCCCCCTTACTATCATATTGGTACATTAAATTCTAAGTGTGAATGAAAAAGCGCTCGATCCTTCTCTCTCTTCATCCCCTTTCCCTTTCTCTCCTAAACTTTAGAATCTTTCTTTCTCTTCAATTCACCATCTCTAACCTCTCAAAATCACATTTTTCTCTCATCAATTATCTCCAAACCCAATCAATCTCTCATCAATCACCTCACTTCTTCTAATCAGACTCTCATCTTATCTCTTACACCACTTTCTCTCTCTAACCAAACCCCCATCTACCATCACATTGCCTCTACTATCCTAATTTTATCATCTAGTCTCTATCGTCCTCTTGGTTTCACTCACAAGCACTCTCCATAATCGTCCTCTCATCTTCCCTCTCTCTATTATTCTCACACACTTCAAAACATCATGCCACCAAGAGCCGCTCGTGGTCTTGCACCCCATGTTCGACTATCATCTCTTTCCTACATACCAACACACTCAGCGGTTTGAGAAATTCACTAACTTAGAAGTGGACACCAACATCTTCTATCCACGAGAAGTTCTTGACAAATTTTGCATTTAGGCCATTCGAGGGATCACCACCAATCATGTCTTAGACATCCTTCGACTTCCAAATGAGATACACGATGATGCCCTTAAGTACTTCTATTGTAATATGTCTAATTTCCTAGATGACTAAGGTTGGCCTAAAGTGAAAATGAATCCTAGTAATGAGTTACGTCACTCCGTGTTATATGCTTATGTTTGTGGCACATTTGTAACTATCAATCTTAAGGATATCTGTTATCTTATCAATGCTACTGTTGGGGGAATTGATGTTAATGTGAATTTTTACAGTGCTAAGTTCTATGAAAGGGTATTTTGGTATAAGGTTATTAGTGGGAATTGGGGGAAACCAAAAAATTTAGCTACAATACAACTTGAACTTAGGAACAAGATTCTTTACCATATTATGATCCATAATTATTGTCCTCGCTGAAGTTAACAATCTAATGTTACATTCTAAGATTTGTGGATCCTCTACTATTTTCTTATGAACAAGCAGATTAACTCTTTCAGTATTGTGGTTCAATGCTTCAAACATGCGACTAACAACCCCTCTCAAGCCTTCTTTAGGTTTGGCTAGTTAGTTACTCGATTTTTTATCTATAAGGGAGTTTGGTTTCCTACACCCCTATAAGTTGATCGAGTCAGACACCTTAAATTTGTTGATATTTGTTGAGGAGTTTGGAAAAAGGTAGGCAATAATTGGGTTAGAAAGAAACCCCTTCCTCCTCTTGATCTTAGCTTTGAACAAGAATCGTAAGAAACACCTGAATCTTCTAATGAACCGAGGAGTAATAGTGATCCCAGTCCCCCTAATGAGGCTATTATGCCTCTCGAAGGATAGCTTCTACTACCTACTGATCACACTGCAACTCCTCCCCCAATTGGCTCCTCTCACTAACCTCCTCCTCCTAACTTTGGTTTTCCTTCTTTTGATTCTGGCTGCTCCTTTAACATCTTAGTATCCATTTTATCAATACTCGAAGATGCATTTTAATCAGCTTAGAGAAGACATTCATGATCGCATCTATAGTGGATTTCAGGGGCTCTATAATCACTTTTAATTGAACTATCACTGCCCCTCTTGCCCTTTTCCTCCTCCAGCTCAAGATGATGATCCATCTACTGTTTAAGTTGCCAACTCCAGTTTATTTCTAATGTTGCTTTATGTTATATTTTATGGACTTGACCTTTGGCCACTTTATGTTTTCCTTCTCATGTTTTTGTTAGATTTTGATCCTTGATGGCCTTTATTGCTCATGTTAGGATCTCTTATGTTTTGTAATGCATGGACCTCTTTATACTAGGCATGAATGCCTCTTACTCATTTAGTTAACTTATGTTGCTTTTGATGGCCTTTATTGCTCATGTTGCTAGCCGTCTTATTGATGGATTGCTCTTTTCATGCCTTATATAGCTTCTTTGTTCTTCTTTTTTGTAGGGGGCATATTGATGCGTCTCTAGGGTTGGATATAAGAACAAAAGAAGATTAGCAAAATCTAGGCAACTACCAACTGGACATAACACACCAATCAATCTTACTTAGCCTATAATCCATCAAATACGACTCAATAGTCCAAACTGTGGGGTTACTCGCCACTACTCCTTACTAAAGAGAATGGACAAAAGTTAAAGGATAAATGAGAACACCAAGGTTACTCACAAAGGAAACTTGTACTAATTTGATAATGTAATCTAATGTCTGTATACAACAAATGGGGTTTATATACTAGCCCCATTAAGGTTACAAGCGCATATGAAAAGACAAAAGGGTAATTTACAATTTGGAATACATGAAATATACTAAAAAGGATAAAAAAAAAAGATAAAGAATATTCTATACAAAGGCGAGGGAACCCTTCTGGAATATTGTGCCAAAAAAACGTGTATCACTTGATGGTTGGTGTCTAGAATATGATACAATTCAAATAAGGTAAAAAAAAAAGAATCTACAATCAGAGTTGACCTAGTTTGGTTTAAGTTAAAGCTCAATCAATCAAGGATGTTTAAATCCCCTTCAGGTCGAGTATCTCGCAATTCGACTCAAACAAAAGTTTGAGGTAAGTCTACTCAAATACTGTTTGGGTTTTATAAAGACCTCAACGATTGGTATGGTTGCTCAACAGGTTAGCCTGTATGCTTGGTAGCTTTGGAAACCATATTGGCACACGTGAAAGCTCGATGCTTAAGTCGGTAGTGAAGTGAAACATAAAGGTTGAAGTAGGAATCATTGTCCTAGATGGGGTTTTAAGCTAATTTTCTTTGCGTGAATCCTTAGAGTCCTCTAGCTTGGCTGCGATTGATCAGTTTAGAGAGTTTATTCCTATCACATATCCTAAGGCTTAAGTTAGGACTATTTCAAAATTTTGACTTGAATCCTCTTTTCTCTTAACCACTTGGATACTCCTTTTTTGCTAACACCAAAGGGAGATAAATATTCAAGTCTTTAGAGAGTCAAAAAGTGTAATAAGTTAAGTTTATAATAGTTGCTCAAAAGATGACATTGAACTTATCTTATAGCTTTGGCATATCATGATTCATTAAAAGTTTGATATATCCAATATGTGAAGTAATTCATGGAAAAGTTGATACATTCTATATAAGAAGTGAAACTTGGTTCCCTAGCACACCAATACTCTTTATTTTCAAGCTTTCCCATAATGTTCCCTAGTTGCTAAATATCTTGAAAATGAATGCTTAATTAAGAGGGAGTATCAGATTGAGGGGGAATTTTTATTGTATAAGAGTTAAGTCCTCGTCAAAAAGGTGGAGATTGTTGAACCTAGGATTCACAATTTGATTTTGGTGAAAACAAAACAAAAAGTATATAATTAAACATGTTCTTACTTGATTATTTTTAAGTTGATTGAAAAAGAATAATAATCTTGCATTATGACTATAAATAACAATTAACTTTATAATATATTTAGTTTCAAAAGATGTACGAGCATTCTTGAAGCTGGATTGTAGAGTACGGATATTCTTTGTTTTGTTGGAAAGTTGAAAATAGATGAAATTGGTCTATTGGCACGACAAATCATAATCATTACCGACTTGATAGTGAAGTAGCTTAGATAAGAAGATAGAATACTTTTTTATCACTGAATTGGTATGACGGTACACGTGCTGGTATTCATGTTAGTAGTTGTTTGGCTTACCAGCATGACTGTAAGGATATGATATCATCATGATAGTAAGTTTATTTCAAGAAGTCATTGGAATATTTAATGTACAATAACAAGAAGAATTGAATATGTTGGTATAAATACTCAACAATCTAACCAAGGAAATATTATAAATGATATTCTACTGCAATCAAAAGATATTCTCTTACATTCCTTAGCCTTATTACTTACTATTTGTCTCTTGTACTCTTTGTTGCAATCAAACAAGTGAGACTTAGTGTATAGTGCTTGAGAGTTCTTGTATTTGCAATCCTTGAAAGAGAAAAGCATTACACTTGTGTGATCATTGCGTAATTGTGACTATGAAAACTTGTGCAACTCCTTGAGCATTATTTTGTAAGATTAATAAAATGGTGTGAAGTTTTCGATTGGAGGCAATTATGGGTCCATAGAGAGCACAAGGTTATCCACACTCTACATTACATACAGGCTTGATCTTCTCTATGCTCATCTCTTTATTTATTGCACTCTTTACTATCTCATTATTACTTTGATCACATTTATTACTGCATTTATTATTAAAATTTTAAAAGAATTGCAATTTTCCTTAAAACTCAATCCACTATACCCTTACCCTCCTCTCAAGTTTTGCCTAGTGTTCTTCATAAGTTAGGCAAGTATTTGAAATATTGATTTTTTATTAAAAAAAAAATCTTAAGGCTTTGTCGGTTGGCAAATTGAACCACTTAACCAATCAATACATAGTAGAGTAGGTTGGGCTAGAATTTCCAATTTGCATTTATAAGCAAGCTAAAGGAGACTAACTTGCTTCATTTGCAAGTGGCCCGCTTACATAGCTATAAGTATAATTGGGGTCTTATATCCTATTCGCTCTATGTTAGCTCACCCCTACATATGTCCGTATATATGTGTGTATGTATGTGTGTGTAAGAGAGAGAGAGAGAGACTTAAAGCATACATGTATGATTATTTAAGGATATAAAAAAAGTTTATAAAGAGATATCTTTAACTTTTTAATTTATGCACTCCATCCATTTACCTTTGAAAGATGAATTTCATATACTTAAAATTTAAACAAAATTAACTTTTTTCCCCTAAAGAATAATAAATTAATAAATAAGATCTTAATATAAAATTTTTTTTTAAATTCAAAAAATTAAAAATCATTGTTTATATTGGTAACAATCGTAGAAATTTAGCTACTCAAAAGAATACTTTACTTTAAACCCTTATTTAGGGTAGGTAACTAGTTTACAGCACCATCTCAAATGTGTAGGTCTAATAAACTCCCTTTTAAAAGGAAAAGGGGTAGAGTGTACAAATAAAATGGTTAAAGGAGTCCTTTTGCAAGACAAATTGTAATTTCATAAAACAATGTATACTGATTACCAATATCTTTTTGCTCTATACATGTTAGATTAAATTGAATATGTTAGTTTAAGGAGATTTTCGTTCTTTTATGCTAAAATTATATAATGCAATATCATGCTAATGTTGGATGACTTTAATACTTTTGAATAAAACCAACGTGGTATCAAAGTACAATAAACCAGTACCACCATCACAAATCTAGTGGAACCCACCTTTATCACTGCAAAACCCCAACCACTAGAGCACAAAAGTGACCTAGTAGCCATTAATGACTAAAGCCCTAGCCGCCACATTACAAAACCACAACCTAACTAGCACTCTAACGAAAATCTTATCACTAACATCTAGCCATCAACCCACTACGAACAATACCACCATGATATCACGCCTAATCATCAAACATTGATGAAATCTAACTAAGCCCAACTAGATTGCATCAAAATTAGATCAATTTTTGCAAGATCTAAACAAATTCAATCGAATTTCATCAATATCCACTCAATTACTACAAAACCCAACCAAATTCGACCAACTTGTATAGGAACCAAGTAAGTCTAATACTTATCTTGCCAACTTTACCCACTACACCTAGATCCAACCTAATTGTCAAAGGAGGATATATGCAGGTCCATAACATCAAGACGACTCTAATGATAATTTGGGTTTAATAAATTCAGTTTAACATGTGACTTTCATCGGGATTTACAAAAGTTTAATTACTATACTCCCTTAAATTGTAAATCAATTAATTAGTTGTTATGGAATCTAAGTTAGTCATTACGCTACCTTCATCTTACGCCCAAGTTTTATCTTCAAATTTAAGGCAAGTTATACCTAGTCTAGATTTACATGGTGATGAAACCCAATCATCTGTTGCACTTATCATGTGAAGAATATGTTATACTCCTGCAATTTCAAAGTATTTTACAGCCATCTACTTCTTAATCCTTTATCCAATCAAATCATCGTACTACTTGCCTTATTTAAGCTTCTTCGCAATCTTAGGTTGTTAATTCTAGTGCCATTGATCATACGTTAGGTACACTTAACAACCATTTACATATTAAACACTCTTCCACTTTGCCAAGTATCACTCTTACTAATGGATTAACTTCACCTATAAGGGAAATCAAATTGCCTCACTTGTTCCATCATTTCCCTTAAACTCAATTCTCTATATGTCCTAATTACCTTTTAACTCACTATTTATCAACAAACTCACCACTTCTTTTTATTATTCTATTACATTCTTTTATTCTTCTTTTGTGATACAAGATTTGAGAATAAAGAAAATGATTAGTAGAGGGCATAAGTCTTGTAGGCTATGTTTATGGATTCAACACCTCCTACTATTGCTTGTTCAGCTTTTCAGCTTAACCCTATGGAGATGCATTATTAACTTAATCATATGTATTTAAGGAATCTTTACCTTATGTGTTCTATTCTCTAATCTTATTGATAACACATAATTAGCATACATATTTTAGGGTGATTTGGTGCAATTTTGTATATCAATTCAATTGATTTTATAGAAATTTGGAGCTTAATTTATTTAATTTTCATTTTTAAGGACCTCAGAAGCATTCAATGAGCTTTTGAAGACTTTTGTAATTTTTAGAGCATATTTAAAAAAAAAAACATTGATCAAGGATTTGCAATCGAGTATTAAAGTCTAGAAAAGACCATAGGTGAAGACCGCGATCGTAATCTATGCCTGTATACCCTTCGTAAATAATTTCCATTGAATTTTGAAGGTTTTAGAAGTGTAAGATCACGCCCCATCTTTAAGACCATGAACTTTAAGCTTAAACATTCTATGATTTTTGAATCTTCTAATTTCGTTTTGTTTTCTTTGTAAATCTAGGTCTAACTCTTATAAATAAGTGTCTAGGCCTAGGTTTCCAAAGAGAGACCCATTGGGAAGATTCATAAGGTACAATTATATTAGTGGTCTCTCATCTTTCTTCTCGTTTTATTTTTTCTTGCTTTTATTTTAATTATTCTTAGTGAATCATTATTAAATCTTAGTTTCTATTACAACATTTATTTTATTCTATCAATGATATTACCTTTTGAAGATCTACTTACACTGTGCATATTGCCATTGAATTAGTATTTACCTAGGTTATTAATTTAATGTTTAAGTTTGCTGTTGAGCTTGCGAGTTCCTAAAGTGAACAAACTCATGTTATTAGAAAGAATCGAGTAGGCCAATACTAGCTTCCTCAAATTAGGGTAATCTAATAGTAGGATCGAAGATCTCAATGTAATCTAATAGTAGGATCGAAGTTAGCTAGAGACGTAAGTTTGATTAATTGATGATAGGCATCTCCACAATCTAAGTAATTAAGATTGAAAGTTGCATGGAATTAGGTAGTAAATGACAATGTTTTACTAAGGATTATATACTCTTTTATTTAATGAATCTTATTTATTTTATTTAGTCTTGTTTATTCTATTTGTTCTTATATATTTTATTATTCTTATCTTATCTATCATTCTTTATTTATCTTGGCTTGTTAATAAAATTTTTTCCAAATTGTTAAGTTAGATAATTAGTAATTTAGGGTATATTGCTAGTAATCTAGGTTTCTTGTATGTATGATTCTTCGTGCGATCAACACTCAAACTGACATTTGTTTTACTATGCTATAACTTGATCAAATACACTTGTCTACCAACGATCACTTATCTAAAGCTACAATGTCGGTCCTATCAATTAGGCAAACAAAGTTATGTTTTGTTTAGTTCAAGAGTCAATAAACGAGCTATTGCTCCCTTCCACTTAATTCATTATGATATATGGGGACCTACTTATGTTAATTCTCTCTTAGGTTTTAGATACTTTGTCACATTTCATTATGAAATCTAAAATCAATTTGATTCCTCCATTTATGTCTTTTATATGGATAGTTCCAAAGAATACATGTTTAACTCCTTTAATCATATATGTAAAAAATTCATGTACTTATACTCCACAATAAAATAGAGTTGTAGAACATAAGAACCATCATCTCATTAAAATTGCTAAGACATTATTATTTTATAGGGATATGCCTAATCATTTTTATGTTGTTGTAGTTCTTATTGATTTCTCATAAATAGAATGCCATCTACAGTGCATGACAAGGTCCCATTGCATCTTCTTCCTGACCAACAACCTTTTCCTTCACCTCTTGGTCTTTATTTGCTTGTGTTTTGTTCATTAGCTATCTCCAAGGCTGATAAGTTTGATCCTCGATTATCTCAATACATTTTCCTTTGCTACTCTTGCAATCCAAAGGAGCATTGATGTTATTCTCTTGAACATCAAAAGTTTTATGTTTATTTAGATGTGTCTTTCTTTAGATTAAATTCCATGCTTCTCTACATCGTCTTCACAATTTAATTCCTATAAATTAGGGCACTTATATTACTTTGTCATCCTTTCAAGGGTTTCCTCATCTTAATTGATTGGATTGTAGGTTTATGGTCATCAATAGCAAACTAGCCTACAAGACTCTCCATCTCCACTAACTCTTGCATGAGACTTAAGTGTTTTACATAAGCAAATGATCTTTATCTTCCCATTGCATTTAGAAATGGTAAATGAGACATTCGTCCTCGTATTTGTCATCCTCTTTCAAATGATATAACATACTTATTTCTCTTACCATCTTATGCTTCCTTTATAACATTGTTATCTACTGATTTCATCCTAAGATCAATTTTAGAAGACTTAGCTCATCTTAACTGGCTTGTTGCTATGTAAGAATATCTGCTCTTTATCATAATAATACATGGAATCTTGTATCTCTTCTTGATGGTAAATCCATAGTTAGATGCCAATAGACATTCTTTGTGAAAGTCTTACCTAATGGTATTATTGATAGATTGATAGCCCATCTATTGTGAATGTTATACTCAAATGTACAATGTTGATTACTACGCCACCTTTTCATTAGTAGCTAAGATAACTTCAATACTTCTTTTAATTTCACTTGCTACTACTCATCATTAGCCTCTACATCAACCAAACATTAAAAATACTTTTCTTCATTGCGATCTTGAAGAAAAGTTACATATGGAACGGCCACCAAGATCTGTTGTTTAGGTGGAGATAAGGTTGATTTTCACCTAAAGAAATCTTTATAAAGGCTTAAAAAATCCCCACATGCTTAGTTTGGTAGATTTAACTTAATTGTGATTAAATTTGGTCTTTCTAAATGTAGTTCAAATCATTTCGTGTTTTATCTACATCACAATGGTAAGAAAATTATATTAGCCATGTATGTTAATGATATTGTAATTTTAGGAGATCATGATAAAGTTATTTAGAAATTGAAGGGTTTCTTATAGTAGAAATTTCAAATTAAGAACTATAGGTGGTTTAAGACATTTCCTCGCAATTGAAGTTAATTTAAGTAAGGTATATATCTCTTTGAGCATAAATATGCACTCAACTTATTGTATGATATTGGTTCAACTAAAGTAAAACTAGTTAATAAGCCTACAAGATATATATAGATAAAATATAAAAAAAATTTCAAATAAGACCTAAAACAACTATTTTTCACAAGCTATCTACGTTAGAAAATAGATATATTTTCATTTTTCATCTCTGATTGCGAAATGACTACCCTCAAGTAAATTATGATAAAATATAACAGGAGATTGAGACAAGGAAACAGTTAATATTTAACAGGGGGTATGATGTGGTAGGCTGACATATCTTTACATGCCAACTATAAACATTGGACTGGCCGAGTTCGAATGAGACCAGGTGTTAGGATCGAATGAAAACCGTCAACATCAGAGAGTGCGGGGTGGATCACATTCCAATTCAACTTGTGGTATGGTGGGCTTACATTTGTGGTTGGGAGTGGATGTCAGAAATAATTGCCCCATTTTCAAATGAAGTCAACTTTCTACTAGAGAGAACCTATGACCTAAAAGGTTAAAACCGAGAAAGAACTAGCTAGCTAGCTAGCTATAACAGATCTACCCATTTAACAATGAAAATAATGAATGAATGATCATATCTGTCCTTTACGACCAGTACAGTTTACTGTTTACATCCTCTGTACTGTCCTTTTCAATTTTTGCAACGGGTCAGCCTGTCAGCCGTCAGGGCTCAAAGACACATGCGTCCTCTCAGGAAAGAGAGAAGAATAGTAAATAGTAGTTGTTGTTGGTAATATAGTAGCGGTGCTTAGAGAAGGAAAGAGGCAAACCAGCTCGCCTTTCGAAAAATGGTTACAACACCACGTGAAAATAGCAATTATTTACTGTACCGTCCCCTTACCATTGTCTTCTGTAATGTCCCTGTCGTGGCTTTTCTTGCTCCGAAAGTTGCTGTACCTATTCTATGTTTAGCATACCCTGTTTGCCATGCCCGAATTTTCTAAATAAGGCGAGATGTCCCAACTTGTTGCACCCTCAAAACTAAAACCCATCGTGGTTCCTTCTACGATGGAAACCACAAAGTTGGATCCACAATGGCCAGACCGGCTCAGCCATGGCCTATACTATCCAGACACACAACTCCAAAAGGGGTTGTCCCCACTTTATATGAACAGATATATATATATTAATACATTTATATTTAACGATCACTTGTATGAATTAAAAAAATTATCTCTATTTTTTTTTTCAATTTTATCTTTTATTTTCTTGATACTATGACGCGTGATAAATAATCAAGATTACAAGAAAAAAAATGATATTACAATAATATCCCAATATAACTAAAAAGTATAGATAGCCTGAATCATCTGTTAAGAAATTGACAAAAATTAAGGAAATGAAGATAAAGAAAAGAAAACACATAATCATGTTAGATACTGGCTCATTGTTTAGAATAATTACTATAGGTAGTTATAAGCATTATTGTATGTTAAATTTTTTCATTTATTCTATTACCAATCACTTTACTGTTAATTGGGTTTATTATTTCCAATACAAAGCCTTGTTTATTTTTTAAGACTTAAATAAATTCAGAGGGACCATCCTATCTTGATGGATGTGAAATTTCATTCAGCTGGCTTTTTGTTATGAATTATATTTCATGTAGATATATCCAATTTGTTTGAATATTATAGACATCATTAATTTTAAATTCCTTCCTTTCCATTATTTCTTAATAAAATAGCTAAATGTAATTCTAAAAAATTGATATTATGCATTTTATTTGTTGATGTTGATTGTAATAACGAAGATGCAATCAATGAAAAGTATTTCTTAAATTAATGAACAAATTTTGAAAATACAAAAAAAAATTAAAAAAGAAATTAAAGAATAAGGAAAAAGAAAACAAAATTTCTTAATTGGTCCACACTAAAGCAAGCGCCCGCTCATCATGCTCGTACATCAAGTTGTCGCCCCCAACTACTAGCTCGTCGTCCACACACACACATATATATATATATATATATAGACAAAATGACAGAAATAGTGTCTCTAATCAAGGTTGACGACCACCTAAAGGATAGCCATTGACACTATCCCCAACTGGCTCGAGGATGGCCTCGTATGCTGACCCCAGTTGGCTCCCAACAGTCAAGAAATTAAGTGGGTCGCATCCCGAACGGTGGGTGGCAGCCGGGTGGGTTGTGCAACTCAAAGTCGACAAAAAGTTCCTATCTATTTATAGATGAGTTGCACTTAAGGCCAAAACTAGCCATTTAGACATATAAATGATATGAAACTTTACTCGCAAGGGTCGGGAAGTAAAGACTAGGCATCGGAAACTCTAGAAGGACATGACGATATATGCTTTCTTTTTTCATTTTTTCTAAAGATGAGTTTATAAAAATACGCCGAAAAAGGAAAAAATAAAATAAAGAAAGAAAAAAAGTGAGAAAGAAGTTTATAAAAATAGTGTTTACTCTTTTGCCTCTCTACTAGCAATCAACTCAAAACTTGGAGTGGAAGGGAAGTGCTAATCGTTCCAAATTGTGATTGGCTTAAAATATCAGTTACTGGTGTGCTAACTCTATCTACAGTTGAAAAACATTTACAAAAAACACTTAACAAATCTAAAGAATGGCAACAAAGGAACATTCATGATGTCCGGCGAGACTGATTTGCCAAGTAATCTGCCACTTAAATTCCATATGAGTACTGGATATGGTTCAACGCTTTAGAGCATCTTAACTTGTAGAACTCCCTTTTATGATCCGTAACTACTACACTTTAAGAAACTTTTTTCGTTAAAAACTTCTACACTTTATTTTTAAATTTCATCACAAAAGTTTTTAACATGTATTCATATTACTTACATAACTCATTATACACAAATTTAAATTAACACAATGCTCAAAGCTAATAAAGAAAAAAAAAAAAAAAAAGAGAGAAAAAATAGAGTTAGTTTGGAGCTGGAGCCAAGGACTAGGGATGACAATGGTCTGAGTTTAGGACGAGTTGCCTAATTGTTAGATTAGAAAATTGATTTAGGTGGTTATTACTCATGATGGAAACATATAAACGGTGTTTAAATATTAATAAAACTGGATAGTATTTTTAACCATGAGATAATCGCTTAAGAAATAGCTCACTGTTAATACAACACGATCACTCTTACAACACGCGATTAAACCTGCCTTTTGAAAAAATTTCGAAGTTCATTCCCGATTATGCTCTTGTCTTTGGGCCGTTGGAAAAGCTAACGTCAGTATTTAACTTGTCTTTGCTTGGTCCGGTTCAGCGGGCAGTTATTTGACTTAAATGTCTTTTTTGCCTCTCTCATGTGCTTAATACCATATCAATCACCAGCAGGTCTTATATTAATAGCATCAGACAATACTAAGGGGTTTCGTGTTGCAAAATGTCTTGTAACACTGTCTGTCTTCATATTTTACACAAATTATTCTAATTGATTGGCCTTTCTATTCAATGACCACATACATGATGAAAGGGTTCCATGTTCCCAACGAAACATGGGTTTCTGAGATACGTCAAGAGGTCCAGGAGCCAAAAATCCGTTAAATATTCTCTTTAATTTTACTGTTGTTGTTTTTAATTTAAGAGATATCTCTCTTATAATTAGAAAGAATAACAGTGAAACTTTGTGAAATTTTAATTGATTGTTGGAGCAGGTTTTTTAATTAGATTAGATTATTTGCTCAATTTAATGAATTTTTATCCCTTTCATCAGTCTGTTGGTGATTCATACCTTACGTGTTTATTTTAACGGAACGGGATTTATATTTTATCCAAAATTAAAAAAGTCCCAGTTAGAATTTCAATTGAACTTGCCACACCGGGCAAACATGTAATCTAAAACAAAATTTAAAGTAGAAAATACATGCCATATTTATTTTGCAATGATTAGTATAAATATGTATCTTTGGAAAGAGAGAGAGAGAGAGAGAGAGAGAGAGAGAGAGAGAGAGAGAGACTCTGTTTTTTAAAACCAAGGAGTAAGAACGAGAGAAGACGCAAGAAAATGTCGGACCTATAATATTAATCAGGTCTCCCAAAATGGAAAGAAAAAATAATGAAAATTGTTGCAATATATATCACGAAAAGGCGCCACCAATCGTCCCAGTGAAATTTTTTTAATTTCGGGGATCCGCATAACCTCGTGGTGCCATAAAATAGCCATTTGGCTTCCCACAATGTTCGGTACCAAGGAAACTTGTCAAAATTTCACTGGTTGAAGAATTTGGTGTGAGGGCAAGAAAAAACGTTTGATTCACAGTAATGACTTGGAATAAAATAGGCTGAAATTAATTAATAGAATGGGAAATGGAACGTTTGGTATGAGGAGAAAAAAAAGCATTTATTACGCAAAAATAACTTTGAATAGAATAGAGAGAACTAGTTTAAAATGATAAACCCCTTTCAGTATTTGAAAATACTCATCCAACGAAACAGAATAATTATATAGTAATATTTGTTAAAAACACATTTAATATCATAATTTTATAAAATCACTATTTTATCTTCTCAAAATGCGAAAATCAAAATTTTCTTTAAAATTATAATCGAAACTATAATTTTAAATTCTAAAGAAACTTTTAAATATGATGATGAATGATATCCAAATTTATGATTCCATTCTAAATCCATTTTCGTATCCATGGTAGTGTTAAAACCAAAAAACAAAAAAAAAAATCCAAAACTATTTGGCGGATCCGCTGCTACCATGCATCAAGGGATGGCCATTTCGTAGGAGGAGTAGCGAATTCCCATTGTTCCAACTAAATATAGCTGTCACTTGTGACAACTCTTCTATTAAGGAAATCATGGAGAGCCAAATTGTTATTATTATTATTATTATTATTATTTTTTCTTCTTACACTTAAGGTATGCTACTTGTACAAACATAATAACTAACAAGATCGTGTTGCAAGTAATCCCTTTTTCTTTTTCTGAAATACTCATAATTCTTTTTATGTACATTTAATCTTTAATATTTGAAAGCTTACGATTAAATTTTCAATTTCTCTAAGAATAGCTCGTAATGCCTTAATAAAGTAGGCAAAGTATAATAATACCCTACTCCCGTTAAAAACAAATAAAATAGCGAAATAATAGAACTAAGTATTTCGAACACCGAAAATTGATATAAGACCACCACTAGTTATGAACCCAGGAGCTGATAGTAGAATAAAACCTATTGTTTTGGTAATAACAACCATCATGACACCAAGAACGGTATTTATTGTTGTAACACCGATAATTAATATTGCAAGAGCATCTAAGATAAAAACTAGAGAGAAAATAACTTCCTATTATTATTTTCAATAAATTCTAGAACTTTTTATAATTTTAGTTTTCAAAACCATTTCAATTCTTTATTTTTTTTTAATCTCAAAACTTTTTAATCAATTTTAATAACTCAAATCATTTCATATTGCTATTTTATTTGTTATTAAATTGATTTTTATTTTTATAATTTCTTTATTTTCCTATTTTTATTGTTTTGCTATTAATTTAGAGGGAAAAAATTAGATAATGTGTTTTGAGAGCACATATATAAAACAATAATGGTTAAATTCTTATTTTAAAAGATAAAGGAGCTACATGTATATAGAACAAATATAAGATGGACTTGCAATTTATATACAAAAATTACGCTGTATTTTCATTTTGCTCATCCACATTTTATTTAATATTACCTCTATTCTACAAGTTTATTTTACTTCATTACATATCACTAAAATTTTGTGGACTAACCATTAATAAGTTTTTGACACATGGAACTTTTTTAAAAATCAAGACAAAAATACTATAGATATGTAAAAGTTTATTAATAGTTACACACTAAACACGTAGATAAATGTTTTTTCTTTTCTAGGATTTCTATCGAACATCTCCACCCCCATTTTACTTTCTTAATTTTCTTTAAACCACCCTTAAGACCCAAATTTGAACACATAAAGGGGCTTGTTCCTTCAAAAACAATAAGACCAAGATAGATAGTAAATTTGTAATCGCAATTTTTGTATCTTTCTCACCTCTAGCTTAAGTTAGGAAAAAAAAAAGTGGGGTGGGGGAAGATGTTAGATTTATCAACATATGGCTAGAAGAAAAGGCACAAAAATGTAATAAGTTAAAATTGGAAATGTTTGAGCTTTCATGTGCTGTTGTGTATTCATCTTCAAGCGAGCAGGGGATGCAGATTACAACAATGTAAAAGGGCTGAAACTATTTTATCACTAAAAGGGGTCTCGTCTATTTTGTATGTTGATTTGTGGACTGGGGATCGAGTTGAGAGAGAAAAAGGAGATAAGGTCGAAAGAAGTGTTCCATGGACCAAACGTCGTCTTTTGGTTCCATATGGAAATCAAAGTGGAGGTCATAGCGGAACAAATCATTGCATGAGAAGTGATTAGATGATGAGCAAAGTGAAAGCCGTCAATCTAATCCATTAAGAGCTTAAGAAGCATAACGATCTAAATTGCATGTTTCCACTATAATAACTGCAGCTCAAACTCACCGTGCCTCGATTCAATTTATCTTTTCAAGTCAAACTAAAAGTAGAATTTGAATATTTATCATTTTAAATCTAAACATATGTTCATTTTTATTACTTCTTTCTTCTTCTTCATATTTTCTTTAATCATAACGAATCCAGTCGATTTCTCTTGTATCATGCTTTGAGTAATAAAATGTTATAAAAAAAATTTCTGATTAAAGATGTAATAGAATTATACACAAAAAAATCCATCGCAGAGGTATTAGCAATATTCAAGCTTAACAAAAAGATACATATACTATTTGAGCTGTGAGGTATTGAGGTCAATGAGCAATTTTAAATAGAAAACGACATCAATCAATACAAAGGCTCCATTTACATCTAATGCTTACACTTTACTGATATTTATAGTTAACTAGTTGAAATTTGATAGTACCAATTTGATACATGAATTTTGCACATTTTGCAATTAATACTTGAAAGTTGCCTATTTTTGCAGTTAAAAACTTTACCTATTTTTATAATTAATTAGTTAATTCAAATATTTATAAACATTTTCAAAAAGTTTACGATAATAAATTTAAGAATGCTTTCCTTTTTAGATTTTAAAATTTAGCTATATGTAGGACTTCAAATTTTAAATTATATATAGTTTGTGTATAATTACCAATTTTTAATTTTATTTTCTTTTAAGAGGAATGGATCAATTTAATTATTATATATGTTACACCAAAATAAAGCTAGCAATCTAACACTAACCCACAAGATCAAGACATAACACATTACAATTTAAAAGGATTCATGTATAAAAAATGCCACCACAAGACACAAAAAAATCAAATCTATCTAAATCCATCTAAATTTGTGTCTATGTTTGAATCAAGCTCCTAAACTTAGACACAAGACATACTATATATTCTTTCGTATTTACTTTTCTTGCATAGATCGTTTCTTTCAAAAGTTAGAGATCTTAACTAAATGTATGATATTTACTATTTTTAATTATATATTCTTTTTACTGTATCTTAATTTAAATAAACAAAAAGTTACAAACTGATATGTAGATTTATTGATTGTCTGCCCTAGAAATTTGATAGGAAATGTGATAAGTTTAAAAATCAATACAAGTAATAATGCTAATATCTATTTAAATTAAGATCTCACTTAATTTAGTGATGTTATAAATCATAAATTTAGTGATATTATATATTCTTCTTACCATATTGTAGTTCAAATGAATAAAAAGTTACGAACTTATATGTAAATTTATTAATTGTCTCACTTGAAAATTAGACAAATAATGTATAAGTTTGGAAATCAATATTGGTAATAATAATAATATCTATTTAATACATAATTTCAACTAATTTAGTGATGCTATGTAATTTAAATTTTTTAACTTTCCTATATTTGGTAAGGATTTTGTGATTTTATATTGAATAAGAAGATACTATCTTATTTGTCTTTATAATTTTAAATATTATTATCACTTTTTTCTCTTTGTAGTTGTAAATATTTTATAAATTTATTTATAACTTTTTACTTATTAAAAAAGTTTCATCTAAACACAAAAAACATTTATTTAATTAGTTGAATTATGAATTTAAGTTTTCATATACGATTAATAAATAAACTGTATTATTAATTAATATTTTCTATATATAAAAATAAGATATAACATGATGATACAAATTACCAATCTTACACCAAAACTTTGGTTTTATCCTTAAATAATATGTATGTGAACATGCCACCATGATTTGTATGTGAAGATTGAATATGACGTATAATAAATTTGGACATGTAAGAATCAGTGAAAATGTAGTTTGGTTTTTCTCGTCTGTAGTCACACAAGATTATCTATTATTCTACCTCTGCTTGGATCTCGATATGTGAGATTACAATGGATAGTCTTCTAAATTCATTGTCAATGGACCAAAAAGTTTCCTGAAGCGGATCCATCGTTAAATTTTAATTTTGTGGAATGTTTTCTCGAGTTCTATCTCAAGTTTTGTAATTTTAAGATTTCGTGAGATACGAATAAAATTGTTATAATTTAATAATATAATTACTACTTTTTTGATGAAATAAATTAAGTTTGAATTTGCAGTCTTCCACATTGCATTGCACTGGGAGAAAAAAACAAAAATGAAAGATTTCAAGACATGTTTTAGAAAAGAATATAACATGATATATTTTTTCATTTATTAAGAATTAAAATGCAAGGCCACTCTCATTTTAATTTTTTCATGATCTTTCAAAAGCAAAGAGGTGTGATTTTTTTTTTTCCAATATTACGGATTATGATTTAGAGAGAGCATATTCAAATTTAGTTTATTTTGCTATAAAATTAGTATTTATATTATTAGATTATAATAATATTTATAAGAGGTGTGAGATTAAAATTTGTTTTTCATTATTTTATTTGATTGTGTTATATGATAATATGGTAAAATCTATAAAATGGATATTCAATTCATCAATCAAAAGTTTAAAGATTTCCTTTGATTATATTGCTATACTTAGTCTTAGGATAAGTAATGCAGGTGTCCGTCTATAGTCGGTATTATTGTAGCTAGATATTATTGCTTTACGATGTACATATTTTACGTGGGGAAGAAAAATGGGACATATTCTCAAAATGCTTGACATAGGAGAATGTGTAAAAATCAACACAGCTTCTTTGTTTTTTTTTCTTTCACTGATATTAATAATAGAGTAACATGTATCAGAATCCTGATATGTATTTCTCATGTAACGTGTAGTTGTAACGACTAAACCGGATATGATAAATATAAAAACCATTAAACAGTATAAGTTTAATGTTTAGTTTGTATAAAATTAAATATAAAATTTATATTAAAAAATTAAATATTTATATTATAAAATAAATAATTTTTTATAATATTTAATAAAATTAATATTCATTAACTTAATATTATAACATTAAGAGATATTTTTATAAATACAAAATATTTTTTATTTTTATCCAATAAATTTCATTTTTATGAGATAAAATTTAGATATTTTATCCAGTTTATTAATGTATTTACAGACTATAAACATAAGATGAAATTTTTTATCAATCTAATATTATAAAAATTATACAATAAAAAATAAGAAGACCTATACAAAATATAATTAAAAAATGTACTAACTTTTCCATTCCCTTGAAACGAGAGGGGAAAAATGATAATATTTAGATAACAATGTTGAACACGTGATGGTGACATTAGGTGTTTTTATTTTATTTGTTTTTTTTTTAAAAAACTACATTTGATTTTTCACGCGTTACTTTTCATTAGTCAATAACAACGCCCGAAAATCATTGCTACTGCAAATTTAAGTCAACATGAAAATCTATGTAACAAGATCTAATTTTGTTGGTTGCTGCATATTCATATAGTTAATTTATATTTGTGGTTTGCTGCTATGAGGGAAAGGTAGCAAATTATTTAAGAATTATTGCATTAGGTTTTTCATATAAAACCCATATGAAAACAAATTTTTTTAAATTATTCCTATGGATTATTTTTAATCGGATAAAATTTGTTGTCTCATAACTTCAAAATTCCTATAGTGCCAGTTTAATCTAGAAACTTTTGTAAAACATGCTGTTACCATAATCGTGATTTAATTTTATTTACGATTTGTTTCATTTTACGTCTATTCTTAGGAGGAAGCGTTTTGATGTAAAAAATCAATTGGTAACTCATAGGCACTTATTAAATTTCTATATACACCGATTATTTTTACTTCATAATCAAACGTGTACTAAATATCACGAATGGGTGTATACATAAATATCTTAGCTCAGATTTTTTCCCCAAGTCGAGGGGTGCCTGGCAGGTGGTACTCCATTTCTTTCCTTTCCGACATTTGAAATTTTCATTCAGAAGAGGTCTTATCAATTATTATATCAAGAACACGTTGATTCATAGCCGTTGATATCTGGTGGATTCTCCTTTAGAACGAAGCTAAATCTGACAAGATCAAATATTTGGGAAGATTGTCGGGAAGTTCCTCCCATATAGTATAACACTTTAATTAATGAAGAGAAAGGGAAAGGAAATATAATTTATATTTATGACTCTTTTTTTATACGTAAAATATATCGATTCATAGTTATTCTTTCTATTTTTCTTACCTCCACTGTCTAAGAACGAATCAAATAATCTCATAATTTCTTTTTTCTATAGTCTTTCCTTTTATATATTTGAAGCAAAGTGTTAAGTTCTTTTTTATTATTAACCGAAAAAAAAAAATAAGAAGAACTTTCGATAATGTAAACGAAGGGGGAAAAGAAAAAAAAAAAGAAAAGAAAAAAAACCTCATCTGCAATAGCGAAGGTGACCCCGTGATTAGTCGTATTAAAGTATGCAGCGTGTTTGCATTTGTTAAATTTTGGATTTTCTTTTGTCCAAATATTATCTATGAAATTTGTAATTTGACATTAGTTTAGATTCTGGGATACAAAAATACTAGACATTTTGAATTCATCACTGGTTGTTAGAACACCGCATCATCATCACAGCACGAACTTGGGGATAAGAGTGAGGTCGTGAGCATTGATTTGAACGATTCTCGCACCGCCTAGAGGAGATAAGCTTGATAAAGGAAATCCATCATCCAATTGTCTTGAGCCAAGGGAGAAAGTACAAACACCACCCTCGGAGTGAGATCGTGGGAGCCACCTCTTGCATATGGAGCTACATGGATGCCTCCTTGGACAAGGACCGACCCTCTTATCACCTAATCGAATCGTCGTGACTTGAATCCCCATATTGATTCTAATACATATTCTAAATCTATAACTCTCTATAGGGCGTTGATGCCATCCTTTTGCCTTTGACCGTTAGAGTACACGTGCTGGAGCCATCTATAATGCCTTTTTAGCTTATGTGTCCTCTTTTGCAAGAGTGAGCCCCAACTCGAGCTAAATGGCCAAAACTTAAGAGGATCTTCAAACCGGTTTGCATCATTTTGCACTTGGTAATGCAGGCAATACAAACATAAAAATAGAACTTCGTTTGCATAAATCTTAGATATTAAATTAGGAAAAAAAGTATTATTAATAGACAATAAGTACCTGTAGTGAAATTTACAAGAAATGGGAAGAGAGTGAATAACTATAAATAACTATAAAATGCAGACAATAAAATCATAAAAATAGAACTACGTTTGCATAAATCTTAGATATTAAATTAGAAAAAAATAATTATTATCAATAGGCAATAGGTACCTGTAGTGAAATTTATAAGAAATGGAAAGAAAGTAAAGAATTATAAATAACTATAAATCGTTGTCAATGAAAAAGTATGATTATAATAGTTTTTGAAATTACATATATAAAAAGTAAAAGAAAGATATTTTGAAATACCTCTTATAAACAACTCGCTTTATCGGGTGAAATAGTCTTATTATCTTTATTCTTTCAAACATATTATTATAATAAGTGTGATAATTTTTTAGGTAGATTTTATTTTACTATTTGCATTTACACACTTTATTGCTTGGTATAGACGCGTTTTCATCATCGACACTTTGCAACTTTAATTTTATTACATCATGTCATTGTTATTCTCCATAATTAAGAAAAGAACATTAGAAGAATGAGAAATAATAAGTTTAGGCCCATTTTTCTCATCAAAATATCTCTTTTATTTTCCTCAGCCTTGAACCGGTAACCTATAATGAAAAAAAAAAATCATTTTTTTTATTTTCCCTATTAAAAACTCGTTTCAGGGATTTAGGTTATTGGTTGGGGAAATCAAAGATGAGTTACTCACTCAAAATTTTGGTTTTAGGTTGAGCGAAATAAAAGAGTATTTTGATTTGGGGAAAATGAAGGTTTAAATTATTATTTGTTGTTTTTTATTTTTCTTTTTTTTTTGACCTTTTTTCCTCTTTTCATTCAACTACAAACTAATAATAACATGATGAAGTAAAATATAGTTATACGAAATTTCAAAAAATGAAAACATAATACGCAAAACAACAAACTGCAAAAACACAAAAATATAAACGAAATTTGCCCTAATTTTTCTCATTAACTTTTTTCATGTTTATGTAATCTCTTGAATTTAACTATGGAAATGAAAAATGCCAACATCCTAATCCCTCAATTCTCATCCCTTCATTTTCCCTTGTTCGAATTTCTTAAAAAAAAATCAATTACGAAAATTTATTAGGAAAGGAGTACACACATACATATATACAAATTTATATTATATGAATCTTTTAAAGAGCAAATATTTATGATATAGTAAAGATAGCTAAATGATCAAGTGTATGACTATGTAATGAAAGGTGATAGGTTCAAATCCCATGAAAGTCATTTTACCTTATTTCATGTTGCATTTGTTTTTTATTGTTTTGAATGACATTTTTTGTTTTAATTTTTAACTTTTTTAATAATAAGAAACAACATTAAATTTTATTTACTACACTATTATAGTTACTTAAATAAATTATCTTAAGTTACTATTTATATGTTGTGATTCTTAACTAATGCCTAGTAGGCCCAATCTAAGAGTTACCTATGGCCTAGTAAGAAATCACTTAACACCACACATTCTTAATAATTAAGATACAATCCAAGAGTTAATTTCAACATATGATTCATATGTGAATTGTCGTCTTGTGACAATTATCGGCTATTGTCTCTAAGGATTTGTCGATAGTTATTAGGCTTTACACATAATAAACCTACAAAATAAGGCACTGCGAAGAGATATTGGAGTATTATTCAATATAACCACTCTGATACTTAAATCAGTAGTGAATACTTTAGAAAATAATGGGTGCTTTAAACAATAAGTAAGTTTAGTGTATAGAATGTAGAGAGATTTACCATAATGTAGTGGACTAGTATTTATAACAAAATGGCACCGACAATTGGAGGTAAGTTAGTGAGACAGATCTTCTCCTATAAGTATGGGAGAGTGAAGTCGTAGTGTCCAATGTGTCCCACTCGTTCTAGATGTAGCTATTGACTCAATATTTTATCTTTATCTTATGCATTCTAGTCATTGTAAAGCTTCTTGAGCTTGGTCAATCTAGGTTCGAGGCTTGAGCCTACAGGGGCAAGCCCTAAGTGATAAGACATGTCAAATCTAGAAAGACCTAAAGGGCCTATGTCTAAAGAATCCTATTAACACTTACCCGCCCCCAGTTTCATTACCAAGGTGAAGGCCAGGAGAAGGGATTATGCGTTGTTCAGGTATGTGAATAATCTGACTCAAAAGGCCCGACCTAAAGCTATAGTGCCAATATGGTACGAGCGTAGGTCTAAGCAGGAGGCTAGCTAAGGCAGAGATGTTCAAAATAATGGATACTCGGGCCAAAGATGTCTGAGGTGAAATTCACCGAAGTGGTTAACAACTACTCTGAAGCGAAGTGTCGAAGACTTGAACAAGATCAAGCCTTGGTTAGGGTTTCAAAGCAGGATGCCTTCGCATCTCATTGGGCATGCGCTTTAAGGCTACGAACTAGTTTAACCAAACAGTACTCGTCATGGACCAATCGAACGCAATTGCACCGTGTCTTTACCATGCTAACCAAGTGGAAGTCAGATGGACAATGAGGAAACTTTTTATCAAAGGAACTTTTTCAAATAGTGACCTTTGCATGCCCGTTTTCTATGCATTTAATATGACATGACAAGTGTTATGTTATAACAAACTAACGTGCAACTGCATGCATTTTGCCTTTTAAAGGTGGTTGTCCAATCAAAACTCATTCCATGTGTTTGTTGTACAGCATTCTAAGGGATTCGTGTTTATACGAATCTTTATAACCGCCTGTACAACTTCCTATATACTTTGCCTATAAATAACATGATCACATCAAAAGACCACTTTTCTACAATCTCTATATTCTACTATTGAAAATCTACTTTTGCATCAGACTTTCTTCACAAGTTTCTCAAAGCTTCTTTCTTCTTCACATATCACAACCATGTCGAGCAACAGAGGTAGGATTAGCTTACCTTCATTACTATATGTCTCCGACTCTGAATCTATAAAGAGTAACCTCCACACCCCCCCCCCCCTAAATAGGAGAGGACAAAGTCTCGTCGCTAGCATAACTCGATGAACCTACTAAGATAGGTGTGGAGGTGCTGGATAAGGTTAGGATTATCAATGCCATTCTAAAAGATGTATATGTATACCCCCCTACCCCCTTCGAAGAATTTGTTCGATGCTCTTAAGACAAGCAAGAAGCCTAGCGGCCAAGTAAGCAATAGCAAACAGTTTGTCCTTAATTGGATTATACGTAACTTTGTTGTTGAGGTGATTCTTGGGTAGTAGATAAGGTTGTCAAGTAGCGATAAATGGGTAACCCTACTGTTAAGGAAGCACTTTGAGGTATTTGAGAAATACTTGGAGTTTGGGTAGTAACTTCCATTGAGTCACTTCACAAAGGAATTCTTCAACTACTACCGGTACAATCCATCGTAGGTCCCTCCCAAAGGATAGAAGATGCTGAAAGCTTTTCAGGCGCTTTTACGAGTACTTGGTAGTAAGGACTACTCCTGAGCTCTTCAGTAATTTTTATATGTAGAAGAGTGTCGAGGGGTAACCATAACTTCAGCCACGCTCAAGGAAGAAGTTGTTATGTGGCCTCGTCGAATCAATGAAGGGTTGCCAAGACAAGTACGTAGTGGTTCAGCTGCCCAATGAGGTAGACTTTTGGACATGGTAGACCAGGATGATCTAAACCAAAGGTGAAAAGGGGCTTAGCCTAAGTGATACAAAGACCACCTAAGAGATCCTAGCCTTCATGGCACTAAGACACGGCTAAGAGATAAATACTATGGAGATTGTGAAGAGGTATTTCCAGTATTTGATCTCTAAGCTCTTCTCTAACATAAAGAAGGTTGTGGTAAAGAAATAGGCTAAAGGTATAGTTTCATTCTACGTGCCTACGTCTGTTATGCTAATGTTGAGGTGCTTTGTCTAACGCTTGTAGGATGGGGGTACTTCCTTGGCCGTGCTGGTCACTGCGGAGTTTTATGAATGGTTGTAGTAGTTTCTTTTGTTCATCTTGCTTTCTCTCTTCCTCATTGTTTGAAACTCATTTTTATAGGCAAAATTTTGGTTTAGATCGTTCTTTACCCCTCTACAAATGAGCTAATGAGCCGTCGTTAGGCTAGAGTTAGGGTAAACCAACTGAAAGGTAAAGCAGTATGGCTAAAGCTAAGGCTTAGGGAAACTAGCAAGGTATGACTGATGGCTATTCCTTAAGGGATTCCTATCGGTGTCCGAAATAAGCCACTGGATGTAGAGCCCTTGGGTGAGGCTTTGCCTGCCTTTACCGAACTTATTCTCGTGGGGGATGAAGGTACCAACGCAAAGGGACCAGATGTTTAGATGCTTTCCTCTCTGATGGTGAGGGAAGAACAAACGACCGAAGGGGCCACCTTACCTCACATGGCAAGCTAGAAGAGGAAAATTCTCGAAATGGTTGAGGAACTAGGGCTTAAAGCCAAGAAATAGAGTTCCTTGGCAAAGGCGCCATTGAGCCAGGGAAAATGGAATGAGTGGCCAACGGCTCATCCTCATTAATGTGTTGGCGACATGGGAGACAGATTTTTTGACATCCTGAACAACTTTAAGTTGATGGGGATTGACCAGACTCATTCTAAGAAGTATTGTACACCTTCTTAAGGGGGACCTCTGAGATGGAATGAAGAAGGGCAAGGGGAAGCTCTTGAGGCCTAAGGGAAGCTTTTGAGGCCAAGATAGCATTAAACACTCAGCTACCATGCTACAATGACATCTTACACCCCCATCGATTGGGCTATCATCGAGGGGCTCTCCAAGGATGGTGAGGACAACCCCATGGAGATAATAGGTCACTTGAGTACGCTTATGCTGCAGGTAAGTCTTTGTTACTTTTGTATTAATGTACATCACTTGACGACATATTAATGGTGGCCTTTGTTTTCAATTTGCAATACCATGACCAAGTATTGCTTCAACTGAATAAGTACGATGCCGCCCAAAAAGAGGTAAAGGGCTTTAGGGAGGTGTTGAGCCAGGCTGAGAAGCATCTGTAAGAGATAGAGTCTTCTACAAATAAGTATTTGGAAAAATTTGCTAAGGTTAATGGGTGCCTATGTAACTCTTCTATGCAGGTATCGGGCCTTTAGGCACAACTAAAGGACATAAAGAGGGAAAGGGATAAGGTTGAGAAGGTAGCAAAAGGCTGACGACCTAAAGGTTCGACTAAAAGACAACCAGAGGACCAAGGCTTAACTCTTTCAGTGGCTAGATGAAGAGAGGGAAGCTAAGGCCCAAGTTAAGAAAGAGAATGCTAAGCTGAAGGTGTTGGTCACAAGGTTGTAAATTGAGTTGGCAATGAAGGTGCTCGAGTGCGAAAGTGCCAAAGCCACTTCATTAGAGCTAGCCAGTTCGAAGGTTAGGTTAGAGTAGCAAGTCTAAGAGCTATAGGGGAAGATTTTGGAGATGGAGGAGATCATATCTAAAATGGAGAGTGAGGAGGTCCTCAGTGATTCCATTGTTAAAAAGGTCGTCATTGACTATCGGGAGACTGAAGAATGGTTAGACGAGTTAGAAAACCTGACCACCCACTCCGCGCACTACATCATGGAGGTACTCTCCCACTACCCGGGCCTTGATCCGATCTCTCTAGACTTCTTGGACTCCCCAACCTTCAACGAGAAGAGGGAAGCCCTAGTGCTTGGGAAGGAGGCTGTTCAAGCAGCCATCAATGTCCTAGGTGCACTATCTATTGCTAGAGCTAAGTAAGGCGCTTCGACATCTACTTCTATCCCAACAGCCCAGCAAGAGGTCAGCCAAGAAGTAGTTTCTCAAGATAATCGACCTTTACGCAATCCCCTTGCTACCCCTTCCTTACAACCTTCAATCCTTGCTTTAAGTCAAGGCCAACTTCCTCAAGAAGCACCATTGGATCAACACTTCGAATAGATTGAGACTTTGGATTTTTCTAGTTTACTAGAGTTAGCCGATCCTAGGTGATATTGTTTTTTTTTTTTTTTTTTTGTTGAAACATGTATATGTTGGGCCGATATGCTAACCTTTACTGTATAATCTATCAAAGAATGAATAAATGAACTTCTTAAAACATCCACTTATACACCCACTTTTTCTTTTCCTTTTAATATATTAGCATAAGAATTCCTTTGCGTAAAGGGAGTTTACCCATGCCAAGGTTACATTTTGATCTGTCCAAAAAATGGGAGTTCCTTTATTCAAAGGGTGTTTCCCCTTGCCAAGGTTACTTGAAAGGGGTTAGGTTGGTGGCGTTCCGACCTTCTTGGTAGATAAGAGTTTCTCTATGCTAAGGGTGCTTCCCTTTACTAAGGTTACCCGAGGCAGTTAGGTCGATAGCGTTCCAATTAACCCGAAAGATGGGAGTTCTTTTTGTGCAAGGGGTATTTCCTTCTGCCAAGGTTACTCAATGGTGGTCAAGTTAGTGGTGTTTCAATCTACCCGATAGATGAGATTTTTTCTGTGCAAGGGGTGTTTCCCCTTATCGAGGTTACCCAAGGGGGTTAAGTATGCGGCATTCCGACCTGCCCGGTAAACGACTTGTTTACCCTTCTAAGGATTAGGATGGTAATAGAAAGGGAGGGGGGGATAGAGAGAGAGGTAAACAACTGATTAGGAAGTAAATCATTCCATTACATTGTTTTGGAAAGGTATACATAAAAATATGCTAGTTACAATAAAGCCGAAGATTTTCGGCATTCCATGTATGTGGGATTAGTTCGCCATTCAATCTTTCCAGCTTATATGCTTTATTGCCTAAGCTCTACCTAACTTTAATGGGGTCTTCTCAATTAGGGGTCAGCTTGCCCTATCCTTTACGCAACCCTATAGCTTTTAGATTTTAGCACACTAAGTCGCCGACCTTAAATTCCTTGTGTCTAACCTTTTGGTCATAGTACTGGGAGGCTCGATATTGGTATGCAGTTACTCGAGTTACAACGAGGGCTTTTAATTTCCTCAATGGTATTGACACTGGCTTACAACAGTGACTTGTTAGGGGCGATGTTGAAACTTCACATTTAAATATTGAGAAGCTTAAGTTCGATGGGGAGAACTACTTTTGACACAAATGCTAGGCGAAAGGGGGTCTTGCTTGTAGAAGTATGATGGGTGGTCCTATACCCCTACAAGATATTGAGCAGTTCGTCGGCTCAGGCGGCCTAAGATCAATTCATGCACTTCTTTAGGCTATCCAAGATAATTTGATTGGTTGCCTCTACCTACCCATTCGATTAGGGTTAGTAATCAAGGTGAAGTACAAGGGTGATGTGGTGCTTGGCATAAAATTCCCTGAACTTGAGGTTATTAGATTGTTACCCCATTGCCTGTAATGAGCACATAGGGACCTCAAACCAAGGAGTCGAGAATGTCTATACCCCATTGTGCAAATAGCTATAGGTTGGTGAGAGGTTGAAGGCTGATGCTAGGTGTATGATTGAGTGGTACATGCTTTTGGCATTGTAGGTACTTTTGAGTTACGGCTTTCGTGTCTTGCCTCATGGTAGGCTAGCAATTCCTGAGCCATTGTACCCAAAGATAGAGGACATGGGGCTGAACATGATTACTGCACACTCAAGCATACAACTTTTCCATGACACATAGTGCTTCACCTTTTCAAAGGCACCAAAGTAAGGGAAGGTGACTTCCCTGCGATACAAGATGCTGTTGACCAACATATAGTTGGTGGTGTGATACCGAACCTTCTTTTCCTCCTTCCTTCCATTTGGGAGCAAGATCTACTCTAAATAACTCCAGATAAGGTCTATCCAGCTCAACTTTGGTGCTGCTATGGTCAGTTTCAAAACTTTGGCTGAGCTTAGAGTTATGCTTTTTTTTGGTAAGTATTCTATAAAGATTTTACTATCTTTCACCTCAGGCTCCTGTATACCAGTAGAGGCGAGCTTAGATAGCCAATTTACTGCTGAATTCTCGAGTCAGAAGATCTTTATGATGTCCCACGTAAGGAATTCAGCTAGAAAGCTCTTTACCTTCTAAAGGTACTTAGCCATAGTGTCGTCATTGGCTTCGTATTCGCCTTGGACTTGCTGGATGACAAGTATGGAGTTCGAAAAGATCTATAAATGCTTGGAGTTGATTTCTTTAGCTAGCTTAAGACTGGCGATAAGGCCTCGTATTCGGATTCGTTATTGCTGGAATCAAACTCAAACTTGAGGACATAGTAAACTGTAACTTTGTGTGAGCCAATCAAAATAAGACTTGCACCTCCACCCTTAGAGATAAATGACAGGTCGACATGGAGAGTTGACACTAACTTATCATCTCCCAGTGGTACCTCTTCCTTTCTTGTATATTCTACCATGAAGTCAACCAGCACTTATGCCTTATAAGTCATTCGTAGTTGATATTTGATCCTGTATGTGCTCAATTCCATCACATACTTCATTATTCTTCAGGACGCATTAGGCTTCTGCAATATGGTGCACAACGATTGATCTATGAGTATAATTTTTGGTACGCCTGAAAGTAGAGCCTTAGCCATCATGCCATGATAATGATGGCTAGGGTAAACTTTTTTGCTCCGATGTACTTGACCTTAGGCCTGTAAAGTATATGACTAACATAGTATACGGGCTTATATTCCCTTCCCTCTACTTTACTAGCACAAAGGAGAGTGTCCAGTCGCTCATGGCCAGGTATAAAAATAGGTCCTCTTCATGATAGGCTTAGAGAGGATCGGTGAGTATACAAGGAAGTCTTGGAGCTATTAGAAGGCAAAGGTCCAATTTAGAGTTCATTCAAAACCCTTTGGATTTTTTAGGATTTTGAAGAACTCGATACATCTATCAGTTTCGAGATGAATTTGCTCAAAGCGGTTACCATGCTAGTGAGCTTTCATATGTCTCAGATTGAGGTTAGAGGCTTTATTCCCATGATAGCAATAATCTTCTTGGGGTTAGCCTTGATTCCTCTTTATGTTACTAGAAAGCTAAGGAACCTACCAAAATCTGACGCCAAAGACGCATTTCTGAGGGTTTAGCTTCATGTCATACGCATGCATTTGGTTAAAGGCTTCTTGGAGATCCTTGACATGATCAACTGGCTTTTGGCTTTTGATGATCATGTCATTAAACTACACCTACATATTGTACCCGATCTAGGGCTTAAACAATTTTTCATCACCATTTATTAGTAAGTGGCCTCGATGTTTTTTAGATCATACGGCATCATGATGTAGCAATACATGCCATAATCGACGATGAAGGAAGTGATGACTTCATCCTTCGAGTCTATTTTTGTCTAGTTATACCTCAAGAAGCATCCATAAAGCTTAGTAAAGCATGTCTTGAAGTGGAATTGATGAGTTTATCAATCCTTAGGAGGGGGAAACGGTCTTTAGGGTAGGCTTTATTAAGGTCAATATATTGACGCACATTCGCCACTTCCCATTCTTCTTCTTAACTCGCGTTATGTTCGCTAGCCAAGATGGGTACTTTTCCTTCCTTATGAAGCTAGCCTTACATAGCTTCTGTTCTTCTTCCTCTATCGTAACCTACCTCTATCGATATTGAGGTTATGGGTCATTAGGTCAGGTGAGATTTTGGGCATGTTTGACGCTGACCAAGCGAACCTATTCAAATTTGCCTACAAGAGAGCAACGATTTCTTCACTTTGGGTAGGGTTTTGATCTTAACTTTCATGGTCTGCTCAGGAGAGGGTCCGATCTAGACTTCTTCTTTTTTTCCCCTAGCTTGCCTCTCTCAACCGGATTCTCTTACAGGCCATTATCTAGACTAAACATGTCATTTGCTCTAGCAGCCCTGACATACAGCATTCGTAAGAATCTTAAATCACATTTGTATACTCCCACCTTGATCGAGGTCGAAAATTTGGCCTTCAGATGAAAGGAGGATGTGATCACCCCAAATGCATTTAAGCTTGGTCTTCTCAAGAGCGTGTTATAGGGGGAAGGGCAATCAATCACGATGAATTCTACAGGTCGCCGCATCACATAGTCATCATCACCAAGCTCTATGTCTAATGTGATGATTCCCTTAGCTTAGACCATACTACCATTAAAGCCAATCATATTATTGTGGTATGACTTTATTTTCATCGACAATTTCTTCTTCATCCTCTCGTAAGTGTAGAGGAAAAGTATATCAATGGAACTACCAGTGCCTACCATTATCTTTAGGATCTTAAAATTTGGGATTCTCATCCCTATTACCAGAGCATTTTGATAGGGTGTATTGACCCCTTTAAGGTCTTTATCGGAGAAGGAGATGGAAGTGTCTAACTTCTGTTTCTTCTCCCTTATAGTCAACATCTCTATTGAGGCGTTAACTAAGCTACTGGTGCTTAGCCGGCTCACGAAGTACGGCCTACTCATAATTATGTTAATAACACCCTTGGGGGTGCGGTCATTACGAAAATAATTATTCTACTTAGTAGGGGCATTCTCAGTTTATCACCTCTAAGGTGACCTATCTCCATTATTGTTAAAACGATTGTTGTTCCTCGAATGGGTCATGTATTCATTGAAGAAGCCGTGCTGAATAGTGTACTTGATGACTTTCTTCAATTAGAAGCATTCTTTGATAGTATGGGCATGGTTGTTGTGGAATTGACAGTATTTATTGAATTTCCAATGACTGGGGTTTCTTCACATTTTCTGTGATCTTTGGAGCAAATTTCGGTTCTTCACTTCAGAATAGACTTGAGCAATGGGTCTATTTAAGAGTGTGTGATGCGCATAAATAAGAGGGGAAAGCAAGTCGTGCTCTACTCGGCGCTTCTTCTTCCTAGAGCTCTCCTCCTCTAATCTTCTCTGTAACCTACCGTTGAGGCGATCTTTCATAGATAATTTTTCTATGTCCTCCTTTCCGCCAAACCTCTTTTAGTCGGCATTATGCTGGTGGGAATGTTGTCTTCCTTGATCATGTTCTTTTGGGCCTTATTCCAAAAGTCAACCAGCTAAGGGATGCCTACCTAACCTTTCTTGCTGCTAAGTGATAAGAAGAAGTCTTCTAAAGGTCGAATGGAAAGCTTAACAGTATGGATGGCAACTCCCTTGTCTAGATGAGGAATCTCGACTATGGCATTATTGAATCGGGCCATGTAATTATGCAAGGACTAACCTTCGCCCTGCTTTATGAGGTACAAGAATGATGTGTACTTAGACAAGAGCTTACTAGCCCTGAAGTAGAGACTTAATCTCCACGCTAGCTCGTTAAAGGAGCTGATCGAATTGTTAAGGAGGTGATTAAATCATGTTTGAGTTGCCTTCCTTAAGGTACTTGGGAAGACCTTATACATTATAGCATCCCCATAATCATGGAGGTTCATGAGGGCATAGAAGTGGAGAAGGTGATCATCAAGATTACCTGTACCATTATACTCTTCTAAGGATGGAAGCTTGCCATTAAGAGGCAACACTTGGTCCTAAATGCTCCTGGTGAAGGGAGTCTTATTGCTGCAACCAATCTGGCGTTGCCAGCAACCTTATTCCCCTACTACTTCGAGAGTCACCTTGCTATGGCGTAGAGCTTGTTAAGGTTAGCATTATCTATTGGGTGAACTCGGCGTACAACTTAGTGAGCCTACACTCCTTACGAGTTGGCTTCTTACTCGTTTCCAGCTAAAGCTTAGTCGTGGGTGGCAGCAAACTATGCCGGTTGCTGTTGCAAGGGTGGATCAAGTTGCTACTTCTTGCCATTCTACTATTGTTGTAGGGGGTTGTTCTACCTGGTGCAGGTATCTGAAGCTTTAAGGGGGTCGGTTTGTACGCTGTGCCTCTTTGCTTCTTCTAGGCGAGTGAGGAGTAACCTGTTTTATGCAACATACTTCTTAACCAAACATTCCATGCGCTCCTCCAACATAACCCTTTGGAGGGGCTAGTTGCCTACGTGTTGATTATCTACCAACTGGTGTTTATCTTGCTCGTCATGGTGAGACATGATGTTGGAGGAATTGTTTATAGGGTATGTGTTTAGTGTGTTTGAGATTTTAAGTGTAGGAATTCAGTTTCCTACAAACGACACCAAATGTCTTCTTTAAGGATTTATCGGTAGTTATTAAGCTTTGTACATAATAAGCCTGCAAAACAAGACATTGTGAGGTGCTTTGATGCTTAACTCAATAGTGAATACTTTGGAGAATAAGGGGTGCTTTGAGTAATAGGCAAACTTAGGGCGCAAGAGTAGAGAGATTTACCGTTAAATAGTGAATTGGTATTTATAGTGGAGTGGTGTCGATAGTTAGAAATCAATTAATGGCAGAGATTTTCTTTCGCAAGTATGGGAGAATGAGGTCGTGGTGTTCGACGTGTTCCGTTCATTCCGAACATGGCTATTAATTCAATATTTTATCCTTATCTTATGCATTCTAGCCATTGCAAAGCTTCTTAAGCTTGATCAATCTAAGTCCGGGGCTTGAGCCTCCAAGTGACAAGATGTGTCAGATCCAGACAGGTCTAAGGGGCCCGTGTTTAAAGAGCTTGTCAACATTAGTGAACGTTTATAAATAAAGCTCAACCACCCATCACTACTGTGAACCACCTTCACCAAGTGATTTAGGTGGAAAATAACCATACGGGCATGTTCCCCATCCCATGAACCTAAGTTTCGATGCATTAGGTAAGATCAACAATCACTAGAGAACTATCTATGAAGATTCGCAACTACTTTCCTATCTACACACATGTAGTATGCATGAAGGAACTTCAAGACTTAAGCCATAAACACAACCCAACCCAAACTTGTATTTGCTTGACTTAACTTATGCTTGATTTAGTGTAATAGGTGGGTGTTAGGTGTTTCTCTAAGACAATTACCTATAGACATCTATAAATAGAGCTCAACCACTTTTTGGTAACTCTCTAATCCTTCTTACTATATTACTTTACTTAATTTTTTATCTTTCAAACTCTTTTCTAATTTAAGTATCTGAATAGTAATACTGAAGTCATGTTATTACCCTCTTAACTTAATTCTTTTTCCTTTGCAAGCCAAAAAGTCCAGCCAAAGCTCTATTTCCCAAATTCTTCTATTAAAATTTATTAGCTATACACTACAAATAATAATTAATTTGCAATACTACAAATATTTTGATCTTATCATGTAAATATCAACCGATAATAACAATAATATTACTTAATTTAGTAAGTTTTTCCACCATTATTAATCATTTATACATAGAGATAATTTTTATAGTGTTGATAATGATAGAACTTTTTATACTCATAATTAGAAAAAAAAAATTGAAGAATAATTATATTTATATTCCCTAAAAAGATATTTAAAATTTGATTCTTATGAAATATTAAAAAGTGTTATAGGTACACTTGCTCATAAAAAGTTTTTATAAGAACAATATATAATATATTTACCACAATATGTGAATATTTTTTTATGGTTAATTCTAGTGTCGATTTATATAGATAAGTCGCCCTCTGATTATTGATTTTGTATTTTTAAATTGGAAATATGTTATATATTAAAGGCTCATTACTTGGATCACAAACACCAATGTCTTTGAAACGTTTTCACATAAAAAACCGCAAAACATCAATGTGTTTCAGTAATCCAAGAAATCTTCTGCTTTTAAAAAGAACAAAACGAAGTGGGAATGCAATCTTTTTATCGACTTCGCACGTAGTCTTTTCTTTCTTATAATGTTTTTATGAAATCCGACAGAGTTGAAGTTGAAGCTGAAGCTAGGGGATAGAGTGAGCTGATGTGAGGCCCTTAACCTATGTATGCAGAAAGAGCGACATGACATGACATGAAAACTGAGAACAGCTCTCTTCTATCGTTGGTCTGACTCCAGTCAAGTCAACCTTCTCTGACATTTTGACCCTTTCCCATCCAATTCAGATGTAACCTCACCTAATGATGCAGCGCAGTAGTATTTTTTCTTTTTCTTTCTGAAGTAGTGTTCCAAGAGAGCTGTCGGTTTGCATAAATTCTAGTGGCTGACTGACCATTAATTTCTAGATCTATTTTCCTTTGTTTTCTCTTCTAGGTAGCTATATTATTATTAAATTTAGGGTGAATTTCACATTTTATATTTGGACAATTTTTATTTTTATTATTAGCTATCTAAATTTTAAAAGTATCAATCTTACTGCATATAAACTTTTCGAAATTATTTACAGTATCTATATTTGATAATTAATTCAAAATAGATAAAATTTTGATAATTAATTACAAAAATTGGTTAATTTAATGTACCAACTTAACAGTTTTAAACTTAAGATAGTTAAATATAAAAATAGATAAAATTCAGATGTCAAATATGACATTTTCGTTTAAATTTACATTTTCAATAACAATTTTTCATAATCCCATTTTTTCATAAAACTAAGTAATTAATTTTATAAAAATGAATACTTCCTTTTCTTAAACTTGTTCATCAGTGTATTAAAGCATTTTTTAAATGAAACTCTTTTAATAAACAAAGATTTTTCAAGCTTTTTGGGTTAAAAAGTAGATTCGGAAGTTGATAGGAGGACTAAATTTACGGAATAAATTGTAATAAATGAAATTTAAGTTGACTTGATTTTTTTGGTTATTTTATGGGTCAGATAAAGATTTAGGAAGAAGCTGGTTGATTTGGTTGTATTTGCAGTCTAGCAATGAATCGGCTGGCGAAAAAGTGAATGGAATGCGACGGCCGCAAATCACTGTAAAATACGCGATCTGGCCAAATAGGCAATCGTTATTTCTAGCTAGAGTGTATCTGGATGACCAGATAGATATCCTATATCTTTATTTATTAAAATATTAGACTTCAATACTGCTCTGGATCTTTTTTAAGAATGTGTATTGCCTCCTTAAATAGTTCATTTAAACTTCAACTTATATGAACTGATAGATTCATAGAAAAATAAGTAATTAAATAAATAAAAGGAGCATTTAAACAGAGAGGGCAATAAATATCAATAAGAATATATACTTTTTCTAAATATTGACTGGCTTAAATCCATTATGTACTTAATATTATAAATTTTTACAATTTATTACATATAAAATGTATAGAATATTTTATTTAAACCAAAAATATTAATAAAAATTTATATAATCTAATAATATAAATATTGATTTATTAATTTAATAGATTAAGTTCGTATTATTTCTTCGAAGTTATAATATATAGTAGACGGAAAAGCTATAAATATTATTATACCAAGAATATCAACTCAAAAGATGTCATTATTACAACGATAGATAACCAATTGATTAGGGTCTGTAAAGTAAACATGATTTAGACAAAAACCAATCCAAAGCTTTTGCCATTGGCTAGCTGTCTGTTGTACTAGCGTTTCCGTCATCCATGATGTGTCACGAAATTAGTTGTTGGCTGAAAATGCACCATATTAGGTGGAAAGAAAGCCTGCCTATGACTTAGTACAGCAAGTTTATTAATAAACATCAGCATAATAACATGCCGTGTCCCTTGTGACTCTCTTCGAAAATATTAATTCCCAATTTGCAACTAAAACGGTAAAGTGAAATCCACATAAATAACTATATTGGTAGCATGAATGAGGCGCGTAAAGGAAATACAAAGAATATAAAAAGGAGCAAGTACAAGTTTCTCATTATTTGACTGTCGGAAATAACACAAGACCATTATTTCATGAAAGAGAAAAAGTTTTGGCCAAAAAGAAAGGGCAAAAAACAAAAGAAAGAAAAGGTGAAAAGCAAGTATGTTTAGAACTATTAACAAAAATGATTTGTCTATTAGGTCATGAATGTACTCTTTCTAGTTGTGAAAAAATCATTCTGAACCATGGCAACAATCAACTTATGTTGTAGAGCTCCTTTGTATTTGGTGGTATTGATGGTAAAATAGAAACCCCTTTCCCAGTTAAAACGTATTACTCCATGTTGTTGCGTTATAAATCTACATGCCGTAATGGACCTATAGTTTATTTCTCAAGTTTTGTATTTTTGGACGCAATTTTGAAACATAGTCTTTTTGCAATTATTCCAGGAAAACCTAGAGACTAGGGGCTAACAAAAAATTTCTTTAAATTATCTTGAAATTTATGACAAGTCACTAAAAGAAAGATGAAGTGATCATGCATACTTTGAATTTGAAAATAAGCTTTTCTATACTTCATTTCATCTATATTTTTAACTTTATAGAATTAATATTGTACTATTTGAAAACTCAAAATTTGATTATATATCATATGCAAGTATTACTCTAAAGGAGTACCCAAAATAATAGTAATATTTACTTGTAAATTTTGACAAGAAATCATCTTAAGTTGTTACTAATTTAGTTTTAGAGTAAACTTTAGGTTTCGGGTGTGTTTAATATGCTTTAAGGTTAAAAAATAGGCTAAAAAAAAGTTTAGAATAATATTTTGGGTGAAAGAAAAGAATTAAGTTGACTGGAACAACGTTAAGTGTTTATTGAAGTTTTTATTTAGTGTATAGTCATATGTTAAAAAATTATGAACTTAAAAAGCAGTCAAGTTCTATTAAAGAAGAACGATCGAACTTCTTATCAGAGAGGAAAATTCTATGAGAAGCCCTACTAGAAAGTTTATGAAAAGCTATATCAACAGTTTATCACAAGCTTCACAAGAATGTTTTGAAAGAATAGAAAAACATGAAGCTCTATTTAACTAAATGAAATTTTAATAGATTAATTAGATTCAAAATGCATAAAATGTTTCAAGATCTAGTTCCATAATTCAGATATATTTGGATAATATATTTAATAAAAATTCATCATTTAAATTACTTTTATTAGGCATTATCAGTATGCTATAAAATGGAAGTACAATACCAAAGTTGAAAGACTAAAACGAGAGTCAAAGAATTAAAGCATTTGAGTGAAGAAGGAATTGAAGTGATATTTCTGAAAAGTACAGTTGTAGATCCAGAGATATTCTAAACAAGAAGGTATAAAAAATTTTTGGAATAAGGATTAATTTGGTTACAAATTACTTTCCAAACTAATAATAAGGAAACTTCCAATGGCCACTTCTACAGAAGATCAAGGTGCAACAACTACTACTATATTATAGTAATTCTGAACTTTTGAAGTGTAGCTATATATATATATGAAGATTGATTTCTGGAATTAAAAGAGGCATGCATTATAAGAATAAGATACAACTTCATCATCTGCTGTAATATTTCTTCAGTCATAGATCGTCAAATTTAATTTGTATTGAGAAGTAGAACCTGCAATATTTCTTCAGTTAAATATTGTTAAATTTACTTTGTATTGAGAAATAGAACCTAGTTCTGCAAGAATTAATCACTTAGATAGTATTTTGCTATGTAATTTTTGTGATATTAAATTAGATAAAAAAAATTTGTTCTATATTTGGTTTATAACTTTACTAAGTCATTTGACAAAATGTTAGGTTAATATATTGGATAAAAGACTCAAATTTTATCTAATTTATATCATGATATAAAAACGAAATTAACTAGATAAAAAAACAAAATTATTTAACATTTTTAAAAATACCTTTTCATGTTATAAAATTGAGTTAATAATATTATTTTTATTAAATGCTATAAAAATTGTTTATTTTATAATATAAATAATTAATTTTTTAATATAAATTTTATGTCATATATATACAAATCAAATATGATACAATAAATTTATATTATCCAATCTTCTTTATATTTATCATATTAAATTTTCTTTATCTTATTTAATTCTTATAATCAAACATTACCATTTTCTCTTCCGATGCTGTAAGCCATTTCGAAAATTCGGTAGAATGTGCAACGCTACGAAATTCCCAGGTTGGAAATCTGAGAGAGAGTGGATTCTTCATCGGTGTTTGCTAACCATTTTTTATATCTCTAAGTTGTTGAGCGGGTTAGAGTTGGAAAGCTAGTTCTCTCACATAAAGCTGGAGGAGTGATTGACTCGGCATGATGAACCATTATAAATTGATTAATTTCGTTAAGCCCTACACTTTTATTTTCCCTCAATCTATTAACTTTGTGCTTTTACTGGTAAATCTTTGATAGCTTGCTCAGAAGGTCTGACCGCTGCCATTTACAGAACATTAATAATGGTCATAAAAGAATCTCTGTGAAAATTTGAAGTTTTATAAACAATCAATTCAATCCCCACTTTCTAATTATTCAATTAGAATTGATAAGTATCCTTAACCACGTAAGGAGATATTTCTTTTTCCTAGTGAATCACCATTAACCACTAGTTCGCCAACCAACAAGCCGGTGTAAGAAAAGGGAAGGTTGCTGACAATTAAATATTCGATCATTTCGATCCATCCATATCGTCATGATAAAAGTGATTTGCTAGGGTATCTTTCTCATATGTAAATCTTTCTTCCTAACCATTCTATCCATCTTTATCCAACAATTAATGTGGGTTGTAGATGCTGAAAAAGCTAGATCATGCGGTCAAATGCATTGTAAGAAGGAAGAAGCTCCCGGACAATCCCCCATGCTTCGAGAAACATTGAGTTTTATACGAATATGAATTTTTATAAAAAATATTACGAAAAAAGGATTTTTTTTAAAAAAATATTAGTATTATGGTATAGTAAATGTGTCTGTAATACATGCGCCTTCAGTAGATCACATATAAAATAATGTACTTTTAATCATAAACTGCAAACTAAATGTGAAGTTTGATATAAAAATCGATTGTATAAAATCATAGTAGGTGGAATGCCTCGATAAAGATAGAAAGCAAGGGAAGAAACCGGTATACGAAATGATCATACGAGTCAGTTATAGGAAAAAGTAATTAGAAATTGTAATGGTCAAGTAAATAAACAATGCATTGAACTGCAATCTCTGATGAAAAGTAAATTATATTTTGAATAATCAGTATATATAAAAACGTTAATACAGTGGCCAAAAAAGGGGAAAAGAAAAAAGTAGACAAAACATATCTATTGTCGCCTATACCGTGTGAAGGTTCGCACGACATGAGAAAGAAGTGAATGCCCCAATCTATCTTGTGACTGCATAGGTTGAGGTGTTGGATCATCGAGATCAAGTTTCCTAAGAGGAATTAGGTCTATTGGAGGGGTCGGATGTAGCCGAGAAACGCTCTCACCTATGGATAAATGTGTGGGGATGGAATGTCGCTTTTGAGGTATTACTAGAGTAGTAAGATCAAGATGTTGCTAAAACTCAGGAGTTATGTAAGAGTTAAATCCAGCCCTAGAGCTGGATTTGGCACTCAAAGTGAAGGCAACTCCTAACTTAGGGATTATGCTGTATCTTCTACTGATTTGCCCTAGGTCAATGAAATGACACTCATGTAGTGGGATATAGTTACCAAGGTTTGCCCGATAATATCCCGATCAAGCCCTAATTCCTTAAACTCTAGCTCTACCCTTAGGTAGTATACGAGGAGTCAGCACATCCTCATCCGCAGGTGGTTTGTACACCCCTCCGTGGTTTACATGGGATGGCTCATGTACGTCTTCCCACTGTGGGTAAATAATGAGATCACTATGTTGCTCAACAAAATAAAGTGCCTCATCTATAATACCTAGTACTGTAGGATAGTTAGGTGCTAGTCGCATACTCTTGAACGAATCTATTTGAAATAAGTATATATAATAAAAAGTATGTATGAGTGCAAAAAACTAATGGACAATTTCATCTGTACTTACCAGCCAACTGATGACAACTCCCTAGTGTGTAATGTAATGCCTAGTGATCTGTCTGTACCATAGCCAGTAACTCTCGTTAACCCCTTGGGCACTCTAGATGTGTATTAAGAATTTATGTCTCTATCTTCAAGCCCAGATGTACATAGGGTGAGTATTGATTTAGTCAACATCTGTCCTACTATGGAGGTCTAGCTGATGAAGTTACTCAGAGGTATTGACATTGTGTGGTATATACTGATATCCATCAAATTGCTAGACAACATGGTCCGGAAAGCACTATTCAATGATGTGGAAACAAATGAGTGGTACCTTGGCAGTCCAAATGTGTCACCCAGTAATGTAGAAGTGAGGCAGTAATTGTAGCAACTCTTCTGTGTAAGGATCCTAAACAACCTAACGGGCATAAAAAAGAAGAAACAATCAATGAAATAATGAGGGTTAGCTCTTATTTTCAATACAAATGACAATAAAGAGGATAACTTATCATATAATACTTGCTGCATTGTTTGCATGTCAAATGTTGTATGGTATGCATCTATTACAAGCATCGAATGCTAAGTAGTATCTCACACTACTATCCATTAAGCCACCAATAGCCTATTCCCATTGATAACAAACCCGTGTTGACTAAGGAGAGTGACATGATGGAATCTATCCGAAGCCCAGACCTGAAGTAAAATCACGACTCCTCTCAGCTCATGACTATTAGATGACGAGGTAGAGCATAATTGTTGGTATAACCATGCTAAGGAAGCATTGCCCTAACTAAACTACTTAGCTATAGTGAAGTCCTCTAGCAATAATAGGAACATCAAGTAAATAAGATTGGAGGATTTATCCTCAAATATGAATCCTCTCATCAGGTTAAGAATGTACGCATGTGCGTACTATCGAACCATCTCATCGTCTACCCTATGAGGAAGTACCCGGAAGTGGTCCCACAACTATGTTAGAGATAAATGAGCACTCCTCATCCTTATAGGCCTCACGCCTAGCAGTCTCTCGCCTACATCAGCCCAACTTTCTCTATCATCCATCTTTGTCTGACCTGCTATTGCGGATCCCTCAACTGCAATTCCGAATTGGACCTTAACATCCTATAGTGTGATGGTCGCCTCTCTAGTAGATAGGTGAAATGTGTGTGTCTCAAGCCTCCATTTCTCAACTAAAGCCGTAATTAGATACTAATCCAATATAATAAATGGAAGTTGTGCAACTCCCCAGAACCTAGCCTCCCGTATGTAAGGCTCCATCTTAGGATATATAGGAATATTCTGCTCATTCTTATGTAATGACATCTCGTTGCACTATACTTGTAGTGCATAAGCAGCTACACAAACATTTAATGAAGTTAGCAAGTAACATATCTTTAATGAAAAATATGATTGTAAATAATAATAATAACATTACTTACCTTGCCTTCCAAAACAGCTTACGAATGGTAATTGGCTTGCTTGGTAAGTGTGTGTAGATCAGTAGGTTCTAGCTCCATCTATCCTACAAATACATAAAAACATGTTTAGTAGATAGAAAGAAAAAAAATGTACATCTCATTATACTTATGCATGCATTATAATGTAATGCTTAGATAGAAAAGGAATATGTACTAGTCGTATTAATCTCTGGACATCTCCTTTTATTATGTCCTTTTTGCCTACATACACTACATCTAGTTTTGTCCGACTGCTTTCGAACGTTTATCTCTATGTAATATTGCTTACGCTTAGGTTTACCTTTCTTTCGTAGTAAGTCATTGATCAGGTAGAGATAAGGGAAGCTAACTTGTGGCCAGTTCAGCTTGTTACCAATCGGGTAGAAATGAGCTTGGTAACATTTTCTAGTTTGCCTACTTATACCATGGCTCTATTGCCGATTTACTATCCATCCTCATGCTCGCAACAGCATTACATGCATGGAAGTAAGGGATCCCATATATTTGTCACTTTTGACAAGTGCACGTGCAAGCCCTAAAATCAACAGTATGTGTCCTTCCTCCTCCCTTTAAGCTTGTCCTCGTCATTTGATTGCCAGTTAAAATCTTGAAAAGACTATTTTGGAAACTGAATGAAATGACTTTATGTGCACTTGCCTGCCCTCTCTAAGTTTCATACATCTTTAGCGTGTAATCAGTGTAGATCTTGGTAGAATCGATTACCTCCTTGGTATCTTTGTGCCTCTCCTCCCAATATGTGACACGATTGTAAAATATCTTCTTCACTAATGTAGTGACGGATAATTCATATGCTAATTTCAAAATGAAGTTATAATTCTCGATAATATTTGATGTCATGTATTTAAAACTGTAATAGCCATATATGCAAATGTCCACCTATCCAAATTAACATTGTTAAACTACGTAGGAGCATCCTCCTTAGCCTGTGCCAACTTCTCCATGAAATATTTGAATTTTCTTTCCTGTGCTTGAATACCTGCAAATCATACAAGTTTCTTTCACAATTGGTTTTTGTGGACCATGTTAAAGTTACTAGTAATGTACCGTAGATAGTATCTCCAAAATGCAAATGGTGGCTGCCAGCCTACTGACGGTTCTTTGTATGTGGAATTAATATTGGATGCCTTATCGAACATAAGACATAAGGTTTCTCCCTTCTAACCAATTACATGTACTTTAAGCTTTCACAGGAATCACCCTCAGGTTTGTGCCGATTCAATGTCAATAAGAGCATATCCCAATGGAACTATTAAATTGTCCCCATCGATGTAAGCCACCAACAACTTATGCCTATGCTTTCTATATTATAGTATCTATATTTGAAGGCTTCCATATACAGTTTGAATGTCTAGAAAATCCACTTGAATTTAGACTAACCTTGCTTTGGCGAACTACTCCAGCCCTAATCCACTTGTGTCCCTAAATTGCTTAACTTCGTTGCATTTAATAGTCTTGGCAACTCATTATATGACTTCTTCTAGTTACCGTATACCATCTCAACAGCCTTCTACTTAGCCTCGAAAATCCTTCTATTACTTACTGTGTATCCATACATAGTTTGTATGTTAGCTGTAAGATTAAGTATCTAAACATCAATGTTTTTTCGTACACTATTGATGAATAGAGTAGCCATTATGTTACTATCGAGTTGAGGATGATTTTAGTTTATCATTAGGTTCACACAGGTGTGCGGACCCTTTAGAATTTTTATTTTAAAAAGACCCTTTACTTTCTTCAAACAAGCTTGTAACCTCTACTTACAACCTTGTTCTTTCTTGTTACAGTAGACCGCATATATAGTTAGTTTTAAAATGTCTACATGAAAATTACAGTGGTTCCTTAGGTGGAATGACTTTACTGCATCTATGAGATCCTTTTTCCTGTTGAAATGCATACCGACACTCAAGTCATCGGAACTGCTAATTTTGCTGTACATTTTATTAACATCTCTCTCAAATGTTACATGGTCGTTACTATCGTACTGGCTGTTGTAAAATGGGGTAAGATCTCTCATAAGCTTGTCCACCGGTTCATTTATTTGCCGAAAGTCTTGAAATGATATATTGGACAATACTTCACCAGTACGACAATGGGGCATACTCAGGCTGTCTATATGGAATGGCTAGACCGACACAATACTCCTAACTAATATGGTTTCACTTGGACTTCTCCTAAATCCTCAATGTGGTCATCTTTGAGGCCAACATAATCCTTATCACCATCCCCATTACCTTCATCACCGTCCACATCTACCTCATCTACCTCATCCTCCTCAAACAACAAATGTTATGAGAATTAGATGGATTCAGATGCAATTGCCCAAATGCATCGGCGATAAAAGAGGAGAGATTTATCTTCATGCCATATGGTTTCAACTTTCAAAGGTCTAGCATTCTCCCACTTCTAGTACTTTCGCATTTTTCTCAAAGGCGCTTCGATGGATTCCACCATGACACGGTAATTAATGTTGTGGATTGCAAATATTTGCCTCTCATAAAACGGACATCATCAAGTACCTAAACTCTATAATAACAATATCGTCAAAGGTCATTAAATGTCTGCTTAATTTTCAAATAACCAAGTCCAAAGCATGCTCATACCTTTTATAAAATACAGGCGATTCTAGTGCATATCGCATAATTTTGTTTTCTATTAAACGTTTCTTATTTTTGAAACATTTGTATTCCTATAGCAGATAATGATTTGAGCTTTACTCGTAGGAAAATACTTTTACTAATAAAAAAAAATGCTCTATTAAGAAAGGAAAAAGGCCTTCTGTTTAGATTTTCTCCTTATATTTCTATGCATAACTTAAATATTGAGTTTTGTACTTTTATAGCATAGATTGCAAAAAAAAAAAAAAAAAACTAAAATGTTATATCTTGAAAATTTTTTATGAAAATAACATAGTAAAAGTGCGCGCAAACATTAATTTTTTTAATTGAAAGCGTGTTGTGTGTGCTTGTCTTCCTCGTAATAGGAAAGCACATGCTAGGGCTTTCCTCGTAATAGTTGTAAATAATTATAATTGTATTATTTAGTTTGATTGTTATGTATTATTGATATCTATTACTTATTGTGTAAATAGTTTTTTTAAATGATTTTTCATATTGTATTACTATTCTCTTAATATTGATATTTTACTATATATATATATATATACTTTCTTTATACTATGGTTGCTTTTAAGAAGTTTACTCAGTAGTTTAGTGAATCATTTAAATCGATCCGCTCCATTAATAGTTTTCTTAGGTAATACACTTATTAAGAGGAAATGTAAAGTGTGAATTTAACTTAGGAGCGAAATAAGCAAGTAATTTATAGTATTGAAAATATTTATTTAGGGAAAGTGTGAAGCTTCACCTTAATGTACGTGATAATGATATTGAAAAGGAACGGATATTTATATAATAGCTTGATTAATTATATAAAGTAAATTTAAAAAAATATTAATTTTAAAGGCTTACATAAGGTATACGCTTTTTTAGTGAATAATAAAAGTATACTTAGAGAATGTGCCTTCAATTTATACTAAGAAGACGTGCACACAAAGCATGGCTTTTCTATATTAGTTCCGTAATACTATGTTGATATATTTTTTCGAAAACTATACTATAAAAGTACATGACTCCTTCAAAATCGTGCAAAAACTAATAATAGACTAGAGATCCTTGTTACTCAAAACGTCCAATCTTCTGCAAACTTAAAATGATTAGTTTAATATTTTTGGGGCTCTTTTATTTCTTTTGACTCTGAAGCTATTTCCTTTATTATTTTTAGTTTGCATCAATTAATGGACATTTAACCCATGTTGTCCAATGGAGGAAAAAATTAGGTAAAAAATGAAAATGGGATTTTCAAGGCACTTTTCTTTACTTGAAAAGGTAATAAAAATAGAAAAGAATGGATTTAACGATGATTTTCCTACTACCGTAGCTTGATTAGAAGTTAGACTGAGGTCTTTCCCTTCATATTTGGAGAATTGAAAAGGAATTACGAAGAAGATATTATCTTACCATTGAAACAAAAAGCACACTTTTAAATTGTTGAGATTTTTACTGAAATGTAAAACTATATTATCACCTTTCTAATACCACTTTCATTCCTTCAAATTTCTTCCTTAGGAAAGGAATTTATAATTTTTTTTCCTTCACTTTTTATCTTTTATAATTCATTCCCTTCATTTTCTATTAACCCTAATTCTCTTCCTCTTTTCTAGACATAGAGTTTGCTTTGTATGTTAATTACAACGTTAGAAACGCTAATCTGAATCTTTCGTTTTTAACTCCGCAAGTTCTAATCTATTTGCTGATGTGAATTATACAATTTTACAGTACGAATACCATACCACCGTTCTTGTAGGTTGTAATGCATCTTCTAGGCCCATTGTCATCTGACAGACAGAAACCAGGACAGAGACAACCCAGGTTGCGTGAAAGACTTACTTATTGGATTATAGATCTTATTATTCGTTTTCTTCACTGCATTTGACAAATTAGAAAAATGAAATAAAAAGCAATATGTTTGGTTTTTAATAAAAGGAGTATAAAACTTGCGCTTTCCTTCCGCCCATTTGAATTTCTTTTCAAGTAAAAGTACATGTAAGTAGACAAATGATTTTGGCTAGATTCAGATCTCTCTCAATGAATTTCCTTTTGTTTGCCCCCGCCCCACCACTCCACCCCCAACCAAAAAAAAAAAAAAAACAAAAGAAAAAGAAAAATCCTTTTGTTTAGACATGAATTGGTTATAGAGAATACCCTTCGAGGGTGAGGAAATATTTCCCCTTCTCCATTGCTCTCCTCACTCCGGACATGGAGTAAGTATGTCTAATAATACGATGCTTTTTTTTTTTGTGTTTTTTTTTCCCCTTCATTTTGTACAAAATCTATTCTATTTAATTAGCTTATACATGAAATACTTCGAGTGATATATTTTCAAATTTTTTTAGTTTTATCTTGTGAGTAGCATATGATTATTATCTTGTCAGCGTATCTGTATTGTTTATGTAAAAATTAATTTTTTTTTACATCTAACGAAAAAAAAAACCTTTATGTCAAACTTATAGTAAAATATTTTCTATTTATCATTATAAATTTTACTTTTAATATTTCTATATAATCTATAATAACTTCTTTCCAAAATTTATAGGATAAGGGGGAGAAATTGAAATGGGAGAGAAAATGACTCTATTGGAAATTGTAAGAAGAAAGAAATGTGGAAGACGGTTTCAGGAAGTGCGAGAGAGAAATTGGGTGTGGAGATGGGAAAAAGAAAAAAAATAGTATTGGAAGTATATTATATGTTAATAAATTGACAAATACATCTAATTTTATATTTTAATAATTTAATTTAGATTAATTTTGTTATTATATATATCTAAATTAAGGATTAAATTATAATTTGAAGAAATAGCAGACTTTAATAATATAGATATATATTTCATGTTGTGTAAGTTGCTTCTTGTAGAAAATTCGTGTATGAATCAGGTTTTAAGATCGAACTATAAACAATCTGATGGTGAGTATTGTATGTATTCAAAACGTGGTGACAAACATTTCATCAACTATTATTTATATGCAAATTGTCATACAATTTGTTACCGGATGTTCAAAAACCCAGAGCATATGCAAGCATTTACCGCGGTTTGGATCTCTTAAAATGCTCAGCCACAAAACCCTTGGGCATGATTACGACTTGTTCATTGAACCAGTGCATTTTATATATTGTCATAGACAAGTAAACATGGGTCCGGGGGAGAATTATATATATCCCATCATGCAAAGTACTTAACCAACTTTAGGGACGAGGACATCATATTGCTTTTTTCTAGTTAAAATTTTGCATGTCTACATCTCCTATAGGCTATATATATATATATATATATATATATCATATGATGAAGTAGGTCTTTAGCAAGTTGACCTTATTGGTTATTATTAAGATGTGTTTCTAATGATTTCAATTAACTGATGCTTATTGGTGTCTATGAAATCTTATTTATTTTGTTTTTCTTTTTCCATGGATTGATTTAGCATTTATGGAATTGGGATTGAAGGATGGAATCTATTTGGGTAGTCACTATGAAAGAAAAAAAAGATTACATGGTACTAATATGTCATATACTTCGATAAATGATGTATAAATTTTAATGATAATATGTAATTTTTAAAAAATTACCATTTATATTTTCATGTTTTATAATTTCTTTTATTACTTATACACTACTTATTAATAGATCTTTTAGATATTGGGCCAAATTCTAATAGCCAAGTTGGAAGGATAGATCGACCTTATCTTTAATCAATATGAGATAAAATTCCCAGGTAAATAGACTCTCTTTTTCTCTTTCTCTCTCTCTCACACACACATACACACGCATGTGCACATTGCTCCATTAAGGTTTTGACTCTTTCATTACCTTTACATAATTTAGGTATTAAATCGATCGTATCAAAATATTCTCAATTGTTGTTTTTTGGTTTGTAGGTGATCGTACGATGGAGTGAAGATTTGTAATCAACACTTCCAATTTTTCCACCCTCTACCGATTGGTGAAAAGGGCTCACCTTTTTTAGGATTTTTTATCTCATGTACCGGTGAAATACGTGCTTGTAGTGTATATGCTTTAAAATAAGCAAGACATCTCCATGTAGTTATTACATAAGAAAATGAAGGTTTGAGAAAATTGCTCTTATCCTTCACTAACCTCTCGTATTCCATATATTTTGCCTTTAAAAATCATGCACTTAATAATATGGATTTGGATAGTTAGCTTTGATTTACGGTTTCGTTTATTCTTCCCCTCACACACTACCACGCACCACCCCTACCCCCAAACCAAAACTAATAAGAAGAAGAAAGTATAAATATATCTGCCCCTCTTTTTCCTATGAATAAGAGGGGGGAAAGTCAGTGCCAAATAAACTAGTGAATTCTGAAACTAAATTGATAAAACAGTTTTCTTAATACTAGATTTAGATACAAATAAAAAAGAAAAATCCAAAAAATTCATATAGAAGTACTCGGTTGTTTTATCAGTACATGTCATACAAAAACACAGCAAACTAATAACGCATCAAGTATGTCAACAGATGGAAACATTAGCAAAGTCCTAGAGAATGCATACAGGTTAGGTTAGGTTTTGTCATCTTGGCGGAAAGCATTTTTAAGTTTACATAGACCGACCACCAGATGAGATATCTCCGCTGTCTTGTACCTAAAAAGTTGTTTGGATAGGAAAAAGATGTTGAACAAGAAAGTAGCGAAGGGAAACAAGATGAAAAGAAATGCATTTCTCCTCTTGTTTCAAAGAAGGGGGACGAGACCATGATGTATTCTACAGGAAATTATCGAAATGACTATGCTGCTCTCTCATCATAGTGGAAAAAGGACAACATATTTTACAGGTTTAGTCAAAATAAAAGGACGTATTTCAAACAACATACTTTATCCCTCCATTTTCCCATAATATTGAAATAAGGAAATAAAATGGAATAGGTTAACCAATGGCACATGATAGTAGTTAAGGGAAAAAAAAAAAAAAAGCAGTTGGGACGGGTTGTGTATATGAATAAATGTATTTTCATTGTTTCTCGACATGCAGAAAATGAAAGATTCTCCTATGATTGTCCAAAATTTTCTGTATTAATGAATGGATAGACGATACAACAGAAAAGTGTTGTACATGGTTGTACCTCCCATTTTTGAGATGCTAAAAGAAAGACTTTTCCATATATTTAAACTTTAAAAAATATTTAAAAAGTTTCTCTTATTCATCTTTAATGAGTGTGATTATGATACTTATTAACAGAACCTAAATTTAGTAACAGTATTCTTTCATTTTTGCAATTGTTTTAACTCACTTTCGGAACTTTTTTATCTAAACGAAATGTTAGCCTCCATGGCTTAAAGTGAATGTAAATGATGTGTTGAAATTTAAGACTTCCTTTGATTCATTTTTTATTTTTTCCACTGGTGTCTTTTAGTGATTACTTAAATTTTGTATTTGATAATAATAAAATAATAAAAGATAGAAATATAATTCCACATATAAAATTACATTGAGAATGCATAACAACTTTACGAATGTCTCCATTGTACAATGGCACACCAAATTATGTACTCGATGCTTCTCAAACAGGCGTAAGTGTATAATTAACAAACTTGAGGTGGTGCAATTTTCAAAATTTACCAGAATGATTGCTGCTATTTACACTTGTTATTATTGATCAGAGTAGCCTTTAAAGTTAAGTTTAAGAAAATTTTTAACAATCATTTTAAAACCTCTTCTTGATGGTTCACTTCGAACCAACACATGCACTTGTTAATATGTGTATTTGGCTATGGACATTGTCAATACTTACCTATTAGTTATAGGCATTATATATATATTTTACTAATCAAACCGAGGTTTGGCTTAATCTGATTTGATTGCTTTTGAATTTTAATGGCTCCACTACTTGCAAATTGATCCTCAATCTTGCACTACGGATGAATAAAAATTCGCGTGAACTATTATAAAGATGAATTAATATGAATGCTCGACAAAATATATATATATATATCAATTTTCACGTTTCTTGTAGTAGCCTATGGCCTGTAATACATATTTGAGGACCTATCAAGATAGCCAATCTCAAAGTACCATGTACATAATGAAATCTTGAATAAGAAAGTAAAATTATGAAAGGATTTTTCATTCAATTTTATCCAATATTGTTAGACCTCGACTAGAAAGTTCACTTAGGAATGAGAAAGGGTTAAGGATTGATAAGATCAAATCAAAGGTGAACTACAATCGAACCAAGATTAATAAATATATTAAAATGTAACTCATATTTTTTAGAAAGCAATAAAATTATTTACATTATTAAGATTAATCGATAGTTTTTTAAAGTTAATTTTTTGTTTTCCTTATATATATTTATTTTTTTAGTAAATTAGTACACTTTATTTAAAATAAAAAAATAGTACATTTTGACCTAAAAAGTTGGATTGGATCCTATATGAATTAATCTGGATCAGTTGAGTTAAATTGGGTTGAACCAGGATTACTATTAATAAGAGTCAAATGGATGACTCATATTGGTTTTACGGCAGGATCAAGTTAAATTGAGCTGGATCGAATGGATCAACTTAAGCTTGACAAAATTGATTTTTATAATAGCATCTGGTTCACAAAGATTCATTATAAAGTCCTCCAATCTCTTTTGGAAACTTTTACAATTATTACTACTAATGACTTCATTAAAATACTAGGACAACAGTTAAACCTATTTGCAGGTAGGTTTAGGTGCGTCGAAAAGAGCCTTGGCTCTTCCAAGCTTGAGAAAAGTTACTTTTTCAAATTTTTAGAAAAGGAAAAAATAGTCACACTAAATGTATATTTTAAAAAGCAAAACATAATACAAAATGAAGTATGGTTCAATGGTTATATATTTGTTTTATAAATATGAGATATTGGGTTCAAATTCCATATTTATTGTTCACTCTTTTTAAGATACATTTATTATTTGAATGACATTTATCTTTTTTAATTTTTTTTTCTATAACAACCAATAATATTAAATTCATTAATTATAAATCATATATGACTAAATAATTTCTGTTAAATTGTTGTTTTTTTTATAAGTAATACCATACAGATAATTACATTATATATATTACAAGTATTTCACTCTTATTATATAAAGTAGTAATAGATAATATTAATTAAATGACTTGATTTAGTAATTTTTTTACAACTAATTTTACGAAAATGAATGTGGATTATTGAATACTTAATTATTCAATAATTTATATTTAAAATGATATTATTTTTTTAAGCATTGCTAATATAACAATAATATAAAGTTGAGATGAAAAAGAATAGTATAATACTTATATTTATATTGAGTTGCTCTTTCAACTTTACTTGTAATTTCCCATTCAATTATTTTTTTCTAATTTAGTTTTATTAAAAACAAAACTTACATAAGTTTTATATATAAATGTAATTTTTTTTATAAATTAATAGTTAATTTTTATTTAATATATATGCAATAAAAGGTAAAAGGTTAGTTCTTTTAACTTTTTATGAAATGTATTGCTTACTCTTAATGATTTTTCAAATGAATTTTTCTGTCCTATTAAGTTTTAAGAATTATTGCATATCAAATCATTTGTGAAATCTTTTTACATATATAAAATGTAATATAAATACAATAATAGGTAAATATTTTCCTACCAATAATTTTAATATTAGCTTAATTAAAGTAAATCCAAGCTTCTAATTGTGTGATCCTAGGTCCATCCATGAACTTATTAAAAGTTGTTTTATTATTATGATTATTATTTTGCCACCGGTTAAACCTATTAAAGTTGAAACTAGTTCATTGATAATTTATAGCATAGGAGTATGAAGTAGAATCGATAGGCAATGGTCAGCCCAGAGAGTAAAAAATGTTTTGTATAGGCTTTTCTGTTCGGCCCATTTCTGGCCCAGTGAGCAAAGTATGTAGATTACAGAAAATTCAAATACATGTAAATACGTGCGAACGTGATGAGAATCGGCAGGAACTACGAGGATTGGCTTGGTTTTCACAGTTTGGAGAGAACTTGTCATCTTGAGCAAGCTTCAGTTTCATCCTCAATCATGGGTAAGCAACAAACAACCGGCCAGTTAGCTAACACCGTGTTTTTGTTTGCATATTTTGGGGAAGAGAAGTGAAGGGATGGAATAGAAATTATGAGAAATAGAAGATAAAGAATGTTAATTCCCTCCAAGTTTAAAGAATTAAAGTGTACGAGAGGGATTTCGTATCTTATATTTATAATTTTTAGAATAGGAAAGTTATAAAATGTGATTTTATAAGGAAAAAGAGTAGTTGAAAGAAATCATCTATGATAGTTATATAGATGTATGTGCTACTGCTTTTTTACCAGAAGAACTTCAAATTATTTAAGCAATCCATGTACAATTAATTTACTTAATTACTTGCCATCCTTTAATCTTTAGTACTCATAACATGTGTGGCTAGTATTTACACCGAATAGGGGAAAAGTTAATAAAAGAAACTTATTATTAATATAGGCAAATGATGATATAATAGTAGATTATTAGAATGCCTATTATAGTTAAAAACTCTAGGAAAAACAAAATAATAAAAAAAAACTTAAATATAGACAAACGATGATAATATTGGGTATGTTGTTTTTCTTTTCTTTTTTCTTTTTTTTTTTTAAAGCAAGGTGGTGGGGTGTCACTACTCACCTCCGAAGGTTCGTTTTGCGGCCCTCTTCTGTGCTACTGCTTTGGTCACCTTAAGACATAGAGGTAATTAAAAACATATTTTCTTCAAATGTGTTGTTTTTTTTTAATTTTTTTCAAATTTATTTTATTTTCATTATATTCAAAATATATATTAATAGGGTCTTAAATTTTCAAAAAAAAAAAAAAAAATCATTAGTTGAATCAAAATCTAGAATACATGCAAGTTAGTGAGCTAAGATCCGGGGTTATTGCTAATTGTTATTTGTTTGTGTTGGCTTAGAAATAAATTGTAATTGCTATGAAATTATGGTTATAATGAAATAAGGTTTGTTGTTTATGATGACTCTTGAATACCGGAGAAGCAATCAATTAGGAGACTATGTTATTAGTAGAGTTAGGTGTTGAAATGCTGTGTGCAGATAGACAAGTTGTCGATACTCTAGGCTATTCCTTATACGAAGGACTGTCATTAGGTTACAATAGCAATATGGGGGACTGTTGCAAATAATTATATATGTATATACATATGTATGTACATGTATGTATGGATTATTATTATTGTTATTATTATTATTATTATTATTATTATTATTATTTTGGGTTGGGGATAGGGGGTTTCACAATGTAAGTGTCATTGGAGCTTATGTTAGTGATCTTTAGATCGCATAGGAAATTAATCTTTAGAATGGATGACCAAAAATATGTGGGCATAAAATGGGCCAACTTGTGACCCTAAATTATGGAAACTAATCTTTTACTGAAAAAAAAAAAAAATTATAGAAACTAATCTATTATCTTAAGAAGTTTTACAGAAATAGTTAAAAATGAATGGTAGAATGCATGAACAGCATTAACTGATGATTTGCCATAATACATATATGTTATTTGAAAATATTGATGGGCTATTATAAAGATTATATATGTTTATTAAAGGTGAAAGTTGATTAATATGAAATTTACATATATAAAGATCTGTGCTAATTATTTGGAATACAGATATGTAACATACATATATGGGATAATTATGCATTTGGTGGATGAACTTTGGTAGATCTTTCAGTTAACTATCCAATTTTCTAAAGTGCCAATTTCATTACCACATTCAAGTTTTTCAAAGTCGACAACAGTACATTGTCCAACTCCATTACATGTCGTTTGTCTACTCGGATTTTTTTTTTTTTTTTTTTCCGATGATACGTCGTTACATGTCCTAAACCATTAATTTGATCAATATATAGGATGTCAAGTGCCATTGAGATTGCACAAATGACAACTAACCCAAAAAAATAGCCAAATGAAAGAAAGAAACAATACATGTAAAGAAACATACGTACCCCTTAGACCACAAGACGAACAATAGAATCTGGGAAATATAAAGAGAAGAACATGAACCGAAAAAATCAAAGTGATTGATTGAAAAAGGAAAAAACGAATGGATCTTTAAATGAAAACATCCTAGATGAAGAGAGACAAAGAAAGCTCAAAGAGATCTTTGGGGACACCTTGTAACTGGAAAGGTAAAATAAAATAAAAAAAAAGACCCATACAAACTCGTCTAAGAGCTTCACCATACTCGGTGGTCTAAAGGATTTTCGACCAACCCAACCATTGCACTATGAAATATTTCATATTCAGTATTGAGACCTTGATATTATTTTTATAATTTAGCAATTGTTACTCCTGTACATACGATCTTATCAATTTACGATTATATTGTGGCAAATATTACTTATTTATACCCCAGACATCATAGCAGTGATTTATTTAACGGAAGTTTTTTTGAAATCCTTGTGTCATATCAAATTCTCTGTACATGATTATTTTATATGATCTTGAGTGATATAATCATAAGATTAAATTGTAGTTTGTTTTGCTATTTGGTGCATTAAATCCAAACAGTGATTCGTCCATGTTGTTTCTATTTTCCATCACAAATATAACAAAGATCCATAAAAAAAAAACTATATTTGATTATATTTATTGGTTTCAAACCCTAAACCCACCTTTTGTGCATTGGTTCAATTTGACCCATGGGGATGGATCCATATCAAATATAGAGAAAGATTTGTGACGTAATAAGAGTAAATCAAGGAAAGCAACTAAAAGAAGCTCCTTGATTCCTAATATAAGGACCCAGGGGATTAGGACTTTTAACATTTCATTCATCTTTACAAAAATGTTATGACAGGTGCAAAGTACTAATTTCCACAAAAAAATACTGTGAACTTCTATATGTAGGCAACTCCACTTTAAGTCTCTTACTAGATGAATTAGAAAGAATTAACGAGCATCTTTTTTGGGTTTGGCTCATTAGAAGAGGAATCAAGAATAAAGGGGGGGCTTGGGATCTTCCACCTTCGTCAAAGAAATAAAGTTTTCTTGCCAATGCTAACTTGAAAGCTAAAAACTAAAACCTATTATGGCCTACGGACAAGTAAATACAGGAACAATAGGTTGAACAGAGCCAAAAGAAAATTTCTAAGGATCTCTAAAGAAATTGCAAATGGTCGATTAGAGGATGACGAAATCTTATTTTGAAAGACAAGAAATGGCAAAAGTGCATCTTTTATTTCTTTGAATGGTCCTTTGATGGTGCTCCTAGAAACTCGGTCCTCTGTCCTAGAATGGGAAAAAAACGACCGTAGTAAGGCTTAGGGAAAGTGGGAGTCCAAAATGGATAAATAATTGGTTCCCTCTTGGTAATTTGCGATTCGGAAATATTTACTTATCAGGGATTGTTGGGGATCATGACCAACTGATGTTGAAATGGGATATAACTAGAGAAGACACAATAGAATTAGCTTACAAAATCCTAACAAAGTATTTGGACATTAAAACACAAAATAGAGACTACAATGGTATCTTAAAATCCCCTATAAATCCAGAAATCCAAATATTTCAGTGGATCCGTTTTGTAATGGTCTTCTTGCCAAACATAATCTCTAGGATAGGAGATTTGATTTAGATATGAAATATGTAATGTATGAGTTTGAGGAAGAAACTATTGTACATGTGCTCACAAACTTTTAGGCCAATAGAGAATACTTGATCTTTGTTCAATGACTCACAAGACTTTATCGTGACTTTCCCTTCCTTTCGGTGGAAGGAAAGGAGTTAATAATAACCTCCTAAACAATTAAAACATGTTGAGAGGCATTTTTTAGGCTACACTTTCTTTTTTGTTTACTAGAGTATCTAATATGAAAAAAAAAATCGTAATTTTGCCCAATGGACCAAAATCTAAATTGGTTAATCATTTAAAAATTCGTGCTTCAAAATTTTTCACATCGCATTGAATAAATTAAAAAACCTTACTACCATGATCAACCCTCTATGGAGCCCTCTAGGTGAGGGTTAGGCTAAGTTGAATTATGGTAGCTCTGTGATGAATAGACATTAGGGGTATAATTAGAGACCATTAGGTTGGATGCATTAGTGGTTTCTCGAACAACAACATTTTTGCCTCTACTCTTGAAGATGAGATCTAGAGTAACTTCTAAGGTCTCAAATTTTCTTTTAACATTGCCTTATCTAAAATTACAATGACACTTAATTCTATCGAAGCTATATTTTCAATAAAATAGTTAATAGGATACAAAAGACTTATATATGTTTAAAATTGTAATGTGTTAGGAAAGAACCTAAGAACTTTAAGGTTAAGGAAGTCAATCAAATTACTAGGGATTGCATTTGCATTGTTGTTGTTGCTGCTGCTGAATATCTTGCACATGCCTGTATGGATAGGATGGAAAACCTTATATTTTTTTGACAACATCTTTAAGGGTTTTATTAGTTATATTAAAAAAATTATTTACAACCATATGTCTATTTGAGTCTTGCCTACTCTAGTTAACAAATAATTCTATATTGTGGATTGGAGGCTATCTTTTATAGATACCCTTCTATTGCTATTGATTTAGTAATTGAACTTCCTCTTTTTGGGAAAAATAGAAAATCAAGGAAAAACATATTAAAAAACCTACGGTTTTCCTATTTTCTTATCCCCTGACTTATAATTTTATTATCAATTTTTTTTTACCTTGAGTACCTCTTTTTCTTTTCTTTTTTGTTTTAAACGAAAAGCTAAGTAGACATTGCATATTAACTACTAGAAATTTAAAGATGTCAATTTACTACCTAATCTAATTTTTTGAGGGCATTTATACTACCCAAATGTGACTTGTGTCAAATGCCACAACATCTTATCATCATCATCATTATAATTATTAATGTTTATTTTTAGGAAAAACAAGCTCAAACATTTACAGTTTTATTAATTTATTATTTATTATTATTATCACACGAAACCCGTATATTTCATAACTCTTATCATTAAATAATGATTTGCCCAAACATAAGCTACTTTACCTTCAAGTCATATACGAGGTCTTAGCATAAGAAATCAATAATGCGGGACTTACAACAAGCTAATTGATTGTGCCCAAATCCAAATATTTGGATCCAAACAAAATTAGATCTTGCTAATGGTATGCTTAGGACCGATACAATCACTAAATAAGTTTAGCACATAAGGTCACAATAAGATTTAGGGAGTACTTTGCCACTGAATCAAAAGAGTAATAGTATTTATCGATTTTATAAATACAAATGCATGAAAATAAAGGATATGGGTAACTCGTTGAATGGATATGACTCACCAAGAGGAGATTGAACCGTACTCACTTGAAATAACTTACATGCAATTCATATGGTTTATGCTCACCATTACCGTCTTAGAAGATGTTACGCCCTAAATAGTAGAGTTACAACAATCATACAATGTGAACTATTCTAATATGGAACCTGATCTCATAGCTGTAGATTTGGTTTACAGAAGGAAAACTTGACTATATAGCTTCGAAGTGTCTAATCAAACACCTATGTTTTCAGAAAAAATCTATATAGTAATACATCAACTTATAGAAAAGACTTGTAAAATCGTTTTTCAATATATACCCCCTATATAAAGTTTTGTATATATAAGAAAAACTTACAAGTTCAAAGGTGTTATTTTCGATACCATCATACTGATCTATAAGTAAAAATTGTTTAGTTACTCTTAATAGATTACTTAGTTTTCTTCAAGAAAAATAAAAATAAAAAAAGAAACAAAATCTTGATTGCATCTCCATTATTTCCTCACTCCTTAGCATCGTTAACTTTTCGGTTGAGATTTGATGTAAAGCTATGTGACTACTTCTAACTTGCAAAAGAGTTTATAGGAGAGTCAATAACTATAGCTCAATAAATATGATAGAGACAAAAGCATGCATACACCACAAAGTAAGTAGAAAATAAATCAAGATTAGTTAGATACAATGCATGATCAAACAAATACCATATGGCCTTGTTTGATCCATTATGAAATTAAAGAAATTGTAATGCTCTAATATGGGTTAAAGAGTTTATACACTTATGGTGCTATGACATAAATCAAAGCCAAATCAGGGCTTTTGTAATGAAGAATACTCTCTACCCATGACTACCTTCAAACTATTGTCCTTACCTTTGTCGTCAACTCCTCTCCATTTACTTAATTTGACTAAGGGTGAGGAAGAGAACCTGCACTATCTCTACGGACGAGAGATTGTCTCCATCAAAGTGGCTCATATTTGGCTTGCTAATCCTAGCTGCTTTTCCTAATAGGTTGTAAAACGTGATAAATTAAGTTAGAATTCGGGTTTGAGTTAGTTTGTATTTTGGGGTGATAAACCAATTATGAAAAATTTCGATAAGGCAATAACCATAGAACATCATAACATGGAACTCAACTCCCATAACACAACTGAATATTTAATCATAAGTGTGTGTACACATAAACAATTATTTATAAGCATAAGCAAGTATATACTAAAATCTCAAATGCTGTAAGGCATTGATACTAACTTACTTAGAATTCCGGTTTCTTAAGCTAGGTTGTAGATGTCTGGCTCTACTTTTGTTAGAAATTCCTATATTATAATTCATGCTTTTGGTGTACATATATATTATGGAAACAATAGTAATTTAATTATTATCATTTGGGTTAAATCTTAGTGTTCCTATACTAGTAAGATACCTATACTTAAGTATTTAAGAATTATTTGTTTTCTTTCAAAAGTTCTTATTTAAGATATCTTCCGACCAATCCTTTTGAGTTAGCTTAGGTTTAAAGTTACTAACGGAAGAATCCTCTAACTTACCATTGAGTCAATTCAATCCTTAAGGGTTTTGTCGAGAAACCTCTAACTTACTCCTCGAGTCAAGCTATCTCTATTTCATTTAAGTTAAAATGTGTTCTAACAACCTTTTGACTTTCCCTATGACCTTATGAGTTTCCTTCCATTTCAACTTTATATCCTATAAACCTACTATATCTTCTCTTTACCTAATCTTTCATCATTTTCACATCCAATCAGCTAAGAATACCTTTAACGTTAATTATCTACACTTGATTTCATATGTCAAGGGGAAATTTCAACTAAGAAAACCATCGTTAATACCCTATATGAAGCAAATTTAACCAACCATTTAAGCAATGTCCTTAAAATAACCACAATTAGTGATTATCTGTACAAACTCATCCTAATCGGATAAAATTTCATATCAAATCTATTTAACACATCAATTCTAGTAAACCCTTGTACATGTGTTGATCGTTGTAGGAGACCATGTTATCCATATTACATATTTATAGCAAATTACTTTAATACAAGAATTTCAGTCCAACATAATAAAACTCACTCTCAACTTGTATATATATTCTACCATAGAAAAATATCACTTTATTTATCAATTATCATTTATTATCAGTTCTGCTAGTATTTTTCTCCTATTCAAACATTACCTTTACCGAAGCAAATCTATTGATTTCACCATAAATAAACCCTCAAACAAGCATATTCTAATATATCCACAAATGTTATAAATTTCCTTTTCAAGTTCACAATAGATAAGCTAATGTTAAGGTAGTAAATAATTATCCAAATAAGGCATTTACTCCAACGATTAATTTGGTCAGTGAACTTCCCATATGAAAAGGGGCCGATTTCTATTTAAAGCAAAGTATCATAATGAAAATTATAGTAACAACTCATGTCATTTCATGCTATTTGTATGATAAATAATAAAATACCACCATTACTTTTACGAAAAACTAATATATGCTAGGAAATCATATACATCAATTCTCTAATTTATCCATATGAAACTAAATCGTCTTCCAACCTTACCATAATTTATATTTATGTTGTTTTTCTTTTTTTAATCACAACATCTAGATAGCAGCAGTAGGTATTAAAATCAATTAAGTTCCACAACTTACACTTGGAATGCTTTTCGTGGTACCCTTATGCATATTTTCCAAATCAGGCGCTACAGTTGGCAGGGTTCAATCTCAAGAATTATATTACCTCCTCTATGTGAAGATATCAGGCGGTTAAATGAAAGGCAGCAAGGTTGTGGTTGAGGTGTCATTGACCTAATTGATTAATTTCTTTTTATATGTCAAGTCTCCTAATTTGGAGTAAATTGGAGGACTCTACTGCCACTTATGGTTTCTAGTATGCAACGTCCTATCACATGCTACATGTCAAGGAATTTGGACAACTTTGCTATTTATTTGTTAATCACTTAATTAATTCAGGTGTAGCTTTTATATATATAAATAAGTTTTATGTTAATTGACAAGTATACATACATATCTTATATACCAAATAAATTAATGAGTATATACTATCTTTAGATATGTCAAATTGATAGGAGTAGAGATTAAATCGAATGAACAAGATTTATGCAATATAAGAGGAATGGTATTGTAAAACCTGAGTTAAAGATAATTAATAAATTAATTTGAGCGAATTAAAGGAAATAATTTTTTTTTCATATATATTTAGCCTTTGGTATGGTATGTAATTGAGAATTAAGTGTCAGGGGCAAAACGGTCAAAGGAAAAGTTTTAGACATCGGTATAGCTCGTGATTATACTTTAATGCTAGGGGCATTTTAGTCCTAAAAAAAAGAGGAGGAGTTATACTTCCATTAATAATCTAAACGTACATTACAATTACCAAAATTACCTCTCACAGAAACTTACGTTACTTTTCAGAAAGTTTGTAGAACTCATCTTAACCTTAATTCCCAAATCAAGATTCGTGTTCTCGAAAGAGGAACTCAATAAGAATAAGTTTTTCCTCCTTAATCAAGTAAGTTATCCTTCTATCTTTATTCTATCTTTTTCAATTTATGCTTTTCGGGTTTCTTTAAGTTTTAGAAATGGAGGTATAGTTACTGTTAGTGTGGTGGTGGTGATGCGGTTGTGATGTAATTACATTTTGATGGTATTATCAAATGGTGTTGGGATGTGTAGTGTATGTATATCATGTCTTGTATGGGTGTATATATATCGTGGAATTCCTGTATGTGTATATGTATGAAAGTTGTAGTTTCAAGTAGTATGTGTGTGCACGCATGGATTGGACTGGTGATGTGCTTTACATGTGTACGTATGGGACAACATGCTAGGACTTGTGTGAATATCGGTATTGTGTATGTTTATGTTAGGAGGATGTTGGGAAGATATATAGAATACGGGTTGAAAGCTTAGAGTTTGGAGTTGAAGGTAGCGTTAAGGAGGGAGAAGTATTGAGTAATGAAACTATTAAATTCTAAGCTAGCTTTTATCTTGGATAGGTACTAGAGAACGTATGGTGTTGGATCAACTTGGGATAAGAACTTCAGGTATGGGATACGTATTTGTTGAATGTCTGCATTAGGTTAGCGAACATAACTTGTATTAATTGAAACTTGAACTTAATTGTGTTGTTGGTTGTGCTTGGCTTCGACCACCTACTGGTCGGGTCCAATGGTGTTAGTGAGACACCTAGTAATCTTTGCACGATGCTGTCTCCAGTAGAGTCTTGCACTGAAAGGACTTAAGTAGATGTAGGTTAGTTCATGGCACTCGGGTGTTGGGTAGTACCCAACACCAATACTTATATAGTATCTGTATATATATTTGTTGTTGGGGGTCATGAGTAATTGCAAGTCTTAAGACTTTAAGACTATAATGGTTGTAGGCCTAAATAAAACATTAAATTTATTGCTTATTGCATTTAGTAGTGGCATTTATGTGTGTTTTGACGGATACTTATGTTATATGAGCATGTGAATGGTATCTTGAACCGAGCTTTGGCTCACCCTACGGGGATCGGTATTTTTTAGCTACAGGTACAGGTTATGAGGTTGATGATGGGGTTTATGTAGAGGATTATGGATTTGACTATCTGTACTACGATGAGTAGGGGGATTATTACTACTTTGATGATGGAGTTGGGGCGCCTTAGTTTAACTGTAGGAGTGGACTTCAGATTGTAATTATTTTCTTTGGAATTGCTTATTGAGACTTACGTGGTTATGGAGTAGCTTGTGACTCCTGTTGGTAGGTTGGGTAAGTTAATTATAGTTGGTGCTATGAAACTTCAATTTATAATCTAGAGTCCTTTCGTGTTTTATGGAGTTTGAGTGGACGTTATTTCACTCTTATTTAAATTCAAGGTTATTATTTTATGAATTGGCAGATTTCATGTTATTCTTTTATGGATTTTAGACAAGTCGCAAGTTCCTAAACGCTTAATGTGTCAGTAGAAATTAGAGACACGTAGCGGGATTGTAGCGTCCTAGGTTTTGGGGCGTTACAGGTATAATGTCATTCATTAACTACTTATTCGTAGGTTATGACCAATAATTATAATCTAGCAGTTGTAAGCAAAGAAAGTAATCGAATGTAAAACTACATCACAGTTGTTAAAGAGAATAACCAATACTTTGGGAAAGTAAATAAACTATGCTAAGAAAGAAATATTCAAATATATCTTCAATTAACTTATTTGGTAGCTTCCTCTTATGGTTTAATGTTCCTAACTTCCATATTAACCAAATCTTCGAGTCATCACCTTCCCTAAATAAATAAGAACCTAGATCTCCCTTTGAAATCAATGCTTCTTCAAAACCAATAGTTGAGTCAGATTCTCTTCTAACGTTCCAGTCTGGCTTTGGATTTTGACTTCCCTTTGATTCTTACTCCACTTTTGATTAGATCATGCTTTTAACTAAGGGAGTTTTATGGACATTAAAGCCTTCTAAATAATTTCACTCTTCCTCCGAAACTAACCCTTATAAATTTAATCCACTAAATTATTCAAACTACCATGGTCCTTAACCTTGTCATAGACCCTCCTGACTTAATAAGGCTATCTAGAACTGATTCCCATTATTTCCTTGGGGTAAATGAAGATTTAGCCTCAAACCTAATGTGTCTTCTTCATAGCCTTCTTCTTGTTCTGGCACATAAGTTGGTAAATTTGCAATACTGAATGTAATAGTAACTCCTCTAAATTCATTAGACAATTTTAGTTGATAGGTATTGTTATCGATCTTTTATATTACTCGAAATTGACCATTAGCTCTTGGTGATAGCTTCTACTACCTTTGATTAAGTATTCTTTCTTTCCTTAAATGCAATAACACCAAATCTCTAAGTCTAAATTCCTTTAGCTTTCTACCTATTTCCATATTGCTTTTGCTTAGCTGTCATCCTCTTCAATTGATCTTGATGCAATTTGTAAATCTCATTGGCTCTCTCTATTCCACTTAAACTTTCTTTGCTAAAAGTTACTATAGATACAATATCTAACATGATGGCAGGATTATATGAATAAATAACTTCGAATAGTGACTTTCTTATTGATTGTGAGTATATATATCATAAGCAAACTCAACAATTGGAAAACACTCATCCTAACTTATCAAATTCTTTTAAGTTGTAGCTCTTAATAAAGCTTCAAGAGTATGATGACTACTTTTGTGTCCATCAGTTTGTGGATGACATATAGTAATAAACAATAATTATGTTCCCATAATATTGTGTTTTCTTTTTGTGACATGAAATGAAATGTGACATTTTACTAAATCCATAAACAACCACCAGTATAGAGTCTCTAGCCCAAGTTGTCCTTAGCAAATCCAATATAAAATCTATGTTGATATCTACCCATGGCTTAGTTGGAATAGGCAAATCCCTACATTCTCTAAATGGCTCTTATTTACTCTTTGCTCTTTGGCAAACTATACTTTTATCTACCCAATAATGCGTACTCTTCATCATTAAGCCAATAATATTACTCTTTCAAGAATTCACATGCCTTCTTAATGTCCTGATAAACTACTAGAATGGGCTTCTTTCACCGATTGCTCCCTTATGGATTAGGGTGAAATACCTAATTTACTACTTCTAAACAAATAACCAACGTCAATGTAGTAATCATTTATAGCTCTACCATTCTTACATTTGGCTACAATTGAGCTAAAGAATAAATCCTCACACATTGCTCTCTCATTAAACTAGATCCAAGCAATTTCAATTGCAAAACTGCAATTATGGCATATCTCCTTGATAATGCATTGACAACCATATTAATAATACCCTTCTTATACTTGATCATATATGCAAATCTCTTGAGGAACTCAACCCACCTTACCTATATTCATGATTACTTTTATTGACTCCTTAAATATGTTAGAGATTCACGATCAATTTAAATATCAAATTCTTTAAAAAGCAAATAATTCTATTGTTTTGTTAAAGATTAAATCAAAGAATAAAGCTCCTTGTCGTGCACAGATAACTAAATACTAATCTACTAATTTTTTTTCACTAAAATAGGAAATTAGTTGTTTCCTTTACATCAATACTTCTCTAATACTAACCCTAAATGCATCACATTAAATCTCAAAAGTCTTTTCATAATAAACCAAGTAGAATCAATATAGTAGCTCTAGTAAGTTTCTAATTGCCTCCTTAAAACTTCTTTATGTGTTCTCGATCCACTTGAATTCTATGTTCTTCTTAATAAGTTCAATCAATGGTGTGATAATTGTGCCAAAATTCTTAAGAAATCTCCTACATAGAGATGTAATTTTGTGTAAACTCCTTACTTTTGTTATAAACTTAGGAATCAACCACTTAACAATAGCTTTCACTTTTCTTAGGATCTACTCTTACTCTCTCTTACGATATAGTAAATCTTAAAAAACGCAACTTCTGATTGCCAAAAGATACACTAATTCACATTGTCAAACAACTTCTCACTCCTTAAGGTCATAAATCTAAGTTAGAAATGCTTCTAATAACTATTAATATCCTTGCTATAGCTCAGGATGTCATCAAAATAAATCACAATAAATTTACTAATATATTTTTTCCAAATATGATTCATAAGTCTCATGAATAAATTTAGTGCATTAGTAAGTCCAAATGTCATAATTGCCCATTTGTACAACTCGTATTTAGTCTTGAATATTGTTTTCAAATCATCACTGTGTTTTATGCGAATTTGATGGTAACCACTTTTCAAATTTATTTTTGCAAACACTCAAGCACTATGCATTTCTTCCAATGTATCATCAAGATGTGAAATGGAATACCTATATTTAATGGTAAATTTATTGATGGCACAAAACTACCCATATATATTGTACATGAGTCATCCTTCTTAGGAATAAGCTTCGCTAGTACAACACATCGACCTATGCATTTTCATACATACCTTCTAGCAATCAATTCATCTAATTGCCTATTGAACTCCTTAGCTTCATCTACATTCGTTTTGTAAGTAGGTTTGTTTGGTAAAAATGCCCTAAATATGAGATCAATATTATATTCAATGCCTCTCGAAGGAGGTAATCCTTACGGTATAACTCTTTTTGAAAGCCATCTTAAACACTTGCAAAAGCTTCTAAATAACTTTTGGGACTAAATATTGAGCTTTTGAGCTCATAATTTGCCTAATGAAAAATACGTATATGAGTTCTTTAAACTTTGTAACATTTAGAATCTCTCCTTAAGTTATTAATAATCTCTTATTCCTTCCTTTTGAATATATCATTAAAGTTCTCCTAGCTTTTGATGTATTCATTGAAAACATCAAAATCTCCTTTCCATCTTTGTTGAAAGCGTAAGTATCCTTTTATCCATCATATATTACTATTTTATGAAACAACCATGGCCTCTCTAGCAAAATAAGAGAAGCACTCATTGGAGCAACATTATGCTCTACTTCATTTTCATAATGACTCAGAACATAAATCGAAGCTCTAACCCTCTTAGTGACATGCATTTTCCCTTTATCATTAAGCCAATGAAAGATGTAAGGTTTTGGACGGTTGAAAGTAGGTAATTTCAATCTTTCTACTAAGCTTGCAACAGCTAAATTAGCATAGCTACCTTCATTAATAATCATAGCACATGTATGCACTTTAACTCAATGCTTAATGTAGAAAAGATTCTCTTGTTGCTCTACTTTTGGCTTTGTATCCATTCTTATGATTTTTTTGATGACTAGAGACATAACATGACCATGGTTGTTAAGGATGTGATTTTACTCGTATGATTCTACAAGTTTCCAATGCTAGGAGTTTATTTTGAGTTAGATCATGCATAAAATTGTTTTTTTTTTTTTGTGTAGACTTGTAGTAAAATCATGATTTTAAGTATATGATTTTACAAGTTTACAATCTATAACTTCTAATTGATTCTACATGATTATATATGATTTTATTCAATTCTACTTGATTTAGGTCTAATGAACTATGAAAGCTAAGAAAAAGAACTAAGTTTCTATTATTTAGAGTAAGTTAATCAAATTGTAAAAGAAATGAAAACATATTTGCTTCTTTAACCTAAATTGATAAAATTGCTAGCTTTGTTGTTGAAGATCTCCCATCAAAGATGAAGAAATAATTGAGGAAGAAGATATATTTGATTCACCTAATAATGATTGGCTAAGTATCTTTTAGGTATAAGAGGTAAGTAATCGGAGGCAAGTACACCAATCAAATTATGGTTAAGCTGATTTAAGTCTGAGTCAGTCCCTTAAGGACTATGAATATTAATACTAACTTTAATTTTATTATCTAACCAGAAGAATCCAATGAGTACAATTGCATTAAAATTCCAAAATTAACTAACTAAAACTAATTATAATACTCAAATAATAATTAGAAAGCAATGAATTAAGAACAATTTCAAGAACGCAAAATATGTATCTTCACATTACTTCCCCCCTTGAATTCATCATATGACTTAACAAAAATAATTTAGTTTCATTGACTAGGTAAATTCTCCATCAAAGTTTATACATTTCTCAAATATATTAACCCTAATCTCGAAATACCTATCGAAATCTATTCATAAATAATATATTTTAAGATTGTATTAATGAACAATGAATTTTTACAAAAACTTTAATAAATTTTTGGAAGAATCATGTACTCTTTTCTAAGTATACATGAAATTCCTTTTAATTTTATCTAGATCTATTTACACATTAGATTTTTTAATCTTGATGCATAATATCTAACATCGATACTCTAGAAATATTAAATAACAATTAAGCACATATAATTGAACTAAGAAATTAAAGATTTCATTGAACTTCAACAATTAAAACAATTAAAGTAATTGTTACATAAGAATCCTAGGTTTCACAAGTTTAGATACAAAAAAAATGAAGCTTCGATCATGATAAAAGACATAACTTGCAACAAATAGTATGTAAACATAATGAAAAACACCTTTGACGAATGTGAAATCTCTTTAATCTTGAAGTGAAAAGTTGCTTACTTTGGGCTTGTAAAGCCCGTTGAGTCTCTCTATTTAGTTGCAAAAGATATGACTTTGATCCCCCCCCCTTTTCCTTTAATATGCATCCAAAACCTAGTTTTTAATAGCAACTCGACCCATAGACACAACCATATTTCTGCTCTTGTTAGTTCATCTCTCAAAAGTTCTTCACTCTACGTTTGGAAAATTGGATCTTTAATGTTAACATGACCTTTCGCATGGTCGCGTCAAAAGGGTACATCAATTTCTAATAATTTCATACGAAAGATATACAATTTATTGACATGGTCGTGTTAATGCTTATGTCAAACTCCCACTATAATTTACAAAAGTTACCGACTAGTTGACATGGTCATGTTAAAGCCCTTATATCTTTCATCCACTACTTCTCTAGTTACAAACAATCACAATCTTTGACATGGTCGTGTCTGATGGTTGTGTTAAACTTCCATAACCCATGACTTCCTCGAATGAACTTCAAATTGAGTAAAACTTGATCCAATTTCTTCCTTCTTACTTTAATAACGTATCTAATCCTTGAAATTAAAATTTTATTCAATTAAGTACCAAATTCTCTAAAAAATACACTAAAATCATGAAAAGAGTTATGAAATATCCTTAATAAATATGTACAATTAAAGACCTATTAGTAAGGAAAAAGGGTGAATGTAAATTCATGCAAAAAGTTGGTGTACCCTTATAGACATGGAGAATTACGGCTTCTGGAGTGGGATTAAAGATGACTTAGAGATCCATAATGTCAATACTATTGAGATGATGTGTGAATCAATGCTTCAAAGGACATAGAACATGAAGATATGGATATTATTGACAATTGTACCAATAACGCGTCTATGATGGTGATAAGGATAATGATGATTATGATTATGCTTAGGTAAGCTTATAGTAGTTTTGATGATGGCAAGATTTTTGATGATTAATGTTTTGTTTTAATGTAGGTTTTATCATAATGGTTTATATTTATCATACCATAAGCATGTGAAATCATAACAGTTTGACCGTATGAATCATCATAAGATATGAATTTGCTTTATAATCGTTGTCATATATTCTGTCCACATGAAGCTTAAGGGAACATTATAACTGAGGGGATAGGAGATCAACATTTGAAGGTAAGTTTAAATAGGAGATCAACGTTTGAAGGTAAGTTAAAATAGAATATTAACATTCTAAAAAGGTCAAATAAGAGGCAACATTTCATAAAGTGGTTTTAAAAAATAATTAATATTTCAAAAAGTTCAAATAAGGAATTAATGTTTTATAAAGTAGTTCAAACAATTTTATGGATTGGCTATTATAAATCTTTTATTTGAACCGCTTTATGAAATATTGATCCCTTCTTTGAACTTTTTGAAATATTAATCCCCTATATGAACTTATTCCCAAACGTTGATCACCTCCATTGTAAGTCTCCTTAAAGCATAATCGACTAACTGCTTTAAGCTGTTTAGTTTAAGTCCTATTTTGTGTAAAACCGATCATATATCTCTTTAAATTTTTATGTAATAACACTTGTGAAGAAGTTCTTCAATTCGTTCATATATGAGCATACCTTATATTTAAATGATGAGCTTACAAGTCTTGGGGGTGTATTGATTGTTTTCCCTTTCCTTACTACAACATAAATCAGCAATTGAAACTACTAAATCGCCAAGGATGGCCTAATAATTAGTTTTACAAAAGATAAAAGATTCCAAAAAGTAGCAAAAAGTTTAGGCATATCATCATTGTCCTCACTCCCAAGCCTATCAGTTGGTAATCAAAGAAGGTTTTAGAGTTATTACCTAAGTGGTTTTTACTCCTTGTACTTTTTGACTTGGGTTCGATATTATTTTAGTTTTAAAGTTTTTTGTCTGGGGACTTTCTAAGTCTAGTTGACGTTATAGTTTTCAAATAAGGTACTTTTGAGCTTACATCTATGCTGTTGTGGTCACATACTTTCAATTTAAAAACTTTCTGAACTACCATTTATGTGATACTCTTACTTAATGTTTTGATTAAGTTAAGACTCTCACCTACATTCTGAGTTGAATTCCTTATCTAATTAACCGGCGTATCGCCATAAGTTAGCTCTTACTCCAGCATTTTCTTAACAAAACAACTTCATGCATTACTTAAACTTCATTATTCAAATCAAGGACAAGTTTAATTAATCTTTAAAACCACTTACTTGCACATTTAATTTAAATGACTTCCTCAAACTTATAAAAGTGTGATAAAATCCACTATTGTACATCATGATTAATAGTTAGAAACTAACATGTGCACTTTAATTAACCTTGATCCATAAGCATCTAAGCTTAGTTACATTAGTTCAACGTTCTAATGTATGAGCTTAGTTAAATGTATGTGGTTTCAGCCTTGAAAGTCAATTAGATCACTTTACAAATGAGCTTTCCACTTAAAATCAAATGTTTACTTTTATTCACCATCATCAAAGACCACTCAAGACTCAAATTATAGCAAATTTCAACTAAAGTTCTTTAAGTAATTCAAAAGGAAAACACATTGCAACTCATCATTTTCATAAAATAAAATTTATCAAGAATCTGACTTCATAGTTCAGTAGAAACCCTTTACATACTAGAAAATATACTCTTTGAGGATCTTATAAACAAAAATTGAGATTAGAACTATGTCATTTAGGTTCTTAAAAATACGATGAAGAATTAGTGTATGCACATGATTTCCTAAAGAACCTAAACATGTACTTCAAAATTTGAAAATTCAGGTTGATTTTTAGATTTTATATGTAAAATTACTTTAGGAAACCAAGTTTGATAATTTTTTATATTGTTTAGTATTCCTAAAAATTTAAGAAAAATAGGATTAAAAATCGACATTTACTAGCCTTGTAACTTTCGGTTGTCCTTAAGGGGAGGGGGTGTATCAGCCAAGCTTGGCATGGTACCTCTTGTGGAGTTGGATTATTCCATATTATGCCTAAGAACACGAACTCTCCATTCCTAAATTTGACCTAGTATATTTTAATTTTTTTAAGTTTGCAGGCAAGCTTATCAAAATTTCATGCAAGTGTTTTCTCTCTCCTCAAGAGTCTGCAAATGGGGATTTAAGACTTCTCATAGCCTATGATTTTGGTTTTGGAGGCAAAACAAGTTTCAATTATATAATATTAACTTAATTTACATAGAGAATTATATCATATCAAATCTTAACCCACAATTTTAATTTCTTAATGTTCTGTATCAATTCTCACACCTTTAACTTCATTTTCTTGAGCTTGTATCATGTTTTCAATTATTTTTTAGTTCATTTAGTAGCTATTAATGTATTATATACAAAAATTGGAAATTTTTTAATTATTTGTTTATATATATACATATATTTATATATTAAATATATCTAATAGATATGCATGTTCTTAAATATTAGTTTGTCTCATATTAGAATTTTTATAGTTAAGTAATTTATTTTTAAAAGTCGTTCAACTAATGGACTATAAAATGCGCTATTGATAAATAATTAATATATATTTTTTAATTTTACTAGCGTTTCAAATAAATTATTATTTTATTATTATATTTTCAAATTCTAACTTCTTGGTACTGATTTTTTAATGCCTATAGCCTCTTCTAAAAAATCTAGCTTAATTGGACTATTTTTGTGAATGCCTTAATTTGGTGTTCAAATTCTAGTTACTAAAATTGTAGGGTTTCACATTAAACCCTTAACGATTCTAGGTAAAATTGCAAGTTTGATAATCTTGAACATCATCTTTAATCCTTTTAGTTCCATCCATCTCCTCGTCATATTATTTCAAATTATCTGTAAGCCTTTCGTTCATACCTTCTTCTTCTTTGTCACCAGCCTCACCATTTACTTCATCTCATTCTCTCATAACCATCACTCCTCTTTGGACATTAGGAAGCTATTTGTCCAAAGCTAAGGCACTTAAAACATTTAAGTTAATTGCTACCATGCCTACTTACTAGCATTTAATCACCTCTTTTTGGTTTTAAGCTACTGGATGCCTAGCTTCTAATTTCTTTCTTCCTTTTGACTTCTTTTCCTTACGCTTACTCTTCTCATTCTTCCCATATTTTATAGAGTTTTCTTATTTAAGAAACAAAGGAACTCCATATGAGTTTTTGATCAATTGCCTCTTCACCTTAACATCTAATTGGATTGCTTCTTATAGAGTATCAAACTTCTGAAGCTCCACTACTCTAATAATGTCATACTTCAACCTTACTAAAAACCGAGATTAGAAAGCTTCTTTGGCTTTACAACTTCTTTGGTCATAAGCATCTTTAACTCCTTCATATACCCTTCTACATATAAGCCACTTTGCTTCAAAGCTTGTACCTTTGTAAATATCTCTTACTCATAATAATTAGGTACTAATATTGCATACATCACATGCTTCTCTCTTCCTATGTTTCTATCTCACCTTCTCCTCTTCTTATCCTCTATACTTTTATATTTTTCTACCATAATGCAGCATATGTACCAATCTCCAATACAACCAATTTAACCTTTGTATCATCGTCATAATTATGACAATCAAATAGCTTCTTAACTTTATGCTCCCATTCAAAATACACTTCCCATAAACTCTTGCCCTTCAAAAGATGGAATTTTCATCTTAATATTTTTTTACTTCTCATACTATTCAGTTTTTTCCCATTATTTCTTTTCACTTCAAAATTATCCCCATAACTCTAAATATTCTTTAATCACCTTTTTAGGCTGTTCTTATACATGTAATCCTTGAGCCATTAGATTTTCTAATCTCATGCTCATGGCCCTTATGGATGTTGCTATATCTCGAGGAGTATTTTCATTAGTAGCTTTTGGCATATTGTTTGCCCTTCTATAACCATTACCATCACTAATATGTATATTGTCCCTTGATATCCTTACAACTACAATCACATTGCAATTAAAACAACTTCACACTATAGCCAATCATACCCTTTTGTCAAACCTCTACTTTAATACCAAATATGATGTGCTTAAATCTAAATATTGGAATCCAAGCATAATCAAATCTCCTTAATGGTGGGTTTAGGATTAATAAAATGCTAAGCAAATCTGGCACATAAGGTTATGATAATATTTAAGGAGTATTTTGCCACTAGATTAAGAGAGTAATAATATATGAATTTGGGAAAATAAAGGATATGGATGGATCCTCCAACTAATTTAACTCAACAAAGGAAGATCAAACCATACATTACTTACTTAATATGAGTAAAAAATAATTCATATGGCTTTTCTTCACCACAATCTTCTTCTAAGAAGCAGACTAATAAAAGCAGGGATTATATCACATGGGCATGGCTTATGCAATATAATCAAAAGCTTGTAATATCATTCACGAACTACTTATTCCTAGGTTACAACCAATATTTATAGTCTAGAAGTTATAAAACGATTATTAAAGAGAATAATTAACAATTTGGGAATGTAAATAAACTATATTGAGAAAGAAATATTCAAATACATCTTCACTTAACTTCTTTGAGAACTTCCTCCTAATTTCTTGGTTTAATGCAAGTAATTTCCATATTAGCTCCAAGAATATTCTTCCTTTAAATCATTGAGTTAGTGCTTTTCTTAAATAAATCGAAACCTAGATCTCCACTTAAAATCAATACTTCTGTAGAACCAGTATTTGCATGAGAACCTCTTTCAACCTTTTGATTTAGACTATCCTCTAATCCCTCCTATACTTTGGATTAGATCATACTTCTACCTATGTGAATGTTATGGACATTGAAGCCTATCGGTATCGTTTAACAATTAAGAGAAGGTTGAACTAATTGTTGTAATTTGAAAATTTTTAACAATGAAAACTTTAGAAACTTTTGAAAACTGTAAACCCCTTTAACAATTGTGAATGGCTTAACAAAAATAACAATATTAAAGTAAAAGTATAGGGAAAAGAAGATTCAGCAAAGATTTTTATAGATATCTCGCCTTGTGTGTCAATTCTCTCTTCTAGCTCCACTATTGGGGATCCAGTCGACTTCACCAGTCGTTCTACTATATCAATCAATCGACTTTAAAAGAGTATGAGCACTTAGTCACCAAGACGACAATCATATTGCTCCATCTTACTAGTTTCTACATAAGCTAAATGCATGTTACAGTTAACCATCAATCTATTAAAGTTACAACAAATCCTCACTCAAATAAAGTATCAAAATAATGAGGAAAGAATATTAAATCCTTTAAATTTTAGCACAACTCAATGAAACAAAAGAGAGTAAAATTGTTCATGCACAATTGAGGTAATTCTCTCCTTTTCTTTTTCGGTAATATTTTTCCTATATTTTCTTTGTTTGAATGCTTCTCCATGTATACATTTCTATCCAACAAATATAATTTCATTTTTTGTTAATTTTTTAATAACCGTTGAAGCTTGTTGGAACTACTTTGTTGCACAAAATCTTCTATATATCTTAATGCCCTTATCTCATTTTACTTTTTTATAGATTTGAATGAATCTTTAAAATATCTCCTATAATTTTGCAAATGCTAAATTGTCCTTATTAGTTTAAATTTGTATAAACTCGGATCCATTTAGATGATTTGTTAATGTGTTCCAGATGGATAAGTTACTAATATGATCTTAAATCCTTCAAAGATATATTTAAGATAATCCCTAATGATATTGTTTCAACTTTAATAGAACGAGTTGATCATATTACCCAAATATGTTTGATTAGTGGAGTTAGGTCTTCATTTATCCAAGAACTCTTATTTTGTTCATGCTTGTTCAAAGTTAAGTGTAACCTTTTATTGAAGCTTCTACTAGAACTTGTGATATTCTTTTACTGACTCAATCTTCTACTAAAGCTTATACTCAAGTTTTTGCATTTACCTTAACCTTCTACTCAAGTTTCTATGAATGTTTCTTGAATATCAATTCGAGCAAACCTTTTATTGAAACTTCTATAAGCGTTCTTCCATTAATTTTTCAAACTTAAAACTTCTACAAACATTGAGAATCCAATCCTCTTATGTAGTAATCTTCTACTAAAGTTTCTACAACTTTAGTCTCTCACAAATTATCAATTTTCAGCTTCTACCAAAGGTTTTAAAAACCCAAAATCCTTTAAATGCTACATTATCAAAGCTTTTACTATAACTTTTACTACTTTATTAAAAGGATTGTTCCTAAACATCTAATACACATATTAGCAATCTTTAAGGCCCTTTGTTATCATCAAAACAAAAGTAAAAGAGAACCTAATAAAGCCTTCCACATACTTTTGCTCTTCCCCTAAAATTGATTGTTTCAAAATTCAATTCATCAAATTGTTCAAACCCTTAGTCCTTAACCTTGTCATGGGTCCTCCTAAGTTAATGGACCAATAAAGAACTTGATTCCCATTACTAGTTTTAGTAGAAATGCATGTACTTATATGGCACTTTACTTGATTTTATTTATGAATTCACTTATAAAACAAAAACAAACACCAAGCATGACGCTACACCATTAGAGCTATTAAAACATGCAAAGACTTCTCCATAAAGATGACTTTAATACGAGCAAATTAGTTAGAGGATATCAATATATTTGAGATTTATTGATGAACCCTCATGCTAATGTTGTCTCTTTTCTCAATAATTTGATCATGCTTTAGTCATGTTTATGGAGAAGTTTTTTCATGTTTTAATAGGTCTCATGGGTTAGTTTTATCTTAGGCGTTTGTTTTTGTTTTATAAGTGAATTTGCACATAAAATTGAGTGATGAAGTGGTGCATATATGGGTGCTTTCTGCTGGAAATGGTTTAGTAGTAAGTTTCACATTACTTATTTTTAAGTTCAAACCTAGTAAATGAGATGAAGATAGAGTGACTTATATTTAAGTTGGTTAATGGTAAAGTTTATGGGACATGTGGCCTATTGTGCATTGCACTATGGGCTTTATGCTTTGTTTGGGCCATCTAGCGTCATACATAAATTTTTTCTCAAAAATTAGTATTAATAATTATAGTAATAATACTAATATTATAATAAAATATCAGTAATTATAGTGATGTCAATAATAATGATTGTTATAATAAATAAATAAACAGAGTAAACTTATATAGTATTTGACACATGTCACGTTTGTATAGGTTCATAGTGGTAATATGGCTAATAGAGAAAAATAAGGTTAAATTACGTATTATAGTTAATCTCAAAAAGTTAGATTAGGTAATAAATTGATACTTATAAATTTCATGTGATTAATTATAAAGATGGATAAAATTCATCTATCAAATGTGCTCACTACCTTTTCATAAATAAGAATAGCAAACGTGTACTCTAACCCTTCATCTTAAGCCATGTATTACTTGACAAAAAAATAACTATATATATATAAATAATAATAATAATAATAAAAACCATGTCCTGAATTAAAGAAGAAAGACATACATTCTAAAAGCAGGTAACATCTACTATATTATTTTCCCTCTAGTTCAGTATCAGTGCTAGTCCGCCACGGAAGCTTTATCTTAAACCTAATTAGCCATTAACCTTGTACTCTCGACAGGAAAAACTTCGATCTGAGTCGGTACACAATAATATATCAAAGCTTTTGTAAGAAGAATGGAAACTTCATCAAACGAAGAGGCCGGCAACAAAAGAGAGGAAGTTTATCAGCTGTACAGTCCTTGCCATTACGTTAACGAGTTCGTGAAGACCATATTGAAGTGCTTGGGCTTTGACTTCCCCTCCAAAGAAGAAGATTCAGGCCAAACCGTACTCTCTCTCTCTCTCTCTCTCTCTCTCTCTCTCTCTCTCTCTCTCTCTCTCTCTCTCTCTCTGTGCGCACGCGCGCGTGTTTGGATAATGGTTAATGTTATATACTATAAAAATGCAGGAAGAGATTGAAGACATATCTATAGGGAGAGTACCCCGTAGAAGGCCAGCAAGACCCCCAATAAACACCGGAGGACCAGGGCAACACAATTGATCTTCATGGATTTATGAATATCAATTATATTGTATATTAGGGTTTGTATCAACAATTCTGTGGTATGAGGCTTTGTCTTTGCATGTAATGTATAATGTTCGCCGATTGTACCTTTAATTTCGTTCTTCGACTACAGTATGAATCCTTGAAGATCTGCGGTTTAAATTCTCTGTTTATTTTCCTTTATTTCAAATATTGAAATTCAAATAAATTATGTTCTTATTCGATGTAGACATACTCCTATGAGATATTTTTTGGTAGGAAAATTAATGAAGCAAAAATAAATGCATTTGTTCTTACATATTGTGGTTTTTCATAGTCAATATCCCGAATTAATCTTGCATGGGCTGGGTTGTATTTCCTTTTCCGTGATATATGATATCAAGGAAGATCTTAGAACTGAAATTCAGTCTAATTGTAATAATAATAAATCATATATTTAGTCTCCGATTAGACATTTTAATATTGTGGACATAAAAAGCCTTAATATGTAGAATTGTAATTGCGCTTAAATGAGTTTACTGTCTATTGAACATTTGTTAATACTTCTATTGTGTCAAGATAACTAGTTAATTTTATGAAAATGGGTAATAAATGCTATAAATGTAATAGAAGTCCTCGAAAAAAGAGGTAGGTCTGGCCGTCTGGGTAATATATCTGACAATAACAAACAACCCAGTATTATAATAGAGAATTGACTACAAATTTATCAAATGTTTAAGTCTAATTTCACTAAACTCTTTTTCAGATTCAGTTTTTTTGAGCTTACAACTAGTTATCCATACAATATCCTCATTCCAGGTTGAAACATACAAGGTCGTATTAGTTTCTTTCAAGATCAGGATGGAAAATTATAACAAAAAGCTCATTTGATGCCGCGATGTAAGTGAAGAATTTAATTATTATTATAATAATTATTGTTTTTTTTTTTTTTACATGTACAAAGAATTTCTAAAGTAGTTAATAAGCAGTAGTATGGCTCTCCACTCCAACTTTTGTTATTTGTTGCAGGGAAATTAAATCTTGTTCGTCATGCTTGAATAATGTGAATTATGTCAATAGAAGGTTAAATCGATATTATTATAGATCAATACTTCTCTTTGGAGTCTTCACATGTAATAACATATAATATTTTAATACACTACGGTGATAATTTTTTTTTTGTCTCTTTATAATCATACCTTTTGATTAAAGGAAGAATAAATATCACTAAAGGTTCATATAATTTTTACTTTGCAAAATAAAACCAAGAAATAGAGCGTATATTATACTACAAACATAGTGTTTAAACAAGTTAATTAATGATTTTACATCTAATTTAAGCAATTTCTATTTTCTATTTTCAGATATATATCACGGGTGCATGTTCCTAAAACGAAAAAAAGAAAAGTACTTTTGACTTAAAAAAAAGAAAAAACCACGTAATTTTGATCATGAACCCCTCCTTGTTATAGTTCGTTCACTGATGTTCATCTCCTATATATTTCCAATAAATAATTTCTGAGGCAAGGCGGTGGAGAGATAATATATAATACAACTCATCGTCACATAACAAAACTTTTGTCGTCTTATACTTGTATGAATTTCATCGTCGTTGTTCTCCCCTGAAACATTCTTAGCCATCATCCATTATGTATACAACCTGTCGTTCCACTATGTGCTATTAAATGAAACGCAGACCGCATTTAATAAAAATGACTGCCTTTCCGAGTGGGTGAATCTGCGCTTACGTGAGGTGTATGGGGTAGGTGAACTCTACTAATTGTCATTTACTTCTGTTCTGGTTCATCTTGGAGGACATCTTTTTGACACTTCATGCTCACACTGTTCAAGAACATGAATGCATTAATCATTTCTACAATTTCAAGTCCTATGGTTTTCCGCTTTCTTTAGAGATCATATAAATTATGTCCTTCCATATCAGCGCATCAGCATTAATCGTTGGAGCTGTACTACTGTGATAACCATTTAGGTCTTTCTTCCCGCCCTTTTCTTTCCCTTTTTACTGTTGTAAACATAATTTTGTATTCAGTACAGCCCATGGCTAATGTCTGAGCTATTTTGCTAGATTGTTGTGATAAAACCTTTTATTTAGGCAATACTTAAAATTAATTGTTTGTTACGATAATTGAAATTGCAACTGTTAAAATTGGTCGCCATGTTGAGGCAACAGCAAATTTAGTAGCATTACATGCTTTATTGATATGGGTAACAATTTTTCAAATGGTTGTCAAATATTTGAAAGCTAAGAAAATAGCTGATATAAATTGTTGCTTTTTCCACTCAATTACCAGCAACACAATGTATTTATTGCCTTTTCATCACAGAGAGTTCAATATAGCAACAATTTTTTGCGTCATCGATTGAAAGTATTGCCTTTTATCAACCTTCTTAGTGACATCAAAATTTTTATTGTAGTTGAGCTTTCTAGCAGCACATTTTAAGGTCTTGCAAGGTTAGTGTTGCCTCATACCATTTTGATGTAGTACAAATCCACTTGAAGCTCTTAACTTTCTTTTGATTATTAGCAACTTCAAACTACTTTAAGATAAAAAAAAATAAAAATTGCACTAAGTCATTTGGCATATTCATCCAAATTAAGTTCTAAAACCATCTCTAGTCTACCAACACAACTTTAGATATTGTTAGCAATTAGCTAACAATTTTTTGAAAACTTACCATGATTTAAAAAAATTCCATTAAAATCAAGTTTTAGCAAATACGTATGGTTTTAGAAAATGCTTTACATAGGACTATAATTCTATGAATCCTCTAAATGTATAAGGTCCTACACTACATTGCAAACCTTATTAATGGAGTGCCAACCATTGGACACTTTGCCCATGCGAGACTTCGAGGCTTGTAGGCTTGCCCAAGAGAATCATAACTACTTAGCTCGCCATGACGAGCTCATCTATCAAGAAAGCTAGATGGCGAACACTTTGAGTGCTCTGCTTGAACATACACTAGTTTGTTTAGTCTCTCATTTAGATACTTGACACTCAAATGTTGGCCTATCAGATGTTGAGAACCACAATGACGACCTGCCAAGCACTAAGGCTAAGGTCCCTATCTCTGACTATTGCGCTCTCCTCTCTTACTCTACTGAGCTATTGCCTCACTCAATCGTCTCAACAACTGTTAGTATAGCTCAACAGCACTCAAGCACCTTACTATATTCAGTACGGCTACACTAACAATGTACTAGCAATCATCCTTTTCTTTTGACATTGTACTATATTCCTTTTCTTTAATTGTTGCATATATCGTTTCAGATTATACCATGTTACTTATTTCTATCATTACCCATTTCTATAATTTCTTCATTTCTTTTGTTGCCTTAAGGATTTACTACAAATAGTTGTTCTTGTAAGTCGTGATGGACCTTTTCCTCATTATTAATGAATATTCCTTGTATCCATATAAGATACTACTCTCCAAGCATATATTCCCCCACTCTTATCCAATCTTACCCGTAGCTTGAGATTGGTGGCAAGTGAACCTTAGGATTTACTTGTACTTCATATCAATTAAAGATTACATCATGTCGTGTTCGTTGCTGCGCCATATCTGAAAAGTAGCTTCATCGAAGCTACTGTGTTTGCTGACCCACCTCTTCCTCGATATCTCAAAGGACTTACTAGTTACCTTCTACTATAGTAAATCCCAATGATTAACTAAGCTCTTAGGTAAAGCACTTATATTGTTTTAGCTACAAATAACATAAGTAAGATAATGAGATAATAAGACTAAACAATACAAAATTTCCATTAATGTAAGAATCGAAGTATTTAAAATTTCAAAACAACTTTAACAATACAAAGAGATAGGAACAACTTAAATGATCTTATCAATGGAAAGGTAAAACTAGCTTAAAATCACTAAAAATCCCTTATTGGAAATGAAATCATAACTCACACTCAATTTTACAAAAGTCCTAGGTTAGCTAATTGCATTCATAGTACAAAAGGGACATATTTATATGACTTACAAAATCTAAATGAATTGCAAGACTTTGATCAACTAAATGAAATCCTACTCTGTTCAACCACAATTGATTAATAATGGATAGCTTCAACTTCATTTGAATTTTTCAAGAGTCTGCTAGATAGTATACCTCAATAACTTGACTCAAGCTATATGAGATGAGTGTAGTTGGATATAGTCATACTTCATATGATAAAAGTCCATAGCTTCAAATCTTCTATGCTTTTGACTTACTTCAGTCAAATGAAGTTGGACTTCGTCTTACTAAGGTATTTTCTTCTTTTCAACTCTTACGCTTTAATATTCAATTCATCATAGATTTTGTCTTCCCCATGAAGACACGATTAATTTTACATTATTACACTACCAAGCTTAGCTTCTTTTTTTTTTTCTTTTTTTTTTAAATTTAATATCCCTTAAACAAATTTTTAACAATTCAATTCAAGTATATATAATGGTTGGTGTTAATGTAAGCATCAAGTATTTAGTTTGAGAATACATTGTTAGCTAAGCTCACTCACTTAAAACCCTTCAGTGATTTAGGTCTAAGACAGCATTATAATAATTATCTATCAATCATATGTACATAATATTATTATGTTTTCTCCTCTTTTCAAATTAATAGTTAGCGAGCTTATAAGTACAAATTATTTGCACTCACTCTATCTAGATAACGATGCCCTTATTTAAACACTTAGAAGTGCAAAAGAGTGGACATCTTTACAACATGTTCTTTAAAGCTCACATTTCCTAAACTTACTCCTCTCTTTTTTCCATAAATTTTCTAATTTATAAGGACTTCATGAAATTTTCTCACTTATATATTAGTTATGTAGATTTACACTTATTTATTTATTTATTGGTTACCATTGATCTTCAACTCAAAAAGGTGCACTTATTGGAAAATGTAAAAAATGTAGTAAATAAAAAGGGACGGTAAAAGAATAAAGCAAACATATAGGTTAAACCTAGTGCTTACATACTCTCCACCTTTGATTTAGGTATATTGTTAGCCAAGCTCACTCACTTAAAACCCATCATTGATTAAGGTACAAGCCAATGTCATAATAATTATCTATCAATCATATCTACATAATATTATTATGTTTTCTCCTCTTTTCAAATTAGGGGTTAGTGAGCTTATAAGTATAAATTACTTGTACTCAATCTATCTAGATAATTATGCCCTCATTTAAACACTTAGAAGTGCAAAAAAGTGGACATCTCTAAAGCATATTCCTTAAAGCTCACATTTCCTAAGCTTACTCCTCCCTCTTTTCCATAAATTTTCCAATTTATTAGGACTTCATGAAATTTTCACACTTATTTATTGGTTTCCATTGATCTTCAATTCTAAAAGGTACACTTATAGAAAAACATCAAAAATAAAGTAAATGAAAAGAGAAGGTAGAAGAATAAAGCCAACATGTAGGCTAAACCTAGTGCTTACATGCTCTCCATCGATACTGCCAACTTAACCACTAAGAATCTAGTATATTCTTCAACATTAGGTATAAGTGAGTTTTGTAATTAAGACAACCTTTAAAGCACCTAGCAAAAATCTTAGTCCATGTGTCCTTTATGGTTCTCCTAGATTCTCCTAACTTTCCCCTATTCTAACCTCTAAAAGTTCCTTTATCCCTTGAACTAGTGTCAAAATTCTAAATCTTTAAGTACAATAGAAAACCTCACTACAACAAACATTTGGCACTCGAGAAACTTGACATAGAAAGATTACAGCAAAAAATTGACAATCGAAAATTCCCCAAAATACTTCACTAGTAAAATCCTAAAAGTTTCAAAATCTCTAATAAGTTTGATAATAAATCTCAATAAAAAATGCTGCTCAATTTCTCAAGTTTGGTCTTCATTATATAAAGGTTAAGCTTTGTCCAAACAAGAAGGATGGAGACATACTCCAATGATAAAATTGATTCTTGATAATATTTGGAGATTTTAATTTCTAATGGGTAAAAAAAAAAAAGGAGTGTTTCTAGAAAACTTATGACATGTGAAAGATTTTCTCTTTTGATAAAATAATTTTTTTTTGAAAAGATTTAGAAAATAATTTTGATAACAATCCTTTCTTATAGAAACAATCTTTTGAGAAGTTGGAAGAATGACTTGCCATAAAAATATATGTTACTTTATAAGCTGGTCTCAAAGAATATCTCAAATTTCCTTGGATTAAAGGGGTCTTTGTAAAAGCATTTGTAATAATCAGTATACCATTTAAACTATTGATCTTACGATTATCTTTGTAAGATCAAGACTAAAGGTTATGTTAAAAATTAGCCATCGTATATTTATAACTTAAATCCATTTTATCTACACAAATCATTCACAAAATATTGAAGTAAATTATTCAAATTAATAATCTTAATTGTAATAGTTTGAAATAAGATGAGATCTTTTTTTTTTATCTAAGTATATTACCAAATATACTTGGTTAATGAATATTGGATCTTCTAATTTGGTTCTACTAGATTCTCCAAACCCACTTCTTATTTCTCTTATCATCACCTAAAAATACTTCTTAATATGATAATGTACTTCATCGAATATTGGGTTACTTATAACACTTTGTTTCCATTTGCTCATTCATTACCGATAGTTTTGAAGATGAAACTATTTATGAGGGTGCAAAATGTGATAACCATGTTTTGAGCTATTAGATTTAGGTTTTAAATTGATAATTTTTTAATTAGGTTAAACTTTATGAGGCGGTCATGGGATTCAACGAAAGTGGCCGTATAAAGTTCACTTTATAATATATAAAATAAAAGCAAATTACTTTTAGTATATATACAAACAACCTAGAACATTATTTATTAGAATTTAAACATTGAGCTCTAATATATGGTGAGATATTAGAGTTAGACTAATTAACTTATGAATTAATACTTATTAGTAAAGAGATGCCATTGAAATGTAGTTGAGTCGGACACATAATATAAGGAAATACGATTATACACTTATATCACATTAACTAATGAAAAAGGGTAAACTATACTCACAGCAGATAAATCAACAATATAATTAAATAGATATGGTAACATGCAACGAATAACTTTGAGTGGAACAACCAAATTGTTATAAGATAATTAGCATGTAAGTTAACTAAAAGCAAGAAAGAAAAGAGAGAATACAATTGTTCTAGAAAATATCAACTAGCCAACCAAGGTTTTCCTTTCAAACTTTTGTAAATATCCACCGATCCCATTTTAGCCCTCAAATTCTCTATGAAACAATTTCATGTAACCTTAACAAGATCATTCATAGCAATATTTAAGAGAAATTCAAGTATAATCTTAAGAAATTTGCTAATAAAATAGGTGAATTTTCGAATTGGATATTGATCAGTTCAACTCAAGCAGACAAGAATGGTTTGTAGTGAAACCATTTAGGAGTCTACAGGTTAAGGCAACATTAGTGTTTTTTAACTAGGGTAAGTTGGCAAAGGGCAGCAAGAATAGTGAATACTAGTGAGCTCCGTTTTCTAACTAAATTAGTTTATTTTCCTAAAAATATTAAATTAACATGGAGAATTATAAGAAATTTTATTCTAACATAATTTGGTATGTATTTTTAATGTAGTATTTTTCTCCTTTTAAAATTATGATATATTATTATATACAATTCCTAATTAATACTGTGTTTTTTATGAATTTTCAATTAAGGTTTAAAGTATCAATTTGATGTAGTTTTATGCTAAATTTTTTTTAGAGACTTCTTATAGTGTTTATTTAACATATTTGGAAATGTTTTTCCAAAATTGACACACATTTAGTATATCTCATCTTTTTATTCATTAAAACTACTTAAGCTACTAAGTTGGATAATAAGTTAATTTTTAGAAAAAATAGAGGAACATAGGTATATGATTTCTTATTTATCTTTGGTCACTTATCTAATTTAGAGTAAGTTATAATAAATTTGAGTAGAATTAGGACTAAAAATAGTATTATGAAAATGTATAGATAACGTGTTATTTATAAATCCAAGATTGACAAACTTGAATTAGTATAATTTTAGGGGTTTATAGTACTTTTTATGGAATTATTTAGGTTTATAAGTAATTTATCTTATAAGAAACTAATAAATAGTTAAATATAGGCTCAATGAGTAACTTACGATTGAGTTCATAATAATTATAGTATTTTGCAATGTTAAGAGGCTACTATGATGGAGTTGCATTTTTCTAATAAATCTCAATTTAATGTGAAATAGTAATAATTGATAGATAATTGTCTACAATTTAGACTGGATAAGAACTAACCATGCAAATACGATAATTCATTGTTAAAAGGTAGCTATGTTAAAAGGTGCTTTAGTAACTTCGCATGCTATGCAAATTTGAGGACTCTACACATATGCAAAGTATCTTTATTTTGAGTATAATGATATATGGAACAAAAAAATTAAATAAGACATGAAAAATTTATGCTTATTAGAAGTTCATGGTATAATGGTAGAATCAAAAGAGTATTTAGCTACATTACATAATTTAACATAGCCATGTCTTGACCTTTTTAGGTACGATTAGATGATCTTGTGCATGTGAAATGATCCTAGGAGTTGTTAACATGTTTTGATTATAAAATTTTGCTTAACTAAGTAAGTAACACCTCTTACCCTTCTACCTAGTTAAAAACTTGAAGTTATCATGCGTAGTGGTCAAAATAGCATAGACCACTCATCAATAGTTGTACTCTATGAATTCATAGTTAATATCATAGTGAGATTTTGGGTAATTATCTTTAAATGCTAAGTTTGATTGATGGTATTATCATATTAGTTCCTATGATTGTGATGTAATATGTATATTGTAGTTTTTTCATGTTCTTGATTCTATATTGCTTCTTTGGATAGCAATTGATTTGATATCTTGGAAGTTATCTTTTGATAATATGAGTATATAGCTATAGTCATTCACGATACAATTTTATCTAATACATATGCACGCATATGAGTGTTAATTGCTTGGGTAAAAGAGTAAGTTGATGTATTTGTGTGAAGTAGTTGAGTGAAGATAATTTGAATGAATGAAATAGGTGTTATGAGTGTTGTGAAAATACTTGAGCATTTGAAAGTATTGGAGCATGTTGTGTGTGGTAAATATGTTAGAGGACACCTATGTCTTATGCATCCACTAAAGCCTTGCTCATATGTTGTGTACTTGCTGGAGCATGTTCATATGCTATGTAAACTCTAAAGCATGCTTATGCATTATGAGAAGATTGGTGTATGCCTATGCATTGCAAAAATGCTAGAGCATACCTTCATGTGGTGAAAACATTATAATATTCCTCAAGGTGATAGAAGTGTCATGAGTTAATACTTAAACTAAATCTTTTGAGCTGAAACTTGGTGACTATTATGTTTAGGAAGCTAATGAGAGAAAGAACATTAGTATAACATTTGCATTGCATAGTTTTCATTAGTAATGTTTTAACATTATGATATATTATGTGCTGCCCTGTCTCATTCATTTGCTTGGCCTGTATTATTATACTAGGTGTTGTTATGTTACATTTTTGACTCATTTAGCTGTAAAAATGAGCTGAGAGGTTAGTTTTTCTAACCTTATCTTTGGATGACTAAGTCGGAAGAATTCGTAGGGAGGGTTAGAGGGTGAATGAAAGTGTGAGAAACCATTTTTGAAATTATTTTTGTTAATGGTCTCTTCAAATGGATTGCCATGTTATATTATACATATAGTCGTTTCAATGTATCTTCTAATGTTATTTTTGTAACCACTATGTGAAGTATGGTTTAGTATTTAAATATATTAATCTAAGATAATTGCAAGGATTTACAATGTATCTAAAATGGTTGGATACCAAGTCAAAGTACCTTATGTTGAGTTTGCTTACAAGTTGTGAACAATAAGAGTTCCTTATACTCTTACAAGTAAATGGGTTAGTAGAATTTCTTAGAGATATTTATGATTATGTGTAACACTTTAAGCCAAAAGTAGTGAATAACCAAGCTAATAAATATTAATGGGTCCATTTTAACTACTTGACCCAAAAGTTTCAAGTTTATGTTGATAAGGTATTTATAATTATGGCCTTATAAACTAGTACTACAACCCCCCACAATTCATGTGAGACACTTAACAATCACTTAAACATGTGATGTCCTCATTGCGAGACCTTACAATTAGGCTAAGATATTTCTCCCTTTTTGTTGTACGATTTAGGCCACCCACTACATATAGGTAATCTCAAAAGCATGCATAGAGTTACACCCTAGTAACACTCCCCACCTTCCTCGGACCTCTTCTCTAAACTGGAGCTTAACCCAAATAATCTACCTATTGGCAAGGGGTCCACTTTGATACCATTTGTAACATTCTAGGTTAAAAGTAGTGAATAATCAAGTCATCAAACACTAATAGGCCCCTGTTAACCACTTAACCCAACAATTTCAAGCTTATGTTGACAAAATGTTTATAACTATGGCTTTATAAACTAGTACCATAACTTTCCACAATCTATGCGTGATACTTAACAATGAGGTCTCACATTATGATAGTTACTGGTATCAATTAGAACTTTTAAAGAGATATAGTAATATATCATATATAGGGCTTATAGTCATAGGTATAATAACAAAACTTACACAAAAGCATTTTAGAGATATCGACCGTCGTAGGTCCAATGTCAATTAGTTAATGTTTCAAGGGTGTTGTAGTGTTGATCACAAGTTATGAAGTTGTTGAATGTTATAAATGTCGCCTTTTAGTAAATGTCTTAAATTTCAATAGGTTGAAATATAGAGGATTCTCCTAAGATACCCATTGCTTGCTATTGTAAAAGTAGATGCATGTTAAAATAATTTAAGAAATCCTTATCCTTACTTTAGGAACGTTTAATGACTCATTTTTTAGGTATTATATTTGAGGTGTATAGGTCATTATGGTGTAAAATAGACACTTATAAGGCACATCATTGTATTACAATACTTGCATGTTTAAGTATTCATAATCCAAACTTTACATTAATGAATCAAGTGCTTTTTGCAATTGTAGATTTGTAGATTTGGTTAAAGTGGCCACATACGTATACCATCATCTTTGTGCTCTACATAATCTTAAAGAAGTGATGTGTAACTGATATGTAGAGATGAGTTGGAGAGAGAAGTGGAGAAAAGGAATACATAATCTCGAAGGACTTGAAGACAAAGTGAAAGGTAGAAGAGTTGTAAAGCAATGACCCTACTATTTTAGAGGATAGGTAATGTACTCTTCGTTATGGGCATTACTTAATCTTCTAAAGTAATGATCCAACAACATAAGTTTATTTTACTTATATTTGAATTGTCTTGAACAAGGAGAAACTTTGAGTATTTATAAAGATTAACTATCAACAACATCAGTTAGATTACATTGGCAGTCAATGGTCGAGATAAGTCCTCCTTAGGATGGATCTCTCTATGGACTATGCTTGAATCTAAGCCCATGGAGAGCCTTTCTTAGTGGTACGAGTCTTCTTAAGAAAAGTTGAGAGCATAAAGATCGGTCCATTAGTCCCTATTCTAACCTCATCATACCAAATCTATTTTTGCGTTAGGTTAGTGGAATAGCGAGAAATGCACCTACTAGAGAAATTATCTTAAAAGGGGCTTTTGAAAAACTTATTACATTCTGGGGGCTATGAAGGTGCATATTAATGTGCTCCTCCACTTTTTATAAAAGTTGAAGAAGAAGGTGTACTTCACTCATGTGCCTTCCTTTTAAAAATGATAAAAGGAAGACATATTCCAGGAGTGCTCCTTTATATTTGCAAAAAAGGAAACAATGAAGGTGCATACAAGAAATGTGCATTCAATTCAATATAAAGCTCAATGCTCACTTCTTGTATGTACCTTCCCTAGACCTAAAATAAAAGTTGATACACAAATAGAGTGCACTATTTATGCAACACAAACGCTCTCTAAAAGCTCTATCTCAAACGTCTCTTCAATAGAACTCCAATCCTTTAAGTTTTTTTTTTTCCTTTTTTTTTTTTTTTTTGCAAAACCTTTAAGGAAAAAAATCAAAGGTACATTCTATAAAATGGATTTTAGGTAACAGTGCACAAAAGCAACTATTTGAAAACTATTGTTACAAGTTTAATACGTATTAGTTCACATGATGGGTTTGCAACTGTTACAGTAAATATCTATCTTAAGATGTAGTTTATGGAAAAAAACATTGCTACCTATTTTAGGCAACAAATACTTATAATCCTTGCTTCAATTCAGTAGACAAGAAAAAAAAAAAGAAAAAAAGGAAAATTGTTTTCCCCTTTCTCTCACTCTTTTAATTTTCACTTCTCTCTAATCTAAACCTTTCCCTTGTTCTATTTACCTCTCCTTCTTTCTTTTTGCTCCCACAACCTTTTCTTTTTCCTTCTTGCTTTTCTCTATTGCATGTTATAGGTAAATCTAATTTCTATCTCAATTGTTTTCTTGCTTGTAAACTTTATCTATTTAGACATAATAGGAATGCATTGCTCCAAATATGGAATGACAACAAATTCTCCAAGTTTTATTACTCTTTGATTATGGATCGATAGCAAGATCCTCTTATCACTCTTGCTCACCTAAATCTCATGCCTTTTCTTAGGTTGATTGCAATATACTCTCTTATGCTCTAGTATTAAGGCTTAGAGTTTTCAATTTGTTACATGAATATGTAATCCTGTACATATGTAGTTGAAACCTTAAACCTAAACTCTATGAGAAATTAAAAGTATGAAGTTATGGAAGTAGATGATACCAAACATTATATTTGTTGGCAAAGAAAAGGTCCACCGGTTCTTTCTCTCTCTCTCTCTCTCTTATACATACATACAGAGTGATGATAGGCCCCCAACCTCTTTCTTTTTACCATCTCTCATTTTGGTCTTCAGGATTAAATCTTTTTTCTTTTCCTTTCTTATTTTATTTTTTAAAATTTTGTCAAAACTCTCTGTGGCATTACAAATATTATCCTCTTTATCCTTATAACAATTGAGACTTCATCATATATTTGAATCTCCTTTTGTTGGCTTCTATATTGATAGATTTATTGTAGTGAAAAAATATCTATTGAATCAGGAAAGAAATAGAGAAAAGAAGGTTCTTTTTTAATTTAATGATGGAAATTTTTAGTTTTTATATGATTTTTGTGACTTTACTCATTCAATTGTTTTATGGTGGGTAAAAAGTTAAAAACTTAATGCTTGGATTGATTAGTAAATGTAAGATAATTGATGGAATTACTCAGTAGTTGACATACCTAAGTAAGGGTTCTCACTTCTCTATGATGGATAACGTTAAATGGAAGTTATGAGATACATTTGTGATTTTTGCTTATGTTGGTGTCAATTGCATTTTTTTTTTAATCTAAAAGAAGGAGTCAATCACATTTGGGTATATTTGCTTTAGGTTGCGTATATTTGACAGTAAGTTCCCTATGGCTGTGTTAATTGGAAAAAGAACTGTTTAAATTTATGTGTTCAGGGAACTGATTTGCATTCCAATAGGATTCAATTATTTTGGATAGTTGAAATATCGTCTTTATTTGAATTTTAGTTTAAAGACATTTGGTAATACTATGATTATGCTTGTCTAATATAACTTCTAATTAGTGATTTTCTCCTTGGAACTACGAAAAAACACCATAGATGAAAAATGAATGGAAGAAATATGCATAAGAGGTGTTGTTTTCCTTTGAAGAAATTTTGATACTACATGATGTTAAAATCACAATGTCCAATCCATGGTACATGATATTTTCATAAAATTTTCTCTAAGGTATATTAACTTAGATTCTTTAGTCTTCTTTGAAATTACCGTCCTTATCACTATATTATAAGAGGCTTATAAGTTTGCATCCTCATAAATTATTATCATACTAATATAAATCTCTATGTTTGCTTCATATATAATGTTTATAAATTTAAAAAAAACACAATAAATAATTTTTTATACAAATCTTGATATGGCTAAATGTAATGATAGGAAAATGAATCATGTTAGAATAAGATTAACAAGTCTAGCAAAAAAGGAAAAAAAAAAAGAATACGATCAATGATAAGTCAAATAATCTAATGATGGAGCAAAGTTCATCCATTTGTGGTTATTATTAAAATTAACAATATGAAATTTGTAAGCATTAGATTATTGATGGCATTATTTGAACATGATAACATGCCACAACCATTGCCGTTTGGTAGAGGAATTAAACAAAATGGGAAAGGTTCACAATTATACATGCTTTAGGTTACAAAAACCTCTAATATGTCATTTGAATAAATTTGAGTGAATTAGAAGAATATAGCTACTTAGTTCCTGTATTAAAAACCAAACCAAATAATTCCTAAAACTTATGGATAAATTTTATTTTTATCTCTAGTCAAACTTTTATAATCTGCGCTAATAATTATATAAATAACATATGAAATGGATAGATCGTGATGGGGAATTAAATTGCTAATGTTAATTAAGGAATCGCTATAATGACCACTACGTGCGTTTCATTCATAATATCTTTTAGTCAATTGTCTCACAAGGCTTGGACTTTTTATCACCAAAAATTTGGGAAAAGTTGCATGGTTAGCTAAAGAAGTTTATAGTTGTTCAAATGATCATGAGGCAAAGGTTCAAATATTGGAAAAGAGTATAAGGCATCACATACTCGTTTAAAGATGCATGTTGCCACTTGAAAAGGAAATCCAAAACAAATGTAGAATTAGATAAAGAGACACAAAACAAAATTGTAAGTATTTGACATATTTTTCTTTGTATTTACATTTCTTCTAATTAATATATATTATAAACATACTTATAAATTCTATCGTGGGTTAATAGCAAGCAGGCTCAAATGATGGTGCTATGGTCTAAACAAATTGACTAAGATAAAGGAAGTCGCAAACATAATGGATATGATAGACATTATAGGAAGACAAAGGAAGTCGTAAACGTAATGGATATGTTAGACTTTACAGGAGGATTATCACTCCATTTGATTTGAAAGAAAAGGAATTAACTAATGAGCCTTAACAAAAGCTTCAAGATATTAGAGGCTTCACAATAAATGTGGAGGCAAAGTGTGGGAAAAAGGATGGAGAGAGAATTGAAGTGAAGAATGGAACAACAAAGAATCGAAATGACAAGAGATAATATGTTAATGCTTGTATCACACTTACAAAGGGTTAATCATAGTTTGCATCCTGTTAAAATTTAGTTATTTTGTTTGCTAATTTATGTATTTTGAGAATTTAAACACTTATGAACTTTTTGATTGTTAATTAAACGTAAATTTATGATACTTATAGGCTTTCTATTGTTAAAGTTTAAAATGTTACTTACAGCTATGTTTAATTTTTATTAAAACATTGTCTTTTATCTTACAAATTATTACCTTTTATTTTAGGAATTGTTGCTTATAATGTGCATCAAACAGTTGTCTTTTAAAAATTGAAACAATTACCTTTGTCTAATCATTTGGTACCAAAACTTTACACAAATTTTTGCATTTGTTACAAATGTTGCATTTTACTCCCATTACACTATTGCTTTAGTTATTGTGATGGTTTGTTATTATCTCTCATAATTGTTTCCTATTTTAAAGAGCAAACTATTGGATATTTACATAAAAATTGTTGTGATAAAAAGTGAACAACACATTGTCTTTTTGTTTTGAAACAATTACCCATTGAAAAAAATGAAAATATTACTTTCACTAAGTAGCGGTTGTCCCTACCATTGCATGATCCATTTCCTTATTTCAAAGGCAACAATAGTTAAATATAATGAACACAAAATCATTGCCTTGGATTAAGGGTATTGATTTTGAGGTCATTGTTTATAGTTTGGTGCCATTGTCAAAATCTTAAAATGGCAAAGTTTTTATATTAATCTAAATTTACATACAAGTTCACATATTTGATGGAATTGTAGAAACCATGACGTTGAGATGTATTTTCTTTTGTTGTTATATTTTGTTTATATAATTAATGTTTTTGTGATCGCATGTTACTATAATAATATTTAATTACATGGTCATCAAGTAAGATGTTGAATGTGAAAAAACGTAGTAATAGAAGTTGTCCATTTAAGTGAAATGCACAATGCACACTAAGTGTTTGATAAAATCGTTGTGAGGAGTTTGGTTAAGAGAATGAGTAATGTCATGTGGTTGAAATACATTATGCACTATACACACTAAGCAGATTGGTCTATTTATGTTGTGGATAGGTTGAAATTAGTAGGTTTAGTTAAATTTAGTATATACCTATTGAAATATTGTGAAGAAGAATTTGGGCTTAGAGTGTAATAGGGAACCATATAAGATATTGAAATTAAAAACCATTATAAAATTTGCTGAACTTTTGCAAAGGGTTTAGCAAAATGTTGGAATTGATAATGGTGTAGTTATGGTTGAGATATTATATAGTTACCCTAATGCATACACATGTTATTTCCTACTCTTTGTTAGCTATAAAGGATAATAGTGATGTTGAGAATTTATTTGAAATGGTAGAATCTTTTCATCAAACTTATGTTTTCCACTTGTATATTAGAACCTATGAGGAAGAATGGGTTAATGTTCTTGGACAACAAATATTCTAAGCAAATGCTTTCACTTATGCAACATTATTTGTGCAGCTTGTGATAATTAACCCGCTTATAGTTGAGGAGTTTGATCCACCACCTATATCCATGCCTATATGTGATGGTGAAAATGTCATTGATGAAGTAGTTGGTCTACTCCCGAAGGAGGAGGCATCATATGATCCTATGTTTAATCGCATAGGAAAGTGCTATGATGAAGATGGCATTGACGATGAGGTTAAGGGTGATGGTGAGTATGATGATGGGGATGCGCCAATAAGAATATCATGCTCGATATGCCTAGAGTACATCCTCAAAGCTCAAGCCTGAGCTCAATGGAGTTGACCCATGTCTTTGTACTTCTGCTAGAGGTTCATATAAATATGATTAATTTGGCGATTATGGATTCTATCCCCTTTTTCACTACTGGTAGAGACGATAGTTATATAAACTTTGAGCAAACTGTGAACACCAAGTGCAATAACGTGTTAACTAGTGAAAATCTTAATAGAAATATGAAATTTAACACTAAGGTAGATCTTATAAGAGCTATTATGATATACCACATTAGGTATTATACAAACATTAATGCGGATGAATTTAAGAAGAATAAAGTTTTCTATTCTAAGAAGGCTGACAGATGTAAATGGAGGCTCTTGGCCTACAAGAAGGAGTTGAAGGGCTTATTTATCATAATCAAACTAGAAGGACCTCACACATGTAAATCCGATGGTACATCAAGATCATTTACAATTGGACTGTAATATAATGGTTAGTGTTTTTTTTTTGGAATTAATTAGACATGAACCCAAATCAAAGGTTCTTACCTATGTAATATCCTTAACTAAGAATTTAGGTATATTTGATAGAGGTAAGGGTATCAAATTAGCGCTTGACAATGCATCAAATGGGTGGAAAACTCCCTTTGCGATATAGCAGTGGTGCATATGTCATGTTGCTAGCAACTTCAACTAGGTGTATAAGAACCAATAATGCAAAAAATGGGTCAATTATGCCACTATGCAAGCTTAGTTGCAAATTCGATGCATATAGGGAGAAATTCCGAATAATTGAGGAAGACACCCTAAGTTAGTTCAATAGATTAGCACTAGAGCAATGGACGCTTGCATATGATGGGTACTACTGCTTGGGTTACATGACCTCAAACATTATAGAGAGTCATATTTTGGTTTTAAAAAATGCTTGAGGACTACCAATAACATCCTTTGTAAGGAAAATCTTCTACAATTATGTATACTGTCGGGGTAAGAGACATGGCGAAGCATTGAAAGAGATGGCTAAGAATTGAGTCTTCACAACATATGCCATCGAAATGATAAAGAATTAGAGTAAATGGGCAAGTTCTCTTTGCTTTGGTGTGTTTTAGTAAGCGTAACAAGAATTTTAAAGTTGAAACTAGTAGTGTACGTATAGCAATTAGGATGAAGAGAGGTGGGAGGATGCATACAGTTGACATCCATAGTGGTACATACACCTACAATAATCGGAAGATATATAATATCCCTTGCTTACATGCATTTACTGCAGCAACTTACTTGCTAGTTGACGTTATGTCATCTTTTAGACACTGGTACAGGTTGATACATCATATCCAGTGTTATAGAACCCACTTCATCCTAGTTAAAGATGAGCTGAACTAGTCAATTATTGGCAAAATTTTGATTATTCACCCTAATCGGAAACTAAGACACAAAAAGGTAAGCCCAAGAGAAAGCTACATCACATGAGGATGGACATCAAGAAGTGCCTAAATAAAAGATCATGTAGTTTATGTAGGTAGGAAGGGCGCGATTAGAGAACATGTCTATAGAGGAATCAGCAAGATAATTGACATTGATTCGAGGATACACATGTTGGTTACTTTTGTTAACTCCTAAACAAATGCTTTATTTATATCACATGATATATATTATGTGCTAAGCCATTGTATTTACTTTTTGTAAGCTAGATGGAGCCTAGACTTATCACTAGATTAATGCTCACTCATTAGGACAAACTGATCATAGAGAGTTTAGGAGGGACATATGAGTGCACTAAATTCTTTCATACAGTAGTGAAGTACTTGCATTGATAGTAGAGAGTTACTCATATGTACCTTTTTTTCCATTTTTAGGAAGATGAATGGCTCGTAGTATGTCAACGCAAGTACACACTTAAGTGGGATAAGGAGGTAAACAGTATTCCATTAGACCCTTGCATGGTGTCTTACTTGGAGCAAGCTGATTTTTATGTTTACTTCATGTACCCTTCATCTAGATGATTAGAAAATGATTACTCCACATGGCTAATGGGGAGGTCACCATCACCTTCTAAGATATGGAGGTGCCATTAGGGCTCCTAGTTGATGGCTTACCAGTATCCAAGAACATAGTTTAGGATTGGACCAGCCTTTTTCACCAAATTGCTTGGTATTGTCCTTATGGGACTTTAGATTAGGGGATAACATGTATAAATGAGCTAACTATAGAATACGTTTTGAAACCTTCCTAGTAGGGTTGATGATGAATAGGTGAGGTGACACACAGGGGCTTTTATCTTATAGCTCTTAGCTAAATTGGTATTTCTTAACAAACCCTGTTCTCTTATCTACCTTATGTTATTATCATTGTAAGAAGCCTTTTGTGCAATTGTATAGTAGAGTTAGGGTTCCACTTACTTGATATGGCTAAACTGACAGTTATGTCCTACTTCTAAGTCTAAGGCTTAGGAGATGGGTGATTATTTGATTTATTTCAGATGTAGGCAAGGGATAGGTTCCCTTACACTGCTCCCACGAGTAGATAAGGGATGTATATTGATAGTCAAAGGCCTTTAGCAGCTACGTCTTAGTAGCACTTGACAAATGTTGTCAAAGCTTATCAAGATTCATTGGATAGATAGAGTCCAAATCAGGTATGTACTAAAAACACATTTCTCTCATATCAATTCGATTCCTTATTTAGACACTAATATCAAAGCATCTTATTGCAAGTTGTCAAGGAGCCATACTTTGAGGAGATATTGCAAGTTATCCTTAAGTTCTATAGCCATAAGAATGCAATTTGGGTAGCTTAGGTACTTATTTGCTTTCACATAATTGAGTGGTGCTTCCCAAACTGAATTGTTAGCTAGTTTGGAGGATTCTAAGGGCATCCTTTATTTATTGACACATAGAAATGGTTTTACGTAACAGACCTATGAAGAAAGGTAAAGGTGGATTGGGTAACATAGCATGCATAATACATAGCTACTTAGTATGATCGACATGCTAAAGCCATGCAAATTAATTGGCCTAAAGGAGTTAAGCATTAGTACCAGTAGTAATAAACTTGAGAGTTAGGCGGAATTGGCCTAAACCATCAGTTCATAGGTTGGCGTAAGCTTGAATCGAGCTCAACCCTTGAGAGCACAAGCCTAGGTTGGTTCGATTGAATGTGCAATTTAAGGGCTGATTTGCCAGCCCTTAAATTGGTTGTACAGTTCTTTTTTTTTTTAATTTCCTTTAATCTTATTCCCAACTATTCTAAATAATTTCTCACCTACTCTCTTTTTTTATTTTTTTTTTTCTTAAAATGATTATAATACTTTATATTGTATAAAGTAAAGTAAGAAAAGTTACAAATTTTACTCTGTTATGAAATAATTAATTTAGACAGTATGTATATGATGTTACTTTATTATTAAAATATTAAGTAAGGTTAAGTAAAGCGGGAGAAGTTACAATTTGCAACAGATGAGAATTTCTCATTCGAATCTTAGAATATATTGTCAATACGGGAAGAATAAAGTTACAATATAACTATTAACTGTAATTTGTGGTAGTATGTTACAAAATATTATTTCCCCAATCGGAGTACAGTTGTCGAATATAAATAGAAATTACAATATCATCCATAATAGTATAGAAAATTCTTTTCACAATTCATGCTTGGAGAAATTAGGGGTAGTAGGAAAAAAATTTTTCATTTTGATTTTAAGGTCGCCTTGAAGGTTTTTACGTATTTGCTACTTGGAATTAGATCATTATAGTTTGTATAGTTTTTTAGAAAACCTTTAGTGTATCGGTTAATTTTAAATTAGATAAAAAACGCCAAGTTTACATGATTATCCATTTATATTTTTCGAAGAAATTTTTTTTTTTGTTAATGGTATTTTGAAAAGCCTAAGATTGAATCGATATTTTTTAGAAAACCATATCATTTAGTTTACATTTTGGGTATTTATGAAAACCATTTTACTAGGTGATAAAACGTTTTTGAATGACAAAAAAAAAATGAAAAATAAAAATAGAAGAATGGTTAGTACTTACTAGTTATCGCATTACGTTGGAGGTATGTACTCAGGAGCGGAACCTTTGCTCGAGCGTGGGCTTCTATCTAATCTATTCTAGTCGCTGAAATACTCATCCTCTTCACTTGACGTATCACATGGTTTTGGCTATCTATAGGCTGCCTTATACCAATCTTTTTGTGCAAGCACTTGCCTTGAAGCTGATGATGGAAAAGGGAGGCTCACTGATCGTCAAGGATGAAGCCTGCCATACTGAATGCTTTCTCAACATCCACTATTGACTTAGAAGCCGTGAGTACTCGACGGGTGAGGTAAGATAAAATTGGGTAGTCCCTCATGTGCTTTTACTATCACTTTAAAAACGCTGAAATCCTTAATGGTGATACTTTTAGAGAACTCGAAGTTCGTATTTATGTAGTACTATAGCTTGAACATTGGCCCCCTAGATCGCTGCAGCTTTAATTTTTGTGCCAGCAACTACTCACCCATAAATGAGTAGTGGTGTTCCATTGGGGACACTGACGGAGAGACTAATGATTAGCTACCATATTGACATAGGGTGCTCGTGAAAAGCTCTTCTAAGTCGATTACCACTGCAAAAACCCCTGCTATGCTTTTAAGCTATACATATTTTGCAAATCCATTAGAGAATCAACAGATTCGTAATAAGTTTTCAAATACATTTGTAGTAGTTTAGCTTTATAATGGGGGATCTAAAATAGTTGTAACAAGATAAATATAAGGAATTTCTTTAGAATAAAATAACCACTTAAATGCCATATCAAGTGTACAGTTGTGTGGATTTAGGTCCTTACGTACCTCAAGTAGTATGTCAATAATTGTAATCGTTGACATTAAAACATATGAACCCTAGGCATGTATAGTTGAGAGAAAGTTTTAGTTGCGTCATTAGGGGCAGTGGGGTCGAACATACGAAGAAGCACCATAACGAAACGAATCGAAAAGAAAAGAGAAAGGCTAGTAAAACCCACGTAGCTACTGAATGGATATGACACACCTCTCAATCCTACTCAACCTATAATTTTCCAGATATAACGTACCGGTTTGAACTAAAGGGTCACTTACTACTACTCCTTACTAAAGGGAATAGATAGGAGTTGAAGAGTAATGAGAACACTAAGGTTGCTCAGAGGATACTTGTCTTGTGTACAAACAAATGGGGGTTTATATACCCATTTACTAGGCCTACTATACATGTATGAAAAGACAAAAAGGGGATCCTTATAATTAGGTTATATGAAATATACTAAAAGGGGTAAAAAAGATAAAGAATATTCAGTATAAAAAAAAAAGAAACGATCATTTTGGAATGTCGTATCAAAAGATACGTATCGCTTGGTGGCTGCACATTAGTAATATGATACAAGGTAGGTAGAGATACAGAATAGTTGCAGTTAGGGGCTGACCTGATCTGGATTAGGTAGAGGGCTAATCAATTCGGTAAAGAAGTCAATTGAATTAAAGTCAGATGCTAGTAGTTGGTTGGGGAGTTTAGCTCGGCTAATCCTAGGTTGTTTTCTAGATTAGGAATATGCTGCTGGGCAAGAGCATGTTAGATACATGTGAGGATTTAATAGACAAGCTGGTAGGAAGCTAGCTCAAGGTGGGAATCCCTGTCTTAGCTATGGCTTAAAGCTAGTATCCTCTCATCTGAGTGAGTCCTTCAGCTTGACTTCTCATGATTAGTTGAGGGATGATTCCTATCATCTTCCTAGGGGTCGGAAGGATTTGTCATCAAATTTGAAGTGGTTTCTGCTTCTTCTGGGGTAGTCGTAGTCATAGTTGTCAAAATCGCGATTTTACTTATGTGATTCTACGAGTTTATGATTTTAGGTTGTATTTCCGAGTTAATTCGAGTGTAGAATCTTTTTTTTTTCTATAAAAATTTACGTTTTTAACCGAATTTACATATAAACTCGATAGAAATTTACGTTTTTGACTAAGTATACCGATTTTGCATATCTGAGTTAAATAAACCAAAAAATTAAAGAAAAAGAATACAAGTAGTCTTTTATAAGCCATTAATTATTAAGACATTGCAACATCTGTCTTATCCTATTCTAAACTTTTACCTCTTTCTTTCTCTCTCAATATCTTATTTTATGTTCATAACTTTCATCTAAGTTTCAACTCCAATAACAAAGTTTACAAAAAAAACTATATACTTTATTTTACACCATCGATAACTTAAAATGAGTTGAAATTTTTAGCTCTCTTTAATCTATAACTTCTTTTTTTAAAAAAGGAAAATTTTAGTTCCAACTCTATTTTTCCTTGTTTTAAACATGTTAGATTATATATTAATAATTTATATGGAAAAAGAAAAACTTAATTTCTTCATTTTTTTATTTTCATCATATATTTCAAGTTTTGAATAATTACTATAATACATCCAAAATTTTTTGAAGTTATTTTCCATAAGTTGTAGAAACTTACATTTCTACGTTTTAATTTTACATATCGATTTTATAGACCCTTTAATGATTCTATGTAGAATTGCAAGTTCGATAACCTTGGTTGCAGGGCCTTCTTCTACTGGCTGGTGAAGAATTAAATCGAATATATTGAAGGTAAAGGAAACACCATAGTTATCAGGTAACTCGATTTGGTAGGTGTTGCGATTAATCTTCTTTAGGACCTTGAATGGTCCATTAGCTTGGGGAGATAGTTTGCTCTATCTCGAGTGTGGGAATTGCTCTCAGTTGAGGTAAATCCATACTAAGTCTCTTGGCTGGAAAGAAATAATTCCATGGCCTTAGTTACCAATCTTTTGTTTCCTTTGATTGAACTTGGTGATCTTCCTAGTCACAGACTAGTGTAATTCATGCAGTTCTTAGGCTTGATCAACTCCGGATTGACTCTCTTCAGTAGCTGCTGGGGCGTCAATCTTATCTAAGGGAATAGTGGGATTAAGGCCTTAGATGAACTTAAATGGGGTCTTCCCAGTAGTGTTATGGACAGTTCAGTTGTATGCGAACTTCACAACTAGTAGGTACAGGCCCTAATCTCTCATGTTCTTCCCTATATTAGCTTTGAGTAGGTTGCCTAGTGTTCTGTTTACCACTTTAGTTTGGCCATAAGTCTGAAGGTAGTGATTGAAACTGAACACAAGTTTAGTCTTAAGTCTTTTGCAAAGAGTCTTCCAAAAATAGCTCAAGAATTTTGTGTTCTGGTCTAAGATATTAGTCTTTAGTACCCCATGCAATAGGACAATCTCTTACAAAAACAAATCAGCAATATATAAGACATTGTTAGTTTGATGGTATGGAATGAAGTGTGCCATCTTGTTGAAGTTATCTATTAGAACAAAAATAGAATCTTTTCCTCTATATGTGCAAGACAACCCTAAGACAAAGTCCATACTAAGGTTAGCCTAAGGTAAGGTTGGTGTCGATAAGGGTATACACTCCCCATGAAGCTCTCTTTCCCCCTTAACTTGCTTGCACACCTCATAACAATCAACTACCTTATGGACATCCTTAGTAAAATTAGGCCAATAAAAGTTTTCTCTCAACAGATTGACTGTCTTGGTCTTCTCGAAATAACTAGATAATCCTCTACTATGAGCTTCCCTGACTAATAGCTCACGCGTCGCGCAATTCAAAATACATAGCCTGTGGTCCTTGAACAAATAACTGTCCTTAAGATAATATCCTCCAACAAGTATTCCTTCTCGACACCGTTCAATAATGGGACCAAAGTGAGGGTCATTAGCATACTGCTCAGTGATGAGTGAGAATGCCAATAATTTTGTCTACAAAGTGGTCAACAAGGTTTGCCATCATGACAAGGCGTTGATGACCATATTTACACTTCTCTTCTTATGCCGGATGACGTATAAGAATCCTTCCATGAACTCTAACAACTTGGCTTGCCTCTTCGAAAGTTTGTTTTGACTCTTAAGATGTTTTAGAGACTCATGGTTTGTATAAATAACAAACGCTTATGGCAATAAGTAGTGTTGCCAAATAGTAAGGGCTCGGTAAAGAGAGTATAACTCCTTCTTGTATACGAAATAATTCAGGGTAGGATTATTAAATTTCTCACTATAGTAGGCAATGGATTGATACTCTTGCATCAGGATAGCACCAATTCTTACTCTCGATGCTTTCAATTTTGAAGGGTATGTCAAAATTTGGCAGTAAAAGGACAAGTGCCTAGGTGAGCTTCTCCTTGATTTCCTTAAAGCTCTGTTCAGTTTGGTCATTCCACCCGAATCCTTCACTCTTCTTCGTTAGCTTGGTTAATGAGGCAGTTATTGTACTGAAGTTTTTGATAAATCACCTATAGAAAGGAGCTAGGCTATGAAAGCTTTAAACCTCAATGACATTCTTTGGTATTGACTACTCAACAATAGCTTCGATCTTCTCCTCATTTGCTTGGAGTCCTTCCCCTAACACTACAAACCTTAGGAAAATTACCTCTATCTGGCAAAACATACACTTCTTCACATTCCCATACAACTTCTCAGGTTACAAAATGTCAAATTCTTTATGAAGATGTTGAGTATGGTCGTTCAGGTTAACATTGTATGCCAGTATTTCATCAAATTACACGACCACACTTCTTTTGATCATAGGGCGTAACACATGGTTCATTAACCTCATGAATATGCTCAGCGCATTAGTAAGTACGAATGGCATAACTAACCATTCATAGAGTCTATACCTAGTTTTGAAGGTAGCCTTCCACTCATCTCTTGGTCTCATACAAATTTGATGGTAGCCACTTCGTAAATCAATCTTTAAAAATAACTTGGCACCTTGAAGCTCATTTAGTATATCATTGAACCATGATATCAGATATCTGTACTTGATAGTAATTCAGTTGATTGCTCGACTATCGATGCACATACACTATGAACCATCCTTCTTTGGAATGAGCAGCACCAGATATCGCGTAAGGGCTCATGTTCTCCTTTACATAACGTTGCTCTATGAGATCGTCTACTTGTTTCTTTAGCTCGATAGCCTACTTAGGGTTCATCTTGTATGCAGGTCGGTTTGCAAGGCGGCGCCTAGCCGCAGATCAATACAGTGCTCTATGCTTCGGATTAATGGCAATCTTCTAGGTAGTTCTTTCGGAAACAGGTCGAAAAACTCATCTAGCAAGCTACGGATCTCTTTTAGGACATTCTGTAATTCCCTCATCTCTAACAATCTCCTAACCAATAGGAACATAGCTTCTTCAGCTTCTTCAGCAGCTCAGAGGTCTCTTCGACTCATTACCAAGGCCTTCTTCTTATTAGCTTGGGTGAGTTAGTTATGAGTTTCATTTACTTGGGATGAGGTTAGGGGTTATAACACAATTTTCCTTCCATCCTTAACAAAGGCATAGGTGTTCTTATACTTGTCATGAGTAACACGTTGGTTGAACAACCAAGGTAGTCCAAGCAGTAGATATGAAGCTCCCGTAAGGACGACATCGTAAACCACTTTATCCCTATATACATTCCTGACATTGAACAATACGGTCACTTATTCAGTCACGTATAGGGTACCCTTATCATGAAGCCAATGCAGTTTATAAGGTCAGGGGTATTTTGAGGTCAGCAGAACCAGCTTTTGTGCAAAGGACTGTGCAACAACATTGGTATAACTTCCTTTATACACAATGATTGTGTACAATTGGCCTTTGATGGTATACTTGGTATGGAATAGATTTTTTCTTTATTCTTCCTTAGAGTTTGATAAGGAACTCAGTACTCATCTTAAGAATAAGGTCATTACTTATCCCCAGTTGGCATAGACATAGGTCTCCTCTTAGTCTTCAGATTCAGGTTTTCCAAGATCATTTTCTTTCTTGGGCTTACTTTCGTCAGTATTATCCACCACATCTCTTCGGAGCACTATGACACGTCTGTTCAGACACTCAGCGGCCATATGTCTGAAGCATAAACATTTAAAGCACTTTACCTCGCTGGTATTCTATTTAGAGGTTTACCCTTTCTCATATGTCTTTAGGGTTGGCTTAACCTCAGTTTGGGTTAGCTGGCTTGCTTGGCCTTACTGGCTTGCTTAGCTTTCATCGGGTTTGTCATTCTTATCCTTGACTTGGCTTGAACAAGTCAATGTGGTACAAGGGCTCGGGAGAATGTCGGCCCAAGTCGGCTCAAAACATTGCTCTTCTATTTTTTGACCCTTTGCACTATCTTGATTGCCTCTTCCAAGGTATAAAACCTCTGCACTTCTCAATGTTGTGAATCTTATACTTAAGCCTAGAAATGAATATCAATATTGTGCGAACCTTTGATTCTTTAACGTTGGCTTGAATCATTAACATTTGAAAGTCTCTTACATAGTCATTAACAGATCGACTTCCTTGGCAAAACTCTTATAACTTTGCAAACGTATCTTGTAAGGAAGTTTCGGGTACAAACCTTCCTCTTAACAACATTTTCATCTCATCTCAAGTTTTAACACCTCATCTTCCATCTCGTGCTTTGGCTGCATTTAGATTCTTTAACTACATTGTAGCATACCTAGTAAACTCTAGTGCAGTAAGTTAGACTTTAACAATATCTCTGTACCCATAACAGTCAAACACCTTCTCTAGCTTCTCTTCCTAATCTAAGTATTCATTAGCATCTTCACTTCCTTTAAAGGGTAGGATCTGAACCTTGACATTATCTAGTCCTCGAGGAGTTCGGTATCCTTATCCCTGTGCTCGGTAATAGTTAGCATCATCTTCTTCCTCCCCAAATTCTTCAATATCCAACTCCTTGTCATCTTCTTCAATCTCCTCTAACTCCAGTCTTCGTTTAGTGGCTCATCTAGCTCGAGGGGGTTGAATTGGGTGATGGGCTTGACCACCTTGGCCATAACCCTTCTCTTAAATATTGTTAGGTAGATTTTGCAGTGGCATACCTTGGGGTTGTTGCTTGTTAGCTTGTATTGTTGTGACTAGACTCTCAACAAGGTTTATGAGTTTGTCAAGTTTGTTGTCAATAGACCCTGGAATGTTACTATCATTATGACCACAACCAAGTTGAGCACTAATACTTTAGTCTTTAATAATACCCTGAACACTTGAATCTGACATAGTACAATACTTCTCGTACAGATTAATAACTTACTAACAATCTTAATACCCAATAGTCACTTAAACATAATAGAAACAAACTTGCTCTGTTTTTGTAATGAAAAACTGAGTAAGAACAGAGGAACAATAAACTACTCTTACGATCACACAAACACACTACAGTAGCTATGGAAGGAACACAGAAGCCACTAATAGTAAAGCAAACCAAACTGTACCAAACCAAAATTTCATTGCAACTTCATATACTCCCTCTTGGAACCGTACTTTAATATCAGTGAAGCTAATGCGTCTCTAAGGTCGAACATATGGAGAAGCACCACAATGAAACGAACCGAAAAGAAACAAAAGAGAAGCTAGTAAGACCTAGGCAACTACCGAATGGATATGACACACCTTTCGATCCTACTCAACCTACAACTCGTCGGATATGACATACCGGTTCGAATTGAAGGGTCACTCACCACTACTCCTTACTAAAGGGAATATATAAAAGTTGAAGACTAATGAGAATACTAAGGTTACTCAGAGGATACTTGAATAATTAGGTTTTGATAATTCTCTTGTGTACAAACAAATGGGGTTTTATATACCCATCCGCTAGGGCTACTATATATGTATGAAAAGACAAAAAGGGGATCCTTATAATTAGGTTACATGAAAAATACTAAAAGGGGTAAAAGAGACAAATAATATTCAGTACGAAAAAAAGAAATGATCATTTTAGAATGTCGTATTAGAAGACACGTATCGCTTAGTGGCTGGAAATTAGTAATATGATAGAAGGTAGGTAGAGATAGGGAATAGTTGCAGTTAGGGGCTGACCTGATCTGGATCAGGTAGAGGGCCAATCAATTCTGTAAAGAAGTCAACTGAATTAAAGTCAGATGTTAGTAGTCGGTTGGGGAGTTTAGCTCGGCTAATCCTAGGTTGTCTTCTGGATTAGGGATATATTGTTGGGCAAGAGCATGTTAGACATATGTGAGGATTTAACAGACAAGCTGGTAAGAAGCCAGCTCGGGGTAGGCATCCCCATCTTCGCTATGGCTTAAAGCTAGTATCCTTTGAGCAAGTCCTTAGAGTCCTTTGAGCAAGTCCTTAGAGTCCTTTAGCTTGACTTTTCGTGATTGGTCTAGAGGGTGAATTCCTATCAATCATGAAACACATCGAGAACCTTTGGCAACTGGATACATATATCTCAATTACTGGGGTAAATTTCAACCTCACAAATGTTGCACATCACAAAATCACATAACAGTTGGTTGTAAGGAAAGGTATTATGCAATAACTTATACGTCAAGTTCCAACAGTGCTATACATCCATCTTAAATTTTTTGGGTATCTTCTCGTGTTCCATGCAATAGTTTCTCTACTTCTTGTATAGAGATGACTTCTCTGTTATTATCTTCACAACGTTTTTTATTAGAAGTATCCTATCCTGCAAAGCTACAATACCATCTTTGACACATAAGTTAAGAATATAACATGGACAACATATATGAAAAAATACCTCCCTTAGCATTGGTCAACAAAGGTTTTACAGATCCATTATGGAGGTCGTGTTCGCACTTACATTATCAAATTCTTACATAGCTCATCTCAACATGCAACTACTTACAGATTTGCTAGGGTTGAACATCTCCTTCTTGTATTGGCTTTACCATTGTGACACACTTGTATTGAAGGACAAGCGCATCTTGGCGAGGTACTACATGAGATTGTACTTGTGCTTCTCCTTATCGTACCTCATTAACATTTGTCTGGACAAACCATTACCCTAAGCGATTTATTGTTGTATCTTATCTATCCTGGTCTCCCTAAGATACTTCGATCTTAGGTGCTTATTAAGGGTACTATACCTTTCTCCCATCTTCTAAACGTAGCTTGCATTGCAGCAGTTGTAGTTAGCCTACGAGCTCCTCTTCTCATCTGCACCTTTATGGAAACGTATAGGGAAATCATTAGATTTATCATATCTAGGGGGCTTACCTAGACTTAAAGGCCTCGAATTGCTGACGGCTATTGACCCATAAGTTACTCTTTAGTTTTGAGAATTATTTTAGTCTTGTCCTCCTCATCCTCAGATACGACAGCAGGGCAACTCATGTGTAGAGGTTCAAATCTAAGTGGTGGTGTAGGGCAACTTGTACATAGAAGTTCAAATCAAGGAGGTGGTGTACCTCAACAATTGATGTTAGTCATCACCTCGTGTGCCCTCTACTCATTGTAATTGTACTTGTACTCGTACTCATACTTGTACCATTAGTACACTGGAACATCCTTGAATTGTTGTGGTTTGGACGATGTACTTGTTTTTGTAGCCTTTTCCTTACCTTTCTCACTTGAGAAGGAACCATACTTCATTCCAGAAAATGTACAATGGAAGAATCAATCCATGGACATAATTTGATTTTTTTTTTTTTTTTTACTTAGTAGAACAAAGATTTCAACACAAAGAATTCCTAACAAAGATAGACGAAAAAAAATTCGGACCAAAATATGAAGATTGAAGATATTATGTAAGTTGGTTCCATAAGAAACACGAATTATAATATCGCAAATGGGAAGACTAAAACAAGAAAATATGTGGCTTTAGAACGAGAGCAAGGTATGGACATGAAATATTGAAATTGCAAGGAATGTAGAGAGCTTCTATAATTAGATGAAGTTGCATATGTAAGCCTCAGCCTTAATGCCAATTTATAGCCCTTACTATGCATGTATACCTGTCCTTAGGAATTTCAATGTTTTAAATTTCATGCTGTCTTATGAAGGAGCCTAATTTCTGAAGTTGGCTCAATGCATTTGCAGCAAAAAAGCTTGTAGGCTCCATGTCCATTCATCTTCAAAATTTTGAAATTTCTCTATATGGACATCACACATGACTCAAGGCTTTATCCCTTTCAAATTTTGCCATTCTAATTTTTGAAAAGCCCATTACCCTAATTTGCTCATCTACCACCATATTACATAACTTCAAATTGCGTTTGTGATTGTCTTTGAATTATTGCCTGTGACTCTATGTATGTTGTGTAGTAGAATTGCATGTGAAGAGTGAAGTGAGTGGTGTAGTGATGTGATGTGATGTATGTTTTGTGTTATACAGTGGTGTCTATAAAAGAAGGTGAATGGATGGACAATGGACATGGTCATGGACATGATGGTGGGAAATGGGAATATGTATGGAAAAGAGAGAATATGTTTAGATGGACATGAGATAATTAATAATGGGAAACGTATGGAAGAGAGAGAATATGTTGGGAAAGGGAAAAGTAGAAGATGACATTAGATAATTAATTATGGTTTTTTTCTTCTTCTTTATATTGGAGGGGTAGAACTAACCTAAATTGGTGGGCTAACCCACCGATTTAGTTTGGTGGGCTAGCCCAATTAGTTCACTAACTTACCAATTGAATTGCATGGGACTTTATAGTTGGGTGGTTTGTAGGCCGGTTCAGGCCTTCCTACTTTCGTGCGGGTTCATGGTCTAGAATCGGTCCTTTTATAGGTATTAGTGGTGATACAAGGACATTACGCTTATATATCTGAGTAAAACTGGAGCTTTGATTGGATAATTGATAGGTACATTTTTTACAATTGTTATTGGTTAGATACATTTTTTACAATTGTTATTGGTTAGATGAATGACCTTATACTAATATAGGGGTCTTAGTCATGGATGAATATGCATGAGCTTATCAAAGGATGGGTCCAAACCTCGAGTGGCTTAAAAGCTAAGTGGTATTCAAAAGATTAAGTTGGTTTCCATATACCAACACTTGGATATGACGCATTGAAGTGTTTTAAACAAACTTGGGGTTCACTTGATATGTAGAAGCTATACATAAGGTCAATCGCTACTAGCTTTTGCCCAAAAGAAGCTAAAGAAGAGTAAACTTGGACTTGGTTCTTAGGGAAATACAAGCTCAAGGTTGAAAAAAATAGGGAATTCTATTACTGATGCCTTGCAACTATTACATCAAGGGATATTTTTATTACTCATTTAACGTAATTACTAGGTTACATCAATTTATTAAAGTGGATATTATGCTAAAAATGCGTTGCAAAGAATATACAAGTGGTAAAATTGGGAAATAAACAAAGGAATATTTTGTGAAATAGGATAATATTAGAAAAGTTAAAGGATACATGTCGATAACTCATTCCGTAGTCTTAGATATTGTGGGCGAGCCTCTTGTTAGGGAGTAAATGACAGGTCAACGGATAGTATTAATTTGAGATTATGGTCTCAATGTTAATTCTTAAGCTAGGTTGATCAGATTTGCATATTGTCGAAGAGCTCGACGCTAGACTGGTCAAGTTGTTGGTTTGATTGGCTAAGTTGTATGCTATGCTTCCTTTGGATTCCTAAACAAGTCTGTACTCTAGGGTCCAGTTCCATGTCACTTTGGCAACAATATTAAGTTCCTTAACTCAAGAGATAATTAGTTGCCTGTAAGAGCTCAAGTACTCTAATAGGTTGGCATGAATGATTTTGGCTTCTTCATTGGTGAGTCGATGTTGGAGAACTTAGCGAACCATGGTAGCAACTCTATAAGATCAGAATTGTGTAATTGGTCCATGATTCTTACCATTTTCAATCTCCTTTTTGTAGGTGTAGTAGTTCTAATAAAAACATATTTCTATATAGTTGTTTCATGACCACGTGCTAATGACTTGTATCCTTTAGATTTGGCTGAAGAGCATAGGCATAAGGAAGGTGATTCAAATTAAGATGAGTATGATGCTCTAAGTCTACCTTGGTGTTGTAGGCGTACTAAGGTGGGAGCATTTCCATGATAGTAGCAATGGGGTTGACACGATTATTAGACTTTAGGACCATCTCATGCCTAGAGCTTATTTGTGTATTCAAATGTTGCCAGCATGTTTGACCCTTCTTTGAGATCATTTAGACTTTAATTATTGAGACCTAGCCATATACTTCCTTTACACCACTAGCTCCCCATAAAAGAAGATTTATGAGCACCCGAAGTAAAGGTCCTTCTCACATACGGATAGTAAATCCTCTAAACTTCAACGAGCCAACCCTATAGCACATTCCAACACATAAGTTACATACTCCTGTCATTGCGGAAGAAGGAGGGTCTAGAGAGGGAATAACATCATGAATAATGCATAACTTCATTGGGTTTAGGAGCAAGAGAAGATAGATGTGTAGTTTTATACCATTGTATGAACATATTAATTGATGTTTGTATTAAGGTGCACTTTATTTGAGCCATATGGCTTCTTTTTATTTATCTTTCTTTTTAAGTCCTGACTATCTAATTATAATTATATTTATTTGGTTGAAATCTTCTCTCTTAAGTGTTTGGAGTTGGGGGTATGGATAGGTGTTGAGAATGCAACTAGGTTTTCAATTACTGAATATATCTTCTTTGTTTGGAGTTGGGGATATGAGGTGGAGTTTGAAGTTGGGTTTGATAAGTTTAATTGCTTGGAGTTTTTTCTATGATGTTTTCATTTCATAGGTTAAAGGATCCCATTTCAAGGGGTTAGTGCTAATGTTGGTGTTGTTATGAAGTTGGTCGCACTGAAAGTGCATTTCTTATATGCACTTTCATTGTCTTGTTTTTTTTTTTTGTGTTTTTTAAAGATAAATTTTCGAGTTCAAGTGTATATCTCATGGAATAGCTTGCTATTGCTACAGGACCAAAGTATTAGCTATTTTTTGGTCTTTTGCACTATTTCTATATCCACCTATGAGATCTCCAAAGAGTCATAAGGAAATGACTATTACTTTTCAACTCTATTTCTTAAAAATTACAATTTTATTTTACCTTATCTCATTCTACAAACAAAATGTGTTATTACATTTCTTATATTTTTCTCCCTAACTTGCAGCATGGACAACTCCAACATTCTATTCATGGAAAACTTGACTATTAATATTTTAAAGAACTCTCTTTCTATAAAACTTTTTCCCTAAAAAATCTTTACTTTATTCAAGAGGTTTTTAATTATTCAAGAGGTTTTTTTAAAAAAGCTTCGTAATATTTATTTATATGACTCACAATACAAAAATTCTAAAAAAACACACTTCATCAAAATAACACCGTTTTGGATTGCTTGCCAAGAAACCTATAAAGGTGAAGGAACTCAAAGTTAAGGAACTTCGTATAGGTTAAGTGTCAAGCATCTCAGGTGAAAATGCTGTAAGGACCGCAATAATCGATAAGGCTAATGTAAGGAGTTCCGCAGCTTTTTCTTTGACAAACAAATTAATGTCAATCGATATGAATATCTTTGGAAAGTTTGTGAAGCAATCAATAAGACATGCTTTATATAATTTTTTTGGGGGTGCCCTAAGGCAGTTGTAATTGTGAATAACAACATATCGTGTCTCTAGCTTCTTAATAATTACACCATCAATTTAGATTCAATTTCAATAATTACACAATCAATTTACATTCAACTGTTTTTATGTTCTCCTAAGATAAACCCAAATCAATGTGCACCTTTTCACGCACCAAGATGTCAGTTTGCATTTGGCTCGTATTGGGCTAGTTCATTAAATTCCGAGTACCCACATTCGAGAAACAGACAATAAATAGGAGCTGTAACCCACAGATCTGTTGACCACATAATAATTAAACACTATTACTATAAGCTAGGCACATGCAGTTGGCACATTTAACCAATTAATATATAGTTTAAACCGTTCAAATTTCCAACATAATTAAAATATGCACTACTACGTTAAATTCCAAATATGTTTCTATGACTTGTGTGGCCCAGAATCAAAAATGACTATCGCGATTCGCGAGCGCAATGTAAGAGATTCCTAAAATGAGTTATGTACTTTGTCAATCGTTCCATTACGAAGAGACTACTTCTACAGGTTGTGTTTTCCTTGGGCGTGAAGAACAAAAACTTATATAACTTGGCAATTGTCATTGTGCTTTTTCTTTTTCTTTTTTTGACAGCAAATGAATTTTATTCAAAGGATAAAAGCTACCCCGAAAAACGCTCAGGGTGTCTTACACAAAAGTCATCACTTAACAAAAGTTTCAGAGGCAAAGGAGGATTATAAGACCAGAAAGACGTCATTAAACCTCTTTTCCCCTTGGACGCAGACCAGTCCGCAAATGAATTTTTATATAACTTGACAATTGTCATTGTACTTGGAGCTGGGATTTTATAACTTATCAAGGCACATGCTCTATGGTTACTATCTTAATTTTTAAGCTCAGGAAGGAAGCTGGTATATGCTCCGTGGTTGGTCAATCAATGTGGAAGTTATCCCATCTAGAAAAGTTTTTAGTGATAACCATATATTCTTCCATGACGAGCAAATATCAATAAAATTGTTGAGTCAAGCAAATATGTATCATCAAGGAGAATGGACCTTATAGAGAAAATCATTTGTGAGCTTAACATTATATTCAACCAAAACCTTAAAGTATTAAGGTTATGGATTTTTTTGACTTATATATCATTTACTTAACTCTTATTTGATTTTCATCTTATTCCCTTTGAGCGGAAACCTTTCATGGCCTCATCAAGAGATCATTGATTGATTGGCTCCACTAAACTACCTCGTGAATGGTTTGCAACATGCTTTGCTTACCATAAATCATGGCTTTCACCGTAGTCACTATCACATAGCTCTCATTTTCACATGAAATAACCAACCATGGCAGCTAAACCATCTCATCACAATCTAAAAATCAGCTTTAATACTAGTTGAGTCAAGGGACATACATCATCGAGGAAAATGACCCTTGTGAAGGAATGAATTTGTAGATTTGACATCCTATACGTATCCAATCTAAAAACCTTAGAGTCTTCTTCAATTATATGTCCTTCACGTACCTCTTATCTTTCCAACATGAAATTTCTTTACTAATACTTGTATTTTAACAAAAGTTTTAACTTGTGATAGTATTTATAAAACATAAACAGTAGTTTTCTTTATTTATTTATTTTTTATTTATCTACTATCATTATCATTACCCCAAATATTATTAATATTTTTGCACTAGTCGGCATAGTATCTTTTGTCATTATTAATCCCACAAAGGGTTGAAACTTAGTTATCTCAGGTGATCTTTAGTTGACATGGCAAAGTCATGAGCCTACCCCAGTGTTTACTTTGGCAAGCTGTTCTCTAGTGATTGCACCATCGGCCTCGTGAATATATGCGTTGCAATTACCAACTTGAAATTTCAACTAAGGATGAAATAAATTTTTGATTTGGCCAAGTTACATACTTAAGTACTGTCATGGTTGCCCAAATTTAAATCAATTCCTGCATTTCATTAACTGTGAAAAAACAGATCAAATCAAATTTTGTAGATCAAATTAATTATCACTAAAACAATAAGAGAAAATAACTATTGTAAAAACAACACTTTTAATACATAAGAGACCAACCATACAAGGAAAATTAAGTAGAACAGTCATCAATAGAAAAAAAAAGAAACGTCTTTGGAAAAAAAGAAAAAAAGCAGCTCTTAGAAGGCCTATTTCAATAAAATTAAGTGTTAAAAAGTAGAACTCTGTACATCAAAATATAGAATATATTTTTATAGATAACTACCTTATCATTAAGTTATTTTCTTTTGAGGGGAGTAAGCTCATTTAGTTATCTTTAGTAATTATTATACCCTTTCCCCTTAAATTATAAAGATATATTATTATAGATAAAGACATATAGTATATTGAGGGTCATAACAAATATGTTTTATGTTTGAAACATGATGGATGCCTAATACAATCTGACCATGCATGGAAGAAATGGGAGAGTGATGATACTCCATGAAACATAATTTCTCCTAGAACTGAAAAATCATCACCTACTGACGAATTACAGGTTACAACTAATAATACAGATAACAATTAGCTACTTGGGGATCAAAGCTTTTTTAAACGATAATTAATCACAACAAAGCATAATATCTAATGAACTGTGATAAGAGGACCGAACATTAATTCCGAAGCTAGGTTGAGAGACTCCATTTTCATCACGGGATTGACTGCGTGTAAATATAGTCTTCATTCTCAAAAAATTCTGCTTCTCCTGACTTCCTTTTCATTTCTTCTGTGTCAACACGATTCATGCCTGGCTCATTTTTTCCCTGCATGGAAAATATTTTCTACAAATGAGCAACATATATGTCATACATACACTATTCATGGATTGCGTGGTCTATATAAAATGATTATTCTACTAAAAGTTGGGGTGGGGGTGGGAGGAAGTCGAGATAGATAGAGCTAGAAATCACGAACCATGGGAAAAGACTTTGGAGAACCTACTATTAGGTGGTTGATTTGGTGTTCTGCACGGACAGTGGTCATGAAATGGAACAAGAAAATGATAGAAACAAGAAAAACTATCGCTACGACACCTGAAGATTTCGTACTAAAATTAGTCAATGCCATGGAATAAATTTGTGTCCCTGTCCCTAAGCCTTAACTGATGACTCTACTACATGCATACATACACACAATATAGATATATGTATATATAAATGTGTATGGGTTAATCACTGACTAGCCAGATCTTGAGAAAGACCAACAGAGAACATTGTATGTTAGATTAACCTATGTATGTTATGTAATTTATGATTTATCAGGAATCATGACTTTGACTTGTCTCCTGATTCCTTAGCATGGAGCTCAATCCTCAAAAAGTGTGGGTTGGCGCTTTTGGTGTCTTCCTTACTAAAATATGCAAGTGTATGAGCGACAGCAACGGATGATGCTTCGTTTTTGTTGCTCTGCAAGGTGGTTTTTATTCTTTTCTAGCTTTGCTTGTCATATGGATCTAGCACTGTCTAAGTGATGTTTATCTCTTCCGATCCTTTTCCTTTTTAACTATTTAAAAGATACTTTTAGCTAAGATGATTACAATCCATATATTTGAGGTGACTCTAATTGAAGTTATTATAAATGTTTGGGTTGTATTTATGGGCAATTGCAAAAAAGACCATCTAAATAAACAATTGATTAGTTGCCGATAGGTCCCTTTAACTCACAAAATGTAAATTACCTCCTATTATTAAAAAATGTATATATCTATCCTAAACTTTTACTAAAACTCCAAATACATGTATGATCTTTTTAGTATGATTTTGATATTATTCTAGCATTGATATAGGGATTATTTGTATTTTTTTAGAAATTATGATGAGATAAAATCACCCTTTAGGACTTTAGGGTCCATCAACATGAATAGTCTAATTGGTTGTTTGCAATTAATCCTATATTTAAATAGGTAATTAGCATTTTAAATAGATCAAATAGAGAGTAAGAGGTAATTTACTTCAAATAAATCATCAATATTTTAACCAATCAATGTTTAGGCATACATATAGGTAAGTTTTTAAAGCATCATGACATTTTAAACATGTAGAAGGGGTGTTTTCTGATGTAGTATAACAACATCATTTACTTAGACCAATTATAAACATTGATTTTTTATTGGATTCACTTAATATATCAATGATATTATTTAAATTTGACCAAAAATGTTTACAACCCTTGGTGTGTTTGTCCTTAGTATACTTATTACAACTTTTTGAAATATGAATAGTAGGGGTAAGCAAATAACCATGTCATATAAAGTACTTAAATGGATTCTACTCTATCGAATAGGTTTTGGGTAAATAATAAAGGTTACATGATGGTAGGTTGTGGGAAATCATGCTTCCATAGGTTGGGATACAAGTATAAAATCAAAATACCCTATTCTACTTTAGAACTTATACTCTAAAATATATAGGATGTTAGTTTAATAGTACTTTATACTTATTTTATAATAATAAGTAAATAATATTAATAAATAAAAAGCTAATACTATTGCATTTGTTTTAGTCTTAAAAGAAGAAGAAGAAGAAAAATAGCAATAAAAACTTGACTTATAATAAAACTCTAAGGCTATACATTGCTTATGTTTACTATCTAGACCCTCTTTTCTTTTTCTTCTTCTTCTTTTCTTATTCTTTTGTGGTAAAAATACCTTCCTTCTTTTACCATCTTATTATCTTCTTTTTTTTTTTTTTTTGAATTTTTCCTCATCCTTCCTCTTTTACTAATTCTAGTCTAGTAAGATCTTTGAAAAAAAAAAAACCTCAATTATTTACTTATCATTCAATATATTATATTATATTACAACTACTTGCGCATGGTTTTCATATTCTACATATAATAATCTTATGGTTGATAAAAATTTTGTTTTGATGATTCGAAAATAAAACATAAAAGAAATTTAAAAATGACTTAACCAAGGCTTTTGAACATTTGTAATTATAGAATTATTGTCTAGTTTAGATATTATGATTTTATATTGTCTCAATTTAAAATGCATTGCAATCTATACAAATTATTACTGTCGGGCCTAGAGATAGTGTAATTTTAATTTTTATATTGATTATGTGTCCAACACTAAATTTGAAGGAAGATAAAAATTTAAAAAAAAAAATTAAGATTTATAAGGTATCTTGTGCCTTATAGAATTTGAAAGGTACAAGATAGACAATAGTTCCAAGGTTTTATAAGGTAGTTCTCTCGTACAACTATAGAGTAAGATATAAATAAAACCTCATACCTTATCCATTCTGTATATACTGAGCCCTAATGAATATCGGTGAAGTTTAAGTAAAATTCTTAAGCAACTAATTTTAAGCCCAATTAATGCTTGGGTTTCTTAAACCATTCTACAATATACATTAGTGTAATCTTACAACGCAAGCTAATAAAAAATAAAACCTTCTTAAACTATATATATAATTATTATTTGCTAAAAATCTAAGAAGAAGTTTTATTTTTTTTTTAAATTTCTCTTCTTTTAATTTTTTAATTTTTAGTTATAATTGAATTCATCTCTTCCTTAAGCAATTTTATGTTTTTACACCATCTATAATTACTAGTAAATCTTGGAGGTGTCCTCAATTTATTGAAATCAAGTTTTCGCAAGGAAATTTTATTTTACCTTTCCAGTTTCATTTTTAAATCAAATTTTTAATGAATGAAGTTACAGAGTATTCAAGTTTTCTTTTTTTTTTTTTTTTCTTTTTCCCATGAAGAAACCGTATTGTAAATTTTTTATGGTTTCTATTGGAAGATTTATTATGCATTTCATTTTTACCTTCAGATAAATATAAAATGGTAGTATCGAAGGTTTTAATAGAGCGATATCTATAAACAAAAATTATTTATAATATAAAACCGTGCAAGAACTCACTTAATTGTATATGAAAATGGGGATGAGACATTTAAACATGTAACAACTACAGGGTTAACGGCTGGACTCAATCTTCGATGCAATTAAAGCCTAATAAAGTTGAGAAGTGAATTTGACCACAATTAAATCAATCTCCTTTATTGCTTTCTTTTCGGTTTTAGAATAACCAAAAGTCTTTTATAATGGAATGATATTATTGATAAAACTTATTAGCCTTTATATACGAAATTTAAAATGAATGGTGGTTCTTGAGAAAATATAAATACTTAAAATACAACACTAAAGAGGTATTTCTAAGTCCTGTACTTTTACGATTAGCTATTGAGTAGATGGTTTAGAGTATTGGTGAAATTAATTTGATTGACTTAGAAATTTACTAGTGGGATCAATCTATAAACTCAGATCTTGAAAATATAATAAAATAATAGTATAATCAAAATAATGGAATTTCATTATATTACTTAATATTTATCGTAATTGTACGGAATAAACTTCATTAGCTCGTAAATTTTTAGAGATAAATTATATAAGTAATAAAATTATTATATGACATGAAATAATATATAGAATATATGTATATACAACACATGTAATTTTTATGTATAACTATGTACCCGTAATTAATTAAAATACCTAATTAATTACGATTTAAGTTAAAATAAGTTAAGAAAATTAGTAAAAATCATATAATGGCTGGGGAATGTCTAGAAAGGGTGTAGAAGCAACTGAGGATAGGTGTTAATGAATTAACCAAGTGTAACATGCAATGGATTAAGTATATAAGCCAAATTTCATGAGGTAAGAGAAAACGAAAGTCATTTCTACACTCTCTAAGCTTTGTAAAATCTAGAAACTTCCTCCAAAAGTTCATCTAAGCAATATGGTAATTAAGAAAAATAGAATTTGGATTAGAACATTAAAGAAGTGAATTTAGGAAAAATTATGAAATCGAAGCGTGATATTGGGTATTTGCCGGTTTGCTAGTATGGAGAGGAAATGGAAGTCATCTAACCACACCACCATAAGGAGTGGCTAGCAACTAAGGAGTCAATAAGAGAGTGGTCACTAATGGTGGCTAGAGCTTAGTTTTCTGATAAGAGTCTTACTTTGGTCTGATTTTTGATAAATTACTAAAAATACTAAAATTACTTAGAAAATTCTCTAAAAATTTGTTCCTATATATTTTCATATATAGAATACAATATATATATATATATATATATATATATATTACATAAATTTTGTAGATATAATATACGTCCTTAAGAACTCAACAAAATTGAGCTATTTTTTATATTAAAATAAATTAGCTTAAAGATATAGTTTCGACGTCATAATTTTTCTGTAAACTTCTCTATACCTATATCAAATTGTTAAGAAATTTTTTTTCACAAAACTATATTCTATATTTTTATTGAATTTTTTAGCTACAAATTATACTTAAAATAGTTTTTTACGCAAAAAATTAGTTTATTTTCTTAAAGGATCTCATTTTGATTCCAAGCTCAATCACTTAGTGGAATATTTATATCATGTTGAAGCTATTGAATGGAGTACGATAAGAAGTTATAGAAAATCATGATTTGTCTTTGTATGTATAGTTTATTGGCTTGTTTATTTGTTAAATTTGATGAAATGATGAATTATGATATGTTATATGAAAAGTTGAGAAATAATGAAGCTGTATGTTGATGAATAAAGTGTTACTTTGTGTTGTTCTTAGCTGAAGTTAGAGGAAACGTGAATAAACCCTTTGGTTATAGCAAATAAGTTAAATGTAGAGAATAGTTCAAAGGATTTTAAATGTTACTATAGTAAAAAATCTACTAAGAAGTAAATTTGAAAGTAAAATGTAAATGCATAGGAGTTTAGAACCTAAATCAAAGAATAATTTCCTTTAGACTCTAAGGCTAGCTAAAATCAAAAGGAAATTCAAAGCATTTTGTAACCTAAGATAGTTTATAAAAACTAGTGAATTACTAGAAAAATTCTAACTTGTAAGTAAAAATAACTTATATAACTAACATTAAAACAACTAAAATTATATGAAATGAATTAATTACTATTAATTCAATGATCGAATATGCATTAAGTCTAATCTATTGTGTATATATAAGGACAGTTAAAGACCATCAAGGTAACAGTTAAGATTAGTAAACCAGTGAAGTGCAGGTAAGTTGGGATCCATGTGTTATGGCATGTTGGAGTACTGTGTTAGGGTACTTGGAGACTTGGGAGTGTATTTGGTTGTGATTACAACTTAGTTGTTTATACATGCCTCGTGTGTAGTTGCTTACTTGAATTATAGATTTGAAGTGCTGCCTTATATGATTATGTTTGATTTGCTATGTATTCTTAATTTGTTGACCACACTTAACTAAAATTAACTAAAGACTGACCCCTAACTTAATTAGACATGCATGACAACCCACTAAGAGAATGATTAAATGTATAAGACTAAATACCGACTCCTTTGATGAGGATAGCTGAAATAGTTATTTCTAACAAGAGAGGAGGTTGCAGTAACATAAAATGGTTGAAAACTATGTTTGTGTTTAATGTAATTTTTTTTGTCTCTATTTCACTTATTAAGCTAGTTATGCTCATATCCATATAGATTATTTTGTAGGTACTAAGTAATGGTTTAGGATGTAGTGTTATACCCACCCACAAGTTATTGTATACTGGCTTGGGGGAGTGATGAACATGAAGATCTATAGGATCTGGACTTTTGTTTCAACTTTCTTTTGGCTTTTGAAAGAAATTAACTGGATTCCTTAGGACACCCACTAGTTTCTTACTTTACTGTACATAGACTTTAAACTTGTATTTTTTGTAAACTTTTTATGTAGTTTAAGACTTTTGATGTGTAAAAACTTCTGTAGATATAATTATGTAATGCAAAATCATACTACATATTCTTTTGAACAGGTATTTTGAAAAACTATACTACAAGTTTTGTTATAGATTATATCTATGATAGCAGTTGTGAGTTTAGCTTCTATTTTAAGTTAGCTTATCTAGCAGGACTATTACGACTTTTCATGTTCGAGACATAACAGTATTATAAGAAAAAGGTATAGCCAAGTAGTTATTGATGAAAAAAAAAGGTACTATAAGAAAAATATTGAAGCGGTACCCCTTTTAGTATTAGTTTTTTTCTTTTTATGATGCATCTTTAGGAGAACTTCTATGGTCCTATCATTTATTTTGACAAGACCTATTTAGCCTTCCATTTCACATTTAATTTAATATCTATTAAATCTGAACTATTGAGAATATAATTAGTTCAATGGTCTAGATTTAAATTTATATAAATTAAAAGAGAGAAGGAGATTCGGACGAGTCCTTCTAAAATAATAATAATAATAAGGATAATATTAGAAAATTCTACTTCTTTTGTGTTAATTTTAATCATATTTTTTGAAAAGCCATCACTGGTTTTAAAAGCTAACACAAAGAGGCATTAAAAGAAAATGATATAGGTATAATAATTAAAAAAAAAATAACTAAAAGGTAAAACCAAGGAAGTTTGATAGGAAAAATTAATTATATAAAAGAAAATACAATAGTAAAATGGTAATGCTTCTTTGTTGTTAACTTTTAATTTTTACTATTTTTTGAAATGTCATCATTGATTTTAGAAGTTACAACCCAAGAGGTATTAGAAGAAAAAAAAAACTACTAAAAAGGTACGATAATACTAAAGGGGTATGATAGAAAAAATAAAAAGGTAATATGAAGAAATACAATAATGAAAAAAATTAACACTGAAAATCTACAATAACAAGAAAAATGCTAAAAGTCAATGCTTATGTCATATATAGGATCGTAAATGCTATTTGAAAAACTTTTAGTTTGCGTTTTGTTGCTTGAGAAATTGCTTTGAATGAAGAGTTTCAAGAATTGTTATCTTTATGTCATAAGATGAATATGAAAATTATAGTCATCAAGAACATGCTTCTTCGGATAAGCCTCTAAATTTCTTCAAACCTAGAACAACAAAATTATAATTAGCTTAAGCAATTTTAATAAGGAAAAAAATGAAGAAAAGAACTAACTAAGATAAAAGAGAAGGCAAGGGATGTAGCTACTCATCACTGACTGTCATTACTTTCAAAATGGTATTACCTTTTTTTTTTTAAACAGTTGCTTCTAAACACAATTGTTGTTTCAAAAAATGCAGTTCCATCTAAGTAATAGGAATTTAAATTTTTTCCTAAAAACCTTAATTTATTGACATGAATAATTTTGATCCACTGACAATCCATTTAAGGTACAAATTAATAAGTCGTTTGGTAGGTTTATTTCCATAGAGAAGACAATTTCTTGACTTGCAATATTCTTACTTGTTCAAATCAACCAATCATTGAGAGGACGAGATTACCAAAGCTAGTGTTAGTTGTTGCATGAACCTATACTTCCATTGCTTCTTATGACGAAGCCAATTTAAGTTGTGCTTAAATTATTAGGAAAAAAGCACCACAAATTGTTCGAAATTGCTTAGCAAATATTACAAAATATAAATATGTGATATGGTTGTTGGATGCAATAATGGGGCAAAAATATATTTGATTTTATAAAAAGTATCAAAACGATAAGGAAGAGAATGGAAGAAAAGAAGACTAGTGTAATGTATATAATGCTACTTTTATGCATGTGAATATAACATATAAAGGAAAAAATTGGAAAGAAGTAAAAGGGAAAAGGAAGAAAAAGGAATAAAAGAGATAGAAGATAAGGTATAGATAGTAAAAAGATAAGGGGAAAAAGAAAGCCATAAGTGAAAAGAAAAGAAAATAAAAGTGAGAAAGATAGCGTCTGAATTTAATAAGCCATTGATCAATTGTACTCATTAGAAATTACTTAAAAGGCATCACATTAGAAAACGAAAAGGTACCACAACAAAAAAGCTTCCAAAATTATACATTGTAATATGATGAGCGAGTGTACATACATGGGGACTATTCAAAAACAAGATTAGGAACTCACAGGGAGTTAAGTTGAGTTTTACTGGAAATTTTCAAATTTAATCAATTTGTACTACTTAGTAGAAAAAGAATAAGCAAATATAATGAAAAAGTGTTCTAGATGAAAATAGATAGGAATAGGGAAATTAAGCGTAGTTTTTTAATGTCAAGTTTGGATTGCCTTCTACTCTCCACAATCACATAATGCTTCTAATTGAAGGTTTAATACCGATTTTACTAATCACCTTAAGACATGGCTCAAGAGAAAATGACATAATATTACCTTCCTGTCATACATCTAATACCAACTAAATAATAGATGAGCCACTTCCATTACAATAACATCGAATGTCATCTCATCTTTATATCCTCTAACCTTGAATGGAACTCAAACCTATTTATTAACATCAATCTTCCCCTTCTCATCAAACTAATTCAATGTATATGGCTACGAATGCAATATCATCTTTAACCCCAAAGCATGCATAGAAGTAGTTGATGCAATGTTAGCAAAGCTCCCACTATGAATCCCCATGGAACAAGTACCCTATACTAAGCATTGGGTGAAAAATAAATTCTCTCATTGAGTGGCATCAATGAGCGGTGCTTTCTCAGTAGACTAACTGACAGTAATAGGCATCATCTTCTCTTTTGTGTCTCCATTCGAATTCTCTTTATGGATGACATCATCTAACTCAAAGGCCCTTTTCATGCACTTAAGTTCTTCACTTATGTCATCCTTCTCCTCCTCATTGAGTACCTTAATCTCTAGAAATGGAGTCTTAATCATCATGATTCTTATAATTGGATACTTAGAAGCTAAGTGACCAAAGACTTGACACTTAAAGCATTTCACCTCACTCAACCTTCTAATCTGAGTACCTTACTCATGCTTTGGAGTTTTGTAAATAATAGGAGTAGCTTTATTGGAATTACCTTTCTCATGACTCCTAAATTCTCTATGCTCCAATACAGTTTCTGAAGATTGAGATGTAAATCGTTGCCTTTGCTTCTATCTTTCTACCTTCAATGCTAACTTGATAATGTCATCTAGAGTTTCAAATGGTTGAACCCCAACAATATTGATTATCTCATATTGCTGTCCTAAAATGGACATGGATGTAGTTTACTTAACTGGTTCCTTTAGATCACTCCTTATGAGCAAAATCTCATACCCTTGAGCATACTCACTTACTCTAAATCCTCCCAACTTCATATGCTATAATCTCTCTAAAAGTTCTTATTTGTAATCATGGGGAACAAACTTCTTTCTTGTAAACCTTTTCATTACGTTTTAGGTCATCATTTCAACCTACTATCCTCTCTTCTTTGGTTGCGGATATTCCTCCACCAAAAGGCCGCATAACCTATAATTCTACTGAAACCAGTTTAATTTTTGTTGGCTTAAAGCACTCAAAATGGCCAAACAATTGTTCAACTTGACTCTTTCAGTCTAGATAGTCATCAAATAACATATACCCATTAAATTTTGGAATATAGAGTTTAATACATTCAATTCTTCTATGACCTCTATCATTCATCGATCCCCTAATAAGTTATCTTCTTCGTCTCGATGTAACTCATCATCCCGATGCTCTTCATTATCCCTTCGTAGTTGTACATCAACACCTCATCTTCCTTTACCATTCGACGTATGTTGAAAATTCTTGTTCATTGTAGTCAATTGCTGAGTCAAAGTTTGCATCATACCCTAAGACATCTGTATAATTGTAGTCATTTGATCATCATTGACTTGATTAAGTGTATTACACTACTTCTTGTTATTCCCATTCCTCTACCCTTGCCCAACATTAATAGTACTATTATCACTCATCTTCCTTTTCTTTTTTTTTTTCCTTCCCTTTTCAGATTAATGTCACAATGTATAATCATCAATTCCAAAGACCTAATCTCATACACCACTATAAAACAATAAATCGTAAATATTTCCTTTTTTTTTTTTACCCTTTATGCTATTAATACAATCTCCACAAACAATTACCTACCATGCAAAATATTCAATCCAGTAACTTCAACAAACTACAAATCCCAGTCAACAATATTTCACCACCACCAAACCTCATTTCTCTAATAATTCAACAACAAAACAATTAGGAGAAAACCATGACTTATTAGAGAGCGCATCAAACATTGATGCTTTGATACCAAATTATGATGTGATTTGCTTAAATGCACTCCAAGCATAATTTAAGAAAATTGGTAAAGTAATGAATTAATAGAAAAAGGTAGGATTTTTATGTGTTTTTTGGGTTTTTCTATTAATATTAGAATGAAGGAATAAATGGGTATGAATGAGTCTTATAAAGGTCTAATAATCAAACTAGGTTTTGCTATAATTCTTAAACTGATATGATAGATGATTTTCAAATTACAAGAAGTTACCATGTTTACCTTACCATGACTCACAAAGTAAACAAAACAACAAGAATCGCCACAATCAATTGATAGTTTAAGGGCCCTAAACTGGGAGCGTTGCAGCCCACTACGTGTTCGTATTATTTACTAACATGTCAAACATGCATAAATGCTAAAATCTCCAAAATACATGTGTAAATCTCTAAATAGTTTCAATTTAATCTCTTCATAAAATCGAAATAACTATTATCTAAATAAATTTCATGATGCTCCTAACAAGAATTTCTTATTTACTTCGAACAAGAATACATGTGTAAACCTCCAAAATACATATGTAAATCTCTAAATAGTTGCAATTTTATCTCTTCATAAAATCAAAATAACTATTATCTAAATAATTTTCATAAAGTTTCGAACAAGAATTTATTATTTACAAGCAAACATCATCTGTCCTAACTCAAATTCATTCTTACAATAGAATTCTAATTGCCACTCCCCAACTTAGTAGTCTCAATAATCAAATCCAAAACCACTAACCTTGTAACTTCTACTCAAGTACCTATACTTAAAACATTAATGCCAGTTGAGCTAAAACCTAGTACTGAATACATTAAATACATGCACATGATGCACACCACCAACAAGTTACTTGCATAACCATGATAACTACTGTGACAAATGCCATTATTATCTTGATTATTAGCTGGCAATCAACACAGTCTTGGCTTCCCAAGCATGGGATAACTCATGAACCTTAAACAAACAATATATATAATACATAATAGTAACAATGTAAGTCTCACACATCACCTAAGTAACCCTTTTAAGATCTAGTTGGGTCATCTCAGCACGAAACACCCATTAGGCGAGTTGCATATGATCATTAGGTGTCTTACCAACCCTTTTGGACCTTACCAAAGGAAGGCTAAAACCAAACAAACACAAGCAAGATACAATTAATAAGTTCAAGTTTAAATTAATTTAAGTTAAACAACTATTCTAAACAAGCACAACAAGCAAACACATATGCTGTACTTATTTTTAGAGAGCAACCGTTACTGTTACTGGTATCTAAGCCAAGAGTAAATCTGGGATCAACACCTAGTAATAATAAAAGTTGTGTTTAGTATCCACTTCTAATGTGTTCCTTCATGTCTTAACTTAGATTCCATAATTCTACTTGAATCTTAGGTTTTATTGCTATTATTTATGTTTTAAAGACAATTTTAGAATCCTAATATAATCTAGATTGTTTAATTTATGTTTTAGAAAGTTAAAAAGCAAGAAAAGAAGGAATGAAAGGTGGAACAAGTATACAAGCTAGAATTAAGGCTGTGAACTTTGGCTGTAGTTCTTGTTCTTGTACAATAGAAAGACCACAAGCAAGGATCATGGTTGTAAACCTTCACCATAATCCTCTCATCCTCAATTTTTCTTCTCCTCTTTATGCACAACTCAACATAAACCCATAGGGAAGAATATGGTCACAAACACGACCATGGTCCTTGATCACGTTCCCCTTAAATTTCAATTTTCTCCTTGAATCACCACTCGAAAACATCCATCTAACATTACTTACAACCCGACGCATCACCCAACCTTTATACATTTAATAACAACCCCTCAAACACCAAGATTAACCAAATCACCAAATTAAACATACACAAAATCAATCCTAATTTATTATATTAACATGAAACTTTAGATCAAATGGTACTTATGCGTTTCCTCACTGTAACAACACTAAAAAATCAATTTCACTTGTTTACCATGCTGCAAATCATGAATTCCATCAAATTTAACGCTCTTTTCCATGGAAAAAACTCATAATACAACATCTACTAGGATTAAGGATCCGAATTTTAGAGATTCTAAGGTTAAGATGGTGAAAAAGCTCTTGTTGTTTAAGTAAGGGTTTAATTAAGGTTAGGGTTATTAGGGTTAAGAAAGAGGCTTCTAAGTTTTATTGGACTTAAATGCTCTTGCAGGCATTAACCAATTGCATGCAATATTAGTCCCCCAGTAAAACCTTATTTGATTTTATTTTACTTCCCCCTTTTATTTATTTATTTTTTAATTTTGGGTTCTAAAACTCTCTCTCTCTCTCTCTCTCTCCTCCCCCCGTAACAGAACTTTCATCCTTAAAAATTCACTCTTAAATCTTGAAACAACTCTGAGAACTCTTCATTTCTCTTTCTACTCTTATAATCATCAACTTCTTCATATTTCTATCATTGAGTTAGCAAAACTCTTTTTATCTTTCACCAAATTTAATTCTAACTCTATTAATAAAGTTACTCAAGTCCTTTCAACTTCACTCGAAGTTTCTTCTATTTGTTGTATAATAGTCTTTTACGGTTCCATAGTCTATCGATTTATTACTATTTCTTTCATGCTAGCTTCTTAGCTCTCTTGATTAATAATTATGTCTAAAACCCCAATGATAAAATAGTAAATAAAAGAAGTTCACAAAATACAGGAAAATAAGAGAAAATAATAAATTGCACCTCCAACATGACCTCAATACGGCCATGCTAATTAGTTATGTTACTCTTTGTCTAACTTTAACACTCAACACAAGCTTTACATAGTCTTATTGTCCAATAGTTTTGCTTTCTGTCCAACATTAACTCTCAATATAGTCACAATATGGCCGTGCTCCCAGGCTTTCTAACTCTCAACTATCTAACCTTGCATCAACATGGTCAATACAGTCACAACATGGTCATGTTTGCAGGTCATGTGCTTCTTGGTGACCTCTCTTCAAGTCTTTTTCTAGATCTTTGATAGTCCGCCTTCCTCATTAACTTGATCCATGATAGTCTGAACTCTGATGTCTATTAGTTTATCACAAAATTGATCAGATTAAATGTTTTGAAAACTTAATTCCAATATTAAATGCATTTACAAAAAATGAAATGCACATTCAATGAACCAAAAATCATGAAAATCAATAATTCAAATACATAATAAAGAAACATCATAATCCATCAATCTTATATCCCATATAATTATGTATAACTCATGATTATATGGGAAAGAAATTTTGAAGGTGTAAACAGAAAAACTAATGAATAAAGAAAATTCTTAGTCTTTGTTAGAGGTTAGAACTAAAAGAAAACTAAAGAATTGCGGCTATGTTTCTTTTACTATAGTTATCTGTTGCTTAATACTTTGTTTTTCCTAATGTGCCATCTGATTCCTTCTTTATCTATACGTATTTTTCCCTCGTTAAAAGATTTAGGATTTTACATCATATATTTTAGCTTATACACTTTCTTTAAGTTTCATCAAGACATTGAAAAGGAAATTCACATTCATTGAGGAGAGCAAAAGAGGAAATGAATTCTCATTTAGAGAAAGTAGATAAGATAAAATGTTTGATGCAAATATTAGATTTTTTAGCTAAAGTCATTATAGTCTAGAAATATGAATATTGATTTTCCAACAAGGATGCAACTAGAATGGGTCTTATTATGCCTTAACCCATTCTTATAAGATCTTGCATCTCTTAGATTCCTATAAATACTTTATAGGGTTTTATCTCCTATTATCAAAACCCTCTCCCTATGCGGGTATGGGTTCTTATAAAGCTTAAACAACTCCATAAGGTTAGGTTTTTGTAAGGTTCAAATGAGATAAAAGATAAAGAAAAATGGAAAGCTATTAGTTAGGGGTTGCGATTACATTTACTTACTTATACAAAAAGTTTGAAAATTGAAATAATATATTGTATAATACTATGATTGATGAGTATATGAGAAAATTAGTGAGTAGGCGAGTGACTTTGTTGATAGAGTTTTATAATTATCTATCAATTGGCTACATGATTTTACGCGAAGCTATATTGGTGGGAAGATGTAATTGCACAATTTTGGGTTTCCATGAACTTGCATTCTTAATGTGGCTTCTTTCAATTTCGGTGGTTTAAGTAAGTCTATTTTGGAAGCTGTGACCTTTTGTTCTTTTATTTGGATATTAGAAGCTAGTAAATTTCAAGGTGTGTACAAGTAGCTCATTCCATTTGAGAAGCAATATCCATGTACTTTATAAGTAATTGGAATCAGCTGTGCTTACCGATCATTCCACGATTAGCTGTTACTTTGTTGGCAAATAAATTCGATGTGCATCTATCAATGTTCCAGTTTAAAAGTTAGTATTAATTTCTAAAGCGCCACATAATTCATAGATGGATGAAGCAACAATAGAACAGATGGTTGCCAAGCTTATCATAAGGCAATTTTTATGAATTTGCTTTAAAATGTAGTGATTATTCCTCAAGGGATTTCGACAATTAAACTTGTGCACAGTTGCATAGCTAGTTATGTTGAAGCGATATGAGATTATTTAGGAGCATGCTGTGATTTAGTGGATTGCACCCAGTTTACATAGTTACTTTTGAGTCGTTTGGTACGGATTGACATCGAACACTTGTGTGGGCTGCCATTTGTTGAATGTTCTTTATATGATTCACAATGGTTTTCATATATATAGTGGACAATTAAGCCATTTATTGATTATGGATTCTATAGAGCAAGCATTACTTGTAAGGAAAACCTTAAAGAAATAGAAGTCAAGATGATGGTTGATGAAAGTATAGAGATTAGTTGACTAAAATCAAATGAAGTAATATATGTGAGTTTACTCTGTGTCATAATCATGTGGAAAGGGGAATACATATTGAGAAATTCTAGTATTACAGGCAAGTATGTAGATATAAAAAAGGGATTTTTTTATGGACATGTTGATATTTTTAAGGGGATAAATCTAACCTTTGATCTCACTTTTGATTTTATTTTCGTCAAATTTAAACAATTAAATTAATTATATTTTCAATTGTTTAAATATAATGTCTATAAATTAAAAGTAGGGCAAAGAGCCATATCGATCTCGTCAAAATGAGGGACAGGATCATATTTTCAACCAAACAAGCAAACTAAATAGTAGCTATCAATACACCGGATTTCCAAATCTAGAAGCTTCTACTTATAGACAAATCTAAGGCCAAGAGTCAAAAGGAAGCTAGTTCACGTATTGATGAAGTGTATAGCGTGATTATGGGGGTGGGGGTTCAAATGTGATGGTTACGTGCATATCGTATGTCAAAACGTGCTACAAGTGACTGGAGAAATGACTTAAATTATATGTATGGAATGATCAAGTGAGGCAAGATAGGGAGAAAGAGTAGTCTCTATGAGACTCTTAATATGCATGGTGATAGGTGGAGGAGCTAGATGTCATCAAATTTCACAATTGCCAAAGAACGGGGTAAGTGTTTTTTGAGGGATTGAGTATTTGATTTATTTAAGTGTATAGTCTAATATAGTAATGGTATTAGTTAGGGATTTCTTTTGTGAAAACAAGGGAAGAAAAATGGTATTTATAGAAGATGGTTATTAATTTTATTCGTTGGATCGTGATAGTGATCAATAGTTAAGATCAAAACCTTTTTTTTTTTTATGGATCTCAGGTGGACTCCTTTCATGGATTTAGACCTAATAAAGGCTTTATTTTCTTAATGTGAGATAAACTGAAAAAAGTTAGTAAAGACATTTTAAACCAATGGGCTCTACTTCAAGCCTATTATGCCAAAGCTCCAACGATTATTCCAAATCTTTATAGGCTTTACTCTCTGGTTCCATGTCATCTTCAACTCGAAATATCAAACCCAATCAATTAATGGACTTAAAGCTCAATTTTTATATTTAGCACTCTATAGTGATAAATACAGTATGTGTAAGAAAATAGAGTTTGTCAATAATACATACAAAAATTGATTTATAGGTAAGAAAGAACCCTACAACTATGGAAATATATAAAAGAAATATATTGATATCTTATTTTATTATTTTAAAAAGTGCACCAACATAAATCTTTTTAACTTGATATCTTGATATCTAATATCTACAATTAAATACTAACCTTATAAAATATGTTATTTTTATTTATAAAGATTCTAATATTTTGAATTGCTTAACAAGGAAATTAGAAAGAAAAAAAAAAGAAAGATCAAGATAAATCTCAAGTCAAGGAAAAAGGAAAAAAAAGAAAGGAGGGGAGTAGGAGGAAAAGGAGAAAGAGGAGGTAAATATTAGAGTTATGTAAACAGGTTAAACGAGCTAATCCGATTCAGTTTATTTTAGTCTGTAGGTTAAATGAGTTGGACTAATTTAGTTTGCTTTTAAATGGGTCAAAAAACCTTAATTTTAATTCGTTTGAAAAACAGGTTAAATAGGTCAGTTTATGAACTAAAAGTATAAATATATTAAATAGGTTGATTTAAATAGGTCCACTTTTGTTTGCTTTTAAATGGGTTGGCTCATAGGCTAAAATTCACTTATACACAAAAAGAAAGCATGAACCTTACCAAGACATATGTGTACGGTTCATAGAACACCCAAAATTTTGAAGAAAATTAGAATAATTCCAAATGGGGCTTCAGGAGAGGTGGAGAGCGGAGTCAAATACCTTTGTCGTGAGGAAAATCACCACAGCTCTAATTGCGACTTACAACTCCGAAGGCGACAGTGATGGGGCTTCAGATCGAATCCTATAAGAAGCTTTAGTTCGGTCTGTAGCCTTAGATTTCCTTCATTGTAATTCCTGTTTCTCTTGGATGTCGGTTTCGACTCTAACTTCCAACAATGCTGGTCTTCACCTAGCTCTCATTCAACACCAAATTTCAGTATTCTCTTGAAAACCACCAGTCTTCACGGCAACTTTCTTCATACCACTCTTTAGCATGCATCTTCTATTTTCAATTGGTCCCCTGCATTGATTGCCGTCATTAACGTGCACTACAGTAGCCTTGGGAGCTGGACACTCCAAAATGAATAATGGCCCTTATAATGTCAGGTTGTCAAAGTATTGAGCCTCATGTGGAGACAGCCGAGAGCTGAATCGTGTCTTTTGGGCGGGAGCACATAGAGATTCCTATTCTCTTGGATCACGCTGCGATTTTCACAGGGCAAATTCAATTTAAGCTTCAACGACGACACTGTTTGAAAGCATGCGAATTGGCAGATATGGAATTCCTCGTCAAATTCAACCCATTTTTATTCTTTTACAATAACAACTTTTCAAAAATTTTCCTCAAAATTCAACGTTGCTATTTTTAATCTTCTTTTTGATTTGATGACGCTCCATTGTTCCAATTATTTACTTTAGAAAGACCGGAAAGAGTCTAATATGTTTAAATGGTCAACTTCTCCTTTAATATTAATCAGCCGCAACTTTTGATAGTGCTATTGCATCATTCATAAAACACTTCTAAGGATTAAAGTTGAAGATAAGGCAAATTTCATTTCTTTTATGCTAAATAGACATATTTCGACTTTCAATGTACAACAATATTAATTGTTAAAAATGACTGCACCACTAATAAGTCCTACCTAATTGATTTTTATAATTATCTATATACTTGAACTTAATAATTTATGCTACCAGTATGGTTATTAAAATTGTGATTTTACTGTTAATTTTATATACTTGAACTTAATAATTTATGCCACCAGTATGGTTATTAAAATTGTGATTTTACTGTTAATTTTAAATATATAGAATTGATAGAATCTTATACAATTATATAGAATTGTATACAATAATATAAAATCGTAAGTTTATAAAATCGTACATCAAAGTTTATCTTTTTATCAAAAGTTTACATATAAACGATTTTACACCTATTTTAATTTAAAAAAAAACTATAAAATCATAAACTAGTAGGATCGTACTTTTGACTCACGATTTTGACAACTGGGTTACTAGCTTATTTTTCATAATTTCCATTCATCATAAGCAGATGTAAGTTTATGTACTTAAATTATCTTTTGTCAAATAATTTATTGGAATGTGAAGGTTGTTGATAACTAATTTCGGTTTAGGGCCGTAGGGACAAGCTAACCTATAAATAGAATAGGCCTAGTTGTTCTAGTCTAGTGTAACCTATTCAGTTAGCTTGAACAATTCTCTAAGATGCTTTGTACCTTTGGAAGAGTTCAGTCTAGGTTGGAAGAGTTTGGAAAATATGAGAATAGGTTGGAATGGATGTTGTAAGGGTTTAGGTCATTAAGTTCAAGTCGGTTAACCTTTGCTAAGAATTCAAATGTTTAAATTATGATAAAGGGCATGGATAATTTGACAATTATTACACCTGACAACTACTAGTAGCCTTACTTCCATAATTTTAAGACATGGTCTTAACCGACCTAGGATTAATGGGCCCATCCCCTATAACATCCATTCCGACCCATTCTCATTGTTTTCAAGCTCTTTCAACCTATGTGATAGGAATTTAGGTATCGACTCGACGCTAAGCTAGGTTTCAAACCACATTGGAGGCTTACTCATGAGCTTCGCATGAGTGGGTGACCGATTTATAAGCTATGTCAATGTTGGATGGCTTGCCCTACTCTATTAGGTCTGCCCTACTCTGTTGGGTCCATCCTGTTATGTTAAGTACACCCTGTTCTACCTTAATCAAGCCCTCCCACAGACCTATCTACGAACTATGGCAATATTGGAAGACCTGACGTGCTCTACAAGTTTCGTCTTAGGCTACTATTTGTACCCTGCTTTGCTACGTCTTCCTTGCTATACTTAGTCCATTCTTCCCTACTGTAGCCTGCTTTATTTTACTTTGTCGGGTCTACTCTGATCAGCTATATGGGACTGTCCTGTCCTACTCGTTCGCTTTACTTTACCGAGATCGATTTGCTCGACCAAGTTTGTTTAGTCATGATGAGGCTAACCAGCTATTCCATATTAGATTGGCCGCACCCAGTCATGTTAAATAGGTCGGTCATGTTCGTATTAGATCGGCTTAGCCATGTGAAGTTGGCCACTGTCATGTTAGCTTAGCCACTGCCAATCAGGTTAGTCTAACCATGTGAGGTTAACCTTAGTCATGTTAGGTTGGCTACGGACATATCAGATCGGCCTTAGACAAGAGAGGTAGTCTAGAATCAGGTTTACTTAGATCACAACTCCAAATCACTAATAGCTCTTCAGAATCAAATGTCAGTCCTTCACCGAAAAATCTTGTACAGCTATCCATTTTCCTTATGTTATTTGGATTTCATTTTTTTATATATATTTTCCTTTAGTTGCCATTCATGTTTCATTTGTAATTACTCGAATGCTACTAGGGCATCCTTTTATTCATTTATTTACAACTTTACCCCTTTTGTATAAATAGAATACTTGTATAGCGTTTTAGGGGGACTTTTGACAATTAATGAAAAACCTTTGAGACTTTTCTCTTGAAAAAATTTCTTCTATTCACTCTTATCAATCCCTTTAGTAAGGATTGTGGTGAGCAACCCTATTATTCGAGCCAATGCATCACATCCAATAAGTTTTATGAAATGTTGGATCTTGTTGGTGAGTCATATCCAGCTAGATAGCTTACGAATTTGCTAAACCCCCATTTCATTTTCTTGTTTTAGGTTTATTGTGGTACCTCTCCGTATGTTGACCTTGGAGATGCATCGGCTTCATTGGTATTAGAGCACGATTCTAATGAGGGAATGTGTTAGGTTTTGTAATGTTTTTGTTCGTGTACTATTGGTAGCTATTGTGTTCCTCCCATATCTCTTACAATGAGTTACGGCTACAATGAGTGTATTTCATAGATACTAGAGTTGGTCTGATTGGAGCAAGTTTTGAAAATATTGACTTACAAATCGATAAGTCTAGTTCCTATTGTGCTTTACTGTACTTTGTTCTCTATTGCAAAAACAAAGGAAGGTCATTTTTGTATACACCCATGCGTTTGAGTATATTGGTTACCTTGGTTAAGTTGGAAGTGGGCTTGTGAGATTGAGTCATATTGGCTGTAGGTTGGTGTGTCGTCGTGCTATTGCAATAATGCTAGTTAGAATTAGAGTCACGTGGGCCTATTACTTTATTGGTATGGTGAACTGTACGATCAATTCACAAGTGTTAGGAAAGTGACTATTGTAGGGTTTGGATTTACGTAACCGTAACTATAGAAATTATAAGGGATTTGAATTAGGTGCCTTAAATTGTGAAGTAGATCTTCGATTTTTTGGCAAACATGCTCAAATTTTACGGTTCGGGTCATTAAATTTGGATAGAGGGTCATTCAATAGGATTCTTTCATGTTATCACAACAATAATTAATGGAACGTATTATAGCCACTCATGATGAAATCAGAGTTGTTGACATTAATTTGTAGTATTTAGTGGTTGTTAGCTATGGAAGCCTTGTTGCTACACTTTGGAGAAGCTATCTGAGTTGTTGTGTTGATCAAGAGTGCTGAACTAAAGGAATGCTAACATGTCCTTTTAGTGAAGTGTTGCTCAAATTGAGACTAACAAAAGGTCTGCACATCCGAGTTGTTATTTCCTATAACTTACTAAGCTGAACTATCATACTCCTAAGGTTACTAAGCTGTGCAAGCATTTGAGCTGCTTCAACTTAATAGTTGAGCTGATTTTAGAATCCGAGTTGAGTTAAAATGCCGAAGTGAAGTGGAAGATCCAAGTTGTGTACGTACCCAAGTTGTTGTGTTCTTAAATCATCAAGTGTTGGTCAGTTCTAGTCATTGCTGACGAGACTTCTTATGAGCCAAGCTAGTTTGCTAAAGTGATACCTCTATTTAACATGGCTTATGACAATCGAGGAAGATATGATGATGACTATGACTATGAAGATATAAGGTCGAGAATACCCATGTTTGATGGTTATGGAGCCTTAGATGAATACTTAGATTAGGAATTTCGAGTCAATGGAGTCTTTGAAAAGTATTTGTGCCTTGAACGTGACAAGGAATACATCATAGAGGATAAATTTCAAGGCTTTGCTAGTACTTGGTGGAAGATTATATTAAGCTAAAGAATCCTTAGAGGGACGAGTATTACATGGAGCTCAACTAGACCTACAATGAGAGAAAAAGTTGTACCCTCATCATATCAAGACGACTTGTATGAAGAGCTATCTACCTTGAGGCAAGGACAAATGAGTGTCCAAGAATTTGCTAAGGAATACAAGGTACTCTTAAACTAATGTGAGTTGTATGAATCTCTTTCATGTATTATCTCGCAATTCATGAGATTGAGGCTGGAGATTACTCGACGTGTTAACCCTTCAGGAGTAAGAAGCTTAAATGAGGCTATTTGACTAGCCTTCAGAGAAGAATCCACTATTGGTATCAACCATTATGATGTATAGGAATAGCTAGAGGTTATATTTGATTAGGTTGAGGAGCTTAGAGTAGTAATGAGGTAGCAAAGGGTAACTCAAGTGGAGAAAAAAGCTCGCGTAGAGGAACTAAGAGAAGAAAGACTGAAGGTTGTTGGAGAGACGAATAGTAGAAGCGAGAAATGCCATAGATTGTAGCTCTAGAAATTACTACATTTCCCTTCCTCATATCGGAATCTTGCATCTAAGTCATTTGATAAGGTTACATGGCATTGATATGAGCAATTATAGCATTGCACCTGTGAGTTATTATCAATTGTACATTGGAGTTTATCAGGCTTGAGGTGATGGATATGTGTATTGGGGATATATTATGTTGACTCTTGGTACTCTTGCGTTGGACAGATTTGAGGTGTGTAGATGGAAAGAGAAGGAAGAATCGATTTATGAGGAAGCAAAGGGAATGATCATTACAACTGATGAAGAGATCATGATGTTTGAGTTAGCCGAGCTTAAAGAAGTGGAAGCACTTGCAATTGATGAGCCATCTTATGACCTGCCGACACAAGATCTATGAGCCTCTAATCTTTTATATGACCTTGAGATCATGTTACTTCCAATAATAGATAATTGTTAGGACTACCAAGGTATAGTTGATCAGATCCATGATGAGTGAAAGAAAAGATCCAAGGTAAAAGATTTTACTAATAAAGCTCATGATGAGTGGTTGGTGATGCCCTTGCTATAAGAACAAAAGTGTATTCCTATGTTTAAATTTTAGTTTTATCAATTGGTGTTTGACCCTAGAAGGATCTAGAGCCGCCAACTGCTAAGTTTCAGGTTGAAGCTCTTCTAAGAAGGAGGGGATGATATGATTCTAGGTACCAACTCAACGTTATGCTAGGTTTTAGACCACATGGGAGGCTTCCTCATGAGCTTCGCGCTAGTGGGAGACATATTTATAAGCTATGTTAGCATTAGATTGTGATGGGAATCAGCCTCCGATCATGTCTAGGCCGACGCTGACTTGTCCGAAGCTAACGCCAAACTTCCAAAAGAAGATGCCAACTTGTTTTAACCTAAGGCCGAATAGCTTTCGTTGAGGTTGAGCAAATGACAGAAGGCTGAGGGGAAGAAAAGGAGCTACTCGGCAATAAGCCTATCGTCTGTTAAGAAGATAAGATACCATAAGGTCGAGTACTCGTGACCTAAGAACCACTTAGCACAGCATCAAGAGATTCATGCTGACTGATTTTAGGACTCGGCAATTATGGGCCAACCTCTCTGGTGTCTCGATCAAGCCATACGAGACATCAAGGACCCTTTCTCGAACCCGTACATCCAACTGCTAACCTTGTCTAGTTTGAATACTACTACTCCTAGGACATGCCAAGTGACTGCATGCCAACTTCTATAAAACGTATAATTTTGTATTCTTGTACATGTTTTCCCTTTATTTTATTTATGGGCTTGATTCTTTAGGGTTTAAGGCCTTATACTTTATTTACAGTTTTGCCACTAGGGTTTAAGACTTGTTATAAACAGCAACATTTGTATCAACAGATATATAGACACCTAATTTTTGTCCTCCTTTTATTTTTCAAATTAGGTTATAGGGTCCTAAATTAGGAAAAGTAAAAAAAAAAAATAGAAAATTAAAGAAAGCCTACCCTCCCCCCCAAATGAAGAAATTTAGAAAAAAAAAAGGAATTCTACAAAAATATAAAAAATAGGAAAAAGCACAAAAAATTGAAAAAATAAAAGATTTTAGAAAATAACATTTTGTTAGAATAGATTTTTCAATCTAGGTTTAGGAGTTGGGTCATTAAACTTGAGGTTTAGATTTAGATTTAGCTCAGGCTGACCGAATTTTAGATAAGGTACAGGCCAACGGCCTAATGATTAAGCATATGGGTATAGTACTAGCATTGAGCATGGGGTCTTGGGCTCAAAATTTAGTAAAGGCAGGGGAGGCCTTTTCCTTACTTTTTGTTTTTAATCACATTAGAGACTACTGCATGTTAGGATTTGATTGCGCCATGTGTCTTGACTAGTGGCATCATCGGATTAGATGGCCTTACTGACGGGGTGCCACATGTCAACTACGTGGCATACTATGTTAGCCACTACATGTTAAGTGTAGATACGTGGTAGGTTGGGGTTTGTCAAGTTGGCTGATGTGGCGCCAGCACTTTCCCTTTCTTTCCCTTGGTTTCCCCCCATTTTCTTCCGATTTCCCTCCTCTTTCCTTCTCAAGAACAACCCACTCCCTTTACTTTAGCTTCAATTTTTGCATAAATTCCACACATAGGCACATAGTTTCTTGCATCAATCTCGTATTAGACATGGCATGCTTCGAATTGGTGCTAAGAACAAGTCTAGATTCAGTCAAAAGTACATTCAAATCGGCGTTCAAAAATTGGAAAAAAGCTAGGTTTTCAGGCATTTCTTATTAAATCCAATTCTAACTTTCCTTTGTTTCTAAGTTGAATTTGTGTATAAATTGATGATCATGGGACACGAACAACATATAGAACTAATAGAATCAACTCCCACACTCTCTTTATCCCTACCCGATCACTTTCTCTCTTTACCAATCTCTTTCCTTCATTGGGTTTCCCTCTTTAGCCCACCTCGAGCTCAACTACCATTACGGTTGTGACCTCCATTCCATCAGCTCTCGAACGCAACTACTCTCGGGCACTGCCACTGCCCCTAACGACGCCACTAAGTTCGCCGCCATCGCGACACCTAGCTCTAAACACTATCCTAACTACTACGGTAGAGCAAAACCAACCCACCATGACTCTCCCCAACCTCTAAAACCCCTAACCTAACCAGCCACTACCTTCCAACAGCTACACTGCGTGCCACCCAAACACCATTATCGACCGTTACTTCCCATAACTACCAAACAACCACCCCAAGCTTCATCGTTGAACCGAACCTCCCTATTCCCAATCCAAAACTCATAAAAAAACTCCTCACCCCCTCACTTTGGCTACTAGAATTGCCCGAATCATCCTCTACCGCTATTGCTACTATTGAAGGCATTGAAACCTGACCCAAATCCAGTGGAGCCAACCTAACTTGTTCAACTCACTTAGATCCGACCCATGCATCCGAATTTGTCTGAAGTTTTTTATTTATTTATTTATTTAATATATTTTATTTGTTGTTTTATTTTGTTTATTTTTTTATTTAAATGTAATAGAAAGTAATAATAATAATAGAAAGGAAAGAGAAAAATAAGAGAAGAAAAAAAGAAGGGGGAAAAAGAAAAAAATATGAAGAGTAATTTGGTTTTATTTTATTTTATGAGTTTAAATAAGTAAGATATAATAAGTGATAAAATAAAAATAAAGAAAAGAAGAAATAAATAAAATATAAAGATAAAAAGATTATTATTTCTTTTTGTCACTTAGAAAAAATGAGTTTTTCAAAAATAAATGAAAATAAATCAATCATTTTTCAAATTAGAATCATTTAGAATTTCTAAAAATAAAATCGAAGTTAGGACCCCTTGTAATCTTTTCTCAAATTAACTCAAAATGGGTAAAAACATAAACCCGGTAATTTTTCCAAAGTTAAAATCAATCAACCTGCTATATTTTCATTAAATGAACTACAAGAGTTTGATCTCGAATAGCGAGTACGTAAGCACCCGTATATAAGTATAGGTTTACTTAAAATGTGAAAGTTTTATTTTTTCCATTTTTAGATATTTATGTAAATTAATCAATTTAGTCGTATGTATCATGATTAGCTGTTTTTTTAGAAATTAAAAAGGGTATATTTGAAAATTGAAGTTAAATTCAGAAAGTTAAAAAATGATACCTATTTAAGGTTTAATAAATTAGCCTCCGAATCTAGATCTCTGGTTTTCAAAAAGCCATATTTATAAATAGGTTTTTTAATTAATAGACCGGTAACTAAGTTATAACCAATCTACCCAATTAGTTATAACTTAACCCTTTTTCCTAACTCTGGTCGAGTGGTGACTTCAAGTCTTTTTAAGTTAAAAAAAAAATGGTTTTCTTTAAACCCTAGTCAAGGATCAGTATTAAATGAGTAGGATTTAGTACTGATTAATTTAGAAAAGACCTAATTTTATAAAAAGAACCGGGAAGGTGAAAAACTAAGCTTGACAAGATAGATATAGATACATATAGATACATCTAGATAGATAGATAGATATACAAAGATATATACAGAGTGAAACTTTCCTCTTTCAAGCAAGGCTGTACTTGAGTTAGTATTTGTCAGATTATCGAGTGTTGATCAGACTCTTTAATCGTCCCTACGTTCTTATTAATCTTGTTCTTAGATTGTGGAGAACTTTTTCATTTGAAACCCCGAGCAACATTTAGTGTTCATGAGTTGTATTGAACTCTATTTTGAGCTTAAACCCTTCCCCCCTGATTGTGCTTGTGTCTTAGTAAGTTATATCTATCCACATTTACTATAAAAATCCTTCCTGTTCTTCATACCCATCTTCTTTGAATACCCATTCTTATTCGTTTCCAAATATGATGCCGTTTCTCTTCCTTTGGTCCTTATCAAATGGCTTACCTTACTCTATTGGGTTTATCCTGTTATGCTGAATACTCCCCGCTTTACCATGACTGAGCCCTTCTATAGACCTATCTACAAACTATGGCAATAATGGAAGACCTAACGTGCTCTGCAAGTTCTGTCCTAGCTTACTATTTTTACCCTTCTTTGCCAGGTCTTCCTTGCTATACTTAGTCCATTCTGCCTTACTATGGTTAGCTTTATTCCATTTTGCTAAGTTTACTCTGATAAGCTATATAGGATTGTCCTATCCTACCCATCCGCTTTACTTTGTCGAGATTGATTTCCTTGATCGAGTTTGTTCGGCTAAGATCTATTCGATCATGATGAGGTTACCTAGTTATTCCATATTAGCTTGGCTACACCGGGTCATATTAAATAGGTTGGTCATGTCCATGCCAGATTGGCTTGGCTATGTGAAGTCAGCTACTGTCATGTTAGCTTGGCCACTGCCATATCAGGTCGGTCTAGCCATGCGAGGTCGACCCTAGTCATGTTAGGTTGGCTACAGACATATCAGATCGATGCCTCGGATAGGACAGGTTGTCTAGAATTAGGTCTGCTCAGATCACAACTCCACATCTCTAACAGCTCTTTGGAATCAAATGTTAGCCCTTCACCCAAAAATCTTGTATAGCTACCTATTTTACTTATGTTATTTGGATTTTCCTTTTCTTGTATTTTCCCTTAGTTATCATTCATGTTTCATTTGTAATTACCGGAATGCCACTAGGGCATCCTTTTATTCATTTATTTACAATTTTGCCCCTTTTGTATAAACAGAACATATGTATAGGGTTTTAGGGGGACTTTTGACAATTAATAAAAAACCCTTAAGACTTTTCTCTTGGAAAACTCTCCTTTATCCACTCTTATCAATCCTTTTAGCAAGGATTGTGGTGAGCAACCTTATTACTCGGACCTGTATGTTACATTCGGTGAGTCTTAGGCCGTGTTGAATCTCATTGGTGCATCATATCCAACTAGATAACTCATGGATTTGCTAAATCACTATTTTATTTTCTTATTTTTAGTTTATTGTGGTGTCTCTTCGTATGTCTGACCTCGAAGACGCATCACTATGTCAAACTCTTCCAAGTGCATAGAGCATCATATGAATATGGTTTAAGCTAATTAAATAGATTACACCAAGCTAGAACAACTCAGTCCAGTTCATTTATAGGTAAGCTCATGCTTAAGGCCCTAAATTGAAATTACTAATCAACAAAGGTTATGTTATTTCTCTAATAAATTATTTTTTTTTAATTTTTTGTTATCTTCTTTTTATCTCCAATAATATGCAATATTTATAATAATATAATATGAAAATTTATTACAAAGCATGATCAATAACTAGCTACCTAATGGTAAGTCAATTATTTTAATATGGGTTTGATCATATCATCAAATCAATAAATGAAAAAAATGAATATTTTGCGCTTAGATATGTAAAATGTGATGCTTTTCTAATAAATATTATTTTTATGCAAAGGAATATAGTAAGCTATAAGTTAATATTTCTATACTATTAATCTTATCATATAAAATGATAAAGTTTGGAGCTATTGTAATTCCAATTCTATTTCCCATATAATAAATTATAATAGTTTCTATCCTAGATAAATTCATAATTTGAAGGGAATATAAAGTGCATTTTTGGTTTGTTTCAAATAAGATTTAAAGATAAAAGCATATATCTTTAATAATTAGAAAAAAAAAGAACTACATTTAGAATCTATCATAGTAAAATAATTATACTTTGATTTTATTTTGAAATAATCATATCAAGATTTATATTATTATACTTGACTTAATATTAGTAACTTTTAGAGCTACATATGATTGCTCATTTATTATTATTATATATATGTGCTACTTCTATTAATTAATGATTTATATGGATGAATATTAGGGTATGATAAATATTAGTCAAATATGTAAAAATTAAAAAAATTGAATACTAAAGACAAAATAGAAAAGCCAAAAAAATTAAAAAATCATTTATACACATAGCCTAGCCCATTCAAAGACAGCCATAACCCTAACCTTAATCATCTTGTATATCTCTCTTCCATTTGTCCCTCTTAGTAGCTTCTCTCTCTCTCTCGCTCTCTCTCACATTTCACTCCTCTCTCTTATCTCTTCTCTAAACTCTCTTAAACATGAAATACACATACATTCTCATGACAAACTTCTCTCCCCCATTTTCTTTAAGCTATCTCTCATAAACATGAAGGCGATGCAATGATGGTTGCTCTCTTCTCACAATGGTGGAACACCATGGTGGTGATTATCTCTCATCTTACCTTTTATATTCTCTATCTTCATGAAAAAATGCATCTTTTTTTTTTTAAATATTTTTCTTAACTTAGGCTTCTCTTGATGCATCTTTTTTTTTTTAAATATTTTTCTTAACTTAGGCTTCTCTTGATGCATCTTATTCATTGTTCAGTGGTTGTTTCATGTTGCTTCTTCTCATTGATGTTGGTATTAGCTGATTGGTGATCCTATGGTGTAGTTCAATGGTGCATACGAGGTTACTTGCATGGTGGTTCGTGATGGTTGAGCTCAATAGTGGCATGCGTATATCCTATAAGTAGTAAGCTTTGCAATTCATTTTTTCTCTCTTTTTTTTCTTGGGATTATGTTGTATATTTATTTTGTAATGTACACGTTATAAGTTAAATTGTATTTGTTGTGTAAATTTTCTATTTAGACTGTGCATTAATTTTTTTAGATTGAGTTGTAATGTTTTGTAAACATTTAATTCTTTTTAGCTATAATTGAAAAGGGAAGGGAGGGAGGGGTGTTCTTTCTATGATAACACCAATAAAATTACATTACCATGACTTTGGCTAATCTAAGCCATTATTTTAGTAAAACTTAATCTACAACATCTATATCCAAGAAGGAGATTATTAGGGGGTTTCTATTGTAAAGCTAGCAAAAATGCTGATAGGAATCAACCCCTTAGACCGCTCACTCATAACCGAGCTCGAGGACTCCAAAGACTTGCTCGAAGGATACTAGCTCAAAGCCATATCTGAGAAGGAGATTATTATCTCGACTTGACTTCTTGCCAACCTAATTGTTGGACTCTCTTGTGTATCAGACCTATTCCTACTTAGCAGCTCTTCTAGTAACAACCCAATCTAAGCTGAGCTCCTAAGCTGACCATAGACACCAAATTCCAACTCAAGCTAACTTCTTGGCAGAACTGATTGGGCCTTGACATGATCCAAATCATTTCAACCCCTTACTACAAATCTTTTCTCTCGCTTTAGCCTACCTGTACTATATTCCTAACATCCGGCTACTACATAACATGTGTTTTCTGATAAAACGTTCCAGGATCATTCTTACTTTTCTATACTAGATATTCCTTGTCTCATTTATCCCTTTTTGTATGTTTTATGTAACTTAGTTGTAAGAATACCCTTTTTTTTTTCATACATATAAATTAACCTTAGTGGATAGGTATATAAACTACTTATTTGTACGTAGACATTCATTGATCAATACAAAACTTATTCATGTTTTCTTTGAGTAACCTTAGTGTTCTCATTATCCTTCAACTCATATCTTTTCACTTTAGCAAAGAGTAGTGGTGATCAACCCTTTCATTTGGATCGGTGAGTTATATCCAGCAGGTTGTAGGTTGAGTAAGATTGAGTGATGCATCATATCCATTTAGTAACTGCTCGAACTTTGCTAGTTTTCCTTGTTTCTTTTGGTTTGTTTTGTTGTAATGTCTCTCCATTTGTCTGACCTCGGAGATGCATTAGTTTCACTGATATTAGAGCATAGTTCTGAGAAGGGGTATGTGAAGTTGCCATGAAGTTTTTTTGGTTCACTTTGCTGTTAGTAGCTACTAATGGGAATCAGGCTATTGAACCACTAAGCCATAGCCAAACTTGAGGACTAAAGGGGCTAATAAGATGAATCTTCCTATTTTAACCGACTCATGTAGAGGCCAAATATCTCCTTGTTGACCCATTTGGCTTGCCAAGCCAAGTAACTGCCTATTTATCGCATGCCATGTGTTGAGAAGTAAATGGCTGAGACAACAATCCATCCTCATTCTCTTGCACGCTTAGTTAATTTATATTACTCGACCGTACCCCTATCGAGATGTCAAGAGAAAGAGCCTGGATTGGCCAAGCCACTTCTTGTTCGGATAAGCAAGTTGTCCGTACTTTTTTTTTCTGTATCTTCCAACAGCATCACTAATGTAATATCACTATGTGTACAATATCATGTGTAGAATCCATTGCACTAATGATTTCTTTCCTTGTATATTCATTTTTACTTCTTTATATCTTACATATTACTTCTTTAGCAAATTCCCTTTTTGTCTTGCCCTTTTTGAGCAAGTTATCCTAACTTATGGGTATAAATACCCTTGTACTTGTAGCTGTAAAGACACATAAAGATTATCTTTAATACATATGAGTATTTCCTTCCTTATGTAAACATCGCTTGTTTACTCTCAACATTACTCTTATCCAAACCCTTAACCAAGGCTAGATGGCGAGTAACCTCACTAAATCGATTCATACGTCATATCAAATTATGCCATGAGTCCTCGAAGTTTCATTGGTGCATCATATCCATTGGAGCTATTTGTGGGTTTTTGCTTACCCTTCATTCTCATTTTCCCTTTCTTGCGGCATTCTTCATTATTCCTTTCGAGCTTTCTATAAGCTTGGACTTACCCAGCTATCAGCCTTGTTTGTTTTTAGCACGGTCCGCAATAGCTACTGTATTCCTTCTGTAGCTACTACAGTGTGTTCGCATAAAGTAAGTTTGGAATTGTGAGCTGTGTAGTGAAGATTGTGTATTGATTTGATAGGTATGATTCCATTGCTACTTTGTTCTTACCTTGTTTTTCACTACAAATGCAGATCGAGTTCCTTTCTACTTTGTTCAAGTTATTAGTGTGTTGGTCAAGATTTTAGGAAATATAAAGTATCATTTTCCTATGTATTGTGTTGCTAATTTTTTTTTTAAAAAACATTGTATCATATTTGATTCGAGTGTTCAAGGTGTTATTGGTGATTAGAGTATTGGTGCATAGCTTGGTCGTAGTCATAATGGTAATAACACCCCAAGATCAATCAATGACAAACTTGACTGACTCACCAAACTTATTGAGAGTCTAGTCATAGTGATGCAAGTTAATAGGAAACAACCTCATGGTGTACCATCATACAACCTACCAGAAAATATCTGTGAGAGAGTTTATGGCTAAGGTGGCTGAGCCCATCGCCTAGTTCAATCCCCTTAAGTTGGAGGAGTTACAGGTTGATCTACTAGATGAAGACTAGAGTTAGAGGGGATTGAGGAGGATGATGCCAAGGAGTATGGAGAGGACGGAGGAGAAGCTAGTTATTACTGAGCTCAGGAGTGAGGGCCCCGAGCTCCTTAAGGACTAGACAATGTCAAGGTCCAAGTCTTACCCTTCGATAGAAGTGGGGATGTAGATAAATACTTGGAGTGGGAGGAGAAGGTGGAAAAGGTGTTTAATTATTATGGATATATAGAAGCAGTAAATGTCCAACTTGTTATACTTAAGTTCTAGGTATACCACTATATGGTGGAAAAATCTAAATGTAGTTAGAGTAAGGGATGGAAGGTGAAGTGTAAGGACCTGGGATGACATGAAAAGATTGTTGAGAGATAAATTTATGCTTGAGACCTACTTATAGGATACATTTGCAAAGTTGTAGGAGCTTCGCTAAGGAGTCCAAAAAGTTTATGATTACGTGAGAGAGTTTTAGATGCTTATGATTCGATCCAACATGAAAGAACCTAAAGCCTGTACAATATTAAGGTTTATTTTTATGCTTAGATCCGAGATTCACAACATTGTGGAAGGGTAAAGATTTTATATCTTAGAAGAGGCGATTAAGATTGTGGAAAGAGTAGAAAAGCAGAGGAAAAGTGCTCTGAGCTAACTTAAGCAAACATTCTCTCGAACCCTTATTATGTGTTGACCTGCTCAAGCTGAACCGAGGAGACCATATTGAGCGAAGGATAGGAATGACCAACCTAATGATGTTCGAGCAAACCAGTAAGATCGAGTAGGTTTGCTAAGCCAAACCGAGGCCAGGCCAACCTTGAGAACATATAAGAAGGGACAGTCCTCCAGATGGAAGACCAGTGAGGTGAAGTGCTTTAAATGCTAAGCTTTGGACACATGGTTGTTGAGTATACGAATTGAAGTATCATGGTGCTTCGAGGAGATATAATGGATAGTACCGACTAAAGCGAACCCAAGGAAGAAAAGGATACTGGAAAACCTGAAGCTGAAGAGGAAGAGGAGACCTGTATCTATACTAACGAGGAAGAAGTAATGACCTTAGTCTTGAGATGAATACAAAGTTCCCTACTGAACTCTGAGGAAGACTAGAGGGAGAATTTTTTCCATACCAAATGTACCGTTAAGGGCCAATTATGTATAATCATTGTGGATGGAGGAAGTTGTACAAATGTTGTTATATAGTCCTTTGTGTAGAGGTTAGGTCTGCTGACCTTAAAATATCCCTAACCTTATAAGCTGCATTAGCTTTACAGCAAGGGTACTTTGCACATGACCGAGCAAGTCACTATGCTGTTTAGTGTTGGAAATGTTTACAGAGATGAAGTAGTTTGTGATGTCATCCTTATGGGAGCTTCACATCTGTTGCTTGGATGACCTTAGTTATTTGATCAATATATTACTCACGATGGGTATAAGAACATATATGCCTTTGTTAAGGATGGAAAGATGATTATATTGCAGCTTATGACCCCATCCTAAGTAGATGAGACTCATAATCAACTCACCCGAGTCAGTAAGAAGAAAACCTTAGTGATAAGTTGAAGAGAGCTTCGAGCTGCTGAGAAGGCCAATGAGCCTATGTTCTTGTTGATTCGAAGATTGTTAGAGATGAAGGAATTAAAAGATGCTCTTGAAGAGATTCAAAGCCTGCTAAATGAGTTTTCCGAAGAATTGTTGAAAGGATTACCTCTAGTCTGAGGCATGAAGCACTATATTGATCTATAGCCAAGCGCTGCCCTTTCGAACCAACCTTTATACAGAATGAACCTTAAGCAAGCTACTGAGTTGAAGAGAAAAGTGGATGAACTCATGGAGCAAGGGTATGTGAGGGAGACTATGAGGCCTTATGTAGTACTAGCTCTGCTTGTCCTAAAGATGGATGGTTCATGGCGTATGTACAATGACAATCGAGCAATCAATTGGATTACTGTCAAGTATAGATATCTAATACCAAGGCTCAATGACGTGTTGGATGAGCTTCATGATGTCAAGATGTTTTTGAAGATTGATCAGTGAAGTAGCTACCTCCAAATTTGTATGAGGTCTGGTGATGAGTGGAAAATTGCCTTCAAGACTAGGTATGGCCTTTACGAATGGTTGGTTATATCGTTTGGACTTACTAATGCACCATGTATATTCATGAGATTAATGGACCATATGATATGCCCTCTAATTGGGAGATGTGTAGTCGTGTACTTTGATGACATATTGATATATAATGCTGACTTAAACAACCATGTTCAACATCTAGGTGAAGTATTTGACATTTTACGGATTGAGAAGTTATATGGGAATGTGAAGAAGTATATGTTCTACCAAAATGAGGTGATTTCCTTAAGGTTTATGGTGTCGGGGGAAGGAATCCAAGTAAATAAGGAGAAAGTCTAAGCTTTTCCAAAATGGTCAATACCAAATAGTGTTATTGAAGTCCAAAATTTTTATGGCCTAGCTTCTTTCTATAAGCGATTTATCAAAAACTTCAGTACTATAGCCGCCCCCTTGACTAAGCTGACAAAGAAGAGTGAAGGATTCAAATGAAACGATTAAGCTAAGCAGAGCTTTAGAGAAATTAAGGCGAAGCTTACCTTGGCGCCTATCCTTTTACTACCAATTTTGATAAGCCTTCCAAATTGGAATGTGATGCATCATGAGTTAGAATTGGTGCTGTCCTAATGCAAGAGTGACAACCCATCGCTTACCATAGTGAGAAGCTTAGTGGTCCTGCCCTAAACTATTCTGTGTACGAGAAAGAGTTATACTCTTTTTACCGAACCCTTACTATTTGGCAACACTGTTTGCTGTTATGATAGTTTGTTATTTATACAAACTATGAGTCTTTGAAGCATCTCGGGAGTTAGAACAAACTCTCAAAATGATAAGCCAAATGGTTGGAGATTATGGAAGGGTTCTCGTATGTCATCTAGCATAAGAAGGGAAGTGCAAATGTAGTCATTAACAGCTTAACGCTATGGAAACCTTATTGATCACTTTGCAAACAAAATCATTGGGATTCTCACTCATTATTGAGTAATATACCCATGATCCTCATTTTGACCTTATCATAGAGCAGGGCCGGGATGGAATTGTTGTTAAGGGGTATTATCTTAAGGATGGTTACTTGTTCAAGGATTGAAGACTGTGTATACTAAGCTATTTTACACGCAAGCTGTTAGTCAAGGAAGCTTATAGTAGTGGTTTATTTGGTCATTTTAGAGAGACCAAAACAGCCAGTCTACCGAAAGAGAACTTTTATTAGCTTGGCTTGGCAAAGGATGTCCATAAGGTAGTAGGTAATTGTGAAGTATATAAGTGAGCTAAAGGGAAGATGGAGCCTTATGGAGAATACATGCCTTTGCCAATGCTAACCTTACCTTGGGCCGACCTCAACATGGACTTTGTCTTAAGGTTACCTTAGACATCTAAAGGAAAAGATTCTATATTCGTTGTTGTGGATTGCTTTAGCAAAATGGCACACTTTATCCTTTGCCATCGGACTAATAATGCTTTATATATTGCTGATTGGTTTTTGCAGGAGGCTATTCGACTACAAAAGGTACCAAAGCCTATTTTCTCAGATCAGGACACAAAATTTTTAAGCTATTTTTAGAAATCTCTTTAGAGAAGACTTGGAACTAAACATATATTCAGCTCTGGTAGCCACCCTCAAACTAATGGCTAAACTGAAGTGATAAACAGGATGTTAGGCAATCTACTCAGAGTTGTCGTAGGAAAGAACTTAAGGGGTTGGGATTTATACCTATTAGTTGTGGAGTTCACATACAACCGGATTGTCTACAGCACCATTAGGAAGACCCCATTTAAGGTCATTTATGACATTAATCCTACAATTCCCTTAGATGTGATTGGTACCCCAGCAACTACCGAAGAGAGTTGATCCAGAGTTGATTGAGCTTAAGAATTGCAAGTACTACACCACTCTTTAACAAGGAAGATTGCCAAGTTCAATCAGAAACAACACAAAATTGGTAGCCAAGATCGCCGAATGATTACTTTCCAACCAAGAGACTTAGTATAGATTCACATCAACTAATAACGATTCCTACACTTAAGATATAGTAAACTATCTCCTCGAGCTGATGGTCTATCAAGGTCCTAAAGAAGGTCAATTATAATGTCTATCACATCAAGTTACTTGATAACTATAGTATCTCCCCTATTTTCAAAGTGTTCAATTAATTCCTCACTACCCAGTAGAAGAAGACCCTGTGAGCACCCAACAGAAGGAGCAAAGACTACTCTAGATTTGAGGGCAAATCTCTTTGACCCCCAAGTAGATGATAGGAATCAGCCCCCTAGACCACTCACTCGTAACCGAATTAGAGGACTCTAGGGACTCACTCAGAGGATACTAGCTCAAAGCCATATCCAAGAAGGAGATTCTTATCTCGATTTAACTTCCTACTAACCTGATTGTTGGACCCTTACATATGTCAAACCTGTTCCTACCTAGCAACTATGCTATATTCTAAAAATAGCTTAAGGTAAGTTGAGCTCCTGAACTAACCATAGACATCATACTCCAACTTAAGCTAACTTCTCAATAGAACTTATTAAACCTCAACTTGATCTAGATCAGGTTGCCCCCTAACTGTAAATCCTTTCTCTTTCTTTAGCCCACCTGTACCATATTTTTGTCATCTAGCTATTATGTGATACGTATCTTCTAACACAATGTTCCAGAATGATTGTTACTTTTCTATATTAGATATTCTTTCTTTCTTTTATCTCTTTTAGTATATTTTATGTAACTCAATTATAAGAATACCCTTTTGTCTTTTCCTACATATAAAGTAACCCTAGCAGATGAATATATAAACCTTACTTAGTTATACGTAGACATTCATTGATCAATATAGAACTTATTCAAGTTTCCTTTGAGTAACCTTGGTGTTCTCATTATCCTTCAATACTTATTTATTCCCTTTAGTAAGGAGTAGTGGCTAGCAACCCTTTAGTTTGGACCGATGCATTACATCCGACAGATTATAAGCTGAGTAGGATTAAATGGTGCATCATATCCATTTACTAGCTATTCGGACTTTACTACTTTTTCCTTGTTTCTTTTGGTTCATTTTTTTGTGGTGCCTCTCCTTGTGTCTAACCTTAAAGACCTATCAAATGCGTGACCATACTACTGATCAATCAAACTATTAATTTACTACAATATAATCTATACCATCTATTCTATTAAAATAGGCTAATCTATTACCTAAATAACAAGTTAGGCTATTTTGCTATAGCAGGTTACTTGTTATAAAAGGTAACCTACTAAACTTTTACATTATGTTACCTTAGCCAACATTGTAGTAATATTATATTACTAGCATTATCATAGAAAAATCCTAATGAAAAATGTCTTCTATCTATTTACATTTTTTTTTCTATAAATATGTTCTCATCTATTATTTGTTCATTTATAGTGTGTGCATATATGTGTGTATGTATGTATATATATGTATATTTATCTAGCAATATTTACTAATTACAATGTTTTTCAATAAAATTTCATTCATTGTGGTAAAATTTGAATTTTAATTCTTTTACATTCAATGAAATTTAAAATTTATATTTTAAATTGTCCATAAAATTCAAATTCAAATTTCAAAATTTTTGGATGAGTATCTTCAAAGAAGGAACTCAATCATATTTTCTTACAATAGTGTAGCAAATTTAGTTTGCTACTCATAAGTTAATGGATGCTGGTAGGATTTTGTGGTGAAGAAAGATTGCCTTAGGATCAAATGGAAACACTTTAGGTGAGAATCTTCTCTAGCAAACTTTTTTTGCTGATGAGGCTTTCATAAGCAAAAAAATGCTACCCTAGCAAACTTTTCTCTCCAATGTAGGTCATTATTTTTGCAATGATTTTTATGGAATCCATGAGGGTAGATAAGGGAAGGGAGGAGAGGAGAAGGGAAGGGAAGGGAGTAGTGGATGGTTCTATCTAAATTTGGAGGGACATAGATGTATTACATATGGAAGTTCAAAGGATATTAAACTATGTAAGGAAAATGCATGCCAAAAGATGTATATGTCGAGAATAATGATATAAATTAATTATGAAGTCCATCACTTTTTCATGATTAACATAAATTAGTTATAAGGAAACTAAAATAACTTCCCCAAATCACTAGTTTTTTAGACCACATATATTTGTTTGTGCAAAATTCACTTGAACTCAAAATGATACTAATGCTTATTGCTACATTCTTAAATGACATTGATTTGAAGAGAACAAGCAAATCTCCATAAAAAAGATTCAATAGGTATTACATATCAAGTATTATATAATATGTAAATATTAATAAAATATTAAAACAATTATTAAAGATAAAAATAACTTCTGAATCTATTACCATGCATAATTTGCACATAGTATATGTCAACATCTTATTGATATTTATACACTACGTATATATAATGCATAGTGTATATTAACTCTAAATCTCATAGGGATTTATGTTTTCTTATATATGCTAAAAGGTATCCCCTGATGTTACATATTGCCTAGGAATTATGCTTGAATTAGCCTATCACATTATTATTTTGTGACATGTTCGTATTACCATCCATAGCAATGAAAGGACGATATTCTTACGAAAAGTTAAACTTAAAAGCTCATCATATCACTAGTTACAAGCATGTCCTTTGAATATAACTTATAGCAAGGTACCATATGATGGTTGCTTTTCTATGTCATTTCATACATATAGGCACAGTAAATAGATAGCTCATATGACTCACATGCCTAAAAATTGCATGCCTGGTGAGCTTATGCTTTTGGTGTGCCAAGCCCAATGTGCTTTCATGTTTGCGGTCTACATGCCAGCATCCTCGAGTCCTTTTTTCTCTTACGTGCCAGTCGACATGCCACCCATTAATTCGATATTAGCCATATGCCTTTAAATGGGCTTGGAAATTGATGAAACCCCATATCCCATATTATTATATATAGTTATGTGCTAAATAAAAAGGATAATTAATAATTAAGTTGGAGGAAATTAAAATAAGGAAATTATATATTTGGGAATCATAGATCATAGTAATGTGAAATTTAATGTAGAAAATGAATAAATTATACTTGAAAATCTATATTATATATATAATATATAATATATACTATATATGTATTGCATAATATATATATACATGATATACTATATGTAGAATAACATATACGTATAAACTAATATATAAATACACATGTATAAGTGTTTGTGGTCGGCAGAACTTTTCTTTTCTCAAAAGTTGCACGGAAATGTTCTATGGTTGTGCTTCATAAGACTAGTTGGTGATGATGATGATGACGCTCAAGGTTAGGGTTGACTTGATTATCATTTACTAAGGACCTCAGCTAAAGGATATTTTTGAGAAGTTTATACATAAAAGCTCAAATGATGTTAAACCACGTAAGAAAAATGCATGTCAACCTTTTTAATTGTAGATGTTAAACCACCATGCAAGGAAAATGAATGCCAAAAGATGTATACATTGAGAATAATAACATAAATTATTTATAAAGTCAATCATTGTTTTTATGATCAACATAAATTAGTTATGAGGAAACTAAATAACTTCCTCAAATCACTAATTTTTTGAACCAGAAAATATATTTGTCTACGCAAAACTCACTAAAACTCTAAATGATACCAATGGCCATTGCTGTATTTTTAAAATGACATTGATTTGAAGCTAATAGCCAACTCTCGCTGCAATTTATGCTGTGTTATCTAGGGGCGGCAATTTTTGTGCTAAAAAATCCCAATGTCACATGTTGCCTAGGAATTATGCTTGAATTAAATAGCCTAATACATTATTATTCCGTGGCCTATAAGCATTGCCATTCCCAGTAATGAAAGGACGGCCTTCTTACAAAAAGTTGGATTGGGCAACCCATCATGTCAGTAATTATAATGTTATCTGTCCAAATATAGCTTATATAGAATGTTAACGTATAATAGTTCGCTTTCCAATGCCATTCCATTCATATTAGCATAGTAAATGGGTTGTGCATATCGCCTTATGTGCCTAAAAATGTATTGCATGTCTAATGTATTAGTGCTTTTTGTGTTTTGAGGCCAGTATGCCTACGTACCTGCATGCCAACGGTCCATGTACTCACTTGCTTTTGTTTTTTCTTTTCCCTCGTATGCCAGTTAGTATGCTACTCATTTATTCATCTGCTACTCCCGTGCCTTTAAATGACTCGAAAATTGATGGAATATATATATATATATATATATATTGACATTTTCCATGCATATTTTTATATGCAATTATGCGCTAAATAGAAATTATAATTAATTTGGAGGAAACAAAAATAAAAAATAAAATATTTGAATATTGTAGAATGCGCTAGTGCGAAATTGAGTGTGGGGAATGAATATTTTATACTTAAAAGTTCAATTTGAATAATATTCTAGATACATATAATATATATATATGTTATATTATTTATACCGTATCAACAAATATTATGTGAAAGCAAGTAAACAATTAAGGCAAAAAAATATCTTGGGTAAAAAATATCACCATAATTAACCAAATATAGACCTTTAACATGCGGTACATAGAAATTGTTTAAAATGAAATAGAATAATATGGAATTACCAAAAAAATAGTAAATCCAATCCTATGTTTATAAATTCTCACATAATGGAATAGAATGGAATGTATGTGTACTAGTATTTATAAAAAAGATGTGTTAATTATTAGATGTTACAATTAGATTGAAAGTTAAATAATTAGTAATAATTAATGAAGATAGAATAGAATTGTGATTTCTTCCTTTTAAAGATAAAATCGAATTTTTTTCTTTAATGTTGGAATCACCAATTTTAAAAAATCACCATTACATTTTTTAAAATACATTGGAAATGAATTATATAATGATTTTGTATATACAAAGGCCACACCATAATAAACAGGAATGAAAAAAAACAAAAGTGGTTAACAAATTTGAATAGCTACCGGTTGAATACGACATACCAACAAATCTTACTTAACTTGATCCTAACACTCGATATGACAAACATATGTAATATTAGGATTGCTCACCGCTAACTCTTACTAAATGAGCTAGATAAGAGCCAAAGGATATAAGAGAGAAGATATGGTTAAGTACTCCTAAAAGAGTAATGTCTGTATTCAATAATGAAGTAGCTGATGGCTACATACAGGTAGTAAGGTATTTATATGACCTCAACTAGGATTACACTAAATGAGGAAAAGACAAAAGGTATAATGTACAAAATATTCCTAAGATATACTAAAAAAGGTAAAAATGACAAATAATACATTGTACGAAAAAGAGTGGAATCATTTTGAAACATTGTGTCAGATGAAACATATTGAATGGTGACCGGTGGTCAAAGGTTTAGCTGGTCTTATTGAAGTAAATCCTAAGGTGGCTCGACATTGGCAGAATCTAAGTTAGATGAGGTTGCGAAGAAGTTAGCGATCAAAGCCGACTTCATTTGGTTTCAGTTAGAGTTAGGTGCTTAAGGATGCTTAGATTCTCTTAGGGTTGCTCAGCTCAGTAGCTCGACAGATCGGAAGCTCAGCAACTCAGCTTAGACAAATGCTTGGCACTTGGCAACTTAGAAATTGCATTGGACCTTACGAGAATTCAACACTCAAGTTGATAGAAGTGTAGAAGATTGATATCAAGATAGGAATCTTCATCCTGAATAGGTTTTCAAGCTAGAATTCTTTATGTCTCCTTGCAGTTTTCTAGCTCGATTGCGTGTGACTAACTTGAGAGTTGATTCCTATCACAAAATTGCATAGAAATTTAAATATAGTTAAGAAAATATAATTCTCAATTACATAAAATTGAAATTAGAATATATATAACAAAAAGAACTTACTTCAATAGTCAACTTTGGAGCTTCCAATTATTGTTAATAAAATGTGATGCGACAGTCATGTATCCTTTTTTCTAATTAGAAGTCTACATATCCATTCTTATTGCAATTCAAGAACTAACACCTTTCAATTGCACTCTCAATCATTCCTTCTGCTCATGATAGATGCTCATAATTTTTGTCCTCATTGTAGTGCAACCCATATGATTAATAAGAGGTTGAATGCAACTAATATACTCACTAAAAGATTCATGTTCAATTATTGAGATAGGATACTCATGAACAATTATAGCTCATGCAAGCTTCTACTTAGAACTTTCTTAATTAAAAGACCAATTTCCTATTGTTACACCACTACTATTCCCAAACTTAGCTTGTTTTTTTCTCAATAGATAAAAGACATTACCTTAAATCCTTTTAATTTGCTTTCTTCAAGCACCTTTATAAATAATTGCACAAGTGGTTGTTCTTACATTGACTATTTGCTTTCAGTTTTGTCTCATAATGGTTGCAAACAACATAATTGTCTCCATTAATCATTACTCTTACCTTATCTTTCCATACAGGAGAAGTCAACTTATGTTCATTAGCTTTTTCACTTTGATTGTTACTGCTTACAACTTAAGAACTTGATTAAAGCTTTATTAAAGCTACTTTTATTTTAGATGTAGAGTTTGGTAATAGACTTTCCTCAATGATATTAATGTTTGCATTTGCATTAATGTTGTTGCTTTATTCAAGCTACTTTCCTTTCTAATCTAAAGTTTGGTAATAGACTTTCCTCATTGATATTAATGTTTTCATTTGCATTGAAGTTAATCTCGATTTCATTCGAATCCATTTTCCTTGCATTACATCAAAGAGCTTATCAACTATTAGTTATACATGTGGTAATAGTATTTAATTAGGTCAATTTGCATATATATGTATATATGTATGTGAAATACATATACATAACTACATACATATATATATGATGAATTCTAAAGTAATATGAAATAGTGACAACCAATAAACATGAAAATTGATTGGTTTAAATTTATGCTAGTACTTCTGAAATGGGTGAATAAACTATACTAAGGTGAAAACTAGAGGTAGATTACTAATAATATAAGCATAAATAGGAAGTGCAAATACATATAAAATGGAAAAAAAAATTCATTTAACACCTCAACAAATACCCAAAGCATTCACAAATTTACTATAAAAAAAAAAGCCTTTTGAGGTTAGGTCACAATGTAGAATTTAGGAACAATTCCAAAAATCTCTATAAGTAGAAAGCAAATTTCACGAAGAAAACTCAACCTATGAATTTATTATTTGCAAACAAAACATTAAGAATAAATTGATCTACCCTAACGATGTGACTACATATTTGTCAAAAAGCATAATAGACAATTCTTTAGCAAAGATTTACAAATCATAAGTTATGGATACACCAAAACAAAAAAAGTGAAAATCAAATCCTTTACGAACATATCTTCATCTCTTATATAATATTATTATGAAGGAAATAATTACATGAAAAAAGGTAGTTAATAAGATGAAAAAATTAGAAAAATTTCAAAACCCATTTGTATAAGGAACACGACTTGTATACATGTATATTATAGACATGCATGTACATAACTTTGCAGTAAAGTGGACTGGATTTGGTTTGTTGAAGTCTATTATTTTGTAACTTTTGTCTACCGAGTCTCCAAGTATCGAGAATGAGAATGGGAATTGACATGCACATAGGGTTTGTTTGAAATGAAAGAGAGAAAAGATATTATTTTATTAATTATTATATTCTATTTGTATATTTATACTTATATGGTAATACTAAGTAATGATAGAGAATTATGTGGCTGTATTGTATGTCGTTAACGTGATGACATGGGCTTTACGGATGAGATTAAGGGGCTTCGCATATGTATATATTATTATTTTTTAATTGAGTTTAGATTTTCTATTAGACTTTTCCTAAATTCCAAAACCCGACCTAAAACCTTATAAGGTTAAAGAATGAATTCTATATACCGCCCTAAAACCACCTTATAAGGTTTTTAGCAACTTGATTGAGTTGGAAACTCTATAATGACCCATCCAATGGCATCCTTAAATATGAATTACCAACCCCATTTAAAATATTGCAAAAGGTCAATGGTAATGCCTATAAACTAGAACTACTTGAAAGCTATGGTACTTCTCCAATCTTGAACGTAGTCAACCTGACTCCTCACATCTCGATCAAAGTTGAACTTGACAATTTGTGGCCAAACCTTCAATTAGTGATACGCTGAACCACTATTTTAATAAATAAAAGAGTATTTTTATGAGTAAATGTATCGGGCCATGTATACAATAATAAACTAGTAAGAACGAAGTTAATGAGGACTAACTCCCACCTACATTAGTTTCACTTATATGTAGGTGAATTCAAAATTTCTAAAATAAAAAGATCATAAATCTACTCCTAATTAAAAGTTAAGATAAAATTAATCAACTGGCAAATTGGATAATTGGAAACTGAAATTACTAATCATGATATTAAAATATACAATATTTGACTATGGGATCCTTAACAAATTTATATTATTACCTTTGATTTCCCTTTCAAGTCATAGTAATGAAGCATGAAAACATCTTCTATTGAACCATGAATTACCCTAATTAATTAACTAAGTTTTTTTATTCATAGAAAAGTTGTTTAGTTAATTAATGGTTTTATGTTCTAGACCCTAAGCTAATTACAATATATAATCTTTTACATCTTACTTGTAATCTTACATTAGTTTGTCATAAAATCGATCAAATTAATTTTAAGAGAAAATATAAATAACTCCTCTAAACTTTAACTAAGATACAGATTGATCTCCCGAATTTTCAAAGTATGGTTGTTGATTCCCTAAATTTTGATAAATTGATAAATAACCCTATAAGTTGAGAATAACCTACTTAAGCTTTTATTTTGGGTATACAAACACTCTCTAAACTTATCAAAATGTATTTTAAAACCTTTTAAATTTTGACCATAGTTTGATTTTTTTTTTTAATTACAAAAAACAAATGTCCTTTATCTTGCCAATTTATAAAAGTTTAAGGAATAAAAAACTGTACTATAAAAGTTTAAAGGATTAATTCGCACATAAGTTAAAGTTTAGGAGGGATTATTTACAATTTTCCCTTAATTTTATGTTTTCATATCTTATCACAATTTAACGTTTATTCTAAAAATTATAAAACACATGCTCGAAGACAAAGGCATCAAGAATACAAAATATTTAATGTTTTAGCATAAAAATACCATAGAACCATCAATCTAATATTTCAAGAAAAAAAAAATTCTAATTAGTGATAGTAAGAGAGACACAAATAATCGTGCAGGGTTAGCAGAATGGGGAGGGAAGGGGGTGGGTAGGTAGGGGACATAATCCATGAATTGAAAGATCAAGAAAAAGGGAAAACTTAACTTGTATTAAAAATTTTAGAAGTTTTCAATCCTTCGATCTTTACATAAATTATGGTACTGCTTGTAATTACTGTCAATCTTGCTAATAAAAGCTAAAAGGAATTAAAAAAGAAAAAAGCTACTCTACTCTTGACAAAATATAAATTGGAGACTGGAAATAGTTTCTCCTTTCATGCGTTCGTGGCCGCTCAATCTCTAATTGAACTCTCTTTCCCTATCGCGTATCCTAATGTTTGGAAAAGCATGGCATGTGATCATTTGCTATTGTTTGGCATGTGACTGAATTGCAATGGACAATAAATATATATATATTATTTATGGCTATATATATTATGATTATTATTATTATTATTATTATTATTATTATTATTATTAAAACGGATTGACCTTAAAGTAATAGGCTCTTAAATGATAGCCTTTTTAAATATTACCATTTAATCCTCTAATTAAAATTTTATTGCAAAAATATAATATTAAAAAAAATTTATTAAAATTATAATTATTTTATACTAAAGGTAAAATTAGCATATTAACCTACTCTCTCCCATTAATCTCTCACAGTCCCAAAATCCACTTTCTCCGCTATTTCCCCACATAACATTATACTTATCCCATGATTTCTCTCCTTAACTATTTATCTCTTTTTGTTTTCTCTCCCAACTTATTTTATGTGTGCGTATCACATGACTAAAATTTAGATTATAATGAAATATAACAATGATGATAATTGATATCCACTGGCATGGATAGATTTTTGTGTGTAATCCTAATTTGTTTATAAGTAAAAAACTAAAAGATTTAAAATGAGCGTAAATAAGAAAAAAAGTAAATTTATATTTATATTATTTAATAAATACTTTTTACTAAATAGATAATAATAAATTTTAAAAATATAAATTTAATTTTATTTAATCTAGATAGGCATTTATCCGTTAATGTGTGCATATATATACTTGTTGTGCTTTAATAAAACCCCATGAGTGGCCTCTAGACTTTTACCGTGAAGCCTAACCCACTTATGTTGCTAAACCAATTATTAAGCCAAGAGGGAAGGAAATTTGTGGAGCTACCATCCCTACTGAAGCCGTATGCTAAAAAAAGTCATGTACTTTCTTATTTTAGGACTTCCCACAGATCTCCTTCGAACATTCTTTCTCCGTTTTCATGTTCAAGAAAAACATAATTCTAATATGAATTGAAGATTAGAATTCCTCTTGTTAGGTGATTTCTCTCTTTACGCAATTTCTTATTGTCTTAGGATGTTGTTCAACTTTGTAACCCCATTGTATTCACAAAGATTACGAATCTTTTAATGTTAATGGATTAATATTTGGTGTTTTTGTTGTTCTTTGTGATTATGTGTTATATGGGTTATGGGTTTCAAGCATTGAACGTATATTTCGCTTTTGAAGGACTATGTGTAAATTAGGATTATGTGTCAAACATAAATTATAGTCATTTCCATGTTTGTTTAACTTGGATCAATTGTGATACATATTAATTCAGTTACGATTTCAGTTTTGGGAATTGATTTTTAATCTGTATATTCATGAACAATAGAATAACTCAAATAGCATGCCTCTTGTTGACTCATATACTTGGTTTTTAATTGTAATCATTAGAGTGTTAGAATCTTATACTTTGTTAGATAAGGAATCGTTCTTAGGTTTAGTCTAATAGAAATCATATCTTTATCATTTTTGTTGTTAGAATCTCTTGTTTATTCACATTAGGCTAGTTGTTGAGTTTTATTTAATAAAACAATCAAATTTTATTTGGCTTGCCCAAATATGAATAGTGCTATTACGGCTAGGGGATAACTTCCCATTCTCTTGGGAATACAACCTTGGATCTTACACTATACTATTAATTAATTGGTATACTTGCTAAAGCTTCGCAGATTCCACAAGAATTTTCATTGAAATTGTAAGTTATCGAACCTAATTTTTTTTTTTTATAAATTTCTATAAACCAATCAATATTAAACCTTACTCGTTTAATATTAATTCTTAACTAAGACTTAAAGAAACTAGTTTTTTAAACATATTTTGAAAATTCTTTAAAGTAATGACTCAATCGAAGTTAGAAAAAAGAGGGTTAGGTTATATCAATTGGGTAAACTAATTTAATCAAGCTACTGATCTACTTGAAAAACCAATTTCTAAAAACGGTTTTTAGAAAACCAAAATATCAAGTCTGAGGGCTACTCTTTTAAACCCTTAGGAGTACCACTACTAACTTTTCGATTTTAATTTCACTTTTCAATATACCTTTATTCACATGTAACTAAATTAATTAAGTTAAACAATTATATACCAAATATGAAAAAAAATAGAGAGAAAATTTTTCATAATTTAAGTTGTCATATATTTGCATATAAGTGCTTACATACTTGCTATTCAGGATCGAATGTACATAGTTCTTTTCAAGAATATTAGCGACTTGGTTGATTTTATTAAAGAACAAGGTTAGATTTGTATCTTTTACCCAATTCGATGTTAATTAAGGAAATTTTCTAAAAGGGTCCTATTGATAGTTAGTTTTCATCTCCGTCTTATTCGTCTATTCGGTTGCCAATAGGTCGTGCAATCTATATGCTCGGCACCTCATCGAGTAATCAACATTTTCAGTAGTACGTCATGTAACTTAGATCCATCATAGGTTTGAATTCAAGTTCATGACGTGAACATTTATTATAAATACGGTTACGATTATATAATTGCCTACTCTCCTTACATTTTAGGGAAGGTGTCGAATCAAGAAGCCTTTACATGTCTCGGTAGTTGTTCCAATAATTGCTCCTTCATACATAACAATCTCCTAAAAATATGAAAAAGGAACCATGTAAGAGATATCTATTAACTCTTAACTTCTCAACTTTACTATTTTCATTCCTACCTACTGACATAAGTATTAGAGTCGTTGTACCGGACTAGCCCCGGTACCAAGTATTTTTTTTTCTTTGTAGAATATTTACAATTCCCAAAATTCACTAACAACATTTGGTGCCGTCTGTTTTTTCCTAAACATACGCACATGGCTAAAACAAAAGTGTCTAAGAGTGCAGGTGCTGGTACTTCCTCCTAATACCCTAAAGGAAGGAGTCGGCATGTTGATGAGCAGTAATTGGCTAGCCTCGAGCAACTCTACCTTGACTTAGCCAAAGAAAACCAAGAATTAAACAAAAAAAAAAAAAGCAAACCTTAACCTCCTCCATAGTAATATTCACCTAAACCCAATCTATAACATAGACCAAGGTGATCACGATGTTGAAAATAGTGATGATTCAATTTATTCATCTAAGTTTCAGAAAAAGCAAGCTAAGAATATGATAGGACCTTTGGCTCTTGCTTTTAACAAGAATGACAAAAGCAAACAACAGTAGTAGGTACACCATGTGGGTCCTTCGCATGTCAGCATCCTTGTTGCCCTAAGCAAGAAGTTCCAAATTAAAATGAGTCCCTTTGTTCTAGAGATTTTGGAGGAAGTGATACCTCGGCACATTAAGCTGCCATAGTTTGATACTTATGATGAAACAAAAGACCCTGAAGACTACCTGGAGTGCTGCTGTACATTGGCTAAGTTGCATAGTTTGAGTAATGCAGTAGCCTATCAAGCTTTTCCTTCAACATTGAGGAATGCAATCAGCACATGGTTCAAACATTTGAAACCGGATGCCATTTCCTATTTTGATGAACTAATAGAAGTGTTCCTTTAATAGTTCCTTGCAAGAAAACTTTCTGTTAAGGATTCTTCAATCCTTAACACCATCAAACAAAAGTGTAATGAGTTAAATAGGGACTACTCGGCAAAGTTTGATCAACTTCTTGTAGGCCAACATTGACATGTTTAAATGGTCTCCTTCAAACATGCTAGGTATCCCAAGAGAAGTTTTGCTACACAACTCCAGATTAATTCGAATGTAAAGGTGGTCCAACAAAACAAGAGGCATTTTGCACTAGAGACATAAGCAATAATAGAGGAAGAAGTCTAGAAGTCATTGAAGGCATGATTCATTTGGGAAGAGCTTTATCCAACTTGGCTAGCCAATTGTATGCTTGTTAAGAAGTCTAACTACAAGTGGAGAATATGAATAGATTTCATAGATCTTAATAAGGCCTTTCTTAAAGACTGTTTCCTTTTGCCAAAAATTGATTAGACGGTAGATGCAACCATTGGATACGTGTTGCTTTCCTTTGTTGATGCTTTCTTTGGTTACAACCAAATCAAGATGGATAAGAAGGATGAAGTCCATATGTCTTTTGTTACTAATTTTAGAATGTATTATTACACGGTGATGCCCTTTGGGCTAAAGAACGCTGATGCAACATACCAAAGACTTGTTACCCAAATGTTTAAACTCCAGATCTATAGAAATGTTGAAGTATATGTTGACGACATGATTGTAAAGAACATGAAGGAAGATTGGCATCTTGCTGACCTGGAGGAGACGTTTGCTACATTGAAGAGAGATAGCATGAAACTCAATTCGTAGAAATGCATCTTTGGTGCAACATCAGGAAAATTCTTAGGTTACATAGTTACTTTGCGTGGCATTGAGGCTAACCTGAGAAAGATTGAAGCCATAAGGAACATGAAATCACCTTGTGCATTCAAAGAAGTGTAGGAACTCACTGGGCAAATTGCTGCTCTCAACCTATTTGTGTCGAAAAGTGTAGATAGGTGCGCAAAATTCTTTAAAATTTTAAAGAATCCAAAATAATTCAATTGGATTGACAATTATAAAGGAGCTTTAATAAGCTTAAGGAATTTCTTGCGTCACCCCCAATACTTTCGACACTAATTCCTAAGAAATTTATATTTGTACCTATGGGTTAGTTACTAAGCACTTTCTTTTGTATTGGTCTGAATTGACGGTAAAGAGCATTGACCCGTTTATTACATGAGTCATGTTCTACAGGGGTCAGAACTTCAGTGTACAAAGATTGCAAAATTTGTATTAGTAGTGGTTCTCTCGGTAAAAAAGTTAAAGCCGTATTTTAAAACTACCAAATCATTTTTCTCTCTAATCAGCCATTACAGTAAGCATTGCAACAGCTTGATTCCTCGAGGAGGACGATGAAGTATTCCCTAGAGCTCAGTGCTTATCGTGTACAATATAAACCTAGAACGACATTGAAGGCTCAAGTACAAGTAGATTTTGTAACTGAATTCATTAGTGAGGAAGATTGTGTAGAGGTTGCCGAGAAACCTATCTGGTTACTTTATGTGGATGGTTCTTTGATATGAGAAGGAAGTGGTGTAAGCCTAGTTATTCAAGGCACTCATAATGTCAAAGTTTATTACGCTCTAAAATTCAGATTCCTAGCCAGCAACAATGAAGCAGAGTACAAAGCTCTAATTGCTAAACTGAATCTAGCAAAAGAAATTGGTGTCGAGAAACTCGAAGTATTCTTTGATTCCCAATTGGTGGTGAATCAAGTTACGGGCAGTTATGTGGCAAGGGAAGAAGAAATGAGCAAGTACCTACTTGTAGTACGAGCGCTTACAAAAGAATTCCAATCTTTCTCCATCTACAAAATTCCAAGAAGCAAGAATATTGTTGTCGATAAGTTATTGAAGTTGGCCAGTATAGCATTCCTTAAATTGAGCGAGAAACTTTTCGTTGAGTTTCTTTTGTAGAAAAGGTTATTCATTCTCTCACAAAGTGGTAAGTTGGCTCCTTGCTCGAGAGAAGAATCATGGATGGATCCCTTAGTGTATTATCTAAGAGATGATACTCTCCCTAATGATAAAAAAAGAGTGTAAAGATTGGCATACTAAGTCGCGAACTACACGTTGATTGATGGTCAGTTGTATAAACACAACATATCACAACCCTTTTTGATGCCTTCCTCTAAGAAATGCCCAGAGGGTGTTATCCGAGTTGTACAGTGGCGTATGCAGTAACCACATACAAGCGTAAACACTATATGTTCGAGCACCGTGACACGACTATTATTGGCCAACTATGAGAGGAGATGTAAGGGAAGTTTTCTAGTACTGTTTGCAGTGTTAGAAGCATGATTCATCGAGTCATGCACTTGCAACTGAGTTATGTTGCCTAACCAACCCTTGGCCCTTTGCTTAATAAGGGCTAGATATTCTCTAACCCTTTCCGAAGTCTATCGCCCAGCAACAATTCGTCATTTTTGTTGTAGATTACTTTACCAAATGGGTAGAGGTTGAGGCTATGGTGAAGATGACCAAGTAGAAAATGGAAGCGTTCGTCTTCAGCTCCATCATATCAAGATTTGGAGTTCCTTACATGATAATTACGGATAACGGCCTATAATTTGACAACAATAAGTTTTGGGCATTTTGTGAGAAGCACGGCATTCACCTCAACTATACGTCTATAGTGCACCCTCAGATGAGTGGTCAAGTTGAAGCTATAAACAAAATCACATTGCACGACCTAAGACTAAAAGTAGATCAAGTCAAGGGGAAATAGGCCAATGAACTATCGGATGTTTTATAGGGGAACCTAACCACCCATAGAACTGCGATTAGGGAAACGCCCTTTAAGTTAGCATATGGCATAAAAGCCGTGTTTTTGATTGAATTGGATTTGCTAAATCAACAAAATTAGAATTTCAATGTTATGGTTAATGAAGTTGGATTAACAGAAAATTTATACACTATCGATGAAATTCGGGATATTACAAGAGCTAAGATTGTGGCATACCAGCATAGAGTGATAAGGTATTACAATCAGAAAGTGAAGCACAGAGTTTTTCAACCTAAGCATTTAGTTTTCCGAAAGATGGAAGCTATTGGTGCATAAGCAAATCAAGGGAAGCTCAGCCCGAATTGGGAGGATCCTGTTAAGATCCAGGAAGTCATTGGCGAAGGGGCTTATTAACTAGAAAGGTTAGATGGATCCATCATCCCTTGAGCATGGAATGCTGAGAATTTGAAATTATACTTCAATTGATAGCTTCACTTATTTGTAAGGCAACAGCCAACAAGCTTGTAAGACTACGATTCCTTTTATTTATGAGAATTATATTTGAAGTCTCATGTTTCTTATTCTTCTTATTAATGACGAGTTAGTAAGCTATAATCTATCGCAGCCAATAAACTGCATAAATTAATCTTATAGTGGAGTAATGCAGCTAGTCCACACCTCAAACGGCTAACAGACAATGTCTATAAAGATGCATGAATTGGGCGTGTGAAATAAAACATGCTAAGAAATAATTAGGCATGTGAAATAAAACATGCTGAGAATTAATTGGGCATGTGAAATAAAACATGTCGAGAATTAATTAGGCGTGTGATATAAAATATGCCAAAAATTGATTGGGCATGTGAAATAAAACGTGCCAAGAATTAATTAGGCGTATGAAATAAAACATGCCGAAAATTAGTTAGGCATATGAAATAAAACATGCTGAAAATTAGTTGGGTATGTGAAATAAAACATGTTGAGAAATAATTAGGATTGCGAAATTAAACATGCCGAGAATTAGATAGTTATGTGAAATAAAACATGTCGAAAGATAATTTGCGTGATTTAAAACATGCTGACAAATAAGGACGTGTGAAATATAATACAAGGAACTCTCAATGCATGAACTAAAACGTACTAAAAACATTCATATGAAGGATATTTCATTCAACCAATATAGTTACAAATGTACGGCTTAACAATTCATTCAAATAATTACATGAGAGGATACAAGGTATAAAGAATACAAGAAAATCTTATGGCTTACTATCGGAATCAACAAAAGTGATTCACGAATAGGAAGTTGGGGCTTTCTTCAAGCAAGCTGCTTTCTCGGCACATAGGTTCTCAAAGCCAGCAAATTTTTCATTTTGCACATTAAGGATTTCTTTTGACAAAAGTTCCTCGTATTCCCCTAGATCCTCAGCATAATCTTTTCTATCACCCTTATTAGCAATCTCAACACCTGCTTCATTGTCATCGTCTTCATTAGCATTGCTAACTTTATCGTCGACGTCGGTAAAGTCAAGGCATGAGAGATACTAAAGGGTGAAGCTTCAACATCTCCTCTCTTACCATTTGAACCCCCCTCCAACAACTTCTTTTGTAGAAGCCTCTCGTATTGCTGACTAGGAGTGACTTTATCGAAAGCCTCTTCGATTGATGGTCCTCTCCTTACAGTCTCCTCCAATTCCGCTATACGACTCTGTAAGTTCAAGTTGTTGGTCTCCAACTCTTTAATCTATATTATAAGCTTATCTTCATCACCACTCATCATGCAAAGTGTTCGACCCAAGCTCCAGTACTCTTCTTCTTCTTCTGCAGCTCCTCCTTTAAGCCTTCAGGCCTTTGTACTTCTCTTCCATTTTGGCCTTCATGCTCGAGACTTCATCAATGGCAAGGGTATGTGCCAACTTCTCAATAACAAGGTCTCCTTAGAGCTCTCTCACCTCTAGCTCGGCCCTTATCCTCATGTTCTCGATAGTAGCAATCTAGGCTTTCGATGCATTGTATGCATCCTCAATTCTCTACAACAATTTTATTTAATACAATCAGAAATGATTTGACATAACACATGGATACAACCAAGGATATTACCTTTTTTGCCTCTTTGTCGGCTTCATCCAAAGTCATTAGAATGTAGCTGCTCATCTAGACAAGGAAATGTGTTAGTAACTTAAACAAATTTGAAAATTAAAAATAATGGTTATGGATACTTCCATCATACAATTTGGTTGCGATATAAGCTTTATTACAACCACTAACCCTGTTAACATCCTTCTTTGCAAAATCTTTGTCCTTAAGAAGAATAACTCCTTCCATTAAAGCCAAGGACTTTGTCCTATCACCTACGGCCGAGTTGGTATCTCAAATTGAGTGGCTCCACCATAGGACGTAATACTCGCCAAACTCCTTATTGGGGACGAATTCAGCATTGTTGATGCCGAGTGCTTTATTGGGCATTGCCTCCTTCACCTTCTGGTCTGAGTCTTTGGACCTTTTGGTAGTAGGTTGGCCGACGAGTTCTTTCTTCAGACTTTTATTGTTGCTTGGCGCTACCTCTACTATTAGGGACGACCCTTCGATAGTAATAACATTAGCCTTATTGTGGGGTTGAATCTCTCGATCTTCCTTTCTTGGCTTTACAGTAGGAGGAACATCTTCATCATTCTTGACAGGAGGTTCCCCTAAATGAGCAATTTCAGTTTCAGTTAGCAGATCTTTCTTCCCCTTCTTCTGCTTCTTAGCTAGTTGAGAAGGTTTCTATTACGCCGTAGGCTGCTTAGTTATGTCTTTAGCCACCTTTTTCACCAATATTGGTTGAATGGTAGATGTAAGGGCCGCATGTTTATTGGCCTTTGACTTTTTAGCCTTTACCTAGGCCAGTAGCTTAGCAGGATTTACTTTGCCAGCATACATATCTATGACATGAGCAAATGAGTTAATATCAACACTAAAAAAGAATAAAGTTACATTCTCCATGTCAAGCAAGGCTCAAAGGCAACAATTCTTTCCCCAAGTCGCAAGAATAGCTTTCTTCTTGTGGTTATCTCGGTACGGTGCTATCTCGTTAGCGTACCTTCTTTTTTGAAAAAAACTAGGTCTCCACTTATGTAATGCCGTATAATTTTCTCGACGTCTTAGAAGAACATTTTATTCTTCCTCTTTTCCCAAATTTTCTTTGTTGCTTCTACATCGTTAGGCATCAGATCAAAATTTTTAGTGCAAATTGGCTCAGTCTATTGAGTCTAGAAGTCCAGCTCTTCATCAAATATTATTGACACAAATTTATTGTGCCACTTGTAGATCTTAAACTCTAATCCATCCATGAACTTTTGCCCATGCCTTACAATGACAAAGTACCACCCGTTAGGTTGCCCCCTAATTGTAAAGAAAAACCAAAACAATTGAGGCATAGCCTCAACTTCAACTTCTTCACAGACCATCTCAAAAGCCACTAGAAGCCGGTATGTGTTGGGTGAGAACATACTCGGTATGACTCTAAAGTAGTTGAAGAAGCCCTTAACAAAAGCCAAGAAAGGGAAGTGCAACCCAAAACCTAAATATTTCAAGTATATATGGAACTCGCATTCACTTAGGAAACATACCATCTCCTCCTCTCTCGTCCTCGATATATTCTATGCTCTAGGAAGTTCTTGCCAATACTGATTGTACTTTGTGATAAGAACTGTATCAACAGAACTGGCGATTCCATCTAGAGAATAGTAGAAGTAGACTATGGTGTTATATAAATACCTTGCCAAGAATCGACCTTCCTTGTCCTCAGGATAATTATCTATAGCAAGCTTGTTCATCCGATTGAATTTATCCCACGTTGCCTTAATGCTATCATCAAAGCTACCAAAAGAGTACGCCACCTCGCTCCTTCTTTGTTGGGGGGGGGGGGGGGGGGGTGGGGTGAAGTAGCCTCAGTTTCCATTATTTCGAAATCGGAGAGGATAAGTCAACAGACAATGTTGTGAACCATACCTAAATGTCTATGAATAGTATCTTGGAAATTGAAGAACTTAAGAGTAAAGATGAGAAAGCAAGAAAAAATGGTTTTTGAAGACTGAGTTTGAATAGAAGTGAGTCGTGATTTCAAAGAGTGCTTTAAATATGGACAATTTTCCCTTGTAACTACAAATGTGTTTCTAATAGTAATGAACATTGATTTGATAAGTAGTGCGGATTGACAACGTGTGTCATGTCTTTGGAATCTAAGGGTTGATAACTCTTTGACCGTTATTGAGTCTGTAGTACAGTGGTTTTCGAGGCGATAGGTGTCATATCACCTACTTTTTAGTCTCTCCAATAGGCAGGAATTCAAAAATTGTGACTTTTTGACTAAGATGTGAACCACCTTGCTCTCTCTTTTGCTCGGCATCCATAGAACTGCTCCTACTTAGCCTCTAGCACATTATATATTACTCCCTTTATCAACTACTTGAATACGAGAGTTGGGGTGCAAATGTTGATAGTTAGTTTTTGTCTCCATCTTACTTGTCTATTCGGCTGTCAACAGGCCACGTAATCTATATTATCAGCACCTCATCAAGTAATCAACATTCTCTACATTAGACTGAGTAACTTAGATCCATCATAGATTTGAATTTAAGCTCATGGTGTGAACAATTATTACAAGTATGGTTATGATTATACAACTACCTGCTCTCCCTACATTTTAGGGAAGGTGTTTAATAAAAAAGCTTTCATGTGTTTCAGCAGTTATTCCAATAACCGCTCCTTCAGACATAACAATACCCTATAAATACGAAAAAAGAACCTTCTAAGAGACATTTGATAACTCTTAATTGTAAGCCCTACAACCAATCACTAAAGGTTTCGATCAGCTGAAAGATCCGATCAAACCTAAATTATAAGTGAAGCCAGAAATATTAGTAAAAAGTGATCTCATAAGTTTAAATTTAAGAAAATAAGCAATAAAATAAAAGAATATAAAAATTTCAAATTTTAAGTATATAAATCGTTATTTATCGAAAATGCGTAAAATGTATTTCGATAATTAACGAATCGCTAGAGATAAATTATATGTATACTAAAAATCATATAATAACCTAAATAATATTTAATAATATTTATTTGTACTATATATGAATTTACATGTAGATACAAATACACGTAATTACTTAAAATATGCGAAACGTGCTAAAATAATACTAAATAATTAAATAAAATTCATAATTAATTAAGGAAAAATAAAAAAAATAAAAAAAATAAGGAATGGTCCAGAATTGGGTCATGGCAGTTGGGGAAAATAAGAAAAAAAAAATTAGCTAATTAAATTAGAACAATACAAAAGTCAAATTGGAAGAAGATAAGGCAATTATCTAATCAAATTAAAGCATAATAATTTCCCTAAAGCTTTATAAATACTCCAAATTTTTTAGAATCTCATTTTCGATGTCAGGAAATTTAGAAAAATAAAGAGAGGTGAAATTGAGAGAAAATTAAGGTTTTACAAAAATTTAGCAACAATTTGTACAGTTGAGGCTTGTAAGGAGAACACAGACCTGACGAGTAGCTGGGAGAGGACGGCCACCACCACTACATGGTAGTGGCAGCACCCAGGTGGGCCCACACATCCATGGCCATCGATGGTGGTTGGAGCCACCCAAATAGGTGAGTTTGATTTTCAGCCTAATTTTGTGTAATTTTGTAAAAATAGTAAATATTCTTATAAAATTATGAATTTTGTTATTCTAGAATATTTTTGTATATAGTTTTTAGGAAAAATATTATTTTGATGAAAAAATGTCCCATGATATATCATCCTTAAGAAATCATGTAAAACCGAACATGTTTCAGTTTAGAAATAAATTACCTTATGAGTATAGTTTTGAGCCCAAAATTTTTGTGTAAATTACTTAGATGATATAGAACAGTGATATGAAGCCCGTTTTCAAAAATTAATTTTTGAAATTTTTAGATAATTTTTAGGCCTTAAAATGAGGCATAAAATAGGTATTTTAGGGTAAATTAAGTAATTAAATAGTTAATTACTAATTTAGCTAATAATTATATGTTTTAGGGTGTTGAAATCTGATGAAGTATAATACTTGTAGCATTTAGGGTGTTAGATGTAATTATTAGGTTAATTATGTAGTAAATAAGTTATAGGGAAAATAATAAATTTTAAGTTAATTTTGAAAATTAAGGTAATTAGATGTAAAATCTGATTTAGGATGAATTTAAACATTTTGAAATGATAATTGATGTTGGGAGATGGTAATTAGAATGATAAAAATATTAGATATGTATTATGTACATAATAAGTAATAGTACATAATACACAATTATTAGAAATATAATAAATAGAAGATATTAAAATAAAAATTGATATTATAAGAATAATAGGGATATATAATAAATCTGATAGAAAACTTAAATTTATGTAATTATATGAAAAATGTAAAAATTTCTCACATCAAGAGTAAATTCGGTACACTAATACGGATTTAAATATATTGGGTAAAATAAAATACTAACTAGGAGTCACGATGATATTTAGGATATTTGGGAGTAATGTGATTAATTTCATATTATAAGTTGAAAACAAATTTCTAGGGTTCGGGTATAAAACAGTACTTAGAAATCGAATTAGAACCTAATTTAGAAATTGATATGGAAACTGAACCCGAACTTAACCTCAAACCTAAAAAATTGTAAAAAATTTGAGAACCGAGATAACTGAATATATTAAACCCTAAACACAATATAACAATAAGCGTTATAGGATAAAATCAACTTATAATAGTTATATAAAAAACTAAAACCACGTTTGTGTTATAGGGATGATCGGCAATGGCCTGAGCGAGTTAGACCTTGAGTGAGTGTGCGAGGAGTCTAGGTAAGTTGGGATTAATACGTTGCTATATTTTGAAGGTTTGAGAATATGCTTGGTTGTGCTTGTTAGATAGTTAGTTATGTGCATGTACTTGATTATACGTGATGCTATGATTTTGTTTTTTGTTCTGGCTTGTATTGTATGATTTGTATGAAATGATTGATCACTCTAAATTGGACCTAATCAAATATACAACCTGTAATCATAATCGGACCTACATGGCAGCCTATTAAGGGAAACCTAGGATTCTCCAACCAAATACCGATCTCTTCGAAAGGGATAGCGCATGATTGCAAAATGGTCCCTTCTTCATCCTTAGTCGAACTAAGTGACAGGAGAGGAAGTCACGGCGAGGGTGAAGTCAATGGTTCGAAGGTAGTCACGGGATGAGCGGTGTCTCCATTGTATAAGCCTAGGTTTGGTCGTGAGCTATTGCATTAATGGCAACTCCTCAACATGGATTAGAGTTAGTGCAATTTCTCTAATCTCATGATAGACCAGACAACGTCGTGTGATGGCATTTGCTTGAACATGCATTGCACCTAATAAGTTAATTGATAACCTTGTTATGTTTATGATATAGTTTTAAGTCTTTTATTCTAACTTACTGAGCTGTAGTTGCTCATATTCCTATACACGTCATACAGGTGTTGGCTAAAAAGCAGCTTACAACTACTCTGAAGCTAACAACTGCTGGATCCTAGGGAGTGAGGAAAAACATTTGAAGAACAAACATATATTTTTAAGGTCTAAGTCTTTATTTTAGAATTTTTCAATTCTGAATAATGTAATAACTAAGAAATAGATTACGGTGAAATATCGTAAACATTAATTGTAATAACCGAATTATAGTGTATATATATATTTTCTCACTTTTTTAGGTAAATGATTTATTTAAATTACAAATTGTTTATTTCAAAGCGGGTTAGTCGTGGATGCCTTGTGTAGATTAAGTCTAGGATAGCGGTTGTAAGACCAACTACCATCTTAAAATGGTTTAGACGGCGGAGCTGTTACTACTCTACCACTTTGAGGCGTGGCATTAACTTCTTAACTCTACTATTTTCATTCCTACTTACTGACTTAGGCATTGGAGTAGCCACACTGATCTGAATCCGATACTAAGTATTTGTCCTATCTTTGCAGGATATTTCTAATCTCAAAATTCACCAACAACAGGTCCTAATTAGGGTTTTATTTTTGAAAAATTCTAGTCCTAATTTATAAAATGATTAATTATTTTTATTTATTTGGAAAAATATTTTCTAAGTGATAAAACAAACTTTTTATTTTTATAACTTTTTTCATTTTATTTTTTTCTTTTTCATATATATATTTTTTTTATTTTTTGGAATTTTAATCAAGAAAAATAGGTAAAATTTAAAGTTAAACTATTCTACCTTTTTTCTTTTCTTTTTTGTCTATTAGATTTTTCTTTTTTCATTTTTTTTCTCTTTCTTTTTACAAGTACAATCGAAAATACAATAATTAAATAAAAATTAATTAATTAAAAAAATAACCAAAAAAGAATAAAGCCAGACTTGCAAATGGCATACGGGTTGGACTGGAGCTTCAGGTTAGCCGAGTCAAGTTGGATTGGCTCTAACGGTTCGAGTCGCAGATGAGAAAGCTGTAATAGTAGCATAGGGATCTCCTTTGGGCAATTCTGGACAACCAAATGGATGGGAAAGGCCACTTTTATAGCTATTCTATTGGAGATTAAGGGTTTGCCTAAGCTTTGCAACTTAAGGTGGTGGTTGGCACTTAGGTAGTCATGAATGACGTATGCAAATTTAGATCATGGGTGGTGATTCTACGGGGTTAATTTCTAAGTAGGTTATGGAGGACAGTTAGGGCTCAGTCAATGATGGTGTCACAAGTGAAGGTTATTGGTTGTGCAATGGATAGCAATGGCTATGGGTTTAGGTATGTAAGTGTGTGTCAATTAGGTTTTGGGGTTGTTATTGGGTGTTGTAACATTGCGGTTCGTGTTGAGTTAGGGTGGAGCAGCTAGGCCAGCATGGTTAGGGGTAGATCAAGAGAGTATAGTTAAAGCTGAGGTGTCGTTGTGTTGTTTAATTTTGATCTGTGAGAAAGGGTAGTTATGTTAGGTTCAGTTCTATTGCTCACGTTAACAGCAGTCAAGGTTTTTAGGAGAGAGGGATGGTGCGGTAGGTATATAGTTCGATTAAGTGGTAAATTGGGTTCGATGTCATGGCTACATTTTGAAAGTGGATGAGGATGTGTGTGTTAACTATGTGTATGGGGAAGGGAATGTCTAGTCGGTGGAGTATGGTCGGTAATTGTTTGAGAGAGATGACAGAGATCATCCCCGAGTATCTAGTGAGAAATATAAGGAAAATAGAATTAACGGCTAATCCTTAATTTTTCTCCCTTTTCCTATTTTTAAAATTTAATTTTGAATGCTCAAACAAGTGAATCTAACCATGTTTTTAGGTTTAATTTTCAGAGGGCTACGTAGAGTGCGAATTTAAACCAAAAACAAGTATGCTCGCATGTGGAATTTTAATGAAAAATGGAGGCAAAGTGAGGGGGTCAAGTTGGTTTCACGCAGAAAGGGAATAGAAAAGAAATGAAAGGGAAGCAAAATTGCTGGCGTAGCACCACATCAACTATAGGGTCGAATGGTAATGTGCCACGTATCCTTTTAGGACACGTAGCCGATGATGCGTCACATTCGTAGCTTAATACGTATGTATAGTGGTATGATAATGTATTTTGTGAAGAAGGAAAAATAAAAAGAATTTTTATGTCTTTGGTAAGATTCGAACCCTTGATCTTCAAGCCAAACCCAAGTGTAAGTCCAAGTGTTTAACCGTTAGGTCTTTAGCCTATGCTTTATTCATAGCTGCAATTAAATTACACAAATGAATAAGGTCAACTTGGGCTAGATTTGAATCTAAGCCTAAGCCTAACATCCTTCTTCTATAAAAGTAAAATAAATAAAAAAAGAAATTTATTATTAAAACACTAAAACTTATTTAAAAATCCTAAATTTTCTTATTTTTCTAAGTTTTCTATTTTTTTAATTTTTTCTAAAATTTTTTATATTTTTTTAATTTCTGCAAATTTTCCACTTTTTTTTTTTTTTTTGCAGTTTTCCAAATTTTCTATTTTTTTTATTTTTCCTAATTTAAGACTCTTTATCCTATTCTAAAAATTTTGAAAAAATAAAATGGAGGCAAATAAAGGGTGTTTAAAGCTACCCATTTTTGTGGTGAAGTTTGAGAAAAACTTTACCACAAAGATAGAAGAGATATTACTTTTTCCTCGGGGATAGATTTGTCCTAAGAAATACTACATCTAGCTAGTTACCTTAGGTTTAGGTCCATTGGGGATTTAGTGGAGAGAGAGGAGACACTCTAAGAGCTAGTAGAAACATAATAGAAATTTGAAAGCGGGTAGTGCTCCTTTAAGTTGGCAAGAACCCTAAAAGAATCTGAAAAGCCTAGTTATTAAACCCTAAACAAAAGATTGAAACCTAATAGTACCCCCACTAAGCTAACTAACCAAGATAAAATAAGTGAAGCACTCCTTGAGTTGACTAAGACCCTAAAAAGATGTTGAAAACTTGGTCATAGTACCCCTATGAGCTGACTAACCAAGATGAAACGGATGAAGTACTCCTTGAGTTGACTAAGACCCTAAAGAGATGTTGAAAAATTAGTCGTACCCCTATAAGCTGACTAATTAAGATGAAACGGATGAAGCACTCCTTGAGCTGGCGCAAATCTTAAAAAGATGTTGAAAACTTGGTTATGCCCTTATGAGGTAATTAACCAAGACGAAATGGGTAAAGTGCTCCTTAAGCTGTCTATGACCCTAAATTGAAACTTAGTAATGCCCCATCAAGCTAACTAACTTAGGCGAAAGCATCTTTACTAACAACCCTAAGTTGGAATCGATTTAAGATACCTGGTCATGCTACTTCGAGCTAACTAACCTAGACGAGAGCATCTCTAGGGGACTAGCAACGTTAAGTTGGAATCGATTTAAGATACTTAGTCATGCTACTTCGAGCTAACTAACTTAAGCAAGAGCTTCTCTAGGGGATTAGCAACCCTAAATTGAAATTAATTTGCGATACTTAGTTGTGGTACTTCAAACTAACTAACCTAGGTAGGAATATCTCTAGGGGCTTAACAACCCTAAATTAGAACGATTTGGGATACTTGATTATGCTGCTTCAAGCTAACTAACTTAGGGGGGAACGTCTTTAGAGGGGCAAAAATGGAGTATCTACATAAGTTGATTGATCAATTGTGTATTGATTCCACTATTTTAAGGGAGCTAATTTTTTTAAATTATTATGTTACTTTTGGAAGTGGTGAATATGATACCAGCTAGCATGATGATTATGCTGGGTGAAGCTATGTCACTCATTAATTGCTCATATGGGAAGTTGTTTAGGAAGCATGTGAACTCCATCATAAAGACTTGCGGGGTATCCCAGTGGCTAGATTTTTGTATTAAAAGCAAGTCAGCAATGAAATCAAGGTTCTACAACAAAAGGAGTCCCTTAATAAACTTAAACATGAGATAAACTATGATTTAAAATTAGAGCAAGATGTAGCACCTTGATGTGCATGTGCCCTATTTGCAATTTTTTTTGGAATAAGGGAGAAGAACTTAAATTATTAATGATAGTTATTTTCAATTTCATAATATCTTTGCATATAGGCTATTTCAATTTTGAATCTTACAATATATATATACACACATAGATATTTATGGCATTACAACAGCCAAGCCTACTATAGAACTGCTTCAACTCAATACAGCTAAAATCACTTCGATTTCCTTATGAGAAGTCTTAAAAATAGGAAATACACTCGCTGTCAGCTTTAGAGCAGTTTCAACTATCATGGTACGATCAGTTCAACCTCGTGGTCTATGTTAAGGAGTTACGGTTGCTAAACCTCCTACAAGATCACTTAGATCCATTACAACTAAGATCGCTTCGATTCTGTTGGAAAGAATTACCTTTGAAAAGGAAAAAAAGTAATAATGAAGTTAAACGACAATAGGTTTGGAAAGCGATGAAATCCATTACTATTTCATTTCATTCATGAGGAATTACATAGCATTTTACAAATGAAACTTCTTAACATATCGAAAATTAATTGAAGTAATGATGTCATTTGATCGAAGATTGTAGAGTTTGCAATATTCACTGTTTTGGACTTCTTCTACAATGAAAGGAACCTCCCATTTTGGAGTAAACTATGACGTTAGAATTCCTTTTCCTACATGCTCAGCTGTACAAAGAATGACATTGCCTTGTTTGAGTAAGCACTTCCTCACAAGGTGATCAAATGCAACACTTAACCTCTGAAGGTGATTAGCCATCTTATATATCACATTCTCATCTAATGCCTCTAGGTCTATCATTCTAAGCAAATTGGGCTCTAATTCGACATTTAGAGCTAGACGAGCTGATGATACTAGAACTTTAATCGATATTATGGCTTCTGTGCCATACACAAAAGAAAATGGTGCTACTCTTGTAGGTGTACGTTTTAAAAGGAAATAGGCCCATCATGTCGATGGCAACTTATCACGCTACTCCTTCTTATCATCATGTGGCACTTAACTAAAGAATTGTAGGAATGTTTTATTCGTTACTTTAACTTGACCATTTCCCTTTAGATAATACAATGTTGACTATATGTGGTTGATATTATAAGATTATAGCAATTGCCTAACATATGAATTGATAAATAGAGTCCCATTATCTATCAGTACATGCCTCGGGATTCTAAATCTACAAATGATATGCTCCTTCATAAAGGCAACCATGCCCAGTCTAGTTGCCTTATTTAAGGGAGTAGCTTCCACCCACTTCGTAAAGTACTCAGTGCCCATTAGTATCCATATGCATCCTTTATATGGTGGATGTATGATATTAATTAAATCAAATTCCTAAGTGTGGAATGGCTAAGGAGTTGTCAGACTATGTAGCTCAATTGCTAGAGCATGAATAACATTGCCACAAAGTTGGCGTGGTACACACTTTTTGGAAAAATTAAAGGCATCCATCTCCATAGTCAACCAATAATAGCTTTTGTTGAGGAGCTAATAATATAGCTTCCAGTTACCTTGGTGTTCACTACATTCTACATAATGGAGTTCCTTTAATATCATCTTGATTTCAAGTAGTGCCACATACCTTAAAGGTTATCCTTAGAAGGAGATCTGATACAACTTATCTCCCTATAAAATGCATTTCTTCACTTTTCTCTTAATCATCTTAATGTCTCAACTATCATTGGATAGGACATTATTCTTTAAAAAGTTAAATATATGGGTGTTGCCAATCTCAAGTGGTTACAATGAATTTGCATTTTACCTCATTAGACTTAAGGAACAATTTAGGTATTTCATTTAGATTTGAGATGCATCTTTACATAACAAGGGCTAATAGTATCATGCACACTGGATTCATGTATACAAAGGTAGACCATCCTCACCACACTATAAATCATAAAATTCCTTAAGTTTCATTTGGGCTTCTTCCATTGAGATACATCAAGATAGGAACCCTTCAACCCCTTTATAGTACAAAATACCATGGATGGACATGAAATTATTGGGCATTGCAATAGAAGCAGCTTTAGGACTTACTAACTATGCCTTCATAAGGGCACTCCAATCATCCTTCGACTCCTTATCATCTTCAATCAATTGTAAGGCAGTATAGGGCATAGTCTTCCCAGTTACTTAGATGCCCAACTCACCATCTGAATCTTGCATTGGGACCTTAGAAGCTAAGGTCACTAAAGCATCAACATATTGATTTGTAGTTCGTTTGGTGTGCTAGTATCTTATTGATTAGAACTTAGCAATTAATGTCTGCACTATAGCTCTATATGGAGCAAGTGTAGGTTGCCTTAACCCAAACTCCCCATTAGCCTGTTTGATGATCAAAGTAGAGTTACCTTTTTGCATAAATGAGTCATCACCTACTTATTGAGTAGAAAGAAATATAAGTGAAAGAACCTCATTTTCAACTTCGTTATGCATATAACAGAAGTCTAATTTATAAGCCAGGGGTATTTCCTGGTTGGTTATGGATGTTAATTCAACTTCACTTCCCTATCCAATGCTTCCTAACAAACCATCAAATTGTAAAGACCATTCCTTACTTGTATCTATCATGAGTGCATCTTCACAAAAGTCTTTAGGAATGGTTTAACTAACATTATTGGTACTTGATCCTTAGAATTGAGTTAGTAAGTCTGTTAGTGCTTGCAACTTAATCGCCTTCGGAGATGACATGGTGATGTTAAATTCTCCAAGGAGTAGTATCCATTTTGCAATTCTCCCAAACAATGTTGAACGCGACAATAAGTGATTTGAACACTTTCGTAGATGGACACATAAGCAATGGTATCACACGAATAAGGGGGTGGGTCTGAACCGCAAAATGGTTTGAAAACTAATTAATAGTCAAAGTCCTGTGTAGGGGTTCTTATGTACCAACAATAGATATGACGCACTAACACCTTATACAAGCTCAAGTTATACTTGCTATGATGCATAAATGCAATAAGAGGTTACTCGCCACTAGTCCACACTTACAATAGGCCAGATAAGAGTAAGAGGAGTAAGCAAAACACTTAGCTAAAGGTGAAAATGTATGAATATTAAAGATCTTAATAGTATGACTATTACAATGGGAACTATACATATGTCCTAATTAGGGTAAGTCCTAGGTTCTTACAATTTACTAAAAAGATCCTATATTAGAATTAGAAAACAAATACAACACAAAGGAAAAACAATGAGAACCAAAAAAAGGGAATATTCTATGCAAGGATAGTATGGATGTTAAAGGGTTAAACATGTGTCTGCCCCTCAATTTGGTGGTCCAAACAGGGTATTGGTTGTAAGGCAAAGCTAAGCTAGCTAAGTCAACATCAGATTAGCAGCTAGTAGCTTAAGAACTTAATGGGCACTTGTTTGGATTATTGGAATTTGGGAGCTCAGCTTCAGGAGGTTGGCTCAACATTAGGCTGATGTAGGCTTAGACATCTCATAGATTGGGATCATAGGTGTTCAAACCTTGATACAAATGGGAGTTGTCAATTTCTATGGGAACTTCCTCCTCTCGAGTGATTATGATTAGGTTAGAGAGCTCGAGACACATATTAGGTTGGCTCAAAGGAATTCTTCTTCTTTTAGGGTTATGTCCATCTGGATAACTAAACGAACTAGAGTAGGAAGCCTTCCCCCATGCTCGGGATCGTATAATTAGCCCTTGATTCCTATCATCCCCAGGCTATTTAAGATTTGGAATCAAATTTGGGTCAGCTTTAGGTAACTCATCCTTGGGGAAGTACACTCTAGGATCAGCAATGTTGAAGGAGTTAGAGACTCCATATTCCTCGAGTAGTTATATTATGTAAGCATTTGAAATTATCTTCTTGATCACTTTGAATGGTTCATATGCTCATAGAGATAACTTACTTTTCTTGAAATTAAGAAATTAATCCTTGCTGAGATGAATCCATATAAAATTGTTGGGCAGAAATTCTCTAGCTCTTCATCCTTAGCCTTTTCTCTTAAGCATGGAAGCAGCTTGGGTTAGGTAGTCCATGACCTTCTGGTGTATTGCTCGAATAGCTTCTATTCTCTCAATAGCCTATTGATCATTTAGTTAACTGCATAAGGAGATCTAGTCAAGTGGAAGCTCGAGATTGTATCAATATGCCATCTTGAAGGGTGACCTAATGACATTATGTGCTACCTTATTGTAAGCAACCTCAGTTATAGGTAAGCATAGGTCCCAATTAATTTATTCTTTCTAACTATAACTTGAAGTAAGGTACCTAAGGTTCAATTGGTGACCTCGGTTTAACCGTCTCTCTATAAATGGTAAGATGTGTTAAATAACAACTTGATTCCTAGGCACTTCTAAAGTGTCTTCTAAAAATGGATTAGGAATTTGGGATATTGATCTAACATAATAGCGCTTAGCACTCCATGCAACTTCACCACTTCGTAAAAAAAAGAAAAGAAATAACCAAAGCATTGTTAGTTCAATTACATGGCATAAAGTATGCTATTTTAGTGAACTGATCCATGACTACTATGATGGAGTCCTTCCTTTAAGATGTCCTTGCTAACCCTAACACAAAGTCCATACTCAACTCGACCTACAGTTTGGTCAGGATAACCAGTGGTAAATAAGGTCCTTGTTCAATTCACTCGTAGCCTTTCTATGGGTAAAACACCTTTCCAATACAGTCTGCACGTCCCTCATCATTCTTGGCCAAAAAAATTTTGAAGCAAGCACTTCATGGGTCTTAGCCTTTCCAAAGTGGCCAAATAATCCCTCTCCATGTGCCTTGTACATTAATAACTCTCGCATAAAGCAGATCAAAATGCATAACTTCCCTTCATGAACAAGTATCTATCTTCTTTACGGTTGTCATCAACAACTCGTCCTTACTTACGCCTGACATAAATGTGACCAAAATGTACATCATTGACATACAAACTTTTGAAGACAGAGAATCCAAGAAGCCTTGTTTAGAGCACAATGAAAAGGGAATGCTGTTGTGATAAGGCATCAACCACTACATTATTCTTACCATTCTTATACTTTACAACATAAGAAAATCCCTCCATGAATTCAACCCATTTGGCTTGTTTGTTGGACAACTTCGGTTGACTCTTCAGATATTTTAATGATTCATGATCAGTATAGATCACAAATTCCCTTAAGAGTAAATAATGTTGCCAAACTATTAGGGCTCAAATCAAGGACTAAAACTTCTTATTAAACACTAAGTAGTTAAGTGTAGCTCTTCGAAGCTTTTCACTAAAATAGGCAATTGGTTGGCCCTCTTGCATTAGCATAACACCTATGCCCAATCCAAATGCGTCACATTATACTTCAAAGACTTGGTCAATGGTTGGGAAAGCTAAGACCGGGGCAATAGTCAATCTTTCCTTCACTTCTTTGAATCTCCACTGCTCCTTCTCGCCCCATCTAAACTGACGTTCTTTTTTTATGGCTCAGTAAGCAAGGCTGCCATAGTATTGAAGTTCTTTATGAAGCAATGATAGAATGATGTTAGCCCACAGAAACTACGAACATTAGTCCAATAAGTCGATAATGGCCACTCAATAAACCCTTTATCTTCTATTCATCAAATTGAATACCTCTTCTATTCACAACAAACCCTGCTAAGATTACTTTAAGTCAACAAAAGTCACACTTCTTCATATTAGCATATAGCCCTTCAGCTTAGAGCTTAGAGAAAACAACTTGTAGATGCTCACAATGAGTCTCCGTATCAAAACTATAAACAATCATCAAAGTAAACAATAACAAACTTTCTAATTAACTCCCAAAGTACATGGTTCATTAGTTTCATGAATGTGCTTGGTGGATTTGATAACCTAAATGGTATCATAAGCTATTCATATAGTCCATGACGAGTCTTAAATGCGGTCTTCCACTCATCTCCTTCCTGCATTTTGATATGATGATACCCAAACTTAATGTCGATCTTAAAAAAGATGCTCACACCATGTAATTCGTCAAGAATGTCATCAAGTCAAGGCATGGGATACCTGTACTTAAAGGTGATTCGATTGATATTTTAGCTATCTATACACATTCACCATATACCACCCTTCTTTGGTACTAACAAAGCCAATATAGTAAAAGGCTTAGGGATTCCAATACATATCCCCTTTCCATCACCTCATCAACCTACCCTTGAAGCTCGATAGCTTGCTCAAGATTTAATCAATATGCTAGTTTGTTCAAAAGTGCAACTCCTAGCCGTAAGTCTATAACATGCTCAATCCCTCAAATCGAAGGCAACCCCTTAGGTAGCTTGTTAGAGAACAAATCGACAAACTCGTCAAGGAGATAATTTACCTTAGCAAGTAATTCGACTTTCAAAGCCTTCAATTCAAGCAACTGGTTAACTAATAGGTGGGTCGACTCTTCATGCTTCATCTCCTTTAACAACTTGATGCGCATCATTGCTAAGGTCTCTTCTTTAGGGCTCATGACGTATCTTTAGGGTCGTATACATAGAGAAACACTACAATAAAAAGAGCCGAAAGGAAATGATAAAAGATTAGCAAAATCTAAGAAACTACCAACTGAATATAACATACCAATTGATCCTATTATGGAGGCACTAGCCATTAGCCACCCGCCACTACTCCTTATTAAGGAGAATGGATAAGAGTTAAAATGATAAATGAGAATGCTCGGGTTGCTCATAAAGGAAACTTGTATTAATCCGATATCGTAATGGATGATGTTTGCGTATAACAAATGTGGTTTTTATATTAGCCCCACTAGGATTACAATCATATATAGAAAAGACAAAAAAGGGTAATGTACAAATTAGAATATATGAAATATACTAAAAAGGATTTAAAAAAAAAAGATAAAGAATATTCCGTAAGAGTAGTGAGGAAATTCTTCTAAGTGCTAAAAGACATGTGTTACATGGTGGTTGGCGATTAGAGTATGATACAATTTGGATAAGGTGAAGAAAAAGAATTTGTAGTTAGAGCTAACTTGACCTAGTTCCAATTAGAGCTTAGTTAATTAAGGTTGTTAAGATCCCCTTCGGGATGGTTATCTTGCAGTTCAACTCCGACTAAGGTCGGATGCTGATCAACTCAAGAACTCGGCTCAGACCAAAGTTTGAGGTTGTTTTGCTTGGATGTTGTATGGGTCTTTAGAAGACCTCGACAATTGGTATGGTTACTTAGTAAGTTGGTACATCTGCTCAACAACATCAGGAACCATGTTGGCATACGTGAGAGCTTGGTACTTAAGTTAACAGTAAAGTGAAACATGAAGGTCGAAGTATAAATCCTTATCTTAAATAGGGCTTTAAGCTAATATTCTTCGGGTGAGTTCTTAGAGTCCCCTAACTCAGTTGCTGACTTAATGAATGTGTAAGCGTAAGCCAATAAGTATGTCGGGTCATGGAAGTAATATAAACAGTGAATCAAGGTCATATTCTATAGGAAGCTAAGTGCTAAGTACTAAACCAATTGAGTTTTCCCCTAAGCTAAGCTATCGATAATTAAACTAAAATAGAATAAAAAACTAAATAACAAGGTGAAAACTAAATTGAATATCCTACTTACACTATGAGGGTCTTGGGTCTCAAAAATAAAAAGGATCAAATTGGGATTCACAAATGTATTCCTATTTGAATCAATATAATATCTTAAATCAATATTCAAAATTGACTAAGCAGAATTTAACTAAACTCACTAGAATTTTCCTATCTTCCAAAGTAATAGAACTCTAATTATAGCATAAATTCATCCATTAAGACGATTTATCTCTAATTATCAGGTAAATAATAATTCGCTCACATCAGAATTATTATTCTAGGTAGAAATATGGTTTGAGCATGTCTCTATGACTCGAATCATATTTTCAACCGCATTAAGTGTGTGAGTTCATCAATTTAATTAAGACATACATATCCTTATGACAAGCTTTTTCATAAATTCAAGCCATATTTATTACGGGTTAACAAAATCCTCTCAAATATTATATAACTCTATTTAACTAAAAGGTAATGGCTAGATATTAAATAACTAGACGATAAACGTAATAGAAAAATACTCAAATACTTAATATCGATATTAAAATAAATTATGAAATACATCAATCCATTAAATCCATCAATGCAAAACCTAATATATAATAAATGCAATCTCAATTAGTACCTAAATAAATCAAGATTTAATGTAATGAAATACTAAGGAAGAGAAAACACCTTGAATGAACTCCATAAGTATTTTCAAATCCAGCATCCAAATAAAAATCGACATATCTTGACTCATTTGAAACCTAAGATGATCCTCCTTTAGTGTGCTAAAACAAAAAGCTTCAGTGCCTTGAAATTACAATTAACATACTATGTAATACAAAAGAAAAACTACTGTCCGTTTTTATATCCCCAGACCCTCTCTCGGCTCTGGAAAGTCCATCCGAGAAAATGCCCTCTTTTGTCCACATGTGGGCTTACATCATCCAAATGGGCTTTCGTATATTTCGTTTTTTAAATGCTGTCATCACTTAAAAATCCATTTAACATTATAAAGCCCAAATGGAAATTACGAACACGTATTTAGCCCCCTCATCAATTCATATTGCAACTCATTGGTCTTCCAATATTTCCAGGCGCAAGAATGTCATTCTCTATTTGGTCGTTCTTGCCCAGCAACTTGGCCCAGTTGCTGCTCCAGCCTTCAAGTCATAAGCTCGAAAGTTTGGTCTGCATGGGAAGGAGATCACAACTGCTAAATGAATTAGAGCTCTTGGATTGCCTTTAACGTGTGCTACTGTGATGTGAATGTTCGGGTGGACTTTAATGTGCTGCTGCACGTGTGGAACTTGGAAATCATGGTGTAGAGTTTAGCTTGGCTGGTTGTCGCAAGTTCAGCTGCTATCAATGGATGTTACTGCCGTTCGTGTTGGCGTGCTGCTGATACAAGGGGCTAATCGTGTCGAGTGTGTACGGCTCACTTGTTTTGCTGTTGGTCATTGCTCGAATGATCTTAGTCCTCGGTTGCACATTTTAACCAATTATTGCCCATGCTTCCTGTCAAAAGGACTAAAATAAGGTAATAAGCTGATGTGGGCATCCGAAACAGGATATGATAATTGGCTGTTGCAATGAATTGTAAGCTAAAAAAATAAATTGGGTATTTGAAATGAATAAATGTGCATCCAAAGAATAAATGCGTTGGTTTGGCCTGTTGCTGCTTTCTTGCTTGGATTGGTTGGAGTAGGCTACTACTATTCTTAGAATTGGAGTCCACGGCACTTCTTTCAACTTGTGCCGAACCATGATGAAGAAATTGGGATGCGCGGCTCCAATAATTGTCATGATACTCAGCTCCACCTGTTCTGCTCATTCAAGGAGTTCTTCATTGCTGTGCTGCTCGCGACGTCATGGATAGGCTGCCGTAAATTTGTGTTGCGTGGACTGCTGAAGCTGCAGAGTGAGTTGGAGTTCAGCTGGGGTAGAAAAACAGAAGAGAGCTCAGATAGTTGGTTCGGCTAGTGTTCAGGCTACTGCTCTTTATTCATGTTCTGCTTCTCTTGCTGATGTTTTGGTTAAGTGGAGTGTTAGTTTAACTCTGATTGGTGCGCAGAAAGCTCAATTTGCTGCTGGACTTTTTCCAAGTGAGCTGCTGTAGCCATTTGGACAAGAAGCTCAACTTGGCTGCTCAAATTGTAAGTTCACGGCCTGCTACAAAAAGATTTGATAATGAAAACTCTGCTCACTTAGTTCAATAGTAAATTGAAGTGCACATCAACTTTTTAGATTAAAGTTTAAAGGCTTATTGTTGTTTTTAGCTAATTGCTAGTCACTTGGATACTGCAGCACGAGCTTGGGGTTCACGGCTTGTTGCTCTTGAAATCCTCTGCTGCCGTCATGAATGCTTGTTGGACTAGGACTTGCTGCTGTTGTTCTCTCTAATCAGCTCTTCACCTGGAAGCAAGTCGGTTTTGACTTGTGACATGTTGAAGCTCTCAACATCTCTCCAGAGATATTAGCTAAAGCAAGCTCTTTCTGCTCTTTTCTTTGCAAGAAGGTTTAACACAAACTAATTACCTTAGAAAAGTAAGCATACTACGAACAAATTCCTTCATAGCCTTCTACGGGACTTGGTCAAAGACTAGGAGAGCGAGTCAAGACAGTTAAGTTCCTTGGTGACTTCCCGAGGATATGGGGTCACGTTGCTTTGTTTGGTCCTTTCTAGCTGCTACTGTGGTGTTTAGAAGCTACTGCTCTAGGACTTTAAAGAGCTCGCCTCAGCTGTTGTTCCTTGCTCTGTTCAATTGTAAAATACAAATTTGGAGCATAATTTGGGCACTGAAATTGTATTCATTCTGTAGATTTTGATCAGTTTGCACATTGAGTTCACACCAAGCTGCTATCCATTGTGGAAGTCCACGGCCTGCATCAAATAAAAAAAAATATATGAAATCAATTCCTATAAACTCGGCATATTAATATAGCAACTCAGTATACAGCAGGGAATGGTTTCGCTTGTGAATTTCGGTGCAAGGGTCTCTCATTTTGAGTGCTTAGTCTTGGGAACCTACTTAGATTGGTGCTTGGCAACTCGGATAGTCAATCATAGCAGAAAATTGCTGCTATTTGTTTAATCTCAGTTTGGAACCATCAGGATATATTGCTGAAGGGTGTTGCTCGGCCAAATAGAGAAGTGAACTGCTATCCTGTTTATTACTTTTGCTCGGTGGAGTTCCCAAGTGCAGCTACTGCAATTTTAACTGCATGTTACTGTTAACAAGTGGTTGTGCTGCTCTAGAAAATCAAATGCCATGGCTATTGCGTGGAGCTAAGATCTGGGAGTTGTTGTGGTGGAGTTGGAGGACCTCATTTCAATGCTTCTATTCCTACAGTTCATTGGTGTGAAGATCAATTCGGCCTTGTCAAGTGGTTAGAGCTTAGGTTTAGCAACTGCTTGAGCTATTGCTTAGAGTTATGTAGTAGCAATCTCTTCAATTATCTAGCTGCTTGGTCCATAAGCTCAAGTCTAGCTATGTTGTGTAAGATTCAAGCAAAGAACCAAAATGGAATTTGTTGAGATCATAGCACAAAACTCACTCATAAATATGATTTATAATATGATGAAAACCTTGTGAACATATATAAGTAGTTTTGATCTCTAGTTTGGTCTTTTTCAATTGCTTATTACATAATTAATCCAAAAGCATATGTTTATCAAACCTTAAGTCAAATTTGTAATAAAAACACCAATATATGCATAAGTGTGTGTTATAAGTAGGGATGCACATTTATCAACTATGGCCTAAGGGTCAGAAAGATTTGTCCTTGGAGTAAAAGCTCGGTACTCAGGTCGATAGTGAAGTAAATCATGGAGGTCAGAGTAGGAATCCTTATCTTAGATGGGGCTTCAAGCTAATATTCTTCATGTGAGTCCTTAGAGTCCTCTAGCTCGATTGCACGTGATGAGACTGAGGAGTTGATTCTTATTAGCTTAGCTAAGCTAAGCTTACATAATCTTGACTTGTTCAGAGGATATGGGACTCAATCTTACCTTTCTTCCCTCATGCTCAAAGGAATAAGCATTCCTCTTCTCATCATAGATCACTTATCGGTCAAACATCCATGGTCTTCCAAGAAGAATATGCAAAGCACCCATAAGCAACACATCACCGTGAACTTCGTCTTGATACTTTCAAATGCAAATCGGTACTGATGTTTGCTTATTTACTTGTAAGGCTCTCTTATCACTAAGCTAATGTAGCTTGTAAGGTTTAGGATAAGGAATGGTCGGCAATTTCAATTGCTGAACCATAAATGCAAATGTAGTGTTAGTGTAACTGCTACTATCAATTATAAGTGTGCATAACATCCCTTTAACCTTACACCCGATGTGAAATGAGTTCTCATGCTGCTCACCCGCAATTATTGGACTCATACTCATCATTTGTCTCAATACTATGGTTATTGGCATGAAATTACCCTGATCACTACAAATAACTTCCTCTTCCTTGGATAGTTTAGTCTGCTAGAACTCCTTCTACCCTTCAACTTCCTCATTAATGCTTTTGATCTCAATGGTTAGCATTTCTCCTTTCACTATCATTATTCTTCGGTTTACGCATTAAGTTGCCATATGTCCAAATCCCTAGCACTTGAAACATTTGATCTTGCTTATCTTTCTTCCTGAACTTTGTCCTTTCTTGAATTTCTTCGGGACTTCGTTTTCTTCTGCTCGGGTAATTGAAATAGGTTAGACTTCACTAATCCCATTCAATTGTAATCATACAGGTCTACTTAGAGGAGCTCAACTAATAGGAGTTTGGGATCTGTTCATTCGGCACCGCTCTATCCTTTAGGCAATATGAATAGCTTCGTCTAAGGTGCCAATGCCCCTTATCTCTAAGATGTCCCCTATATCATACTTCAACCCATTGATAAATCTAAAGATAGTTTAGTTTTCAAGCTCTACAACTTCACAGCAAATTATTAGTATTTGAAATTCTTTTACATAAGTATCAACATTGGAGCCTCCTTGTCTTAACTCCTACAATCTCTCATGTATCCTATAGATAGTAATGCTATATAAATCTTCTTCTTATCCCAATCTTTGATTTCTCTCTCTCCTTCTCTTCCCTTAGTAGCTTATAAATTCTTCCATCATAAAGCAGCATATCTCATGAATTTGAGCACAACAAGTCTAACCTTAACATTTTTAGGAACTTCATGATACTCAAACTGCTTCTCAATTTTGTCTACCTAATCCAAGTAATCCTCAATATCACCATTACCAAGAAGCTCAGAATTTATAGTTTTAGGCTTTCTACTCTAAGAGGTTAGATATTTCGTTCTTTTACCTCATGGTATTCCTCCTCGTCACTACCTAATTGTTCTTCCACTTCTTCTATCTTATCCATGGTAAGTCTTGGTTGAGAATGTCTTTCAACTCTTCCAGCTTAGTGAGGTCGAACTAGGTAATCAATTAGACCAAGGCAGCCATTTCCTCACTTGGGTAAGGCTTTTATATGGCCTCTATTCAGCTCATCTCTAAGTGGTTACCTGTTGCTTTGTATAGCAATAACCAAGCTCTTAACTAAGTTAATAAGCCTATCGATCTTCTCATCAACTAACCTTTATGTATAGCTTCCTTCATGGTCATGACCAGCATGAGCACCACTCTCAACATCTCCAACAGTCTCACGAATACTAGAATCTAACATTACTATACTTCCACTTCTAATCAATTTAGCTTCTATACTACATAGAAACCCTCTTTGAAACCCGATTTTGAATGATATCTTGGTAATACTCTCTCTAACTTCAACCAAACGCTACTAACAACACTTAATACAACTATAATACAACAAAAACCACATACTCTATTTTGTAGGCATAGAAATAATGGAAAGCAACCTTACACTTACTTCCCAAAACTCATAATACTACACTGATACGGACTATATACAACAATGATAGTTTAATCCCCTGCATAATACATTTCACACAATTAATATTATAGCACAAACATACAAGAATACATAATGTTAAAAACTTACACTGATGAACATTACCAAGCTTTGATACCAAGATTGTACAAACACTGTCATGGAGAGACACATGAGTAATGGTATCACATGAACCAGTGGATAGGTTTGAACTACAAGATGGTTCGAAAACTAAATGATAGTCAAAGTCTTTAAGCAAGGGTTCACATGCATTGATGATGGATATGATACACCAATACCTCACATAAGCTTAAGTTACGCTTAATATGACATATAAACGCAACAAGAAGGTATTTACCATTAGCCCACACTTACAATGGGCTAGATAAGAGTAAACAAAAAACATAGCTAAAAGGGGAAAATTTATGAATATTGAAGATACTGATATTGCAACTATTATAGTAGGGATTATTTATATGTCACAATTAGTGTAAGTCTTAGGTTCTTATAACTTACTAAAAAGATTAAATACTAGAATTAGAAGATAGATATAATGCGAGGGCAAAATAGTAAGAGTGAAAAAAAAGGAATATTCTATGCAAGGATAGTATGGATGTCAGAAGGTTAGACATGTGTTTGCCTTTCAATTTGGTGGTCCAAATGAGTACTATTTATGGGGCAGAGCTAAGTTAACTAAGTCAACATTAGCTCGACAACTGAGGACCTTAACGGATGCTTGTTTGGATTGTTGGAATTTAAGAGCTAGGCTTCGGTATGTCATCTTCATGTTAAGTTAGTATAGGCTCTAATGTTTGATAGATTAGGATCATAAGAGCTCGAGCCTCAATGCAAATGGGAGTTATCAGCTTCTATGGGAACTTCCTCCTCTCGAGAGATTATGATTAGGTTAGAGGAGCTTGAGACACATATCGAGTAAACTCGAAGGAATTCTTCTTCTTTTAGGGTCAAGTCCTTTTAGGTAGCTTAGTGAATTAGGGTAGCAATCCTTTGTGCTTAGGGTCGCATAATTGGCTCTTGATTCCTATCAATATGTACTTAATGGGGTCAAAATTAGTCATGATAATGACCTTATGTGCTAAGAAGTAGTGGTGCAGCTTCTAAGTTGCAAATACTAGTGCAAGACAGTGTTTCTCATACGTAGGGTAGTTAGTCTCACTACCTTGAAGCATTCAATAGTATACTGGATGTTCAATACCATCTACTTCCTATACCATCAAGGCTCCAATAGACTTGTTTATAGATGTCAAATAAACAATCATTGGTGTCCCCTTTGTTGGCATGGTCATGGTTTATGGGGAAGTCAATATCCCCTTAGTCTTCTAAAATGCCTCCTCTTAAAGTAAACCCCATTCAAACAAAGTTCCCTTCTTCATCATCTAATGTAAAGGGAAGGAGATTTCAATAAGCACTAAGATGAATTGCTGAACGTATGACACCTTACCTATGAATCCATTCAACTCCCTTTGAGTCTTTAGAGATGGCATGGATTGTATGGCTTCAATCATTGCTGAATCAACATTGATCCCTTTTCTATGTACAATAAAACCTAGGAATTTTCTAGATGAGACTCTGAAAACACACTTCAATGGGTTCATTTGGAGCTTGTAAATTTGGTACTTGTCAAAGATTCATTTTGAGTCATTAGTATGATTAAGCACTCACCATAATTTTATGACAATGCCATCACATAATCTTCCATTTGAATGTACATCATGTCATGAAAGATAGCAGTCAAGGCTCTTTGATAAATGGCTCCTACATTCTTCAGCTAGAAAGGCATAACAGTATATAAAAGTTCCCAAAGGGTGTACAAAAAGTTGTGTACTCAGCATTTCCTAGGGCAGTCAATCTAATTATATCCACTAAAGCCATCCATAAAAGAAAATAATTCGTATCTAATCGTTGCGTCAACCAACATAACAATGGTTTGGAGTGGAAACTCATCCTTCGGGCAAGCTTCATTCAAGTCACAAAAATCTACACACATGCATATTTGGCCACTTTTCTTCTTCACAAGCATGACATTATCCATCCATGTTGGGTACTCTATAGGCTTGATAAAGCCCACTTATAATAACTTCTCGATTTTAGCTTTGATCTACTTCTCAATCTCTAGATGAAATACATTAGTGTTACTTAACTGGCTTAACTCTCAATGTGACATTCAATTGATGCATTGTTAGGCTACAATCTAATCCTAGCATCTCTTTGTATGTCTAAGAAAAGACATCTCAGAACTCTTGAATAAGGTCTATCAAGGGATCCTTTAATTCTTTTGCTAAACCCTTACTAATGAAAATAGGTATGGGCTTCGCTCCTGGAGCTATCAGACCCAACTCCTTTATTTCTTCAACTTGTTGTTTTATTTGATCTCATAGCTGAAGGGGAGTAGGTTAGGCTTCTTGCAAGTTCGAGGGGCTAAGGGATGACAAAAATGCCTCCTTTGAACCTAGGGAATGTCATAAACGATATATGATTCACCTATCTCCTTAGGTATAATTTCCAATCTTTACAACCTTATTCTTCTTTTGATCTTCGTATTTAGGAGATGTCTTTCTCTTCTTAGGTCACTACTCATGTTCTTGAAAATCTTCCATCGTAGCAATGGAATACCAGTAGGTTTGCCAATTTCTATTTCATCCCCATTAGCATTCTTGTCAAAATATTTCACCTCTATACAATATGACTCTCCATGCTCAAAGGGGATCTTGGTAGCAAGCATAAATATGTCTTTTCCTTTTCGATTTCCCTTAATACACTAATGCAATGTAGAAGAGACTAATCTATGGTCGTGCAACCACTTCCTACCAACCAATAAATGGTAGGAGACTAGAGTATCCAACATATGGAATTTGGTTGCCTGGTGAATGGGGCTAACCTTAAATCAGCATTAACAAACCTTAGAGAGTTAGTTAAAGGCTCGTTAAAGCCATCAATGCCAATTGGCTAGTAAACTAGCCTCCTTACATCTAACCCTACAACTTTGAAAGCTAGTAAAGGCATTATATTAAGTAAGGACCCATTGTTAATGAAGGTCTAATGAATAAGGTGACCATTAAGTTCACTCTCCACATACAGGGGATGATAGTAATTCGGATTGCTAGTGTACATATGATTGTTAGTAAATATGATAGCAATCTCATGTGCCTTTGAGATCTTACGAATCAGCCACATTGCCTTACATTGTTCAAATTGCTACTATGAGGTTTCCACTAAAGTAGCTACTACAACAAGTCGAGATTTATCTTCAAATCCCAATAAATCGAAGATATTTTTGACATTAACGATCTTTAGCAAAGCTATTACAGCATGATTACTCAAATATGACTTTACTTCCTTCCCCTTTGCTTTCAAGTGTCTCTTCTTGTTGTATACTTTTACATCTATTAGCTTTTAGTTTATCAACTTCTTGAGAAGTTGTTAAGTCATGCAAAATTGCATTAGTAGCTTCTTGATTGTTATATGCTAGAAGCAGGTTCCTACATACATCATTATTATTGTTAAGTTTAAGCTTAATGCTCTAAACTTTTTCACTGAAAATCCTCCTTAATATCTATCACTCCCTTATTAGATGTCTAATAGATTTATGGAATTGACAAAATTTGTGTTGTTCTTTTCCCAAGCTATTGGTTCACGTTTAACCCTTGGTAGTCTAATTATCCTATCCTTAAGCCAATGATCAAGGACTACACATACCTTCTTTACGAGATAAGGAAATGGTGGAATATCTACAATAACATCTCTTTTGAGCTTCTTACTACCTTTAGACTCTCCTCCTTAGGTAGCATTAACAAATAGTTGCCTCTTCTTACTAAGGTCACCCCTTTACCAGCAATGGAATTGTTTGTTTATCATGCATTTTCCACCAATGAAGCTAAGGACTTAAGTGATAGATTCTTAAGGTATACCACATATCCAACGAACATCCCCTAGATGCAAATCTTGACTGACTCCTCATCACAGATGTCTTGAATGTGTAACGAACACTCCCTAAAAGAGTCAATAAAATCCTTGAGATGTTACTTGATACGCCCCATGTCTATAATAGTAACACATTCTTGTGTTTTAAAGAACTTCTCTAAGAACAACATGTACATAGTCCTCCATGAATCTATAGAGCTTGAAGGAGGTTAACTTACCAAATATATGCTTTCTCTATAAGAGATTCAGAGAATTCTTTCAATTTGAGACCATCAAGTCTTTAAACTTCAAGTGTCTCAATAAATTTGACAAGGTGCTCCTTAACACTCCCTTGTCTACTACTGAATTTCATAAACTTAGGACTTATGTAGTCCTTAGGATATAGCTTCCCTACAATCCCCTAAAGGTATGGTAGCTTCAAGTCAATGATACCTACAAAAGAAGAGGTTTGAATTTGCTTCAAACACTTATCAAAACCTTCTTTCTTCACAAAAGACGAAGAAGAAACAATAGGAGCAATTCCAACCTAAGTGTTGGGGTAATGTTTTGTGTCGCAACTATACCTTCAGCAACCGATTAGACATTGCACCTAGATAATGATAACCTTCCAGGTTAAGTTCTTGCATCTTTTGCTACTAGGAGATTTGGATTTGTAGGAGTTAAAAGCAGCACATGGTGCAATCTTTCCCCCTATTGTATACTGTCCTCCTTTATGGGGATCTACAGTGGTTGCACCTACTAACTACCTTATAGTAGAGCCATTGGTATCGTAACACCAGTAGCAACAATAGAAGTAGGTCTAGTAGCTTATGTGAATGACATAAGGAGAACTGCTACAAGTTGAACACCTATTAGGTTAATGGCAGCAGCAAATGCCATGCCAAGAAAAAATTGTACAAAGGTAGTTAGGAATTGATTGAGAACATGCGTATTCTCCTTCATAGTATAAACAATTAAGGATGTTTCAACAACAGATATTTGTTGCACATTTACAGGTGTTGTATTATCACCAAATACTAGAGCTTGTTGAGTGATCGTAGGATTGGTCTCTCGAACATCAAAAGTTTCTTCTTATCCAACATTATTGAATTGCAAGTGAGCTCTCCCTAGTAGGGTCGCCAAATAATGTAGGTGTTGTTGCTACTGATGATTAATCACTTGCTATGTGTGTGATGGTCGATCTTGGAGATCACTTGATCTAATGATACGTGTATAGATGTAATAAAGAGATGCATGGGATGAGGAACAAGCAGACTTAATCATTCGTGCACACGTATGACAAAAGATGAAGTCTTGTGTTTCTAAATGTTCTCAATTCGTTCTTCACTAAGTAGCTTTTTTATCTTTCATAGAGTACCTTCAATAAAGCTTCCACGTTTATCATAAGTTAGCTAATGCTCTCAATGACCTAAATGAGAGGAGTAGCCTCTTATTTATAGATTTTAGGAGCAAGCTTCAACCATTAGATTACTTTGAGATGGATGGCTAAAATTTAGTATTATTGGCAAGCATCAGATAACCTTAGATGATCTAATGGTAGGATTTACTCATTCTTTTCATATGGACCATGAACTTAGGCAATGGGCATTAGATAAGCTTAATGGCTTATAATAAAAGAATATAAACTCATTAATGATAAAATAAGCCCATAATTCTTATTTAAGTCCAAATAGCTCCTTTTAAGGCTGAACAAAGTCTAGATGGGCTTAGAAAGACCTTTTTTGCTCCCACTTTTTACATACAAGTCAATCGAATAAGGCTAAAGGTGGAATGACCGGTCCAACAATCCTTATTTTAAACCTTCCGAGAAATATCTCCCTAAGACATTCTTGTTTTGGTTTAGTTTCCTAGGCCCTATCACCAACCCATTAAATCAATTGATGGCATTAAATTGAGCCAAAAGCTCAATTACCAAAATGACCTACTATATGATAGAATGTAAAATCAAGTAAAATCAAATGAGAATAATCCATTCAAATCAAACAAGTGCAACAACAAATCTATATAATTAGGGATAGCAATTTAAGACTTCATCTATGAAACTTAGACATGTTGTACGAGTTTATGTAAAAAAAGAAAAATCAATTGGAGACATAAACAAGTCATACTATTACAAACTAAAAACTAGATAGTAGATGATTGTAAACAAAAAATGGACGAAAATAACAATACTATTAATTCCTTAGTAATTAGGTAATAATGAGGCAATTTTGTGAATTACAAGACTATAAAAGGAGATGAAAAAGAAGAAAAAGGCATCAAGAACCCTTTTGATGAACTTTGAGTTCTAGAGTCCAGGCCTGACTTGAAATAAGCCATATCTTTCCTTTTCTTTCTTTTCTTTGAGAGTACCTTGCAAAATAAGATAAAAAGGGTTAGTATATGTTCAAATCAGCATCGAATACATCAAGATTTTCAACGTACAAACACAAGATAAGAGACATTAAAAGTTAAGGTTTTATACAAAACCTTCAAGAGAAAGATATAAGAGAAGCATTACATTGTGGTCTAGGGCCAATTAGTGTTAAGGTACAACAATTTGGTGCTCTCTTTTTTTTTTTTCATCAATGGTAAGAGGATCAAGAAACAACATGCAATTAACATATATCGATCAATTGCAAACATTAGTCACTTCATTAGTTAAAACAATGAAAGCCATACAAATATAAGTAAAAACAATGAAAACTATGCAGACCCCATTGCAAGAAATAATGAAGGTGACAATATAACTTCAAGAATCTATTTAGAATATTAATACTACCATGAATATACTTCAAGGTAAGGTTGATAGCATTAACAAGAATCAAAACTATATTTCTTCCCCTTAACAACTTGAATAAGTTCAGATACATAGTGATTCTAACGGTTCATCATCTTCTAATAATGTAGCCAACAACTTGTTCAAAGGCATCGAATTGGAGATTCCAAAATTCTATTGTGATGATCAATTAGGATAGATGTTCAAAACTGAAAATTTTTTCAATTTCCATCACATACGTATGGATCAACATCTCATAAGTGCATCTTTTGCTCTGGAAGAACCAACTCTTCAATGGTATCAATGGTATAAATGGATGGACTAAAACAACCAGATCAATACTTGGCTTCAATTCTTGAAACATCTAGAAGAAAGATTTAGACGATCAAAGTATAAGGATGTTCAACGAATGCTCGTGCAACTTGTTCAAACAAAATCAATCCAAAAATATAAAAGAGAATTCAAGGCACTATCTAATAGAATGATAGGACTTTGTAAAAGTTTTCTTATAAGTTGCTTTTTTAGGGGGATTAAAGAAAGATGTTAGAAGGGAAATTCAAATAAAACAACCTTCTAAAGTAGTACATGCTAAATGGTTAACAAAAATGCATCAAGCAGAATTTTTAGATCATTCCACTTCCTCATAATTATTCAATCATACATCTTTTCATACACACCCCTTCAGTTTTCAAAACCATCAACCTATTCATCATTACAACATACAATCAATCAACCTAAGACACAAAAACAAAATTACCAATAAGAAAATTAACACCAAAAGATATGCTAACAAGGTGTAAATATGTATTATACTACAATTGTGATGAGAAATTTAGCAAAAATCACAAATGTAAAGCTAAGTTTCTATTAGTTCAATGTGATGACCAAGAAGATGAAATTAATATATCACATGAGCATAATCCATACACTTCGAATTAGCATGCTTATGATGCATTGAGTACAATTAGCTACTATGTATTAACAAGAGACAGAGTGCCTCAAACACTGAGATTTGAAGCCATTATCAAAAATAATAAAATTTCTATTCTATTAGACTTAAATAGTACTTACAACATTGTGAAAAGCAGCATAATTTAGTATTTAGGCCTATAAGTTACTCCTCTTCCTAAATTTTATGTAATAATTGGGAACAAATAGTGTTTGACACGTAAAAGCCAAGTTACTATACCAGTTTTCATTTAAGGAATTACATTTTAAGCATTGCTTTATGTTTTACCTACTTAAGAAGTTATTCCTGTGCCGGGAGTGTAATGGTTATGAGACCTTGGCATTGTTACTATTGACTATAGTCAGTTAAAAATATAATTCACAATTATGGATCAATTGATTACATAGAAGGGACAGCAACATGTATCGATAACGCAACTTACTTTTAGCTAGATGGCAAAATCATTTCATTCAAAAGCTTAGGGGGTTTCTACCTATGCTTTACAGCTCACCACCAATACATTAAGGATGTGGGTAGCTGGCTAATCAATTTCATCCCTTCATCATCACTCATCAACATTACTCATTTTTCTTAAGACTTTATCATAGTAACAGTAAATATAAAGTGCCTCAATATAAGGACCACATCACCTATAAGGTTGTTTTTTAGGAAGGGGGAAATTGTTACAAATTGAATAGTAGATAATAAATTATTATAAATAGAAAGTGGAAGGAAATAACCATATTGTTAAAGTTATTCACAGTTAAGTAACAATTAGGCAATTTTGTACATCACAAGACTATAAAAGGAAATGAAAAAGAAGAAAAAGACATCGAGAGCCCTTTTTGATGAACTTTGAGTTTTAGAGTTCAGGCTTGACTCGAACTACGCCATATCTTTCCTTTCCTTTCTCTTCTTTGAGAGTACCTTGCAAAACAATATCCAAAGAGTTAGTATCTATTCAAATCAATATCTGATACATCAAGATTTTGAATGTATAAACACAAGGGAAGAGAGATTAAAGGTTAGCATTTTGTATAAAACCTTTAATAGAGAAATACGAGAGAGGAGGAGAGAGAGTATAGTAATTGAGAAATTGAGTGAATTAGATATTTTAGGGAAAATACATTGTGGGCTTAAGCCGATCATTCTTAAAGTCCAACCCAACTGATCTAAAGTAGTTCAAATTTGTGTCATTTTGGTATTTAGCTTTCAAACCCAAACATAAGACACACTATATTTTCTTTATTATTTGTATTCTATTGTACAAATATCTTCTTTCTAAATGAGAGATCTTCATTAAATGTATGAGATCCATTACTCCAAAATATACATTCTTCTTACTGCATCAAATTTATATAAGGTAAAAGCCACGAGTTAATGTGTAAATTTTTTAATTATCTCTCTTAACAAATAATGTGATAAATTTGAAAATCAACAATAGTGTTAGCATTCATCTAAACTATAATTTCACGAAAACTAAACACGACATGGTAACATCCATATAAGATTATAAAAGTTAAATTTAGTAATCTATACCGAAGAATTTGTTGAAATCCATATCCAATCCATACTCATTAATTTAAAACCTTATATTTGTATGTAAAACTGGTGTCTAAAGAAGATTCATACTAATATCAGGCCAATATGAATTTCAAGGAATTCACGAGGATGAATTACTTGATCCTAGCCCAAAATAGCTTTATCAAAAGGAAGGATATAGTTTAACAATATACTGTATATTAATATTGATCTAAGTTTATCATTAATAATTATATTTGGAAATTACTCATGAATAATAGAGTCACCAGGTTTCAACTATTTATTTCTCTAGTCATCATATCATGATATGCATACACTATCTTTCAAGGATATAGATTGTTAAAACAACATAAAATATTGATCATAGTGAATATGTTATATCAATCTTATAAATAATGTATTACCATTATATACAAGGATTAAATAATGCAAGAGAGAAGTTATTAGTTGTTATTAATATATTTGTAAAAAAAATTGGGACATACATACATAATAATGTATTAGTTATATATGTAACTTCTACTAAATCATTTTATTCATTTAAATTACAATGGGCCTTATATAATACCCTTATCCACTAATCAAAACAACCTATTATATTGTATTGAAGTTACTTATGGTTTTTGCATGATATACATTATCTTAAAACACAATATATAACATAGTATCGAAAGCCTTTTAATTAAGGTATTGATCCATATAATGTGGATTGAATGTTATAGACTATTATTCTCAATGTAGTTATTAATACTTATGATATAATTTAGAATAGGTATATGATTGATTTTTCCAATAGGTAATACCTTAATGGGGAAGTTATTGGTTGTTATTAATATAATTATAAAAAAATATTGGGATATACATACATAATAATATATTGATCATATATGTAATTTCTAATAAATCATTCTATTCATTTAATACCATTAAATGAATAATACCATTATCCACCAATCAAAACAACTTGTTATATTACACTGAAGTTACTCATAGCTTTTGCATAACATACATTTTCTTAAAACATATTATATATTTATAAAACGTAGTATCAAAATTTTTTAATTAAGGTATAGATCCATATAATATGAATCGAATATTATAGATTATTGTCTTCAATGTAGTTATTAATACTTGTGATAAAATAGGTATATGATTGACTTTTTCAATGAGTAATACCTTTTATGTAGGAAGTTATTGCTTGTTATTAATATAACTATAAAAAATATTAGGATATACATACATAATAATGTATTGGCTATATATATAACTTTTACTAAATCTTTTTATTCATTTAAATCACAATGTTATATTGCATTGAAGTTACTCATGACTTTTACATTACATATATTATTTTAAAACATAATATATATATATATAACATAGTATCGAAAGCCTTTTAATTAAGGTATTTATCCATATAATATGGATTGCATATTATAGACTATTGTCCTCAATATAGTTACTAATGCTTGTGATATTATTCGAAATAGGTTTATAATTAACTTTTCTAATAGGTAAGACTAATTATGAGCTTCATTAGTTAACAATAAGATGAAACTTTTATTACAATCATACTTGTAATCTATTAACCTACCTATTTTCTTATGAGTAACTTAATAATAATATCCCCTCTTGTGTATCACATTAGCACAATTAGTAAGGTCTTCAAATATGTCCCCAACCTCCTACTTTCATCCATTTCTACCCTAACACATACTTTCCCTGCAATTTTTTTTTTTTTAATTTTCACATGTTTCCACCCATCCAAACATAGTATTAGGTAATATTATAATGGTGTTGGTAAGAGAATATGAGCTAACAAAAGATAGGTTACAAGTAGAAGAAGTTAAGACAAGGTGTGGGATTGGACCTAATAAGAAGCTTTCAATTTACAACAATTTGTTAAATAACCCAATTTGTAAGATTCATAACTCTGCTACATCCCCATGCTAGTGGTTGAAATGGGTGAAGGGAAAGAGAAAAAAATTATGGCAATGAATACAGCTTGCATCAAAACCAACAAGTGTAGATAAGTTGGAAATGATTCTCTTAAACTAATCCCTATCTACACCAAACTTCCATACATGTTAGACTTCATTTCTCTAAATCTTATTGGATGATAGGTATAACATCAAAGCTTAAAGAGAAATATGACATATGATTATATAGAGAAATATGACATACAATTAGAAGATACCGTTATGGCATAAATAAGTGTGATTACATTATAACTTAATTATTTTTTATCTCTATTTAATTTCAAGTATATTTAGTATTAACATGAATTTGAGATGAAAAAGGGACAAAATCACAATCTGTTAACTTGAATTGCCAATCGAATCTGACATTAGACCTAAAAACAACAATAAAGAGTCCATTGAGCTCTTCACCAACATAAGTGGCTATTCTAAGTTCCATACACAATCAATCGTATTCAACCAATGTTTGCCTACCTCGCCAAGGTGCTAAATCGAGCTACTATAAAAACTTGATCTTCAACATGCTAATCCATTATACCAACTCATGTTCTCTACCATTAAGTTCTTCCCTTGTGACATCAACTCAATCCTTAATAACAGGCTTAACTTAGGAACACTCGTAATAGCGTCACATAGCATTTTAGGTAAAATAAGTCAACATAGCCCAGGTTAGCTTATTTCTTATTTGATTTACTCAATTCATTGGGCTTGTCTAATATTAAGCCAACTCTAGCCAAAATGAAGTGTTTAGTGGATACAACTTCACTGTTTTTGAAGCTCCTTTACTTCTTAAGTTCTTTACGCCTTTCAAGATACACTTCGTATACGAGTTGGGTGGTATATCTCCACATTACCTTTTTTTCATATTTGGCTTAGAAGAAATCGATTTGTATATAGTATCTAATGCAACTATAAGACATTATTTTTTTCCCATTGTTGTCAAAATTGGCCTAAGAGATTGACCTAGATATATGAGAGGACCAAAGGTCAAGTTGGGTTCAGTCAAGGGTCTAATTGGGGTCAATAAGAAACAAACAAATATATATATATATATATCATATCTTAATTATAAAAGACAAATAAATGTAAAATTACACAATCAAATTCACAATTGGATCCATCCATTAATCATTAAATTAAAGACATATACCCTATATTATAAATAAGTTCAAAAAATCTAAACTTAGATAGAATCCAAATTAATTTAAAGAATAATATTAGAGTTGGAACCTCACATTATATATTTATATAAAGCTTGTTATTTAGTTAAATAATTATGTTTTTGTAACTATTATATGATTCAATTTTTAAAGTCCAATTAAAATATATATAAATAAAGGTCATTTTGTTGAGAAGTACATAAGATAAATTTAGTTAGACTTGTGTAAGGAAGTGAGAGAATTACTTATCAAAAAGTATATGTAAGGTTGTATTGATTTTTTTTAAGTTTGTATTGATATTTTTTTAAGATTAAATGTGTTTTACAATACTACTAGATACATTTTACCTTTTTTTCTTTCTCTTTTTTTTTTCTTTTTTAATAAGCTCATGAAATGAAGTTAAAAAAAAAATTAATATCTTTTGAGTTCATGGATGCAAGCATGATGACGATGAAATCATGAAAGGGAAGAAAGAACAAAATTATATATTTGATTGATTGAAGGAGAAGAAAAAGGGAATCATTCTTTCTTAAATTAAGAGAATATTATTTTACTTATCATACCAAAAGCCCACCGTGTTAGTTATAATCATTTATGCCTACTAGTCTAGTTGGACTATATAAGTATATCATACTTTTTTGCCCATTCATTACAATTTAGAATCCTTAAGGTGTCCCACATTGATTATTCAATGCAATGTTTACCTATTTACTAATATAAAAGGAGGATACGTTTGGTGAGTTAGACTTGAAATAGTTTCAACACTTCTTTTAAGTGGCCTCACTGTTGGCTTAATAAGTAGGTGTAGGTCAAGTTAAGGGTCACCCAGTTTATAATAAGTTAATGCAAATTCAATTATTAGTGAAGGATTGGCTTGCTATTAAGGTTAAGGTCAATTCCAGTTTAACCGGGTTAAACCAATCGAGATAGTCCAATTTTGATTACATTGTTTTTTTCCTAACATCTTATTATTTATTCCTTATTTCACCATCTAGACCAACTTTCCAACATAAACATACGGAAGAAATTTGAAATTTTTTTTTTTTGTCTTCTAAAACAAATGTATGACCTCATTGCAACCCTATGGCATATTGTAATTGGTAATTGAGTGATCCTTAATTATGTTCACATTGTGAATAAATGAAAATATTATATATTTGTAATATTTTTCACATAAATTATTCCTTAAACGCTTGTACATATGAAGTCAATGTTGAACCAATTCCTGCAATATTAGTAATTTAACTATTAACAATGTTGTACCAATAGTGGGAACAAAAAAGAAAAACAATGTATTAATCACCTTAAGATCATAGTAAAGGTCTTATATCAATCTTATAAATAATGGATTACCATTATGTATAGGGTTTAATAAAATCCCCCTTTGATAAAGGGAGGTTACTATTTGTTATTAATATAACTATAAAAAATATTGAGATGTTCATCCATAATAACCATTTCTATGAATTCTATTATTAGGCTTGATCCTAATTAATCATGTCATCTTAACTATAAGATTACATTCAACTACTTCCAACCATGTTAGACCTAATTGCATAGAGGATTTCTCAATCTCTATGTATAATATCAAGTTATAAATTAACAACCTTGATATGTTAATTCATGAAAACATGAAAGTGTATATAATTAGATCATAGAAAGCTAGAAATCATATATAGAATTAAAAGAAAGTATGTAATTACATAGAATTTTAGGTTTCTTAACATCTAAATACTAAAACTAATAAATTAAACATCAAGGGAGGGGGGGAGGAGGAGGAGGGGGGGTAGGGGTGGGGAAATAGTTAAGAGGACAAGCTTCTTAAGTCTCATGAAAACTTTAACTCTAGTCTCCAATGAATGAATGAATGAATAAAGAAAGAATAATTGTTGTTGCTAAATGAGTCTAATAAGGCCTATATATCTATTTATATACAATGGATATTTGTAAGTCTTTTAGTCGAACACGGCCTTGACATAGTCTCTTATTCCACTTATACATCTTTGAGATTTCATTCTTTACTTTTTAGTGAAAATTGCTCGGACATGGTGTCAACACGACCTTTAGCATGTCATGTACGTGGTATGGACAACTACATGCCTTAAACATTCTAATCCTATTCAGTTTGACATATACACAATAATGATATGCCTAAAACACAAACGCATTATTCTCTATTGCAATTTCAATCCCAAACACAATCAATATCATACAATGTCAACTCTTGTTCAATTCTTAATCCAGCTTATACTACATTGACAAAGTTTGAACTCATACATAGGCATGATGCATTGACCTCTCATACTTTAATACCTCCTTCATTTCATACAATTATCAAGCAATTAACTCCCATTTCATGCAAAATTCCTTCATAAAGCCTAAAAATAAAATATGAACAATTGAAGTACCACAATGTACTCAAAATATACAAAAAACGTATAAAAGCATTACAAAATAGACCTATAAAATCGGTACAATTTAGCTCTATTAAATGTTGATCACCTTATGATCATAGCAATGATCTTATGTTAATCTTATAAATAATATATTACCATTATGTTTATGGATTTAAAATTTATCTTTGACATGGGAAGATTATTAGTTGTTATTAATATAACTATAAGAAATATTGGGAAACTTACATAATAATATATTGGTTATATGTAGCATCTACTTAATCATTTTAGTTATTTAAATCATAATGCCCCTTATATAATACCTTTACTCTTCGATCAAAATAACTCATTTTATTACACTAAAGTTACTCATGATTTTTGCATACCATACATTGTCATAAAACTTAATGTATATTTATAAAATATGGTATTGAAAGCTTTGAAATTAAGATATGCATCCATATAATGTGGATTACACATTATAGACTATTGTCCACAACATTAGAATTATCAATGCTTGCGATATTATCCATAATAGGTATATAATGGATTTTTTTTTCGATAGGTTATACTAATTATGTGCTTAATTAGTTAACAATAGACATTAGGTTTTCATTACAATGACACTTATAATCCATTAAACCAAGTAGCTACTTATGAGTAACTCAACAATAATATCTCCTCTTGTGTTATCATATTAGCACAATTAGTAAAGTTTTTAAATATGTCCCCCAACTCTCACCTTCATCTAATTTCTACCATGAGGCAAGCTTTCCTTATACATTTTTTTTTTTTAATTTCCCTACATTTCTACCATCCAAACACAATGTTAGTAATAGTACGATAATGTTGGTAAAAGAATATGACCCAATGAAAGACATGTTACAAGTAGAAGATGTTGAGAAGAGGTGTGAGGTTAGACCCAGTAGGAAGCTTTGAATATATACTAACTTTTTTAGTAACCCAATTTGTAGGGGTCAAAATTCTACTACATTCTTGATGCTAGTGGCCAAGATAGGTGAAAGGAAAGAGAAAGAGATTGAAGAGATTATTAGAGACTGCATTAGAATCATAAATGTGAAAAAGTCAATAATGATCATTTTAAACCAGTCCCCTTCTACATTTAACTGCCTACACATTAGGCCTTCGTGTCTTGCCATCTCACCAAAGGGTAGGTGTGATGTTAAATCTTGTAGAGAAAATGGAGAAGTGGTTTAGGGAAAAGAACACTAAAAATTCCTATTTAAGGCTAATAATTATTAATATGATATGATAGCATGGGACACAACACAACATAATTATGACCATGATCACAGGAGAAGATATGACATATAAGGAGAAGATACCATTATCACACAAATAAATACAATTGCATTATGACTTAATTATTTGAGATCTCTATTTAATTTCACGTGTTTTTAGCATTAATATGAACTTGATAAGTAATAGGGAACATGAATTGCCAATCTTATCCTACATTGCAAGTGAAAAAAACAATCTATTGTCCATTAATCTCTCACCAAGAAATGTGGCTATTCCAAGTTTGATACACCATAAATCCTAGTCAATTTGGTATTTGTTCACTAAGTCAAGGTGCCAAACTGGATCACTATATGTAAACTTAATCCTCATGACGCCAAGTTGTTGTATTGACTCAAGTTCATTAACACTAAGTTCTTCCCCATAACATCAACTCAATCCTTAATAACAAGCACAATTTGGGAACATTCATGGTAGTGTTACGTGGCATTTTAGGTAAGGGTAAGTCAATATGGACATGGCTTAGATCGACTCATTACCTATTTGACCCAATCAATTCATGGGTTGTACTTAGCATTTGGAATTGCAAGGACATGTTCACATTTGAGGTGAAAGACATATCAAGTATTAAGAAGACTTTAGCCCAAACAATGTGTTTATTGGATGGGGCTTTGTCATTTTTTAAGCTCCCTTCATTTCCTAAGTTCTTTAGGCCTTCTAAGATAAACTATTTGTAAGGACTAAGAGATGAAGGTCTATGCTAAGGGAGTTTGCTAAGAGCACTTTGCGATTATGTACATGATCTAGCGAAAGAGCATAAATGTAGAGTAGTGGTGATTGAGGTAGCAAGTAAGGAACTACTCAAGTTAGCCATACCAAATTGGAAGAGGTTGTCATATGTGTAGGACTTGTGGTGTATAAAGAAGCTCAAGGATGACTATAATGATGGTTTCTATCAGTGATTGGACTAAGTCACCACATGGTTGGTCTATTTTCATTGATCTTAAAGAGGTTTATTGATTCATCCTTATGCAAAGATAGTCTTACCATCTTAATTCATCTCTATATCTTCTTAGTCGTTCAAAACATTATCTAAAGGGGAAAAAAGCAACATGAAACAAAAGAGGTTATGATTTTTTTTTTATTTTTCTTTATATATTTCTTTTCCTCTTTTTCTTTTCTACTTTTGAATCTTTTGTCAATGTTGTAACGATTTAGGGAGAAAAAAAAAAGGAAGGGAGGTAGCGGGGGAGGGAATGAGAAGATATGGGTATATGGGGTTTTAGTTATATTTGTAAAAGAAGAAGAAGTGAAGAAGAATGCGAATATCCCTAACCTTAGCCTAATACAAAAGTATACATCAATAAAATACCCTCCAGTATTATCATGTATTATCTAATATATCTTTTTGTAAGTGTTGTAATTAATGGCTAAATTTAATCTAACTCATGGTGCACATTTCCTACATTAATATCACTTTGAAAACTCTAACTCCCTAACCCAACCCCACCACTGCCCCCCCTCCCCCCACCCACGGACCACAAACACCTTTAAAAAAAAAAAGACGAAGGAAACTTAAGGTTATATTACCAAAATTATAATTAAAGTAATGTCTAATCTAAGGGAGTCAATGAACTAATCAGTTCACAAACTACTTTAGTTCAACTCGAATTTTACTTAAATTTGAGATAGAGATAGTCGAGTTAAGCTCAAGTTCAAGTTTGAACTTAAGCTACTCTAGTAGTAAATCAAGTTAAACTTGAGTTTTTAAATACTAAACTCGTTAAACTCATGAACTTAATTAAGCTTAGCATAAGTTCTAATTAATTTTTTTTTAAATATATGTTAGCGTGAGGTTGTTTAGGGAAAATGTGTAAAATGTTCAAACTTAATCGAGCGAATTAAGTCATGCTCGAGTTCGCTAAATATATATTTGCATCAAAGTTGAGCTTAAATTTAGAACATTGTTAAATTTGAGTCAAGCTCAATCTTTGAGTTTTTAAGCCAAGCTCGAGCCTAAGCTTAATACAATACTATTTTAACTCAACTCAATTATACCTAGTTGAATCTACTATTATTTCTGATATAATTCTTGAAAGGTAAGTTACTTGAAGGGGTTGTAAAGAATAAGATTCTCAAATTACATATGTAAGAGAGGAATGGTTAATACACTTTATAATATGACATATTCCCTCATTAACACATGTTTATATTTACACTTGCATTATTACTTCTATATCATTAATATGACTACTATCTTTAGGCTTTAAATATGACTCATTACCCACATAAACAACTTACCACACAAATCCACTTTCAGTTAGATTAACTAAAAGAAATTTGTTGATATAAAGTAGCAATATTAATAACCTTAATCAAATTATTCATACTCCATAATAAGATACTAGTATTATTACCACATAGTTAAGAGATAAGTACTAATATATTAAAGATCCTTATACACAACTGTTTTTTTTTTTAATATAATAGGTAAGGCTACAAATGAGTCAAGCTCGTAAGCTACTCGAGCTTAGCTCACTTTAGGCTTAGCTTTACTTAAGCTCAATCAGTAAAAAAGTTGATTCCAAGCTCAAGATGAAGCTCATAAATCTAAACGAACCAAACTCGAGCATTAGTTTAAGTTCACGAGCCAACTCATTTAGGCTCATGAGTAGGCTGATGAGTAGGCTCACAAGCTTTATATATATTACAAATATTATATGTGTTATGTATTGTTAAAATTCAAAAGCTAATATCTATATAATATGTACAAATATAAAGTATGTTATAGGATAATATATAATATATATAATCTAATTCTTATTTACTATTCATTGATTTATTTATATATTTCTTTATTTTGTATACTTATAACCATGAGAGAACTTGAGCTTGGTTCAATTTAGGCTCAACTCTGCTTGAACTTGATTAGTAAACAAACCGAGCTTAAGCTCAAAATAAAGCTCATTTATCTAAAATAAGTCAAGCTCAAACCTTAATTTAATGGCTCGATAAAAACTTGGCTTGAGATCAAGCTTGAGCTTGGTAATTTTTTAAATGATTTAAGCTTGAGCTTTTAAAAGCTCAATTAGGAATAGCTTGTTTGTAGCCCTAATAATGGGTGATAAGACTTTTTCTTCTTTGATATTATGCTATATGTTAGTAGGTATGATAAGGGAAGGCCTACCCACTCCAATTATTATATATCTAATCCTAGTGACATGAAAACATTTTAGCTAATGAAACAAAGTAACTTGGACTAAAATGTTCTGTTCTACACATAAGTTTTTGAAAAAGGTATCTCTCTCTCTCTCACCCCCTGACTTCTATCTTAGACTTTTAGGTATTTAGAGCTACAAAATTGATTCCAAATTTTGAAAACTGGTTTTAAAAAATAAAAGTATATGTCTTGATCTTTGTTATGATAGTGAATTCTTTTAGCTTTGTCAAATATAGAGAAGGTTCTAATGGATTGAATACATGTTTATGTGCAAGGTGAAGAAGATGGTGATAATGGACTTTGAGTGCTTGCAACTCCTCTAAGTTGAAGCTTTTCTAGGGAAAAAAGGTCCTTTCTGTTATGTTATTTTCTTCTTATTTATAATATTTTTAAGCTATTATAAACAATTGTACAATATCGAGTAATCTGTTACAATCTACTACTTAATAGTTGAAATTATTAACTTAATATATCTCAAATGTAATATGTCCAATGTTTGCAGATTCTTCTCCTTCTTTAGGTCTTAATAGCCTTATCTTGCTTTATATTTGCATCAAGTTCCTCACCAGTTTGAAGATTGACCTTGTCCTTAAGTTCAAACTATAGACAATCTCCAACAAAATCTTTTCTACCTAAGTTGTTTCTTTAATAGGTAATGATTCCCATTAAGCCATCACTTAAGGAATCTATGTACCTTGCCAAACGAGAAGTCTAGAATTAAAATTTCCCAAAGGCTACATAATAGGACAATTTTCATAGGATTCTAATGGTAGAGGCTCCAAAGTATCCTGATGTCTTATTATAGTTTTAAGTATTGACAAATGGAACATAAGATGAATCGCTTATCCTCATGGTAACTCCATCTTCTATGATAAGGCTAAAGTTTAACATAAGCTATATGCCATACTAATAACTCCTTATTAGTCTTCTTCATGTGTTGTTGAGCTTGAGATAAACTTGATTTCAACAGGTGCAATATCATTTGCACTCTTCAATTCATGGTCAAGTGCTTCTACTACTATCAAATTCCATAGATATTTGGTGTCTTAGGTGGCTTTCATCTTATGTAAGGCCTTAAATGGAGTCATTTGAGTATTAGAATGGAAATTAGTGATAAAACATCCATTGATTAGGATTTTCCATAACAAAAAGAATGATGGTAATGCTCTAAACATCTAACAACTTTAGATTGGCCATTTGTTTTAGAATGATTGTAGCAATGGTTTAAAACAAGAAAAATACCATAACAATTAAATAGGTTTCTATTTTGGTTAGTTCAATATTTCTAGATGATCTATGGGATGCTTTATCTATGTTGGTTCAAAGCTTATGACACTAAGAAGTTACTCTCAAGAAAAAAAAATTAGATAAAATATTTTATCCCCATTTATACTTTAATTTTCAACATATCATATATCTATATTTTATTAGATAACAAGTTATGTTTAATAATGTCAAGGAAATTTTAAGAAACAAAACAGAAAATTCAAAAGGAAAACAAAAATAAATTGGTCATCTTACAATGATATGAAGTACTACCAAATAGGAACAAACACCATTTTAAAATTCAATCATCTGAAAGAACATATTAAACCTGATGTTGTCAGTAATTAATATGTATTTAAGTATTATTAATTCCTTTTTATCATTCATTTACATAAGATGTATTGGTATTAATGTGATTTTTCCAAATCTAATGGTTTATACTTTCACCTATATTCTTTGTACCTAACGTTAATAGACAAAATTTTGCTGTTCTACCATATTAATAAGTTTATTACATCAATAGCCCATTCAGTAAGATAGCTATGAAGAAATAAAGTATGTTGATAATAGTGGTAATTCATAAAAAATTTTGTATGATACACTTTTCAATCAATTACTAACTGGAGTAAGCGATATTTATTAGTGCAATTCTATATTCACTATAAATCAAACATAATCTCCAATGTTGAAACTTCATAGAACTAATCAATTGGCTTCTATTTCACCATATTCACAATTAAGTAGACAATTCTATGATTAAAAAATGTTTTAGTTTTTGGATGTTTATTATCAATTTAATAACATACTAATATATCAAACTTTTACTAGCAATATCTTCTAAATCCTATATTAATCTAAAGCTCTTTATAAGAAGGTAGGTCGTGTATATAACATTCATTTGCTTGTATTGCATCATTGTAAAGTGCCTAGTTTCAAGTTTAAAACTAAGATTTATGCCTAAAAAGTAAACTAAACTTTCATATCAATAGGTTTTCTAGCATTTTCAAACTTTATCCTTCCATATTTAAGCAATAAGGTCATATTTTCAAACCAATAATTCATATATATTACTAATTAGCCTCAAAATCAACACTTTTGTTAAGTTTGCAAATGGGCCCATATTCAATAAGCTACCTAATCTACATGCATGCACTAACAATTTAATAACATGCCTATCTAACAAAAATTATAAGTAAAATTATCTAAAGATCTCATATCAAACTTAGATTGAATTTTCGAGAAATTGCATGATTATGTGCTTATATTTACATGTAGATGGAAAATCATTACGAACCTAAGTTTAGTTTGATCATATAACCCATGATGATAGGCTTCATGTAGATGAACACAAGTGAGCTATCACACAAGCCAAGGTGAGTCTAAACCTCAAGATGGTTTGAATAGTAAATAGAAGTCAAAGGTTGAGCTAAGCTTTGCACAAGAGTTCAGATATGATGTGCCTTACTCCTTACATGAACTTGGAACTTAGCTTAATATGACTCACAAACCTCACACTAAGGTCACTCATCATTAGCTTCACTCAAAAGAAGCTAGATAAAGGTAAATGTTTAAACTCAATTTGCTCACGAAACATAAGCACAAGGTTGAATGAGATAAAAATTCTAGTACTAATGATTACGACTATTACAACATTAGGTATTTATATTACCATTCTTAGAGCTATTCCCTAGGTTACACCATTTACAAAAATGGATACATTCCCTAATATGGATTACATGGAATATACAAAGGATAAAACTAAGAAAGAAACAAAAGAATATTGGCAGAGGTAGTGGAATGTTTGAAAAAGGTGAAGGATATGTGTTAACAGATCATCTTACAATCTCAAATGTAATTGGTAATCTTTGGAAAAGGATAAAGATGGTAGGTTGGTAGCACTAGTTGGCCTGATTGGAAGGTAGACACATTAGGTTCGAGGCTGAACTAATTTGATCAAGTCAGCACGTTGCTAAGTTGCTTTAAAATAGGTTGAAAGTTGGTTGATTCTCCACCAGTGAGATATGTAGCTTAAGAAGGAGCTCAGGCACCTTGGTAGCTTTGTCTCCTAGAAGAGCTTAGCCTCTTTATTTGTAACCAATGCTGAGAGAGTTATTAGATAGTGTTGGCAAGTTCATGAGCTTAGGATTAAGTTAGAGATCCCTTATTTCTATCACATAATCACACTTAAATGATTTTATAGTCTCGTCTTGTTATAGACTACCTATAATATGGCTTCCTTTCCAAACAATAACAGCAATATATACACTATGCCATGTCAAAAACATGCATGGTCAAAATCTTAGCCGCTTTATTCTAATGAAATTTTGCTATCTACTATAAACTCTAACCACACTTAAGTAAAGCAAGTAAATGACATTTTTTGTGGAAAAGGAAAAAGTCAATAATAAGTAACTAATTCATGAAATATTTGCTATGTACTCTAATTTTTGCACCTATACTTAATGAATGAGGTAAATTTTGGTTTTTTTTTTTCAAAAATGTTTATTTTTCTTTATTCCTTTGGCTAATTGGAGATAGTCGATATTCCTTTGGACAATCTTTGGTTTCGATTAGTTGATTAAGGCTCTTCTTTGACATTACATTAGGTGCTCTTTATACTATTTATTACGTTATCCCTAAGATAAATATTAAGACAAATTCAAATCTAAATCAGCACATGTTTCATACAATTTCATTTTTTTTCTTCACATAGCATTAAGAGACCTCCAGAAATTCTCTTGTTTGAATTTTAGTTAGCACATTTGGGACGCTTAACCTACCCTGTAATTGTTCATAACCTTAATATTTCACATCCATTAAAAAAAAATAGAAAAAACAATTTCACAATCACCTATCTCAGCATCAAGATACTTGAGCAAAGCATTTCAACCTATAGATTAGGCTATGTATATTACATTACACATCAAAATTTATGATAAGAATCAACTCCTTAAACCTATTACCCAAAACCCCACTAAAGGATTAATAAGACTTGTACGATAAATATTAGTTAGAGAACTACTCAAGAACTAAGATTCCATCACCACCCAAGGGGTATTTCACTTTATCCAATCTGAGTGCCAAGCATTGATCATGACCAAGATAAACTCCAAGCTGGTGCGAACACAAACCTTGTCGAGCCAACCTATCATAACAATTAACCTAACAAGATCTCTGACAAGGCCCAACACCCGAGCTCTAACTTGACCCAAATTAGGTCAACTAAACTATTTGTTCTTCTCCCTTCCTCTACCGAGCTGACTCCAACCAATGTTGACTTACTAAAGAAATCACTTACACAGTGACAGCCGAATACAATGACCATTCTATCCACCAACTTGAGATCAACACGTGTCCTTTAACACTTAATTCTAAAATATTTCTTTCTTCTGTACATTATATAGCATTGTCCTTTTTTACCCTTTCTAACATATCTTAAATATTACATATGTAATTTACCTTCTTATCATGTAACCCTAATAGGGCTAGTATATAAACCCCCTTTTACTTTGTATAAAGACATCATACTTGGATTATTGAATACAATTATTCTCTTTGAGAACACTAAATTGTGCTTTCTCTTTCCTTAACTCTTATCTATTTCCTTCAGCAAAGAGTAGTGGTGAGTAGTCTAATCCTAACTTACATCTCATATCAAGTGGAGATTAGGTAAAGTAGGGTTAGTTGATATGTCATATCTAGCTAGTAGTTGCTCAGGTTTTACTAAACCCTTTTTGTTTTTCTTTGTTTCAGTTCATTACGGTACGACCTCCATGTATATGATCCCTAAGACGTATCAAATTTTATCTTCTTTCTTAACAACACAACTCAAGGTTATAGATAGAGATCTTGATTCACAAGACTTCATGCTATCATTGTTTTTTCCATTCACTAACTTTACCTATAATCACTTCTAAAGTTTTCTAACTTCACTTTAATACTTGTATTATGACTATTTTAATGATTTTCCTCACATTCTTTCCTCAATGGAACTTAATTTACAAACTTTACAACTTACTCTTTAACAAGAGAACCCTATAATTTAGCTTAGCCACTAAAGTACATGTACCTAAGGATCTAAGTTGTAACACACTTCCTTCAAAATAACTTCATTGTACCCCACTTTCCCATACCATTGCTTCGAATCCTCATTTAATCCTGCTCTCTAGTATTTTAGGTTAGGAAACTAACCTATCATCTCATATTTTGAGCTAAGTGAGTAAACTAAAACATAATAACAATTACTACAGCAAAACAAACAATACATATATATCCAAGTTCACAAATAAAACTTGAGATAACAATAACAAGCTAAACAACAAATATATAAACTCACAACTAAACTTAGGCACAATCCTAACATTTATGTAACATACAATGCTATGCTAATGCACGTATAATAGATTGGCTAATATACTAGATAAGTGATACATGGCAACTCAAATTGAGTGTAAACCAAGCAAATTTGAGAGCACTACTAGGTAACTCTAGACCAAGTAATAAAAGGGTAGGAAAAGGTGGCTCTAACAGAGAAAATGCAATCTATATGCTTAAAATTGAGTTTTCAGGTCAATTACTTACTTCAGTAAAATTAGATTCTAAAAACAATGACCTTTAGGTCCTTTCATACCATGTCATGAATGTAATCATACAATTACTAAGTAATTAACCAAGCAAACTAAGTAAGTAAGAGGAAACCTATATCTAAGGATATCAATTCATCATAGTTAGAAAGTAATTTGTAACCAAGGCAAGGAAAGAATCACAAACCAAGTAAACTTTGAGGCAACGAAGTACAAATCCATGAAAATTAGTTGATGCTACAAGATTAACCAAGCATACTTTGATCCATTTATGAATTGTCAAACAAGGATCGTGTACATGATTTGAGTAAAACGTAATTGGAAATCATAATATGGTATATGAATACATACTTCACCAATTTATTCTCATCATCAATTACCCATAAGCATCATCAATCGAGCATAATAACCTCAAGCATATAGCTATACATACTAACTCGCAATAATATAACTGTAATCATTAACAAGAATACAACAAAGCATAAAATCTTAGATATTTACCTAACCAAAGCTTATTTCATTAGTCAAAGCGTTTTTGTTTATATATCTTCCGTAAACACATTTATATCAAAATTCTTTCAAGGATCAAATAATATGCACTTACGCTATTATATAACATTATCAGTTTACATTACTAACTTCTAATGGCTATAGCTCCTTTGTTTCTCATATGATTTTAATGATCTTTATAGCATCATGATTTCCTTTGCGAGAACTGTTTAACTATTTAAAAACATCAAAATGATCGTATCAAAGAAAATTGCAAAATTATACTTTTAAGAAACTATCCTTTTGAGTTTTCGATTTTCAATTACTTCATCTTATCATATTTCAACATGGAAATGATCCAAGGTTTTCTTAAGATTGGAATATATCATTTTCACTCATTTTTAGATTTCCAATAACAATAATAATAGCAATAAAATAGAGCATTTACCCCTATCACTTCTTGCTATATCCTGTTCCACTCTTGCTATAATGCATTTTTGCCCGATACTTACTTAAACCTAATTTTAACTTTACATCAAGTCCCTAACTAACAACCAACCCTTAAAAAGGACCCTACTATGTCAACCAAATAGACCTTAACTTCACTTTCAAACTTGCAAAAAAAAACATAATCTTGAATGTCTAAACTTCATAGAACTAATCAATTGGTTTCAATTTCACTATGTTTACTATATTCACTACTAGTATGCAATTCCATGATTAAAAATTGTTTTATTTTCTAAATGTGTATTGTCAACTCAATAAGAGACTAATATATCAACCTTATACTAGCAGTATGTCCTAAATCCCGTATTAAATCTAGAGCTCTTTATAAGAAGGCGTAGTTTTGTACAGAACTTTCATTTTGTTGTATTAAATATTTGTAAAGTACCTAGTTTCAAGTCTAGAATTAAGATTTATGTGTAAAAATCGAATAGAACTTTCATATCAGCAAGTCTCCTACCATTTTCAAATTTTATGTTTGTATATTTAAGCAACAAAGTCATATTTTCAAGTTATTAATTCATATACGTTACTGAATAACCTCAATATCAACATTTTTGTCAAGTTTGTAAATAGACTCATATTCAATAGGTTACTTAATCCACATGCATACACTAACAATAAAATAACATGCTAATACAACTAAAATTATCAATAAAATCATCTAAAAGATCTCATATGAAGCTTGCAACTTCTATGAAAATGCATGGTTATGTGCTTATATTTGCATGTAGCTGGAAAAACACTAGAAACTCACCTTTGATTCAATGCTAGAATAAAAAATCACACCTAAGTGACTTTAGAGCCCCGTCTTCCTTATAAACCAGATTTGTCATGGCTTCCTCTCCAAGCAATAGTAATGTTATACACATTACGACTTGTTGAAAACAAACATGGTCGAGATCTTAGATGCTTTATTCTAATGAAATTCCACTATCTGCTATACATTCTAACCATATCAAGTAAACCATGCAAATGATTTTTTTGTTGAATAAGGAAATAATAATCGATAGTAGGTAACTAATTTGAGAAATACTTTGTTGTTTTCTCTAATTTTTGTACCTATACTTAACTAAACATGAGGTAAATTTTGGTTTATTCAAAAATGTTTATTTTTATTTGTTCCTTTAGCTAATTGGAGATAGTCAACATTCCTCTGGATGGTGTTTGGATTTTTATCAGTTGAATAAGGCTTTTATTTAACACTACATTAGGTGCCCTTCATACTATTACGTCAACTCAAATGCTATCTTCATTCCTTCATGCATGCAAGGGAAAAATCTTGCCATTATACAGGTAGAGAATTAAAGTTATTCTACAAGAAACCAACCAAGTTACAAATTAGCTAGTAGGATAAGCATAACAAAGGTCAAGACTTACTTTATTTTTTGAAAATCCTCTTAAGGAAGTTTCATCCTTATTGCAAAATGATTTGCTTAGTTATGGTTGTAATCAAACTGATAAAATGGCACTTGCTTATGTTCCTATTGAAGCTATTTTATTAGATGATGGTTATGCTCTTGCTGAAGCAAATTTTGGTGGAGGATGATAATAAGCCTAGCATACTAAAGTTTCAGAATGATCCCCAATCTCTCAATGACTGAATCAGAATACCTAAGATATACCACCTTTTCTGTCTCTCTCTTCTCTCTCACTCTATCTGGAATTTTCTTTTTTACTATATCAAGGAACCAACGTTTGTGAGATATGTAAAATCTTGTTATCAAAATTCCATGTCTGTTCTATGATTATTCCCACTAACTAAGGTTAATCTCTTGTGCTTTCTCATAAGGTACCTTCTCAATGGTTCATATCTAGATTCAAGTTCCAAGCAGCTCTTCACAATAGCACTTAAATATTTCTCAAAATAAAGGATATGAGTGTTCTCTTCATTATTTTTCCTTTATTATATGCTATTAAATGTATATGCTATTTTCTATTTTTGATTTGTTATAAACCCCTACTAGTAACTACGTTACTACTATCTGTTATACAAATCTATTTCTATGAAACACTATAAAATTTGTAACTATGGAACACTAGTACTCTACGAAATCTTTAAGATATGTTGGTCTTCTTAGTTTTCTCCTTAACACTCTACTTGGTTGTGCCTTATCTTGTACTGTCATAATATTTCCCCCCTCTATCAAAAGATTGACCCATGTGGCATCTAAAGGGTTAAGTAACTCCCATCGAATTAGTAGTTATTGTACTGTATGTCCTTGTCTCATAATACTTCTTTCACCCAAAATAGTAAGAGACCTCATTATAGGATTATTAGTGATGGCTTATCTTAGTAGTGCTCTCTGTACATCCACCCTACCCTTCGCTTTCTTAAGTAAGAAATGTGAAAAACTAGGTGTATATGAGAGCCTTCTAGTAAAGCAAGTTTATAAGCTACTAGTCCTAATCGTTGTATGACCTGAAAAGGTCCATAGTATCTCTAGAATAGCTTATAAGATAATCAATTGATCAAAGTAAAATGTCGATAGGATTGCAACTTGACATGGGCAGAGTCCCTTACTTACAACTCTCTATCAATTCTATCATGATTTGCCAAACACTTCATTCTTTATTATACCTTATTAAGATTCTGTTTCAATACTCTCAAAAGATCATCTCGAGTAATGAGCTCATGATCAACAGCTTCTATAGAGCACATTCCCCTAACATAGTTAGACAATTTAGGTAACTCCCTTCCATACAAAGCTTGAAATGGAGTCATGTGGTAACTAGTGTGAAAACTTATATTTAAACATAATTCTTCCTAAGGCAAATACTTTGGCCATTCCTTAGGATTGTCCGTGACATATGCTCATAAATAATGTTCAATACATTTATTAAGTATCTTAGTTTGGCCATCCATTTGTAGGTGATAGGTCGAAATCATTCTCAATTGGGTACCACTATGCTTGAAAAGTCCCTACCAAAAGTGACTTACAAAGATTTTATCCCTCTCACAAACAATAGTTCTTGGAATCCCATATAATTTCACCATAATATCTTTAAATAATCTAGCCATTGATGTTATTGTATATTCTACTGGTAATAGACCTAAGTGGCAATACTTAGGCAATTGATCAACAATTACTAATATAACTTAATACCCTTTTGAAATTAGTACAATAACTAAGTATTCCTCAAAAACTCTTTGAGGAATAGGCAAAGGTCGAAGAAAACTTACTAGACTGTATGTCAAATATTTCACTTGTTGACAAACATGGCACTTCTTCACAAATTCTTCCACATCCCCTCTCATTTCCTTCCAATAAAACGTTGCACTTAGTCTCTTAAATGTTTTCAACACTCCCATATGCCCTCCTATAGGTGTAACATGAAATTCCATTAAGATGGTAGAAATAAGAGATGAGTTAGAAGGAATGTATATCTTATGACCTACAAACAACAAATCATCCTTATAAGTCATAGATGATAAAGTTGACTCCCCTTATTGAAGAACTGCTAATCATCGGTCCCATTACTCGTGTACGACTCTAAGGTCTCCAATCCCTCATCTAAAGAATCCTCTCTCAATAACCTGTTGATGACAAAAAACTTTACATCAAAGGAAGGTAGCTAAACTCCTTGAGCTTCCTACATTATTATACATTGATCTATACTCTTGGTTATGATCATACCGACCATTCCCTTATTAAAGACCCTATACCAAGTAATCCAACCAACTGCTACTAAGAGGTTCTTGTCGAGTGACGAGAGACTCACTTACCGGTCGAGCAGTTTTTTCTTGACCTATTACCATTTCTCTCATCTCAACCCTTTTATTGCTGTAACATCTTCATCCCTCTCGACTACTGTGTTCAGATAATCTTCATATGGGACCAATGTTGCATTGCCACATGTTCACCTCATCTAACATTATACTACTTTTCCATTTTTGTCTTTTTTTCCTTTTTACCCTTTTTCATGTGTATTAGGAATCCCCTTTTCGTATATACTTTATTGTAATTTCTTTATTTATAATGTTGCCTTAAGGACTTACTATAAATAGTCCCTTTCCCTTGTAAGCCGCACACAACTGGACAAATAGACATTAAATTTCTTGTTCTTATGAGATAACCCTATCTAAGTCCATTTTTATACATTTTTATCTAATCTTGCCGAGTAGCTTAGGATTAGTAGTGGGTGTACCTTAACATCAACTTGTACGTCACACCAAGTAAAGTTTCAAGCTATGTTGTGTTCGTCGGTGAGTCACATCCTTCGAGCAAGTTCACATCAACTACTCCAATTCATCCATAAACCAATTCCCTGTATTTTTTTTTTTTTGATATTTCAAAGGATCCATTTAGTTTAGATTTGCTACGATAAGTCTTAGTGATAATTAAGCTCCTAGGTACACCATATAATCCTAGTATCAGAGCTTGAGATTGAAACCACGATCTGTATAGTGATAGTTAGTCTACTGTTCGAGATACTTATATGTGTGTTGAAGGCATCTATGTGAAGTGTATTTACTAAACCTTTATGTGGAGAATGTTGAACCCTAGTGTACAAAGAGAGATTAACGATGTTGAGAGTGATGCTTATGGTTGTAGTCGAGTTACCTAACAAACACCATGTATTACTAATGGGCAAATACAAGATCTTACTGCTATTGTGAGAGAGTTACTGAGCAAGGCCGAGAGACGAGAGATAGGCCGAGAAGACAAATGAATAAGTGAACTTTGGAAGCCTTTCCAGTGAACCAAGCACCACTGCGACATTTCAACAGAGTCGCGAGAAGAAGGTTGGAATTAGACAAAGTGGAAGAGTACGAAGAAGAAGAAGACCAGTATGTTAGGATTGTTGAGTGTAAGTTTAGAGTGCCAATAGGTACTGAACATGTTAAGGTATAGATTCCAAGCTTCAACGGTTCTAGTAGTACTGATGACTACCTGGATAAGGAACAGAAGATCGAAAAGATATTCTACTTCTACGATTATGAAGATGCTGTCTGAGTTCAAGTGCTCGTGTTAGAATTTTCTAGATATGCAGCAATGTGATGGAAGAAACTACAGAATGTTTGCTTAAGGGCCCAACACAAAGTCTGAGCATGGAATGAGATGAAGAGAGTTCTAAGATGTAGGTTCATTCCTAAACACTATGAACAAGACACTTTTCAACGACTCCAAGACTTGAGCTAGGTAACAAATTTGTAGACAACTATGTTCGAGAGTTTCAGTTGCTCTTGATACGATGCAATGTCGACGAACCTAAGACCCAAACTATAGCATGGTTCATCTCTGGATTACGAGCTAAGATTGGTAACATCGTGGAACTGAAAAACCTTATAACTTTGGATGAAACCATCCATGTAACCTAAAGATTTGAAAGGCAACAGCATAACCAAGTTAATTGAATATCAAGTAGCCGAACAATGTTATCGAATAAGAGTAGCTTGCCGAGCTGACCAGGGAACGACAGAGCATCAAACAGTTCCGAGGTGAGATGCCAAACCGACTAGAAGAAGGCCAATGTAAGAGCAAAACCAAAGAGCCTGAGATCCGAAGAGATCTAGGTCAAAGTTTAGGGAGGAAAACCCGAAAAATCAAATGTTTTAAATGTCTTGGCTATAGATATGTGGCTAGTCACTATCCAAACCATCAAATCATATCCATAAAGGAGGATAAGCCCCAATTTGAAGTAGAAAGTACTAGTGAAAAAGAGGAAGAAGTAGCAACCAATCAAATGCGAGAAGAATTTTAGGAAGACCCCGATGTCGAGATACCTCTTAAGGGCAGAGCCGAGTATTTCTTTGTTATTTGATGATCTCTCAATGCTTTTGTAGCTGACAAGAATGAGCAAAGAGAAAACCTCTTCCATACGAATTGCCGGGTGAATGGTAAGCTATGTACTGTAATCATTAATGGAGGGAGTTATACCAACGCCATTACGTAAGGGGTAGTTAAGGCCATGAAATTGCCAACCCTTTCATACCCCAAGCCGTACAAGATTTACTAACCGAATGAAAAATGAGAACTACACATTACCGAGCAAGTTAGAGTGTCGATTACCATTGGTGATAGGTAAAGGGATAAGGTGTTGTGTGATATCCTTCCCATGTGTGCTTCTTACATATTAATCATCCAACCGTAGCTATTTGATTTTAGAGTGTTACACGATAGGTATAGAAACACCTATATGTTCCAAAAAGACGGGAAGAAAATTATATTGACACCTATGAGTCCTAAGGAAGTGTAAGAAGCCCAAGAAAAAGTTGCTAGATCTTTACAACGGAAGTCCTTGGTGATTTCTCGAGCTTAGTTTACATGAGAAGTTAAGGCCGAGGACTATGTGCTCCTTTTAGTTAGGATATTCTTAAAGCTTAGAGAAGCCGAGAACTTACCAACCAAAGTGCAGTAAGTACTTTAAGACTTTGCCAACTTATTCCCTGCCAAAATGCCTAAAGGTTTACCTCCCTTAAGAGATATTGAGCTTTGCATCGACCTCCAATTAGAGGCTACCTTACCAAACCAATTAGCTTATAGGCTCAATCCGGAGCAAAGCAGATATGTCCGTGAGAGCATGAGTCCTTGTACTGTACCTACTGTACTCATGTCGAAAAAGGATAGAATGTAACGAATGTACATTGACAGTCGAGCTATCAATAAGATCACTATCAAATACTGATACTTGATCCTGCAGCTTGATGATATGTTTGACAAGTTACATGGCGCCTGTATCTTTTCTAAGATTGACCTGAAAAGTAGCTACCACTAGATACGAATGAGACCTTAGCATGAATGGAAGATGACCTTCAAGACAAGGGATGGTCTATTCGAAGTTGGTGATGCTATTTGGTCTAACTAATTTGCCGAGCACGTTTATGCGGCTAATGAATCATACATTCAAATTGTTGATTGGCAAATGCGTTGTGCTTTATTTTGATGATATTCTAGTCCACAGTACTAACCTCCTCATTCATATCAAACATTTGAGATTGGTGTTTAACATACTCCCTGCAGAGAAATTATTCAGCAACTTGAAAAAATGCGTATTCTATCAAAGGAAGGTTATATTCCTTGAATATGTCATTTCAGGGAGAGGAGTTTAAGTTGATGAAGAAAAAGTCGGTGCTATTAATAAGTATCCTATGCCGACTAGTGCTGCAAAGTTAAGAGCTTTCACAGTCTAGCCTCGTTCTATCGAAGATTTATTCAGAACTTTAGTTCCATAACTATGCCATTGATTGAATTGACTAAGAAGAACGTTGAGTTTAGATGGATAGAAAAAGCTCAAAGGAGTTTTGAAGACGTGAAGTCTAAACTAACGTCTACTCCAGTATTCATTCTGCCAGATTTTGAGAAGGTTTTTGAGGTTGAATGTGATACATCTAGAGTCAGCATTGGTGCTGTCCTTATGTAAGAGCGCTGACTCATTGCCTACTTTAGCCAAAAACTCCAAGGTACTGTCGTAAATTACTCAACCTATGACAAGGAGTTCTATGCCCTTGTTCGAACACTTCAAAACTGGCAGCATTATCTGTTGCTGAGAGAATTCATCATCTATTCGAATCATGAATCTTTCAAGCATCTTCATAGGCAATAAAAGCTTTCTCAACGTCATGCTAAGTAGGTTGATTTCTTAGAAACCTTTTGCTATGTCATCAAATATAAGAAGGGAATCACCAATACAAAAGCTGATGCACTTTCTCGCCGTCATACCCTCATCACAACGTTACAAGCTAAGGTGCTTGAATTCGACACTTTACCTGATTTATATGAGCATGATCCACATTTTGAACCTTTAGTAGCCAGGTGTAGTGCTAGAGGAGCTACAGAAGGTTTCTAATTAAGTAAGGGGTTCTTGATGAAGGGCAAGTAGATTTGCGTGACGAGTGGTTCTACAAGGGAACTACTCATTCAAGAAGCTCATGCTGGGGATCTGGCTGGCCATTTTAGCGAAAAGAGGACAATTGAGATATCGGAGCATTTTTACTGGCCTGAGATAATGAAGGATGTACATTGAATACTTGAGAGGTGCAAGCTGTATAAATATGCAAAGGGGACAAGAGAGCCTTATGGAGAATATACACCCCTACAAATTCCAAAGCCATCGTAAACCAATCCAAGCATAGATTTCATACTCGATCTTCCCCATACGCCGAGAAGACACGAGTTAATCATGGTGGTAGTTGATCGATTCAACAAGATAGGCGACTTCATTCCTTGCTGCAAAACTAATGATGCTTTATTCGTCACTAACCTGTTTTTGTAGGAAATTATGCGATTACATAGATTGTCGAAAAGTATTGTGTCTAACCGTAATTCGAAATTCATGAGCATCTTTAAAAGACCTTATGAAGAAAGCTAAGCACTAAGCTGCTGTTCAATACCTCTTCTCACCCCCAAATAGATAGCCAAACTGAAGTAGTGAATAGAACCATTGGTAACCTCTTGAGTACCACTATTGGAAAGAACTCCCGTGACTAGGATTTATGCTTGCCCAACATTGAATTTTCTTACAATTACTCAACTCATAACTCAACTGGAACATCACCATTTGAGGTTGTTTATGGACTTAAGCTAAACTTACCTTTGGATTTAATTAACAATTCGACTACACAAGGGGAAGTCAATCCGACCTACAACATGCCAAAGAGTTCTAAAGGTTACATCGAAAGATTGCCGAGCAATTGGCCAAAACTATAAACCGATATAAGGAAGTGGGAAACCGCTGAAGGAGATGAGTCATTTATACCCTTAGGGACCTTATCTGGATCCATCTTAGTAGGGAATGCTTCCCTAGCAAAAGGACAAACAAACTATCTCCCAAAACGGATGGACCCTACAGGATCCTAAAACGCATTAATGATAACACCTATGAGATTGAGCTACCCGAAGGTTTCAACGTGTCTGCCACATTCAACGTCGCCGATCTAACTCCTTATGTGTCTTATGATGACAAGGACCAAGATTTAAGGGCAAATCTCTAGCAACCCTAGGGAACTAATGAACTGCCGACCATCGGTCCCATTGCTCACGTATGGCTCCAAGGCCTCCAATCTCTCACTTAAAGAATCCTCTCTCGGCAACCTGCTGATGACGAGAAACTTTACACCAAAGGAAGGTAACTGAACTCCTTAAGCTCTCCACATTGTTATACGTTAATCTATACTCTCAATCATGATGATGCCGACCATTCCCTTACTAAAGACACTATGCCAAGTAATCTAACCAACTACTACTGAGAGGTTCTTACTGAGTGCCGAGTGATGAGTGAGAAGAGACTCACTTACCACCGAATAGTTTTCTCGTAACCTGGTGCTATTTCTCTCATCACCCTCTTCTCGTCTCGGCGCCTTTATTACTGTAACATCTCAATCCCTCTTTCCTGCTGTATTTAGAGAATCTTCATATGGGACCAATGTTGCATTGCCACTTATTCACCTCATCTGATATTGTACTACTTTTCCGTTTTGCCTTTTGTCCTTTTTACCCTTTTTTTTCGCATGTATTAAGAATTCCATTTTTTATATACTTTCTTATGATTTCTTTATTTGTAATATTACCCTAAGGACTTACTATAAATAATTCATTTCCCTTGTATGCTGCATACAACTAGACAGATAGACATTGAATTTCCTATTCTTGTGAGATAGCCCTCTTCAAGTTCATTTTTATACACTCTTATCTAATCTTGTCGAGTAACTCAGGATTATTAGCAGGTAGACCTTCACATCAACTTGTGCATCATTTAAAGTAAAGTATTAAGTTGTGTTATGTTCATTGGTGAGTCACATTCTTCGAGCAGCTTCACGTCAGTTACTCCAATTCATCTATAGACCAATTCTCTCTATTTTCTTTGATATTTTGGAGGACTCATTTAGTTCAAATTTGCTACGATAAGTCCTAGTGATAACTAAACTCCTAGGCACACCACTTTTTCACATTTTTCTTTAAGCTACAACCACCCTTCGTTTTTATATAGCTCTTGTTTAAGCCCGGTAATGAAGTTAAAAGGTGGTATTAATAAGGCCATCAATTGAAATTCATTATCAAACTGCCTTAATAATGTTTCTGCTACTTTATTTTCCTCTCCTAGTCTATATTCAACATAATAGTCATATCCCATCAACTTAGCGAAGTACCATTGTTACTCAAGTGTTTGAATTACCTGAGTCATAATCTCCTTTAAACTTTTATCATCAATCCTATTTATAAAATGGTGTTTAGGCAAATACTGATGTTACTTCCTTATAACTTCAACTATAGCTACCAATTCCCTTACATATGCTCCAAATTTTAGTAGCCTCAAACTTAATTTCTTATTGAAATAAGCAATGGGATTAGCTCCTTGATGCGATATTACACCTATTCTTAAACCTAAAGCATCTATCTCTACTATAAACATTTTTAAAAAAATTCAGTAATGTAAGGATTAGTATTGATATTAAAGCATTCTTCAACTATGAAAATGCTTGAGTAACCTCCTATTTCCAATTAAAAGCATCCTTTTTTCAACAAATTTGTTAACAGAGCAGCAATTTTCACATAATTGCGAACAAAACACCTATAATACTTTGATATTCCCAAAAATCGTCGAAGTTGTTTCACATTTGTAGGCCATTGCCACTCACTAGTAGCCTTCAATTTTTCTAGGTTAGGTCTCAATCCTTCTTAGGAAACATCCTAAATATTTAATATTTGATTGATCAAAAGAGCATTTTGACTTCTTCAAATAGAAAGTATGTTCCCTTAGATAAGTGAAAGCTTTCTCCAAATGCAATAAGTGTTCTTCCAAAGATTTACTCTAGACCAAAATATCATTAAAAAAACATACACATACAATAAACTTGCACGAATATGGTCTAAACATGTTCATCATTACCCGAAATGTAAAAGGTGCATTAGACAATCTAAATGGCATTACTAAGAATTCGTAATGCCTTTCATGTGTGTGATCCACATACATTCTGATTTAATGATAACCAGCTCTTAAATCTATTTTTAAAAATATAGTGGCTCCCCCCAATTCATCTATGGTAGGAATAGGGAACTTTTCCATTATTATAGCTTGATTTAAGGCTCTATAGTCAATCTCAATGAACCATCCTTCGTCTTTACTAGTAATACTGGTGAAGAGAAAGCAATCAATACTTAGCCCAATTAAGCCTAACTCCAACATTTCATGGACAAGTTTCTCAATTTATACCTTTTAAAAATAAGGATATCGACATAGACGAACATTAACTACTTGGCTATCATCCTTGAGATGAATATGATTTTGGACTGACCTTAATGATGGTAATTGATAAAAGCATATTTTTCATGTTTTAAAGTTCAAATTAAGATAGAATTATTATTGATTTTACATAAATCATTAAGAAATGGTACTTAATTATTTTCATTTGGACATTTCAGGAATTAGAGGATTCAAGAGTGGAATTACGGATGATTTAAAGGAATTTTAAGCAAATTAACAAAGCCTGAATCAATACATGCAAATTGGAATTAAAGGCAACCGACTTATGACTTACAACTTGCATCGCTGACCTTTGATGCCTACGTCACCGACCTTTGATGGCTACGCCGCCGGCCTTACAATTACACTGCTGACCTTCATGGAAAAGATACTTCACATTAGCCAACCTTTATTTTTATATAAATAGCTTATGTTTCATCGTTTAGGGGACATAGAGATACTTTTTCCTTAGACGTAGACAGTTGTAAAATAGTCTTTAGTTAATTCTCGAAGAATTCTTCGGGAGAATCACTTTGATCGTTGAAGAGAATTTTGCTTCTGCTGTGGAGACTAATTTTAAGTTGCAATTAAAGATTATATCTTTCAATATAGAATTGGTGACATCTATTTCAATTATTCTTATGCAATTATGTGAATTACTTATACTTTCAATTATGAATTTCCTTGCAATTTCAATTAGTATTTGTGTTTTTGTTTCCAAATCCATGGCTGGTTAAATTTATTTGTGAGAATTAATGAAACCCTAAATAACTAATATGGTGTGTTCATGTTATAAGATTAAGAGATATATGGATTATTTATAATTGCAATTTATATGATTTCGATTATAATTCTTCAATTAATTATAATTGTTAGAAACCCTAATGATACAAGAGTTGATATAAGGTTTGTTAAAAATTTTTAGTTGATTTGATTAATCAATGCGGAAGCAAAGTTAATTGAATTAATTAGAAATTATCTAGAGATTAATGCAATGTTCAACGATTGATTATTTACTAAGACATTAGGGATAATTGATTTAGGACATTAGACAATCATAGTATCGAAAAATATATGATTATAATTTAAAGTCTACTATTAATTGGAAGATGCGGAAGTTGACTAATTAATTAAGGGTTTTAATACTTAAGTTTTAAGGTATAATAATTTCACTTGAATGACCATATAACTATTAATATATGTAACATGATAACAATTTGATTTGCGTAATCTAAAGTGGATTTTGTTTTTGCACAATTCTCAATTGATTACTTAATTTTATATTTTTTTGTAGTTATTTTCTTTTCAATAGTTTTAGAGTATTTATTAGATTAATTAATTTAATTTGGATTGCCTAAATATTGATAAGAACTAATATAGGATTAGTAATTTCTTAGTCCTCAAGGAATCAACTACCTTACTTTCTCTATGTTACTTAATTCTGACCCAATATACTTGCTAGAGTGTTCGCAATTTATTTATTTATATATAAATATATATAGTTTAGGTGAATCAATATTGATGATGGAGTCATAAACACATCCTCAAATTTGCCCAACAACTATTCTATAAAGTTGTTGCCAATGGTATGTACGGACGAATCACTCTTTTAAGCCACTGAATGAAACAAACAAGCCACATTATTCGTTTTTACGAACTTCCTTAACTAATTATGTTCAATTCTCTTTGATATTATATCATTCCTACCATTTAAATCCGCAACACTCCCATCTAAATTAAATGTCATTATGAGCTATTTGTAATAAAAAAGTTACTAATCCTAATGTAGTTAACCATTATATTTCTAAGACCAATTTAACTCCTTATATCTCTAAGATGTAAAAATCAATAGAAAATCCAACATTGTTTAATAATAGTGGATCAGCCTAACACATTGTTGAAGATACCAAATTATCACAATTTCCAATCATAACAAAAAAACTGAGAATGGAGATAATAGGTAAATTTAATGACTTTGCTACACTTATCTACATTAAATTGTGGTACTACCCATGTCAACCGATATTGATACTTCTTTTCCCTCAATTGTCCTTATCAATCCAAGATTTTTATGAGCTAAAACTCCTGATAGTGCATAATAGCTTATCTCAATTGAATCCACTACATTTATACATTCATAGCCCTCTATTTAACAATCTTATGACTCCAATTTTGCTACTACATCCTCATCCTCCATTTCTTCTTACTATATTATCATCGAACACTTTGCTTTACATATGTAGCCTTTATGCAATTTCTCATCACAATTATAACAAAGGCCTCTTTCTCTTCTTAAGGCCAATTCAATTATAGACATTTTCTTTATTAGTAATGATCTACTATTGGAAATGTGAGAATTTGGCTTATTTTGAGTATTTTGGTTATTTAGTTTATTTGATGACTATGATGAGGATGTGGGTTTATGGAAAGATTGTTAGCTATATGGTTTTCAAATGAAAGAAAGTGTAGGCATTTTAGTCGAACAAGATGGTTGATGTTGTGTTTTACTAAAAGAAAATGACTTATTCATTAATTTTTGCAACCTAGATTCAGAAGTTTGGCCAAGTGAACTGCTTCTAAGTAAGAAGAAGGTCTAACTAAAATTACATCCACTTAAATAATAGACTTAAGGCCTGAGATGAAGCAACTACGAATAAAGCTTTCAAACAACCTAAGAATATGACTGAGTAAGCTCTCAAACTCATTTTAATAATCCAACAAGGTAGTTGTTTGCACCAATTTCAACAATTTGCCCTAATAGTCTTCAAAATAAAAGGGCCAAATCTTGTTTTAACAGCTTTTTTAAAAGCTGACCATGTAGTTAACAAATCATTTTTTGTTAACTATTGAAACTATTGTAAAGCTTCATTCTCCATGGCAAATGATGCCATCTTTAATCTTTTTTATGGAAGGACTTTATGAAAATATTACAACCCAAGTTCAAGAGGAGAGCCCAACCTAAAAGTCTAGCTTGATAGGTTGGAGAATTTCTTAAACTTAAGTGTTACACTTAGTTAATATTACTTTTCCATGTGAGGTTGTGTTATTAGCATTCCCTTTTGAAAGCCAATGTCTACGTTGACCTACTTTGCCTACCCAATCTGGGTGGCTCTCACTCTAAGTGACTCATACTCTACTTGATCAAGTATCCTCTCTTAAATAGCCCTCTCCCTAGTCACTCCTTTTCCAAGTTGCTCCTTTTATCGTATTGATAACTCTTATTTTGAATATATTTCACATGGTAATTTTATAATATTTCCCTTATATCTTTGGTTTTGTTTTTTTATGAAATTGATACTTAATTGAGTAAAGTTTTGATTTCAAGGTTTAAACACGTTCTTGGATTGAAAATGAAGAAAAGGAATCAAGTTTCACTTAATTTAGAGTTCAAATGAATGAGTTCTAAAGTTTTAAAGTTACATAAACAATAAGAGAAAATGGCAATTTTTTGTTAGAAAGTTATACAGTCCGGGAAATAACTGTATCCCCAGGCTATGTCCATGTAAGAAGATTTTTTGAGCTAAGGTCAGTAAGTTACAAAACCTGGGGACACAACTGTGTCCCAGGCTGTGTCTGGTGACCAAAAAAGAAACTTCACAATACATTATAAAAGGACTTATGAAGGTTTTGCATATAACTTTAGTCATTAAAAGGAGAAGAGACTTAAAAAAAAAAAGGAAGAGCAAAAGGCGAAAGCAACACCTAACTTCAAGATTGAAGAAGATTTTTCATCAACAAAGGGGTTTTCATGTTTTATTTCTTGATTTTGTTACAGTTCATTTTTAATTTCATTCTTCCAAAAAGTTATTCTTTTGCGTGGGAATTCATTACACATTAAGGTGATTATAAATTATATTACTAAGTGAAGAGATTTCGCTAAATAATTTAGGACTAGAGTTAATATGCTTAAGAAAAGTGTTAACTTCAACTATGAATCCCTCTGGTCAAGAACAATAGAGATTGAATTGGATACATTTTAAGTGGTCACATGTTAAACACTAGGGGAAATAAATCCTAAATACGTTATTTGCCTTTTTGAAGTCGTTCTTAATTTTATCGCTTTCTAAATTGCTTAATCAAATCTCATAATTAGGTTAGTTTATTAATTTTATTATTTTTAATTCATTCAATCCATCACAATTTTCCGATTAGATAATAGAGTTAAGGTCAGTATTAGTACTTGAGGTCTCTAAGGGATCGACTCGGACTTACATTCACTATATTAAAACTGATAGGTGCACTTGCCTTGTATCAAGTTTTTGGCACCATTACCGAAGACTTTCGATATTAAGAACACTGGTTGCTTTATTACCTTAACCATTTTTTTCTTTCTCTTTTGTTTTCATTGTTTATTTTTATTACTTAGAGCTGCAATTGATTCTATATTTCTTGCCCTTGTAATGCATGCCCCAAGGCAACCAGGAAGATTTGGTAGAACTTGATCTTGAAATTGAGAGAATTATCCTTTAAAATTTGAGACTGCAACCTAAACAAACTGTAGCTACCATAGAAGATAGGTTAATTATTGAGGTTAAGGAAGAAGGTGAAGAAGCCAACACTCAATTCATCAATCAAGAAGCTTCACCACATATGGCTAACAACGGTAATGAAGCAAACCAGACTATGTCCGACTATTCAAGGCCTACACTTACAGGAGTTGACTCTACTATCATAAGACCAACCGCCGTGTCTAATAACTTCCAAATTGCACCCAACATCATACAAATGGTTTAACAATATGTTCAGTTCGACGGTCTCCAAGATAAAGAGCCTAATACCCACATCTCTAACTTTCTAGAGATTTGTGATACATTTAAAATCAACGGAGCCACGGATGATGCCATCCAACTACAATTATTTCCTTTTTGCTTGAGGGGTAAAGCAAAGCAGTGGTTAAACTTCCTACCATGAAATTCAATCACAACTTGGAATGAATTGGTAGAGAAATTTTTGGAGAAGTATTTCCCACCTGCGAAGACTGCTAAACTTCGAAACAACACTTCTTGTTTTGCCCAATCAGAAGCAAAGACTCTATATGATACTTGGGAGCGGTTTAAGGACTTACTCAAGAAGTGCCCACATCATGGCCTCCCACTATGAATGTAGATTCAGACCTTCTATAATGGTCTCAATTTATTTATGAGACAGATGATTGATGCATCCGTAGGAGGTACTTTGAACATAAAGACACTCGAGCTAACACAAAACTTGATTGTAGGAATAGCAATGAACAATTATTAGTGGGAAAGAACTAAAGCCAGGCAAAAGGTTACCGAAATTTATGATGTAGACTTGACCACTGCTCTGGCAGCCAAGGTGGATCTATTGAGTAAGAAGATTGATACACTCTCTGTTGGCCCTCAACAAGTACAACCTAATGTAAGTGACTTTGGCATGCAAGGTTATGAAGCATAAGAACAATTGGAACAAGTGGATTATGTAGGAAATCTACCTATGCAACAAAATAACCCCTACAGCAACACTTATAATTCTGGGTAGAGGAATCATCCTAATTTCTCGTGGGGAAACCAAAACCAAGACCAACAGAAGACTAACTTTGGTCCACTTGGATTTCAAAAACGATTACCACCTCCCCCTCCTCAAGAGAAGAAATCCAGTTTAGAAGAACTTCTCACGAAATATATTCAAGGCAATAAGGCTCGGCTATCCAACATTGAATTATCGTTGAGAAATCAAGATGCTTCCAATCGTAATCTTGAGAAGCAAATTGGTCAACTTGCAAAAATGATCTCTGAAAGGCAACAAGGGACACTCTCAGGGAATACTGAGGTCAATCCTAGGGAACATGTTAATGCTATAACCTTGAGAAGTGGTAGAAAACTACAAGTAGAAAAGAAGGATAGTGGGGAAGTAGTTGAGAAAGAAGTGGAAGTCAACCATAAGGAAGATGCAAAGCCATTAAAATCAAAAGAAAGTATGGAATCACCAAAAGTGAAGGAGTGTAAGTCTCCCATCCTTTACACGCAACGCCTTAAGCAAAGTTATAGTGATCAGAATAAGGAATTCGATAAATTGCTTGATATTTTCAAACAATTACACATTAACTTACCTCTTGTAGATGTCATCTTGTAGATGCCAAAGTATGCAAAATTTCTAAAGGATCTTCTATTGAACAAGAGGAAGTTGGAGGAGCTTACAACCGTCACATCGAACAAGGAATGCTCGACACTTCTCTAGAAAAGCTACCACAAAAATTAAAAGATCTAGGGAGTTTTACTATTCTTGTATGCTTGGCAATTTGTTAGTAGATAATGCTTTGGCAGACTTAGGAGCTAGTATAAATTTGATGTCGTATAAACTGTTCAAAAAGCTAGGGTTAGGAGAACCTAAATAAACGTGGATGAGTCTTTAATTAGCTGATAGGTCTATCACATACCCTAGAGGCATCATGGAGCATGTTTTAGTGCAAGTAAACAAATTCATCTTTCCCGTGGATTTTGTTATACTTAATATAGATGAAGATATTGAGGTGCCAATCATTTTAGATCGACCCTTCCTAGCCACTGCTAAAGTTGTTTTTTATGTTAGTGAGCATAAGTTGATATTAGAGGTCGAGGATAATGAAATAATTTTTAAAACTCTAGAGGCAACGAATAAAGTTTTTGACTTAGAGGGCATATGTCATAATGTTAATGCCACTAATGTCGTTATATCTACATGTATGCAGAAAACGCTTGCAAAGATTCCTCAAGCTATTGCTTGTAAAAGGAGATGAAAATCTGATGACCAACCCCAATCGTGCAAAAGTGGTAGCTCAAATAGAAGTTCATGAATCCATTGTAGATAAGAAGGGGGTTGATCTACTCCACAAGCCAAAGGATTTAAGATCCTTCAAAGAGAAGTTACCAATGTTGGAACCAAAACTATCAAGAAATTATTTGGAACATGTCTTTGTGGTGAAAAGTTCAAAACTCCAAATGACAACTACATCTACACTAAAAGTAGACAAAATGAAGAAATTTAGGCCACATGAATTTGGTAAGTAGCATGATAAGGAGAGAAACTATGAAAGTCATACACCAATGAAATAGAATTGGTAAGGTCAATGGCGTAGGGGTAAATTTACACTCGTATGGAAAGTTCAAAAGCAAGATACAGAAGGAGTCCTATCTCCACTTAGATGAAGAATCATGAATGATAAGACATATCCCATTGAGCTGTCGACGTTAACTATAGCATTTCTTAGGAGGCAACCCATGTCTAACTTTGCTCGCACTTTAGTTCTTTAAGTTTATTCTATTTTATTTTTCTTTTATCTAACTTTGCTTTGCTTCTTTTATTTGTTTCAATTTTAGTCATAGGCTTTTCTTTTTAGTTAAAATTTTTTTTTTCTTTAGTTTTCTTTATCCTATTTTTCTAGTTTAAGTACTTTTATTTCCTTAAATTTCTTTAAATTTCTTTTATTTTTAAATTCATGAATTTAGGCTAGGCAAAAAAAAAAAAAGAACAGAAAGTTACACAGGTATGGGACACGGTTGTGTCCTAACCTGTGTTCACCTTAACATACATGCAGCATAGAAAGTTACACAGGCGTGAGACACAGTTGTGTCCCAGCCCATATTCACCCAGTACCTACACGATGTATCCACGCATTACACGACACTTTTAAAATACAAACATACATGGGCATAAACATGAAATCACTCTTCTTCTTACATTCCACTTTTCATTAACTAACTTTTTTATCAAATCCAACACAATCCAAGTGACCATGGCAAATCGTGAAAAGTAGATTGTTCAAAGAAAGTCCAAATCTATTACATCATCTTCCACTCATGAGGGTACTATTGTCGAGTTACTAGCTACCCTTTTTCCACTAGAGCATCTTACGCTTTAAGGTAAAGAAGTATTAGTTTTTTTTTTTTCAATACATGTATTTCCTTTTTCCCTATGATATATTTTTTAATTGTTTCATATCTTGCTATTGTGCTTTCTTAGTTGTACATTGAGGACAATGTACATTATTAAGTGTAGAGAAAGGATATATACAAATTTGCTACTATTTAGGAGACCAATTATTTATATTTGACCCAATTAATTTTTAAGTTAACTTGCAATAGGTGATTAACAAGTGTTAGAATTTGAAGTGTTGGGCTAAATCAACTATTTCATCTTGATCATTATTGATCTTATTATACTTTAGTAGAATTGATTAGTCTAATCTTTGGAGGGCAAAGTTACGAGTTATTTAGCTTGAGACTCCAAGACTTGAAATTGGAATAACATCACTAGTTGAGAGTTAGTCATGGTTATTTTTAAATTTACTTTTACATATACCTTTCTCTTGGAAATTTTTAGAGCCCTATAATTCTTAGCAAACAAACAAATAAAATTCTTCTTTTGAGAAACCCTTGAAAAATTACAATGATTGGAGGTAAAAAGTAATAGCAAGTGTATGAATAGTTAAAAAAAATGGTAAAGATTCGTTTTGGTCCATCAAAAGAGCAAGATTGAGTCCCAATGCCAATACCGATGAAAAAAAAATTAGTATGGATCGACTTTGGTCCATTAGAAGAGTAAGGTTCTTTCCCACTATTAATATGAGAGATAAGTTGGTATGGATCAGTCTTGGTCCATCGGAAGAGCGAGATTCTCTCCCTCTACCAACACAATTGTCCATTAAAGGTAATTATGCTTAAATAAGTAAATTTAAAAATGTCCTAACAAAAGCATGAACTAAAGGGATTATCAGAAGATGAGTAGTTGTAAAATGTGTTTGTTTTGGATTATGGCGCTTAGTGAGATTGAAGAGAGAATTGTATACACTATAATCAAATGAATAAAATTTTTATGACTTTTTCCTAGTTAGCAAGATGTTAAATCTAATTTTTAGTTTAAGAATCCTTAGTTAAATGACTCGGGTAAACTTTAACTTCCATAAATTAACTAGTGAACTCTAGTATTAAGTATTGTTGGAGCACTCGAATATGGTCAGGTGAAATTATGAAATTGTCAAGGGTGAAATTGGTTGACTTTATTATTGAAAGTTAATTAAAAATGATTTTCTTACTTTTCTTCAAATCAAGTGTATTCGTTCACCGGTTTCCTGAATAGTGAGAAATTTTGTTTAGTGTTTTTTGTTCCAAATTTTTTTTTTTATGTATTTGCTTGAGGACAAGCAAATACTCAGGTGTGAGGAAGTTTGATAACTCTTATTTTAAATACATTTTACATGGTGATTTTATAATATTTCCCTTACATCTTTGGTTTTTTATTAAAGAAATTGATACTTAATTAAGTAAAATTTTGATTTCAAGGTTTAAATGCGTTCTTGGATTGAAAACGAAGAAAAGGAATCAAGTTTCACTCAATTTGGAGTTCAAATGAATGAGTTCTAAAGTTTTAAAGTTACATAAACAATAAGAGAAAATGGCAATTTTTTGTTAGAAAGTTATACAGTCCGGGAAATAACTGTATCCCCAAGCTATGTCCATGTAAGAAGATTTTTTGAGCTAAGGTCAATAAGTTACAAAACCTGGGGACACAACTGTGTCCCAGGCTGTGTCTGGTGACCAAAAAAGAAACTTCACAATACATTATAAAAGGACTTATGAAGGTTTTGCATATAACTTTAGTCATTAAAAGGAGAAGAGACTTAAAAAAAAAAAAGGAAGAGCAAAAGGCGAAAGTAACACCTAACTTCAAGATTGAAGAAGATTTTTCATCAACAAAGGGGTTTTCATGTTTTATTTCTTGATTTTGTTACAGTTCATTTTTAATTTCATTATGATAGCTTAAGATTCTTATATTTAGGATTGTGGAATCTAAGGTTTCATGTGACAATTGGGTTTATTGATAATTTTCAATAAAGTTTCTATCTTTCTTGATTCAATTATGTGTCTTAATTGTTAATTGATATTTCTAGGGTATCAATCTATGATATTATGCATGATGATTAAGAAATTACATGAATAATGGGATCTTGACATAATTGGAGAGAATTACATGTATACTTAGAGATAAGATACATTATTCTTCCAAAAAGTTATTCTTTTGTGTGGGAATTCATTATACATTAATGTGATTGTAAATTATATTACAAAGTGAAGAGATTCCGGTAAATAATTTAGGATTAGGGTTAATATGCTTGAGAAAGGTGTTAACTTCAACTATGAATCCCTTCAGTCAAGAATAATAGAGATTGAATTGAATACATTTTAAGTGGTCACATGTTAAATACTAGGGGAAACAATTCTTAAATACTTTATTTTCTTTCTTGAAGTCGTTCTTAATTTTATCGCTTTCTAAATTGCTTAATCAAGTATCATAATTAGGTTTATTTGTTAATTTTATTATTTTTAATTCATTGAACCCATCATAATTTTTCGATTAGATTATAGAGTTAAGATTAGTATTGGTACTTGAAGTCTCTAAGGAATTAACCCAAACTCACATCCGCTATATTAAAACTAATAGGTGCACTTGTCTTATATCAGGGATTGGCCTCTTAACAAGAGCACTGTTCAAAGAGAGAGCCCAACCCAAAAAACTGGCATGATAAGTGGTGGAATCCCTTAAACTTAAGTACTACACTTAATTAATGTTACTTTCTCATGAGGAGTTATAATAGATGATCGTAGAAAAATTGTAATGTTTATAAATAGATAATCTTTTATCTAATGCATATCCAAATTTACCCAAAAAAAAAAAGTTATCTTCATTTGGTTTAGAAGGCTAGCACCTAAATCATATTAATAACATCACAACTTCCTTAATTCCAACTACATATAAATGGTCATATTAGCAACCAATTGTTTAGCTTATCTTGAATGATTAGTTGTAGTTATTTTTTAACCTTATCTCACATTTATTTAATTAGTTAAGTCAATACATGTGTATAAATATATTTCCTATAGTATGTATTCAACTTGTTACTATACTTAAATAATATAGAAGTTATATCTAATGTCTTGTTATGCATTGAAACTCAACATTTAAATTTTTTATAAATAACGATTTTGAATGCTATTGTATATTTTATGATAAAATTAACTCATTTATATTCCATATTTCATAAAACAAACTTCATGAAATAACTTCAACTAACTTCCATGATTAGTCCATAAAGCCTAGCCTAGCTTAGAGAACATCGATTTGAGTCTTAATTTAGTAGCTTTAAACCAAGTATCACACTAATGAACAGATAAGCATGATTACACTTATATAAAAAAGTTATTTTTTTTCTTTCTAACCTAAACTAAAGTTTATCTAAACATAAAAACAAGCAATAAGTATAAAGTAACACAAATAGTCATTAAAATAATAAACTTTAAGAGTTTAAATAGAGGAAATTAAATGGAGTTCCAACTTAAAGAAGTTATGAGAACTTATCTAACTAAGTTTAACCTTAAACTAAAATTGCGATCTAACTTATACTATGGGATTTATCAAAATTACCTTACTAAAACCTTAAATCAAGTGAACAATTGCTGAAAAATCTCCTCGAATTTCTACATTTTTAATGGGGCTACAAAAGGGTTGAGTTAAGCTAAGTTTATTAAAGTTTAGACTTGGCTTGTTTAAAAAATTATAAAGTTCAAATAAAACTAAGCTCTTTTCAAGTCTAAAAATTATAGGTTAAAGCTCGATCAACACATTAAAGAATCTGAAACTTAAGCTTGGTTAGTTTACATTATCGAGACTAAACAAGCTCAAGCTTAGGAGTCTTTATATAATATTATATTTATAACATATATGACATGTATTATATATAAATTACATTATGTTATATATATTATGCAATATACTACATATATATATATAGCTCATAAACTAGCTAACATGCTTACTTACAAGCTAACAAACAATCGTCCTTACAAGCTTGTTATGAACCAAAATAGGAGTTTTGACTCAACTCATTTAAATAAAGAGTTTTGTTTTGAACTTAAACTCGATTTGTTTACAAATTGACTCTTAAACCAAACCAAGTTTAAAACAAATTAAATTCGAGTAACTTGTAAGCAACTCAATTAGGCCTAATTTTTTACATTATTATGTTTATCCCCCCTCTCATTGGAACCAAACATTCTTAATGTGTAAAAACTCACTCTAATGTGGGTAAAGAGGGGAACAAATATGAAGTACCCTCTTTATATGGGCCATGCCAATTTGCTTATTCTTTGACCCTATGTAAATGATCAACTGATGTCATATTTGGTATGCAATAATGAATATGGAATAAAATCATGATTATGGGTTCTCATGTTTAGAGGTGCTTTTAGAAAACTGAATCACAATTCCTTGGAATCATTAATTTCGAATTCAAGGGGGGAATACAATTCTACCTTTAAGTGAAGGGGATATTTATAGGAATTGATAGTTGATCCCATTGGATCATTATGGTAATTAATGGCTATGATTGAATCCTTCTTTTAATAGACTTAAAATGGATCCCCTTCATGAGCTTCAGCCTAATTGTCCTAATTTTATTAGTATGAGCCAAATCAAAAAAAGTTAGACTAAGTAAACTAATCCAACAAGTCCTATTCTAAGCTTACCATACCAAATCTCTCTTAATCATCCCAAATATATATGGCCTTGACTCTTCGAACTATATCACCTTAACCCAAAGAGTCAATTTCATTTTAATTATTGGGCTTAAAGCCTAAATTCAAATTTAGCTCTCTATATTTTGCTCCTTAACCAAAGTCCTTTGAACGAAGTTAAAGGAGTTTAGACATCAAAGAAGCCTATCAAAAGGCTAAGTTGCTGCCTAATGCATGCATACTGTGGAACAATTGCACTGCTGCTGGCGCGTTTAAATGTATCTAAGGATGTTTGTTCTCTTAACAATTTGTAATGTAGAAGCCTAAGCACCAGCACTACAATTATTATTCTTTTTACCTAGTGCACGAGCTCATAGCACCATTCAATTGCACACGTTACTTTAGCTATTTAAAGTTGTATTGCCCCCTTAAGTCATAATCATATATGTATGGGGTTAGTCATTCTTCATCAACCATTGAGCTTAACCTTATATTTTCCTTGTATAAATAGAGTTTTATTGCCTAAGTACGATGCATCTTCTTCAATAGATTGATAATCATAGTGTAACTCCATAAAAAATTGATTTGCTTTAATTGCCTATAAGATTCGGACACGGGCCCGTACCATGTCTCAATATTGCCTTGATTTTATTCTCATATAAGAGCATTATTCTTATAAGGTCTTTATATATAATGTAAACACTTTGTGTTAACCAAATTTTATTTGTTACACTATGACTAGTAAGCATGGCGGTTCCGCTATTTACAAAATTCCTTCAATGATTAAGTAGCCTTATGCACCTTAATATGTGTTAACTAAAGGCCTTAGCTAAATCCTTCCTAAATTGTCTGCTTCATATCCATTTCGAAAGACCATGTTGTGCTTCAAAGACTTCTATTTAAACCAAATATTTTTGTAGAAGCTAAATGATATCTTCTTTTCAAGTAGCAAAAGGCCTTCGGCTTTGTTGGTCCCGTATAAGATATCAAGAGAGGGAGGGAAGGTAGGTTGAATTGATGTCTTTAACATTTTGAAACTTTTTCGATATAAAATAAAATTTACCTCTTTTAGCAACTTATAATGGTGAATAGTAATAATTTAATAACCCAATACACAATAATTAATAAAGCAAATTAAAAGAGTAAGGAAGAAGAATATCAGGCAGAGATTTTATAGAGCTTCGGCTTTCTGCCCACTGCTCTCTTCCAGCTCCACTGCTGAGTATCCAGTCTACTTCATCAGTGCCATTCCATATGATCTACTAAAACAAATT